>CM055117.1:481017476-481617476 GCA_029206835.1 Rana muscosa | reverse complement strand
CAGAGTGGGCGCTGGAGCACTGCCCCCTCTCTCCTGTGCCCATCACTCAGAACAATACATAGGTTCATGCGTTGCATTAACCTATGTATTGTCTATGCCGCCCACTATTCAGGTGGATGGCCTCTTGTAAAGCGACCAACATATGAATAATTGTGGCATTTAGGGGGTTCAAATTGCATAGCAGAAACAGGTAGTAAAATAGTCTTGCACATTACAACCTGAGGGATGTAATTGGCTTCCTAAAAGTAAAATAGGGGACGCAGGGGGGGGGGCATTCCTTGGGGAAACACTGGCAGGCTGCTCTGCCAATCATGTTCACCAAGTCTGTTTAATGGTAACATGATTGGCTGATGCAACATCAAGGGAAGGAGAAGACATCAAGGACAGAAGAAGGATGGCGCTGACCACAAGAAGGTAAGTGCAGGGCTGGGGGGAAACTGGCTGCATTAGAGGGGACTAAATGGCTGCATTGGAGGGAACAAAATGGCTGCATTAGAGGGGACAACTGGGGGCGTTTAATAGGCACCAGAGCAAAAAAGGAGGAAGTTTATTTCCTAAATTGGGGTTTGAACCCCCAAACATTTGGAGCAACAGGCGCCCCTGCTGGAAAAGTTAGTGAAAGGAAATATGCATGGAGGAGAAAAAAGGGGCAATCTAAAGCTTCCAGCATGCATGGGGACAAAGGGGACATTCTCAGCATATTACAATCATGGTAATTAGGGAAGGATGAAAGAAATACAATACATTAGCATACATGTAATACATAAAATGTGATGTTAAGGGAGAAAACTTACCCTAATATAGTCCTCCTGCAGGACTTGTATAATGGCAGAACAGGTGTCTGGGATTATGAGGCCCAGAGCCTGGGGGGAGATGCCTGTGGTGAACTTCAAGTCCTGAAGACTTCTCCCTGTCGCCAGATAACGTAACGTGGCGATGAGCCTCTGCTCAGCACTGATGGCTTCCCGCATAACGGTGTCCTTCCTGGTAATATAGGGGGACACCAAAGCCAACAGTTCCTGAAAAACGGGGTCAGACATCCGCAGAAAATTCCTGTAGTCCTCAGGATTATTCTCGACGATCTCCCGCAGCAGAGGCATATGGCAGAATTGGTCCCGCTGGAGCAACCAATTCTTGGTCCATGAACTCCTCCTCACACCATTCATGGACTGGTCTTGGTCCAAAACAAGCAGACCAACACCAAGCGCACGCACAGCACGAACTCGACGACGAGAACGTCCAGGCGACATGGCTAAGAAACGGTCGTCTTATCAGAACGTACAGAACAGAACGCACTTTAGAACAGCAAGGCCTATGAATAACGAACTGAAAATCAGAAACGAACAGGCAAGAACGCACTGTAAAACAGATACGACCTGCCTAGACGCCCTGAAAGTCAAGATACAAACTCACAAGCACAAACTGAACCGCAGAAAACGATCTGAAAAGTACGAAGACTGAAAAGCGCGATTCGTCTCTTCCCAAACTTTTACTTCACACGCGGTAACACGAGATCAGCAAAAGCAGCCCAAGGGGTGGCGCCAAGAAAAAAGATCTTCCCCTTTATAGTGCCGTCGTACGTGCTGGACGTGAGCGCGGAGAACAACGACGAAATTGGAAATTGTCAGTGTGTACGCATGGAAAGCTTGACGAGAAAATCGACAAGCTTAACAAGAATCTCGTCGAAAAAAACGACGTGTTTTTTACGACGAGAAAATCGGTCGTGTGTACGAGGCCTGAAAGCGCAACTAGGTAATCTTAGGTGTATAAGTGTGGCCATACACTATACTATCTGATTGTACAATCTCTCTACAATCTCCTTTAGATTTACCAAAACTATATAATAGGAGGACACACCATCAATCCAATCACTCTGTATCCAATCAGGCAGACTCTTACACTACATAAGGGGTGTTCTGTGAGCTGCATGCGGCCCCATGGAGTTTAGCATGCACCCTGAGCCTGTCTGAAGGAACCCTGGGGAAGCCAGGCAATTGCATGCATGGAGGAATGTCGGGGGATGCTGTGAAAACTTAGTTGATGGGTGAAGGTGTGCTAATGAGGTCTGCTGGTAAACTCCTTCCTGTGTCTTATTGGCTTGTCTGTCTGTGTCTGTATACCAGGGAGTTTCTGAAGTGATCTGTAAAATATAGCCATGGTTGAGATAAGGCTTTGTTTTTAAAATCAAAAATAACTTGTATTTTTGTGGTACATTAATGGTATATTGGTACGTAGGGGAGCTGGATTTTAGAAAACAAAAAAAAGGTGAATTTAGCCTTTAAAGCACAACTTAGGGAAAACTAATGCCTCGTTTCCACTGAGCGGATCGGTTCGGGTTGGTTCGGTACGGTACGCTATTTTGAGTGTTTATATTATGAAAGCGGCACATACAACCAAACCATACCGCACCATTCTGGGTCCTGCTTCAGATGTGGGGCCATAGAAAATGGTACGGTTCGGTTAGGGCGGAGCTACAATACATTCCACTGATTGGCGGACACGCTAGGCATTTTTACTGAACCCTGTATGGCCCCTGACGGTCTGACTTGCGGTGGAAACGCTCACCTGAATAGGCCGGACCATTCTTACCCTTCCAAAATGTACCGACCCGAACCGATCCGCTCAGTGCAAACAAGACATTAGAGTCCTTCTTTGCACTGGGGCTGCACCTGCACTGCAAGTATTAAATGCTTGTTGGTCTAGGGCAGGGTCTCCAAACTTTTTTATTCCAATATATTTTTATTAATTTTCTAAAATTTTCACAGTCAACAACAAAGAGACCATACACAAACAAATACAATCATCCTGACTACATATTATAGCTTAGATGTTCATTACATTTATAATTACTGACTTACAAAGTAATACATCTCTCCAAAAAAAAAAACCTCTATATTCAGGGCGAAAAAAAAAAAAGAGAGAAAGGAAAAAAAAAATTAGCGGAGAGAAAAAACATATATAGTGGTGTCTCACATTAATATGACTATAGAATCTTTCTTTAACTTTTAAAAATTTGGAACAGACAAGAATATAGTAAGTATGCTCCAGCAAAACTGATCTTAGAAATTAAAAAATTTCCAAGAACTTTGGTGAATCTTTAAATGTTATCCAGGTCTGCCACACCCCATTAAATTTCTGTATAGTATCGTTGTTTTCAGCTACCAGTGTCTCCAGATGCATAATACCATTTAGAGTCTCAATCCACTCCGGCATTGAGGGAGTAGTAGAGGATTTCTAGTATCTTGGTATCAATTGTCTAATTGCTGAGAGGAAAAAACAAAGAAGAGATTTTTTAGTTTTAGATAACGATCGAGGTAAAAGGGAAAAGAGAGCTAATTCAACCGAATTGTTAATTAATTCACCCACAGCAGTGTTGTATAAACTAATTACTAGTGATGAGCCGAACACCCCCGGGTTCGGTTCGCACCAGAACCCGCGAACGGACCGAAAGTTCGAACGAACATTAGAACCCTATTAAATACAATGGATGCGAACGTTCGAATTCTAAAGTGCTAATTATAACAACTATTATGCATGTTATTGTCATAAATAGGGTTTGGGAACCCGGGTTGTGCACCAGGGGACATGTATCAATGCAAAAAGAAGTTTTAAAAACGGTCGTTTTTCGGGAGCAGTCATTTTAATGATGCATAAAGTGAAAAAAAAAAAAGTCAAATATTCCTTTAAATATCGTACCTGGGGGGTGTCTAAAGTATGCCTGTGAAGTGCCACGTGTTTCCCGTGTTTAGAACTGTCCCTGCACAAAATGACACTTCTAAAGGAAAAAAAAGCCATTTAAAACTGCTTGCGGCTTTAATGTAATGTCTGGTCCCGGTAATATGGATGAAATTCTTTAAGAAAAATGGCATAGCTACCCCATGACCCCCCCCCTACCCCAGCCCATTACCAGCCCCTTTGGGTCTTGTATGGATATTAAGGGGAACCCCGCACATAAAATAAAAAAGGCCCTATATACTCTGAACAGCCGTATACAGGCGGTGCATACAAGACAGGGACTGTAGGTTTGTTCTTATGTAGAATGTGTTTGTAATTTTGAACAGGTACATTGTTGAAGTGTAGCTCCAGCCCAAAAATCTATTTTTAAACTTTTTGGGAAACATAGGTAAGGGTTATCACCCCTGTAACATTTGTTTTGCTGTCTGTGCCCCTGTTCAGAACATTTCACCTCACTTTCCGTCCCAATGACAACTGTTTTTGAAATGTGGTGTTTTTCTTGAAACAAGGATTGCTGATAAAGCATCAGTACAGATGAGACCCCTTTCTCCCATATTTATTCTTACAGGAGAGAATTTTCCTTTCTAGGGGTAGATTTCCTCTCACTTCCTGTTGTCTTCTTTCGTTTGCAAGTAGGAGTCGTTTGTAAGTTGGATGTTTGAAAGTAGGGACCTGCCGTATATACTCTGCAGAAATAGGCCCCTTAGTTGTTGGTGTTGGCACAACACTGTAAGCACTCAGTTACTCTTGGTTGGTGCTGGAACGCCCTGCTGTCAACTATTATATCAGGAATTTTAATTACATATAATTGTTGAACAGTGGTAGTAAAAATTGGGGCTTTGATGGTGGTGCTGGTGCCACAACACTGTAAGCCCTGACAGTTACTCTTGGTGGGTGCAGCAATGGGCCCTGCTGTGAATTATTAGATCAAGAATTGTAATTACATGCCCCTTTTGAACAGGGGCTGAAAAATTGGGCCTTTCGTGGTGGTGGTGGTGGTGGCGTTGCCACAAGACTGTAAGCCCTCAGAGTTACTCTTGGTGGGTGCAGCAATGGACCCTGCTGTGAATTATTAGATCAAGAATTGTAATTGCATGCCCCTGTTGAACAGGGGCTGAAAAATTGGGCCTTAGGCACTGGTGGCACAACACTACAACCCCTCACAGATACTGTACTTGGAGCACAGCAATGAGCCCTGTTGCAAAGTATTGCTTCAAAAATTGTAATGACACGCCCCTGTTAAACAGGGGCTGAAAAATTGGGCCTTAGGCACTGGTGCCACAACACTCCAACCCCTCACAGATACTGTACTTGGAGCACAGCAATGAGCCCTATGGCAAATTATTGCTAAAAAAATTGTAATTACACGCCCCTGTAAAACAGGGGCTGAAAAATTGGGCCTTAGCCACTGGTGGCGGCACCCATAAACAAAAATGATCTTCCAAGCTATCATCATCAATCGTATCATTGAGGACTCGGAGGAGGAGGATAGCCAGTCAACATAACAGCACAGGCACTCAGCATCAGCATCAGTCTTGAAGGGATGTGACATGTTAAAATCAATTAGTCTGTTATATCAGCATCAGGTGTGTGGTAGCTGGTGGTGATCCAAGACTGGTTCATCTTGATGAAAGTCAGTCGATCAACCGAGTCGGTGGACAGGCGCACCCTGTGATCCGTGACAAATCCTCCAGCAGCACTGAATGTGCGTTCCGAAAGAACGCTGGATGCAGGACAGGCCAGTAGCTCAATTGCATACTGTGCAAGCTCTGGCCAGTGATCCATCCTCAAGACCCAGTAAGCCAGAGGATTTTCGGTGGGAAAGGTGTCCAAGTCTGACCTTGCCCCTAGATATTCCTGCACCATGTTTATCAGACGCTGGCGATGGTTGCTGGAACCGATCATACTTTGGGGCTGCGGACTAAAGAATTGTCTGAACGCATCGGTCAGACGGCCACCTTCCCCACCGCTCCTTCTTTGACTGGCCGAAGCCTCAGCAACTCGTTGTCCAGGACCAGGAGTTTGTAACCTCCCAGTCTCTGGGAACGCGTTGCACAGACCTTTCTGCAAGGCCTCCCGGAGTTGTCTCATCCTCTGCTCCCTCTGCGACGGTAACATAAGGTCCGCAACCTTACCCTTGTACCGTGGATCAAGGAGAGTGGCCAGCCAGTAATGGTCCCTCTCCTTGATCCGAAGAATACGAGGATCCTTCCGCAGACTTTGCAGGATCAGGGAGGCCATGCAGCGTAGGTTTGCTGAGGCATTCGCTCCGGAGTCCTCTGGGTCACTAAGGACGACATGATCCGCAGCCACCTCCTCCCAGCCACGTACAAGTCCACTGGTTTCTTGGGACTGTAAATCATCCCTAAAAGACTGCTGCTGATGATGCTGAGTGCCAGCCTCCACCTCCATGCTGACACAATCCTCCTCCTCCTCCTCCTCCTCCTCCTCCTCTTCCTGTGCGATGGGTGGGACAGAAGGAACACTGTCTGGGTAAAGGGGGCCTTGAGAGGCAAGGAAGTCCTCCTCTTCCTGCCTCTGTTCTGCCTCAAGTGCCCTGTCCATTATTCCACGCAGCGTGTGCTCCAACAGGTGGACAAGAGGTACAGTGTCACTGATGCATGCACTGTCACTGCTCACCATCCTCGTGGCCTCCTCAAATGGTGCCAGGACAGTGCATGCATCCCTGATCATGCCCCACTGGCGTGGAGAAAAAAAACCAAGCTCCCCTGACCCTGTCCTGGTGCCGTAGTCGCACAGGTACTCATTGATGGCCCTCTGCTGCGTGTGCAGCCGCTGCAGCATGGCCAACGTTGAGTTCCACCTGGTGGGCATGTCACATATAAGGCGGTTCTTGGGCAGGTTCAACTCCTTTTGCAGCTCAGCCAGGCGAGCACTGGCATTATAAGATCTGCGGAAATGCACACAGACTTTCCTGGCCTGCCTCAGGACATCCTGTAAGCCCGGGTACCTGCCCAAGAACCGCTGCACCACCAGGTTAAGGACGTGAGCCACACAGGGCACATGGGTCAGTTGTCCCTGTCGGAGGGCGGAGAGGAGGTTGGTGCCATTGTCGCAAACCACCATTCCTGGCTTAAGCTGGCGTGGCGTCAACCAACTCTCGGCCTGGCCCTGCAGAGCAGACAGGACCTCTGCCCCAGTGTGGCTTCTGTCCCCCAAACACACCAGCGCAAGCACGGCATGGCATCTTTTTGCCTGCGTACTTGCGTAGCCCCGTGAACGGCTACGGAGCACCGCTGGTTCATAGGACAAACCACAGGAAGAGGCCATGGAGGAAGAAGAAGAGGAGGGGGTGGAGGAGAGAGGTGTGTCACAACCAGTAGTAGCATTTTGGAGGCGTGGCGGTGGGACAACCTCCAACACTACTGCACCTTGTCCTGCATCCTTCCCAGCTGCCAAAAGAGTGACCCAATGGGCCGTGAAAGAAAGGTAACGTCCCTGTCCATGCCTGCTGGACCATGAGTCAGCGGTAATATGCACCTTACCGCTGACCGCCCTGTCCAGCGAGGCCAAGACATTGCCTTCCACATGCCGGTAGAGAGCCGGAATAGCCTTCCGTGAGAAAAAGTGGCGTTTGGGAACCTGCCACTGAGGAACCGCACATTGCACAAACTCACGGAAGGGGGCCGAGTCTACCAACTGAAAAGGCAGCAGTTGAAGCGCTAGCAATTTAGCCAAGCTAGCATTCAACCGCTGGGCATGTGGATGGCTGGGAGTGAACTTCTTTCGACGGTCCAGCAGCTGGGGCAGGGAAATTTGCCTGCTAGAATCGGACGTCGGTGTACTGCTAGCAGAGTGGCCGCAAGTACTTGGCTGTGACACACCTAATTCTACACCTTCATTCCTCTCAGTGCATGTTTCAGAGAGGACTGAAGTTATAGTGGGGTTGGAGATCCCAGCTGATGCGGTGCAAGGAGAGGTCCGCTTTGTTCTTTGGTGTGGGTCTTTGAGGTAGGCTTGCCAACGAGCTGCATGGCAGGTCAACATATGTCTGGTCAGGCATGTGGTACCCAAGCGGCTGATGTTTTGGCCACGCGATATACGCTTGAGACATATGTTGCAAACAGCAGCTGTGCGATCTGATGCACTAGCCTCAAAAAAGGCCCACACCAAAGAACTTTTTGAATGACGGGCAGAGGCAGCGCCCTGCACAGGCGGAGCTCTGCGGTGTGATTCCGTCGGTGTACTGCCCTTACGCTGGCCACCAAAGGGCATCCTGCCTCGTTGGAGATGTGCCTCCTCCTCATCCTCCTCCTCCTCCTCTCTCCTATTAGGCACCCACGTGGAGTCAGTGACCTCATCATCCCCTCCCTCCTCATCACTGGAGCCAATCTGGCAGTATGCTGCAGCTGCTGGAACATGACTGCCAGATTGGTGTCCTTCTTGAGCATCCCCTCTGTCTGCTCTCACGCTACTGCCTTCCTCTAGCTGGGTTTCATCATCAGACCCTTCGAAACGCTGGGCATCCTCCTGGAGCATGTACCCAACACTGTGCTGAAACAGTTCGGGGGACTCCTCAGGAGGAGGACATGGTGGGTCTAGGGAAGGAGTGACTGATGTTTTGTCTGACATTGATACCAGGGAAGACGACGCTTTGGCAGCTGCTTTTCCAGTACCCTGAGCCTGGGTGAGAGAGGATGAGGAGGAGGAGGAGGGCTTGGTCATCCACTCTACCAAGTCTTCGGCATGATGTGGCTCAACATGTCCAGCTGCCGAAAAGAAGGACAAGCGTGTCCCATGGCCATGTGCTGATGACAATGCACCGCGTCCACGACCAGCACTGTTGCCCCCAGACACAGAGCCTGCTTGCCCTCTTTTATTGCCTCCTGACTGTCTGCCTCTCCTTGTTTGCCTTCCAGACATTCTAATAGATGGCCTGCAGGGAGATGGGAAAAAAGCAATAAGGGCTACCTTCAGGTGTCCTTCTCTGTCCCTTGAAACAAGGACTTTCACAGTGAAAGAAACTGACACTCTCCCTACCTACAGTTTTCTGTCCCTAGAATAAATGTTTTTTTTAAGCACAATATAGCACAAGGACAATTCACTCACTGTCCTTACAGGTCCCTGGAAACAAGGACTTGCAGAGTGAAAGAAAAAAAACACTCTCCCTACCTACAGTTTTCTGTCCCTAGAAAAAATGTTTTTTTTAATCACAATATAGCACAAGAACAATTCACTCACTGTCCTTACAGGTCCCTGGAAACAAGGACTTGCAGAGTGAAATAAACTGACACTCTCCCTACCTACAGTTTTCTGTCCCTAGAAAAAATGTTTTTTTTAATCACAACATAGCACAAGAACAATTCACTCACTGTCCTTACAGGTCCCTGGAAACAAGGACTTGCAGAGTGAAATAAACTGACACTCTCCCTACCTACAGTTTTCTGTCCCTAGAATAAATGTTTTTTTTAAGCACAATATAGCACAAGGACAATTCACTCACTGTCCTTACAGGTCCCTGGAAACAAGGACTTGCAGAGTGAAAGAAAAAAAACACTCTCCCTACCTACAGTTTTCTGTCCCTAGAAAAAATGTTTTTTTTAATCACAATATAGCACAAGGACAATTCACTCACTGTCCTTCCAGGTCCCTGGAAACAAGGACTTGCAGAGTGAAAGAAAAAAAACACTCTCCCTACCTACAGTTTTCTGTCCCTAGAAAAAATGTTTTTTTTAATCACAATATAGCACAAGGACAATTCACTCACTGTCCTTACAGGTCCCTGGAAACAAGGACTTGCAGAGTGAAAGAAAAAAAAACACTCTCCCTACCTACAGTTTTCTGTCCCTAGAAAAAATGTTTTTTTTAATCACAATATAGCAGAAGGACAATTCACTCACTGTCCTTACAGGTCCCTGGAAACAAGGACTTGCAGAGTGAAATAAACTGACACTCTCCCTACCTACAGTTTTCTGTCCCTAGAATAAATGTTTTTTTTAAGCACAATATAGCACAAGGACAATTCACTCACTGTCCTTACAGGTCCCTGGAAACAAGGACTTGCAGAGTGAAAGAAAAAAAACACTCTCCCTACCTACAGTTTTCTGTCCCTAGAAAAAATGGTTTTTTTAATCACAATATAGCACAAGGACAATTCACTCACTGTCCTTACAGGTCCCTGGAAACAAGGACTTGCAGAGTGAAATAAACTGACACTCTCCCTACCTACAGTTTTCTGTCCCTAGAATAAATGTTTTTTTTAAGCACAATATAGCACAAGGACAATTCACTCACTGTCCTTCCAGGTCCCTGGAAACAAGGACTTGCAGAGTGAAAGAAAAAAAACACTCTCCCTACCTACAGTTTTCTGTCCCTAGAAAAAATGTTTTTTTTAATCACAATATAGCACAAGGACAATTCACTCACTGTCCTTACAGGTCCCTGGAAACAAGGACTTGCAGAGTGAAATAAACTGACACTCTCCCTACCTACAGTTTTCTGTCCCTAGAATAAATGTTTTTTTTAAGCACAATATAGCACAAGGACAATTCACTCACTGTCCTTACAGGTCCCTGGAAACAAGGACTTGCAGAGTGAAAGAAAAAAAACACTCTCCCTACCTACAGTTTTCTGTCCCTAGAAAAAATGTTTTTTTTAATCACAATATAGCACAAGGACAATTCACTCACTGTCCTTACAGGTCCCTGGAAACAAGGACTTGCAGAGTGAAATAAACTGACACTCTCCCTACCTACAGTTTTCTGTCCCTAGAATAAATGTTTTTTTTAAGCACAATATAGCACAAGGACAATTCACTCACTGTCCTTACAGGTCCCTGGAAACAAGGACTTGCAGAGTGAAAAAAAAAAACACTCTCCCTACCTACAGTTTTCTGTCCCTAGAAAAAATGTTTTTTTTTAAGCACAATATAGCACAAGGACAATTCACTCACTGTCCTTCCAGGTCCCTGGAAACAAGGACTTGCAGAGTGAAAGAAACTGACACTCTCCCTACCTACAGTTTTCTGTCCCTAGAATAAATGTTTTTTTAAGCACAATATAGCACAAGGACAATTCACTCACTGTCCTTCCAGGTCCCTGGAAACAAGGACTTGCAGAGTGAAAGAAACTGACACTGTCCCTACCTACAGTTTTCTGTCCCTAGAATAAATGTTTTTTTTAAGCACACTATAGCACAAGCACAAAACACACTGACACTCTCCCTACCTATCCTTCTCTTTCCCTAAACGAAAGGAATCCAGGTTAAGCAAGAAAGAAATAACAGTCACTGTCCCTGCCTATGCTGCTCTATCCCTGCTCCGGAACACACTACACTAGGCCGCCGTGCTGGCGGCCTTTTATAGTGTGGGGCGTGTACTAAACACCCTCAGCAATAATTGGCCACAGGCATCCTGCCTGTGGCCAATCATTGCTCTCCTCGCTGCCGGCGCTGTGATTGGCCAAGCATGCGGGGTCACAGTGCATGCTTGGCCAATCACAGCGCCTGGATGACACTGCGATGGCGTAGTGCATTGTGGGCCGTTCGCGTCACTCGAATTTGGCGCGAACGGCCCAAATCGTTCGATCTTCGTCGAACGATCGAACAGCCGATGTTCGAGTCGAACGTATGTTCGACTCGAACACGAAGCTCATCCCTACTAATTACCTGATCCCAAAGTTTATAAATAGAGGGGCAAGCCCACCAAAGATGAGATAAGTTACCTATAGCGGCATTACAACGCCAGCATAAGTCTGATTGTGATGGGAAAATTCGGTTTAAATCAACGGGGGTACGATACTATCTAGATAGCAGTTTGAAATTGCGTTCTTGGGCGTCACAAGTTATTGAGAATTTATGGGTATTAATAAAAATTTGATCCCAATCTTCCTCTTGTATTGACTGATTTAGTTCTAACCCCCATTTAACCATATATGATGGTAGACACGGTGAATTAAAAATAGATAGCAGCATATATATCTTGGATATGGCATGCGTTGGTGGTTCCGAAGATATACATAAATTCTCGAAATCTGTAAGCGGACGATGAATAAGGTATTTAGAGGTTAGAGAGGAGTAAAAACTCTGAAATTGCAGACAAACAAACCTGATCATGTAGGGCTTGAAAATTTACAAATGACATAAAGGTACCCTCCAGAATCATATGCCTAATCTGGGGCCAATATAATTTGTCCCAGGTTAGAATAGGATTTGAATGAACACCAATAGGTAAAGAGGGATTATCTATTAAAGGAGTGAGTGGAGCTGGAATAGAAGACAGAGGAAATAATTTGAAATAATGATTCCAACATTCCAGGACCGTATAAATTAACCCAGGCCAGGAGGACCGTGATCCTATATCATTAAAACAGAGCCAAAATGCAGCTTTAGGATTCAATGGAGAAGAACCAATTTCCAATTGAACCCATTGTTTATCGTTGGAACGATGGAACCAATCCAGAATACGAGAGAATATAGCTGCTTTATAATAACACTCAATATCTGGCAAAGCTGCCCCTCCATATTCTTTGGATCGACAGAGTGTTTTCCAATTAATTCAAGGTTTAGTATTTTTCCAAACAAATTGCGATAACAAACTGTTCAGTTTTTAAAAAAATGTTTTAGGTAGTTTAATAGGTTGGGTTTGGAATAAGTATAGATACTTTGTTAGAGTATCCATCTTAATAGAGTTAATACGGCCAAACCATGATAAAGAAAGCTTTGACCATAATAATATTTCAGCTTGCGTTCGTATTAAAAGAGGAAGAAAATTCAGCTCATAAACCCGAGTAAGATCTGTTGGAATTTTAACTCCTAAATATTCAGTGAAACGGGTAGTGAGATATTTAATAAATCCGATTTAGTTAAATTTACCTTAAAATTACTTAAATATCCAAATGAATTGATTTCTTTTAAAACAGACGGAATACTTATCCTTGGTGGTGTTCTATAAAGTAAAACATCATCTGCATAGAGTGAAGTTTTATAATCGATCTCATTAATAGTAATACCATGTATAGAAGGATTATTGCGTATGGCTATTGCTAGATGTTCCATTGTGATGTAATGGCGATAACGGACAACCCTGACGGGTACCGTTGCTAATCTTAAATATATTTGAATAAGTACCGTTTATTCGAACCTGAGCAGAAGGAGTTATATATAGCGCCATGATTTTGTTTATCAGGTTGTCCCCCAAATTAATTTGATTAAATGACTGAAAAAGAAATCTCCAACTTAAACGATCGAATGCCTTTTCGGCATCGATTGAAAGCAGGCAAGCTGAAATATGTTGTTTCTGTGCCAAGGAAATTAATGAAAGAGTCTTACTAGTGTTATCTCGAGTCTCTCTAGATCTCACAAAGCCAGTTTGATCTGTATGGATTATTTGAGGCAATAAAGGTTGAAGTCTATTAGCAATAAGTTTAGCATAAAATTTTATGTCTTGATCCAACAATGAGATAGGACGATAACTATTTGAATTTGTTTCGTCTTTCCCAGGTTTTTACTTTGAGGGCCACATCATATATTTTACAGATATTGGCGGGTCAAAAAAAAGTTATTTAGAAATTAATCCTTAGCCATGGAATAGTATAGAATTTGAAATTCTGCCATCAGCTGGGCTAAATGCTCTAAGAGCCTCGTGCACCAGGGCTAAACATTTAGTGTGCATGAGGCCTTACATCTGTCTTCCTGTCAGATTCCTCTCATCAGAGATTCCCTGCACATTTCTGTCCCCATCAGAGTCTCCCCATACATCTGTGTCCCCATCAGAGCCTCCCCGCCCAATTTTATCCCCATCAGAGCCTTTCTGCCCATCTGTGTCCCCATCAGAGCCTCCCCACCCATCTGAGTCCCCATCAGATCTTCCCCGCCCATCTGTGTCCCCATCGGATCTTCCCCGCCCATCTGTGTCCCCATCAGAGCCTCCCCACCCATCTGTGCCCCCATCAGAGCCTCCCAGCCCATCTGTGTCCCCATCAGAGCCCTCACATTTGTGTTTCACATCAGAGTCCCCCCCCCCCACATATGTGTCCCCATCAGAGCCTGGAGAATGCGATGCAATAATATATACACACTATTATAACCTATAATATATAGCTATTGCATCTATGTATTTATGTGTATTTGTCCCTTGTTTGCTAGACTAATGCTATAATATTACCTATGAAGACAGACACAGTTGCTTAGTAAAACAAGTCATATTTACTTCCTTTAAAAATAGGAAACATATCCTAACAACAGAAATCAGATACAGTCTATAACAATAACAATAATAATAATAATGAATGATACTTGACACATCCCCCAAGATACTCTTCAACCGCTGGTCTCAGATATCAAATAGAGTGTGAGCCGCATGGAGTTAGGCCCAAGCCATCTGGCTGCTATGGCTTCAGAAAGGTCTTCAGGTCACAAGAGGCTGAATTCATTCTTACAAACTCTTTTTACAAAACTCACTCATTCAGACTTCCCCCATTGCCAACCCATATGCCTTCTGGACCAATCATTGTTCACAGGGCAGTCTCTCTTCAGCTTGCTTGTAGATTTTATTGTTCTATACACCCATAAGCCAGACCCCCTGCTATGTAAACTTTGCCCGGGGCCAAATTCCTCTGTAGCTTCACTGCACGTGTCAGCATGGCTAACCTTGATTGTAAAAACAGATATACCAGGTTGCCCCCAACAAATGCCGCTGTGCGCCTGAAGCCGCATATCACCATACTTCAGACATGGCTCCTATTGAACAGTCCATATGGCCTGAACAGTCCTTAACTGTCCTAATGTGTTGCGTTCTTCAACATGCGCCTCAGAAACAGCTCCTATGGAACCGCCTATAACTGTCTTCCACCAAGTGCTTCAGAACCAGTACCTCTGGAACAGTCTTTAACTGTGCTTCAGAAACAGCTCTTATGGAATATTCCACAATGGTTTCACCGTATTGCGCCTCTCAACATAGGCTTCCAACCCAGCTCCTATGGAAGAGTCCATAATGGTTTTAACGAGCTGTGCTTCTCAACACATGCCGCTTTGCCACTGGGTGACACACCAACATCATTCTTCCGTGATGGCTTCCATGTCACCATTCTGTATCTTCTGTATCTTCTTCTTCCTGACATCTTCATGAAGGGGAATAGCACTGGCAAGGGGTGTCCATTCACTCACCATTCACCAGACACACTCAGAGCAACAACTCACCCAGCTTTCAGATACAGAGCCTCGAGGAGGACCTTACTTGGCCATATTACTAGCCTAATATATATTTTTTATCGAAACTATACCATGACATAAATCAACCCATTATCATAATATATACATATATATGATCCATCCAATTACGCCTCCCGCTCCCAACCTCCTATAACTCTTTATTGTAGATACAGGTTGGGATTAGGCATTCTTGCTCACAGTGGTCTTTCCTACTGCAACGTGGCCTGTCTGCGGTGCCTCAGGGATCTAAATTGGCAGCAAAGTCTCTAATTTGTACGAAGAGACCCTACCATCACTTTGTCCCCTTAACTTGCATAGATAAGCGGGAGAGCTTCCTATATAAGTTTTGAGTCTAACAACACATATGAAATTGAAACAATGACACAACCCACAAAATTCCATCCCTGTGACTGGATTTCAGTCACCCCTACCTACTGTTAGGTTCAAGAAACACCCTTGTTCCATGACTAACGCTACATCGGTATCCTCTAGGACAAAGAAACAAACTTGTCTATGTCCTAAATAATACCCAGGTGCTTCCTTCCCAGCAATGATCTCTCCATCCAGAACACAGAGTACCGTGTATTGACCTGGTATGCAAAGGACACCGTGGTCATGCTTCCGACAGAGGAAAATATCAACCTGCCCCCAGCTTCTGTATTCTCTGATCACATGTGGGTCACTTAGCCACAAATGCAACAAGATAGAATCCCCAGTCAGTAAGCCCATTGATGTCACTGAATATACAGACCGAGTCTGCACTCCTGTATATGGGATCATACAGCACAACACCTTTCACAATCCAAACCAGTACAGCCCATCCAGGCATTCGACCACCACTTTGGATTAGTATAGGTGACGTGTTTTGGCACAGTCTTACTGAGCGGTGATGCTAACTCATCAGGCCACTGCCCCTCATGCAGAGATTTGCACCATTAGCTTGATACTGGTTGATAACTCCTCCTGCCCCTGCATGTATGCCAGAGCCCATGACCTATATCTGTCCTATACCATCTCACACTCTCTACCAACCTCTCACCATGGTTGACAAAATCTTGAGCCACTTTACACTGGGTATTTATGTGACTCTGTTGAATGTTATCAAAGGGGGGGCACCAATCTCTCTGAGTAACAAAGCCCTGCCTGCTGTCTGAAGCTATGGCTGAGAGTTTGTTCCCTAGGAGATCGATGTCCACTCCACCCATCCCAACTCCTATTCCCCCAATATAGTGCTGAATACATGCCTCCTCTTCCGGTTACTCCTCAGAAATAAGTGTTTCGCCCATCTCTGGAAGCAAGCCACTGATCTTCTGACCGCACTTGATTCAGAGTATATTCAGCACATATAGGGTAATAGCTTCTCACTATGAGATGCTGAAGCGCCATGTGGTGAAGGCATACTGTACCCTGGTAGCCAGTGTTTATTCCCTTTGTTCAATGGAGCATGCTCCTGTGTGTAGTCACTGGCATTACCTGTGCAGGGTTTCAAACCTCTCAGGTGAGACATCAATTAGGTGTATCTCCCACATGTCCAGTTCTGGTGTCCCACATGTCCACTAACCGAGAGCTTCTTTATAGGACTGCTAAGATTGAGACCCCACCCCTACGAGGAAGTTTTCACCCCATTGATGTGTCACCTGGTACCAAACACCTTTATGCATAAGTGTCAACCTCCTAGGTACCTGCACCATATTAATTAAGTTATGTCATACATGTCACACATTAAAAAACATTTCCTTCTTTCAATTCCTCCTCCCATAATAAAAAAACAAAAAACATATATTACATCTCTTGTTCTGAAGGATTGGATAGGTTATATTCGTTCCCCAACCTCCAACCCGTTGCATTTGTATTCATAGTCCGTTTGCATTCATAAATGACAGGAGAGACTTTGGCAAAATGTCTCACAAGTCTCGTTGTTGGGCAAAGTCTTTCAGATTCTGTATCAGCGCAAAAATTGTCCATAAGAAAAAGAAACCTTATATTTCAAGTATTAATCTGAATCTTTTCTCTCCTGAACGTTTATAAGAACAAATTTTCGGCGTGGTATGGCACAGACGAACTGCCAACCAGATGAACATCTTTCATCTCTGTTCCAGAATCCTCTCCAATCTCGCTCCACCAAGATTCTGGAAGTTAAAAACAAGAGCAGAATCAAATTCTTATCCATAATATCTACTAACACAGGAATTTAGTATTCCTGACTTCTAAACAAATTATCAAAACAACCATGATTCCTTTAGGATGAACCCACTCTAAAATGGATCCCCATGGTATGAGCAAAAATCTAAAATAAAAAATGAACGTGAATGTTGCTTCTCAAAAATTCAAAATTTCAAGCATTCAAACAAACAATGCATTATCTGTACTTTCAGATCTATGCACTACTCCTCCTTTCAGGTGGATAAATCCTAAACCTTTGGAACTTTTTCCACCTGAATGAAAAGAAAACAAACAAAACAGAAGAAAAGAAGATAAAATAAAATAAAAACAATTCCAGCAGCTAAAATGGCTTCCTACCAACTCTTGTCTTAGACAAAATGTAGTCAGCTGCTAATTGAGGACATAGTCAATGACCACCTAGTCAGTTGCTAATGACCCCCTTTTCAGGTGTACTAAACCTAACAATTTTCCCACCTGAACAACGCACAAATAAAATAGATGAAATAATAATAATTAAAAAAAATGAACAATAAAAAAATTACAAAATTAAAAATAATTAATAATAAAAAAAAAATTCATTAAAAAAAAAAAAAATACAAAGACAAAATTAAAGATAAATTAATGAAAACAAAAACTTAAAAAACAAAAAATATATCTTTTTTTTGAAAAATGAAACAAAATGAAAATGAAAATCAATAAAAAAATAAATAAATACAAATCTGGCCATCAACACACAACAACATGGCAAGACAGCCATCATCAAACAATGACAAACGCTCAACTTTTAATTAAAGACATCCATGGACTTTTCTCATGAGAAGAGTAAGTGCTCATTTCGATCTGGAAGAGAATTAGTTAATGGGAAAAAAAAAACAACATCTGTACTTCATCACAACATTTGTAACTTCATTTGTAACTCTACTCCATTAATGTCTGACTATTGTTAAAAATGTTTTCATTGTTTGCAAACAATTACTAATTAATGAGCTCATGGTACCATGTGATAATCGATTATGCATTTACAATAACCTAACCCCTGCTCTGCAAAATTTGCCCACTGTTGTTTTCACTTTGAAGGATCTGCAAACAAAACACAAACATTAGTATCCAAACAAGTTTAAATTCTTCCCTGGTCTCTAGAAAAAGGAACACAAAGATGGTTATTGCACACAATTATCATAGCAATTGACTTTTTAAGTCCCCCAAGCATTTTCCCATTAATTGTAATGCTAGGGGAACATTTGCCATATTTTCCTATACTAAGCAGGCAGTATTGGAAAACTTTGCCATATTGCTCAGGAAAAATGGCAATGCCATTTGCGTCCAACTACATTCAAGCCAGAATGGTAGATTAGCCCAGGGGGAAAACATTGGAATGTTCATCCAGTCTTGTTGCTGGCTGTGTTTAGGGTGTAGGCTGTCATTTATTATCTTTTCTTCAGAACTATGTGATCTGTCCCGGCTGCTTTCATATCAGGCCTTTGCCTGTCCCTGTCCTGGGTGGTGGTTTTCATTGCAGTTACCTGTATTTCTGGGGTTTCCTGCTCCATGCTAGCAATGTTAAGGGCTTTACGAATCTGTGTTCATGTCCATTCCATTTAGAACTTCTGAACCCTCTCTGCCTTCCTGTACCTCTGCTTATTACGGATACATCTGCCTTTGACCCGTATTCCCTATAACTGGACTCTTGACAGAAGTCTCGCAGGATATTGACAACATTTTGGTAGGATCTAGCATTCCTCAGAGCCATTCTAGTGGGATAGCTTACATAAAAATTATTGGCCATTGAGTATATGAAACTTGCATCATCCTCCAATAAGTCAGGACAGTTGAACACTTTCGTATACAATGCAAGATATTCACTGCAGAACAATATTGGGTCATCTCCTCTCCTAAATTTAATTTGTTGTAAATCATTATCACGACTGTCCACAATACGCTGCAATTCTTTCCTTTGCACCTCTGCATCTGCTAAGTTATCATTAACCCGTGCAGATAACTGGCCTACCAAAGGTCCTGGGGAAGAAACACATATGGGAGAGATGAAGGTGCTGCGAACCCCAGGACCGTTCTGACTTATCACATGGCCTTTGTATAAATCCTTTATTTGTACAATGGGTATCATCAGCACTATTGAATCATCCAACAAATTCCACATACAATCTTAATGCACTCTATTACACCATGCTTAATCACCATGGTGGATGCCAGTATTATATTTGTTTAATTAGCCCAGATGTGGAGTCTGGGACGGTCGGGGTTCACCCCTTGTCGCCCCTGTCGTCTCGGGCGGTTGGGCTCCGGTCCACTGTGGCTTCCCGGCAGGGTGGGAGTTTATGCTCTTGGGGGGGATGTGAATTCTTGCGTCCCCCCTCAGTGTCTTGGTACGCGAATGAGCGATTGCTCTTTCGCTGTTTCCAACCTCACCCTGCCGGCGGCGTCCTTTGTTCACCTTCGGACGGTCCACGGTGCAGTGCGCATGTGCGGGATGCCCCGGCGTGCGCACTGCGCCGTGACATCTCGCGACTTGCGGCAGAGATGACGGTGGATACCGGGGCTTCCCAGCCTTCCAGGACGCCGAGGGAGCTGCACTAGGGCCGCTCCTATTGAGCGGCCTGGACGCACGTCTCTGAGGGGAGGGGAGAGGGAGGCTTCACCTGCATCCATTCACCTTAATTGCCATATTTTTTGGCATATATCTATGACCACCGCTGATAAGTCACATTTTGATTCTAATCGGATTAGGATGGACAGCACTACACACAGGATCTCTCGGTCTCTCAGGTTTATCTTTCCTGCCTACCTGCAGTCAGAATTTTATGACTTACAACCACCACCTATACGACCTACTATATTCCCGAATCCCTAAGGTAAATACTCTACACCACACTACTTTGACCCACTCCTTACCTTATTAGTTTGTTTTGGGGTTCAACAACACCACTGTTTATTTTCCACTTGTTGCTTTTTTTCACCTTTTGTTTGATATGTTCAATCCCATCACTTCTATATTTGCCATGGGCCTCACACCTCAGTTTGCATTCAGTCAGCTGATATCACTTTCACATTACTGTTTTAATTTCCCATTCAATTGGTACCCTCACCATCCCACCGCCCTATGGGCTGTGCTTACCACTTGCATAATTTATCACCATTAACACTCACACACCTCAATTTAACTTGCTAAATTTCTTTAGATAACCATTTTTTCTTTATTTCAATACCACACCTATGTGTGTGGTTAACTACATATATGGAACCTAAAAATCTATAAATCTAAGCTACTGCTAGATACACCGTGACAAACCGACCTGTTTGGAATAAGTCCATATACCTATACCATACATATATATATATATATATATATATATATATATATATATATATATATACTCTCACTCATACTCTTGCCAGTGCGTTAAGAGATAATTTATCCGAAATCCTCGTATTTTTATACGGTCATTGATTGGGTGTTTATTGCAGATGCCAACCCTTCCGTCCCCTGGAGGGCGTCACTGTTGCGACTCCTTGCAATCCCTTTGGATCGGGCCCGTCCCCTCTGGGATAGGCAGGGGCAGCCACGGGGGGGGGGGGGGGGCCCCGGACTGCTCCACAGCCAGCATCTCTTCTGGCCCTGGGATCACCCTTTCCACTTTCTAGCGGTAAATATGTCACATTTAGAACCTATATGGTATGGATGATGTGATGATATGTTTTACAAGTCTGATGATATGTAATGTGTCTTCTAGAGCTAATTGTCCCCCTGATGATGACCACATACAGGTCGAAACGCGTCGGGAATTCTGCACCTTAGCATCTCGATATGCAACCACATGCTTCAATCTTTGTACTATTTGGATATACGCTTTGTTGTGGAATGTATATTGTACCATTGGGCCAGCCCCTTTTATATAATTTTACTGACATATGATCAATGCTTATATGCTGCATTGTAATTATTATACTACTACTGTGTGATTCCCAATAAATGTACTGTTTTTCTGTTATCCATTGTACAGTCGTCTGATAGTTTTATACTGCTGTCCAAAGCCCCACTGGGGAATTTGTCCCTTCTTACTTACCAAAGGTCCTGGTAGCCATGCTTTTAGAAGAGAGCATGCATCCTCATTACTCAAATGGAATTTAAGCACTAGAGCAGGGATATGCAATTAGCGGACCTCCAGCTGTTGCCAAACTACAAGTCCCATGAGGCAAAGCGAGACTCTGACAGCATCAAGCATGACACCCAGAGGCAGAGGCATGATGGGACTTGTAGTTTGGCAACAGCTGGAGGTCCGCTAATTGCATATCCCTGCACTAGAGCCTCAAATTTATTGGACAGACTCACTGGTGAATTCAGGGTGTTAAATTCACCCAGAATCTGTCACAAAGTAAGTCTCTCTTGGATTGTAATCAAACTGTTATTCTGATTTGCAGCTATAGGTGCAATATCTGACTGTGTTTCATCACGGCCCTTTTCATTGTGCAGATTTTGGCCAATTGACATGTTCCTTTGTGCTCATTGAGCAATACCATACATTGCTCTTTAGTAAGAAGCTGGGAGTCTGCATTTGCTAATTTTCTTTCTAAAGATATAACCAACTCTTCCATCTCTGACAACTTTATTCGCAATGATTCTAAAAGTTTGCTCTTCATATCACAGTCCATGCTGCACCTCTGAAGCTGCTCTTGTAGTTCACTGTTCCTTCCTGGCAAACTGACTGCTTTTGCCTGCAATTCATCCATCTCACTACTGGAGGCTGTTGCAATCTTTAGAAGGTTTTCACTGACTTTCTCTATGTCCTCCCCGAGACGTCTCCTCTCTGATTCCCACTTCTCTCCCATTTGCTCAGATATAAATTTAATTCTGAGCAACACGGCAATTTCATTTGCCAACCTTTCCTTCTTCACCTTTTTTTTTTAACTGTTTACTAGAGTTGAGCGGACACCTGGATGTTCGGGTTCGACGGGTTCGGCCGAACTTCGGAAAAAAGTTCGGGTTCGGGACCGAACTTTAACCCGAACCCGGACCCGAACCCGAACCCCATTGAAGTCAATGGGGACTCGGACTTCTAAGGACTAAAAAGGCTCTAAAAAAGTAATGGAAAGGGCTAGAGGGCTCCAAATGGCAGCAAAATGTTGTTAAGAGCATGGCAAGTGCTCTGCAAACACATGTGGATAGGGAAATAACTTAAAATAACATAAAAAAATATAAAAAAATAAAAAAATATGCTGGAGGCCCCCTTTTCAGCAGAAGACGTACGGGAAGTCATTAAGAACCTCAGAAACTCAACGGCACGATGCCACACATATGGTGGGAATGCCCCAGAATACGCCCTTTCTGGAATAAATTATTCAATTTAATAGATAAGCTAGTGGGAAAATAAAATACTTTGAAATAAAAATGTAGCGGGGTGCTAAATTTAAGGGAAGTGTTTGAGTGGTAAATAGGCTCAAACACCCTAATTCTGTAGGATTCATGGACCATTTTGTCCTCGGGGGACAGTATTGGTGTGCAGTTCCCTGCGGCCTACAGGTGGCGCTGCCATGGTAGGCTAGGGTTGAACCGCCGATACAGTGCTGTGCCTTTTGTGTCCCCTCTTGGCAGTAGTACAGCGGGGCGGGGAACCTGCTGTGCATGCCGGGAGAGCATATAAAAGGGGCAGACCTTTGGCCTGGGGGCTGATGTCCAGTGGAGTCCACGCCCAGGTGCCTTCAGCCTGGGTGCATGTGTTCCTGTTCCATCTCGGGTACCTTTAGCCCGGGGTGAGGTACTATCCTGGAGTTCCTGCTGCCCTGGGTATGGAGGCCTAGGTGCGGGAGTAAAGCCTGGAGTCCAGAGCCTTCGTCTGGAGTCCGCTAAGGGTCGAGGAGTCTTAGGGTGCCGCCTCGTGTAGGGGACCATGTTCCAGGGAAGGGAGGATCATTCTGATGGACCGATGCGGGAGTCACGGTGAAGGAAGGGTCTGTTGACTCCCTGGAGAGATGTCTTCCCCTTGATATGGGCTAGGTTCGTAGAAGGAGAAGCTCAAGGTCATCTTGACTGTATCAGAGGCCTTATTCACCCGGCCCGTGGCAGGGGCCTTATACACTCTGGTCTGTGGCAGAGACCAAAGTTCTCCAGGTCCGTGGCAGGGGCCTTGTACACCCGGTCTGTGGCAGAGACCAACCTCAAGGTCTGTGGCAGAGACCGTGCACCTAAAACTGTTTGAGAAACCTAAGCAGTGAAGTGAATGTGCTACGTTTGTGCCTGGACCTCCTCCACACCTTAAGCTGTCCTGTTTCTTTGCTCTAACCTTTTCTATCCGAGTAGAGTTTATTTTGCCATGAGAGAATAAGAGTTGTAATTTCAGCTGGTGTGCACATTGACTTTACTGGGAACTAAAGGACTTGCCTCTACCTACAGTAGAGGTGAGAATCATCCTCTGGAGGAGTTTTGACTCCGGCTGTGGACACGGCCCGTCAAGTACACCGCTCAACCTCTTTATATAGGAGGGTACGGGCTGGTAGTGCGGTGTGCCTTTCTCCCTCCTGCGAGAAGCCAACAACATAAAGGCAGTTAAGGGGGAAAGGATCTGTGCGCTACAAAAAAATAAAATAAAAATTATAATCTTGATCTAGGAGGACGAGGTCCATATGGAGTAGGAGGTTGAGGTGGTGGTGGATGTGGCTGTGTAGGTGGAAGCGGCGGTGGAGGAGGACGAGGTAGCCAACACTGGTTCAAAAATACAACAATGGCTGGGTAAGGCCGGTGATGTGTCGAATTCTGTCCCCCGTCAAATAGTGTCCACCCTGTACTGCGCTTGCTCAGTATGTAGGACAAGGGGATTTCGAAAATCTCCCAAGACGAACGGCGCCTGCGTGGTGAGTTCAGATGAAGGCCACACCATCCGTGGTTCAAGCCGAGCCAAGTGAGGCCATGCCCGAAGCGTGGCGATCGAACCGAGCCCGTGAGGGGCCCTGTTACAATGTGCTACCGTATGTCCACTTGGATGGTGGGGCTTGAACCTGCACTCACTGCGCAGGCGCCGTTCATCTTCGGAGATTTTGTGAATCTCCTTGTCCTCTGTACTGCGCAAGCGCTGCGCCTTCGCAGTATGGGCCGGACACAATCCGATGGCCGGACAGTTTTTGTCACAACACCGGTATACATGTCTATTCTGCACAAGGTACGGACAAGTCCTGTGGGATCCATGCCTGGTTCATTTTAATGAACGTGAGCTTGTCCACATTGGCTCTGGACAGGCGGCTGTGCTTGTCTGTGATAACGCCCCCTGCCGTGCTAAATACACGTTCAGATAATACACTGGCTGCAGGGCAGGCCAGCACCTCCAAGGCATAAAGGGCAAGCTCAGGCCATGTGCCCAATTTGGAGACCCAGAAGTTAAAGGGGGCAGACCCGTCATCCAGTACGTGTAGGCCTGTGGACACATACTGCTCAACCATGTTGGTGAAATGCTGCCTCAGCTGGTGGTGCTGGTTGTTGTGGCGTGCTGACAAAGCTTTTCCACATTTCAGCCATGCTAACCCTGCCTTCTGAGGTGCTGCCGGTGCCCCGGCTGCGTTGGCAACCTCTTCCTCCTCCTCTGCCTTTGCCTTGTGCTTCCACCGTACGCCCGCTGTCAGGTGGGAATGCCACCAGCAGCGCGTCTACCAGCGTGCGCTGGTACTCGCGCATCTTACGATCCCGCTCCAGTGAGGGAATTAAGGACGGTACGTTGTCCTTGCACGGGGATCCAGCAGGGTGGCCACCCAGTAATCAGCACCAGTTAAAATGTGGGCAACTCGGCGGTCATTGCGGAAACACTGCAGCATGTAATCGCTCATGCGTGCCAGGCTGCCCAGAGGCAAAGAAAAGCTGTCCTCTGTGGGAGGTGTATCGTCTGTGTCCTCTGTATCCCCCCAGCCACGCACCAGTGATGGCCACGAGCTGGTCTGGGTGCTACCCTGCAGTGAAAATGGCTCCTCCTCCTCCATCTCCTCCTCCACCTCGTCATCCTCCAGAACTGTGCCCTTTCTGCCGGACAATTGTGTACCTGGTGTTTGTTGGTGCAGGAACCCACCCTCGTAGCCACTTGTGAAAGACTGCCCTGAAAGCCTTTGAAATTATCCCGCTTCCTCCTCCTCCTCCTCATCCTCCTGTGCCACATCCTCTTCCATCATCGCCCGAAGCGTTTTTTCAAGGAGGCATAGAACTGGGATAGTAACGCTGAGAACGGCGTCATTGGCACTGGACATGTTGGTGGAGTACTCGAAACAGCGCAACAAGGCACACAGGTCTCGCATGGAGGCCCAGTTATTGGTGGTGAAGTGATTCTGTTCCGCAGAGCGACTCACGCGTGATTTCTGCAGCTGAAACTCCACTATCGCCTGCTGCTCCTCGCACAGTCTGGCCAGCATGTGCAAGGTGAAGTTCCACCTTGTGGGCACGTCACATATGAGGCGGTGAGCGGGAAGGCCGAAGTTACGCTGCAGCGCTGACAGGCGAGCAGCAGCAGGGTGAGAACGCCGAAAGTGCGCACACACAGCCCACACTTTCTGCAGCAGCTCTGGCATATTGGGGTAATTTTTAAGGAACCTCTGGACCACCAAGTTCAGCACATGCGCCAGGCAAGGGATGTGCGTCAAACCGGCTAGGCCCAGAGCTGCTACGAGATTTCGCCCATTATCGCACACCACCAGGCCGGGCTTGAGGCTCACTGACAGCAACCACTCATTGGTCTGTTGTTCCATGTCCCTCCACAACTCCTGCGCGGTGTGGGGTTTTTCCCCCAATCAGGAAAGTTTTAAAACTGCCTGCTGTCGTTTACCCCTGGCTGTGCTGAAGTTGGTGGTGAAGGTGTTACGCTGACCGGATGAGGAGGCGGTAGAGGATGAGGAAGCGGAGTAGGAGGAGTTAGCAACAGGAGGCAAACTGAAGCGCCCTGCAATCCTCGGTGGTGGAAGGACATGCGCCAAACTGCTATCTGCCTCAGGCCCAGCCGCCACTGCATTTACACAGTGTGCTGTTAGGGAGATATAACGTCCCTGACCGTGCTTACTGGTCCACGCATCCGTAGTTAGGTGGACCTTGCCACAGATGGCGTTGCGCAGTGCACACCTGATTTTGTCCCCCACTTGGTTGTGCAGGGAAGGGATGGCTCGCCTGGAAAAGTAGTGGCGGCTGGGCACGACGTACTGTGGAACAGCCAATGCCATCAGGCTTTTAAAACTCTGCGTCTCCACCAGACGGAATGACAGCATTTCAAAGGCCAGGAGTTTTGAAATGCTGGCATTCAGGGCCAGGGATTGCGGGTGGCTAGGGGGGTACTTCCTCTTCCGCTCCAATGTTTGGGAGATAGAGAGCTGAACGCTTCCATGGGACATTGTGGAGATGGTTGGTGACCCAGGTGATAGTGTTGCTGGCAGATCCTCTGTTTGCGGGGTGGCAGGTGCCACTGTCACTACAGAGGTGGATGAAGAGGCCGAGACTGCAGCAGAAGAGGAAGCAGGAGGAGCCAGAGACCTTTCTTGGTTTTTGAGGTGTCTACTCCACTGCAGCTCGTGCTTTGCACTTAGATGCCTGGTCATGCAGCTTGTGCTCAGGTTGAGAACGTTTATGCCTCGCTTCAGGCTCTGATTGCACAGCGTGCAAACCACTCGTGTCTTGTCATCAGCACATTGTGTGCAGAACTGCCACGCTGGGGAACTCCTTGGACCTGGCTTTGGTGTGCTCGGTCCCTTGCTGCGTTGGGCAGTAGCAGACATACTGTCTAGCTGACAGACGCTCCGCTTTTGCACCCTGCTCCCTCTTCTGCTGTGCTGGTGGCTCTGTGCGACCACCGCCTCTTCCTCCAAACTACACTGGTCACCTGCATAACGTTGATTCCATGTGGGGTCGAGGACCTCATCGTCCTCCACATCATCTTCCACCCAGTCTTCACCCCTGCCCTCCTTGTCTGTCTGCACAATTGCGAAAGCAGCAGCAGTTGGCACCTGTGTTTCGTCATCATCCGAGACGTGCTGCGATGGTCCTCCCATGTACTCATCATGAAACATAAGTGGTTGGGCATCGGTGCACTCAATCTCTTCCACTTCTGGGGCAGGGCTAGGTGGATGGCCCTGGGAAACCCTGCTAACAGAGTCATCGAAAAGCAGAAGAGACTGCTGCATGATTTGGGGCTCAGACTGCTTGGCTGATTTGCAAGGGGGTGAGGTGAAAGACTGATGGACATGGGTTTCATGTGCCAACTCTGATCTTTCATCAGAAGAGTGGGTGGGAGACAATGTGAAGGAACCCGAGGCACTGTCAGCAACCCAATCTACTATCGCCTGTACTTTTCCTGGCCTAAACATTCGTACAGCCTCATTAGGCGCGACAAAATACCGCCGCAGGCTCGGTCGCCTACTCGCACCTGAGGAAGGTGTTTCACTTGTGCGTGTATCTGGCACAGATCCACCACGTCCTCTCCCTGCAACAGGAGCTCCACCAGCAGCACCACGACCGGGGCCACCACGTCCCTTTGACCTTCTCCTCATATTTTCCAAATTTAGGATCTTGCCCTAAATGGGTGTTTTTGGAAGAGCAGAACACACCCACAGTACGTAACCGCTGAATCGCACAGCTACAGAACTGCAGAAAATGCTATTCAAAAAAAATGTTGTTTTTTTAGTATAGCACAGTAGGAGAAAACTATATAGAAATTGTTTATTTCACACACCTCCACATATGTATAACACACTGCAAACTATTTTTTGTGCCCCTAAATGGCGTTTTTTGGAAGAGCAGAACACACCCACAGTACGTAACCGCTGAATCGCACAGCTACAGAACTGCAGAAAATGCTATTCAAAAAAATTTTTGTTTTTTTAGTATAGCACAGTAGGAGAAAACTATATAGAAATTGTTTATTTCACACACCTCCACATATGTATAACACACTGCAAACTATTTTTTGTGGCCCAGAATAGCTCTTTTTGCAAGCGTACATTAAAGTGCAATTTTTTTTTTTGCCCTAAACGGGTCTTTTTTTGCACGAGCAAAATAAAATGCAAATATTTTTTTTTTTTTTGCCCTATGGGTCTTTTGGAAAAGAGCACAATAAAGTGCTTTTTTTTTTTTCCCTAAATGGATCTTTTTCAAAGAGCAGAATACACCCACAGTATGGAAACGGTGTATCTCTCAACGTAATATATGCAGTGCTGGTGCACTGAGCTTGCAGATAAAAGTTAGATTTTCTCTGACAC
Organism: Rana muscosa; assembly: GCA_029206835.1. Taxonomy (NCBI): domain Eukaryota; kingdom Metazoa; phylum Chordata; class Amphibia; order Anura; family Ranidae; genus Rana; species Rana muscosa. The sequence continues at coordinate 481,589,183 of CM055117.1, read as the reverse complement.
TGGGCTCATGGCAGTGTAAAAAGATTGTGCACTGCAACACAAACAGGTAAACCTATGCAGATCGCTGATTTTAATCTCTGAATCTGGACTCCTATATAATATATCTCTCTCCCTGAAAGCACCAACAGGAACCTGGCCCTACACTACACTATCTCTCTATCTTTTCCCTCAGATTGCAGAATCAGGACTACCTCATGTATTTTACAATCTCTCCCTATTAGCAACAGCAACAGCCAAGATCCTCTCCCTATCTATTCTGAAGCAGAGTGACGTGTGTGCTGTGTGCCTCTAGCTTATATAGAAGCTGGGTCACATGTTGCACTGACCAATCACAGCCATGCCATTAGTAGGCATGGCTATGATGGCTTCTAAGGGCACACCAGCTAATCCAAAGGTGATTGGCTGACCCCTGAAGCATTTCTAACTGCGTAATTAGATTGCCGAACCCGAACCCGGACTTTTGCGCAAAGTCCGGGTTCGGGTTCGGGAAAAAGCTAAAGTTCGGTACGGACCCGAACTTTACAGTTCGGGTTCGCTCAACACTACTGTTTACCCAATAAGCTGGCATTATGTTGCTGACACTGAGACAATAGTACATTACACTGGCTTTTAAGAGGTTCATCTGTACATGAATGATAACTGGCAGAGGCATACTTTTTAACATATGTATACTCAAGTTCCATTTAACGACTATACAATCCACACAATACTCTGCATACTTGTGTCCCTATCAGAGCCCCCACAAATGGGTCCCCATCAGAGCCCCCCTGAATCAGAGCCCCCCACATTTGTGTCCCCCATCAGAGTCCCTATCCCACATTTGTGTCCCCACCAGAGCCCCCCCTACACACTTGTGTCCCCATCAGAGCCCTCGTACACACACTCGTGTCCCCATCCGAGCCCCCCTGCACACTTGTGTCCCCATCAGAGACCCCAACACATTTATTCCCTATCAGAGTCCCCCACACACACTTGTGTCTTCATTAGAACCCCCCATGAACATCTGTGTTCCCATCAGAGCCCCCCTGTATATTTGTGTCCTCCATCACAGCCCCCTCCCCCCCACACTTTTGTCACCCATCAGAGTCCCCCCTACAATTGAGTCCCCACCAGATCCCCATTCCCCCAGCACATTTCTTTCCCCATCAGTCTCCCTGCAGCACCTTCTATTTCCCCTGTAGATCAGAGCCCATTACCACTGTATTGCTCCTCTAATTAGCTGACTTTAGTGCAGACCCACTGCACTGCCCGGCTCCTGCCCCGCTGTTACACAGGCATGCTATATGTGAAATTACAGCAGTAAAGGACACTGAATTTAACTGCAGCGCGGGAGCCGGGAGGTGCAGCAGGTCTGCATTGAAATAATTTGGGCTTTGTTGGGTTTCTAAGATTGTGGGACTTGTGCTGTACACCCCTCACTGCCTGTCAGAATGCAGATGAAACCCTGCAACCCGAGCAGAGTCCGTTCCTGCAGTGAGTCTGATGACTCTAGCTGCAGGCCAGAAAAAATGTCCTAGTGGGTTTGGATGTGGCCTGCGGGCTTTACTTTGGGGACCCCTGGTCAAGGGGGTGATAAAGGAACTTTTACCCATTCAGATAGCGCTCCCCTGCCCCTCAGCATCCTCACGTACAATCCAGGGCTATGGTCCTTGCATTAGTCTTGATGACGTTAGATGCTTCCGACCTCTGGAGTTCAGGGGAGAAGAGGCAGCAGGGATTGGTCTAGCTACATGGAAGAGCATGTAGGGGTGGAGGATCAGGTAAGAAAAGCTGCTTTACCCAGTCTCCCTAGACATAACTGAGCAGGTAACCCTTTAACTTTTCTCAGCTTTAAAGCTAAAGTGTAACCTTTTTTTATTAATTTATTCTGCCGTCCTCCATTCAGGAAGAATACTTCTTATTGCAGGAAGTGATCATATGTCTAGAGGATGGGGACAGAAAAGGTGGGCATAGTCGTCACTTTTGATGAGTGGTGTTATGGAGATAGTCATAACCTCGCTTAAATGCTTAAAATAAGTGATTAAAAACCTTTTGTCTATATAAAATGAAATCAAACGATAGCGTCGGGAAAAGAGAAAACAATGACATTTATTTATACAGAACTGGTACCACCTAATAGCAAGGTGATACCAATGTTACACGATACATAATAGGAATATTGCTATGACAAACATGATACCAATGTTACATGATAATAGGAACAAGAGAGCAAACGCGAAGTAATATTAATCTTAAACATGGGAGAGAGAGAGAGAGAGAGGCAGAGAGGCCGAGCGAGAGGGAGAGGGAGAGAGAGGGAGAGAGACAGAGAGAGAGACAGAGAGAGAGACAGAGGGAGAGGCAGAGGGAGAGGCAGAGGGAGAGGCAGAGGGAGAGAGAGAGAGAGAGAGAGAGAGAGGGAGAGAGGCAGAGAGGCCGAGCGAGAGGGAGAGAGAGGGGCAGAGGGAGAGAGAGAGAGAGACAGAGAGAGCTTACTACGTCACCATGTCGTCTGCGTCAGATCATCATTCGCAAGGCCTCATCATGGCTCTGGCTGACTAATTTATACCCCTTCCATGCCAGAATCCAAAATCCGGTGGTCTCATTGGTTCAAAGCTGACCACCTGATTGGTTGAAATCTCAAGTCTCTTTACCTAGCCTGCCCACTCTAAAGCTGAAATACTGGTTGCTTTATCAGCAGTGTAACCAGTTCCCGCATTAGCATGCTAAGGGCCCCTGCGGTGTAGACAAAAGATATCTGAGTATCACCTGAAACCTCCCTTATATTCTCAGTAGGCAGTAAAAACTGTCCTTTAGGAACATAACTTGGCATTATATCACAAAATATATATATATTCCTGTAACATTATATACGGTTACACCCATCCCCCTACATATACATCCATTGGGGCATGGTGCTTTATTTAGTATATGAAATGTTCAAAATATCCACCACAGTACCCCCTCAAGTTCATTATTGAACTTATGACCTCCTTCAATGATCTTGTACCCACCCACACCGGCCCAGAAGCCCTCCGACCCTTCCCCCACCACCACCGCCGTAACCCATCAAGGTAGACTTGAGACAGTTCTGGTGCCTTTGAGACTTCACATCTGACCCATGAGAGTCTGTACTGCAATGCTTCATCGCCCCTCTGCATTGGAAGAGCGGAATTCAAACATTACTGGCGGGACCCTTGCATATTTAGTCCTGTAGCTTGGAAATATTGGTGTTATGATTGTCACGATTGGATCGGACCGCGAGACAGCACTTTTCAGCATGGTGAAGGAAAGTTTCAGAAGAGTCTTATTCGTGGCACGTTTTTCTTAAGAGATGCGTTGCTTCTTCAGGTGGTGGTTGGGCAGGCCTCCGGACAGTCGTGCATGAATACAAAAAAACAAGAACAAGAGGGAGAATGTCAGACAGGAATATCTATGAGGGGTGCAATGTGGACGAGTCAGGTGGGATCCCCACAGGGTACCGAGACCGAGCCACGGCCAGTATCATCCATTGCCCTTGATGGTAGGGATAGTCAACACTGCCTGCTATTGTTAGGTCCCTGGGTTCACCACACCTGCTCACGGGGCTCAGGTTAAAGCAGTGGGCAGATTAGGGGAGGTAAAATTACATTAAGACATGGGACCTGGATGTCCAGGGATACTTTGTGAAATATGGTATTTGTATGTTTCAGGAACCCATTCTATGGAACCCACTGGAGTCTTAAAAAATATGGAGTCAGGCAGAGACGGTAAACCCTTACAATTCACAACTCATCTCTGATATTCAAACAAAAGTTCCAGAAGATGAATACATTTATTTTCCAAGATAAAGCAGAATATGAACCAAAGAAAGTAGGAAAGAGAAAAGAGAAAAAAAGAATACAATAAGCAACAAAACATACAGGTTCAAAGCTGCTTCGACCCAGACCGTTTGTCACCCATTTCCCTTTATGTCAAAGAGCACTGACTCTGCATTCAAAAAAAAACAAACAAACAATATATAACTGTCCTGAAACAGTGCCTCGAAAAATAATATATTGTGGCTGTTGCAGCAGCAGCTTGGCAGTAAAAAAATAAAAAATAACTAAAAATAAAAATAAAATAAAATAAAGGAGGAAAAAAATAAAAAATAGATAACTCTTCTATCCTATTAGTGATCAACAGGTGAACAGGATCACTGTCACTAACCATTTACAAGTCGGGTAGAAAAACAAAAAAATAAAAATATTTTAAAAAGGAGAGGCTAAACCAATGGTTGCCAAAAAAACTTTTTTAGAATTTAGTCACCCCGACTGTCCTTTAATATTACAGATTGAACAGGCTTATCCCTAGAACAAAAACAAGAAAAATATAGTTCTAGGGTCCTCTCTTAAATGTGCAAGCTACTCTAAATCGGTCTCTTAATAGTGACCCGCATTGGGACCGCAACAGGGTGGAGTTTACTAAAGTTTTTGGCCCCAGAACATCCTGATTTCCATCTCCCTTGTTATCTCCTCCCATGCTCTACCTCAGGACTGCTCCAGAACCTCTGGAACTCCCCCCCTTTAAAACCATATGCCCAGCCAGGCGCTCCCCTTTCCACACCTAGGTGTCCCTAAACACTCTTTTATTCCAGGAAGCCTACCCCGCCTCCACCTAAAATGTTACCTCAGCCCGCTCCATATTAGATAATTGACAGCGGCTATTATTTTTGTTCCACCCCCTCCTCTTAGATTATCAACCCCTAGAGAAGGGCCTTTTTATTCACGCCTTGCCCTAACTGTTGGCACCAATTAAATCCTGTTGCCCAAAGTTTAACTACCCATCTTTTAACTCCTCCCCGAATCCCAACGGAAGTTTCACTAAGTGTAAGGGGATGTCAGGTTTTATGAAAAAACTTTCTTTCGGGGCTATAGGGGTGAAACCCGGGGTTCCTTCTATATCCCTCCCAAGGACAAGAGTGTAGGTACAATAGACTCCCCGAGGTAGTGTACCCTGCTGAGTACAATTCAACCTGATGCTGAAAACAGTGTATCATTAGCCATGTGATGTCAGCATCAGTACCCCAGCATCCGGTATTGAGTCTAACACCTACACCATCGAAGCAATGACAAAAACCCACAAAATTCTATCCCAGTGACCATGCCCAGGGTATATCATGCACCCCTACCTACTGTTAGGTTCAAGAAACACCCTTGTTCCATGCCTAACGCCACATCAGTATCCTCTAGGTCAAATAACCAAACTCGCCTATATCCCAAATAATACCCAGGTGCTTCCTTCCCAGCAATGATCTCCCCATCCAGAACACCGCGTGAAATACATTCACCACTGTGTATTGGCCGTGCAAGGGACATTGTGTTCACACCTCTGACAGAGGGAAATATCAACCTGCCCCCAGCTTCCGTACCCTCTGATCACAGGTGGGTTCCTTAGCCACAAATGCAACAAGATAGAATCCCCAGTCAGTAAGCCACTGGTGCCCTCAACTCTACAGACCGAGTCTGCATTTCTGTAACACCTTTCACAATCCAAGCCAGTACAGCCCATCCAGGCATTCGACTACCACTTTGGATTAGTGTAGGCGACGTGTTTTGGCACAGTCTCACTGAGTGGTGATGCTAACTCATCAGGCCACTGCCCCTCATAGAGAGATTTGTACAATCAGCTTGATGCTGGTTGATAACTGCACCTGCCCATGTGTGCACACCAGAGTCAATGACATATATCTGCCCTGTACCATCTCACACTCTCTACCAACCTCTCACCATGGTTGATGAAATCTTGAGCCACTTTACACTGTGGTTCTCTTTCCCCCCCATATAGTGCTGAACACATCCCTCCTCTTCCGGTTATTCCTCCGAGATAAGCGTCCTGTACTCTGTGTCCGCACATCTCTGGGAGCAAGCCACTGGTACCATGACCGCGCTTGATTCAGTGTGTATTCAGTACATATAGGATAATAGGTTTTCATCAATCATTATAAGATGCTGGAGTGCCATGTGGTGATGGAATACTGTAGATACCTGCACCATATTCAGTGTCCCACCTGTCCCCCAAAAAACATTTCCTCCTTTCCCTGATATGTAGCCCAGGACCTCCCAATGTGTTCCTGATTATCTCCAGCTCCATGGTGTTTATGGTACCCAGTGACCCGCCTCCCGTTCCGAAGACAGTCGCCATCAAGCCTCTTTTTTTCCTAAGTCATGGGATATGGTCTGGATACCCGGATTGAAAACCACCTGCCACCAGGTACACCCAATCCCTCATATAGACTGCACACCTTCTCCCTCCTCTTTCAATTCGGTATTCAGACAATGTTATACTTTACCCCTACAACACAAGCTGCCTACACTATTCAGACAGGACTCACATGAATGACAGGAGCCTAGTGCCACACTGGGGCACTGGTCTTCTTGGCCTGCAAGACACAGACAACTAGTTAAGGTACCCAAGGACTCTAGGACAGGAAGGACACCTATGGGTGTAAACTGAGGAGAATACGGCATGCCCACACATACCTCGGACGTGAGGGCTCTTGGAACAGCCAATCGCTGGTAACACCCCATACAACCTTCCTGCGCAATTTATTTTTTTATTTTTTCTAGACTCAACCAAAACTATACAATATGAGGCCAGACCAGGGCCGGCCCTACCATGGGACCCGGTGGTACCATTGTACCAGGCGGCACATTCAGGGGAGCGGCAAGTTGCCACTATCCAGTTCCGCCCACTCCACTCCCCCTGCACTCAGGGCTGGCGGTACCACTAGGCAGCCGCCTAGGGCGCAGCCATGGCCACTGGTTCCCTATCTCAATGTGTGACAGTAGTAGTCCTTGCCGCCGCGCAGTCCTGTGGAGGAAGAGGCACTGGGAGCTTGACGCAGCCTCGATCATCCAACAGTTGTTGGGTCAGTAGGTGGATCAATGTGCTCCCCTCCCCCGGCTCCTCCCCTTCTCCCGCGCTCTGCGAATCTCCTACCAAGTACCATGTGCAGAGCGCGGATAATGGCTGCCGCCGCCGCCGCTGCTGAGCAGCTCCTTGAATTCCTCTCCAGGATGGACGGCCGTAGTGTGGAAGACGTAGGTACTGTGAATGACGGTCCGCTGCCCGACACTGACAGCATCCAGTGACGTCACTCCCTGAACGAGGGAGCCCGAACATCCCTGCTACCAGCCGCCCGTGATGACCTCACACACAGCCCTAATGCTATGATGCCATCTACTGTCTCCTGTCATCATCATGCTCCTCGTCATCCCCCTGTTCCTGGCATGATCCCACCACCCTACCTCTGAGGCCTGTCTTACATTTTATCACCCCCTGTCATCTCCATCCTCCCTGTCATCTTCCTACCACCCACCCCTGTCATCTCCATATTCCCTGTCATCTCCATATTCCCTGTCATCTCCATCCTCCCTGTCATCTTCCTACCACCCACCCCTGTCATCTTCATCCTCCCTGTCAGCTTCCTACCACCCACCCCTGTCATCTCTATCCTCCCTGTCAGCTTCCTACCACCCACCCCTGTCATCTTCATCCTCCCTGTCAGCTTCCTACCACCCACTCCTGTCATCTCCATCCTCCCTGTCAGCTTCCTACCACCCACCCCTGTCATCTCTATCCTCTTTGTCAGCTTCCTACCACCCGCCCCTGTCATCTCCATCCTCCCTGTCAGCTTCCTACCACCCACCCCTGTCGTCTTCATCCTCCCTATCAGCTTCCTACCACCCACCCTTGTCATCTCCATCCTCCCTGTCAGCTTCCTACCACCCACTCCTGTCATCTCCATCCTCCCTGTCAGCTTCCTACCACCCACTCCTGTCATCTCCATCCTCCCTGTCAGCTTCCTACCACCCACCCCTGTCATCTTCATCCTCCCTGTCAGCTTCCTACCACCCACTCCTGTCATCTCCATCCTCCCTGTCAGCTTCCTACCACCCACCCCTGTCATCTCCATCCTCTTTGTCAGCTTCCTACCACCCGCCCCTGTCATCTCCATCCTCCCTGTCAGCTTCCTACCACCCACCCCTGTCGTCTTCATCCTCCCTATCAGCTTCCTACCACCCACCCCTGTCATCTCCATATTCCCTGTCATCTCCATATTCCCTGTCATCTCCATCCTCCCTGTCATCTTCCTACCACCCACCCCTGTCATCTTCATCCTCCCTGTCAGCTTCCTACCACCCACCCCTGTCATCTCTATCCTCCCTGTCAGCTTCCTACCACCCACCCCTGTCATCTTCATCCTCCCTGTCAGCTTCCTACCACCCACTCCTGTCATCTCCATCCTCCCTGTCAGCTTCCTACCACCCACCCCTGTCATCTCTATCCTCTTTGTCAGCTTCCTACCACCCGCCCCTGTCATCTCCATCCTCCCTGTCAGCTTCCTACCACCCACCCCTGTCGTCTTCATCCTCCCTATCAGCTTCCTACCACCCACCCCTGTCATCTCCATCCTCCCTGTCAGCTTCCTACCACCCACTCCTGTCATCTCCATCCTCCCTGTCAGCTTCCTACCACCCACTCCTGTCATCTCCATCCTCCCTGTCAGCTTCCTACCACCCACCCCTGTCATCTTCATCCTCCCTGTCAGCTTCCTACCACCCACTCCTGTCATCTCCATCCTCCCTGTCAGCTTCCTACCACCCGCCCCTGTCATCTCCATCCTCCCTGTCAGCTTCCTACCACCCACCCCTGTCGTCTTCATCCTCCCTATCAGCTTCCTACCACCCACCCCTGTCATCTCCATCCTCCCTGTCAGCTTCCTACCACCCACCCCTGTCATCTCCATCCTCCCTGTCAGCTTCCTACCACCCACCCCTGTCATCTCCATCCTCCCTGTCAGCTTCCTACCACCCACCCCTGTCATCTCCATATTCCCTGTCATCTCCATCCTCCCTGTCAGCTTCCTACCACCCACCCCTGTCATCTCCATCCCCCCTGTCAGCTTCCTACCACCCACCCCTGTCATCTCCATCCTCCCTGTAAGCTTCCTACCACCCACCCCTGTCATCTCCATCCTCCCTGTCATCTTCCTACCACCCCCTGTAATCTTCATCCTCCCTGTCAGCTTCCTACCACCCACCCACCCCTGTCATATTCCTACCACCCCCTGTAATCTTCATCCCCCCCTGCCAGCTTCCTACCACCCCACCCCCTTAATTTACTGGTGCACATCACATATGATGGACGCAGGGACATTTTTTTTTTGGGGGGGGGGGGGGCGCACATAGCTGGTCTTGCCTAGGGCGCCAAATTGCCTAGCACCGGCCCTGCCTGCACTGTGAGGCAAATTGCCACTGGCCAGCCCGTTCCGCCCGCCAGCCCGTTCTGCCCGCTTCACTCCCCGCTGCACTGTGAGGCAAATTGTCGCCAACTCGTTCCGCCCGCTCCGCGCTTCACTGTGAGGCAAATTGACGCCCGCCTGCCAGCCAGCCTGCTCCGCTCCACCTGTTCTGCCCGCACGCTCAATTCACCTGGGCGTCGGGCCCAGGTAAAAGGAGCGTGCGGGCAGAACAGGGGAACAGTCAGCGGGCATGACAGTCAGCAGGTGAGCGGGCTTGCTGGCCAATCAGCGGGTGGGGGAGCAGAGAGATGACATCATCTCTCACTGCCCGCCCTGCATCGCTGCAGTTCGGCCCCCACTGTGTGGGCAGCAGAGAGATTACATTATCTCTCTGCTGCCCTCCTTTACTCTGGGACACAGCAAGTGGCAATCCGTTATGTGTGGCAGGTGACGTCATGGCAAGTGACAATCTGCAATGTGTGGCAGATGACGTGGCAAGTGACAATCCGCTATGTGTGGCAGGTGACATTGTGGCAAGTGACAATCCGCAATGTGTGGCAGGTGACGTGGCAAGTGACAATCCGCTACGTGTAGCAGGTGACGTGGCAAGTGACAATCTGCAACATGTGGCATGTGACGTCGTGGCAAGTGAAAATCCGCAATGTGTGGTAGGTGGCGTTGTGGCAAGTGACAATCCCCTACGTGTGGTAGGTGACGTGGCAAGTGACAATCTGCAACGTGTGGCAGGTGACATCATGGCAAGTGGCAATCCGCAATGTGTGACAGGTGGCACGTGACAATCTGCTACATGTGGCAGGTGACGTGGCAAGTGACAATCAGCTACGTGTAGCAGGTGACATCGTGGCAAGTGACAATCCGCAATGTGTGGCAGGTGACAATGTGCATCTGAAGGCAGGTGACGTTGGCAAGTGACACGCTCGGGGCTCCCACTGATTCTGCAATAATGGTGAGTTGAACTATTTTATTTTATATAACAATGTAATAATAGAAATAATGCACTTGAAGCATTTTTATTATTATTATTTTTTTACTAGTAATGGTAGTGATCTGAGATTTTTTTTTTGCGAGACTGCGACATTGCGGTGGACAGGTCGGACACTTTTGACACATTTTTGGGACCATTGACATCTATACAGCGATCTGTGCTATAAAAATGCACTGATTACTGTGTAAATGTCACTGTTAGGGAAGGGGTTAAATGTGTTTCCTGGGAGGTGTTTCTAACAGTGGGGGGGGATGGGAATGACTGGAGGAGGAGAGAAATCTCTGTTCCTAATCACTAGGAACAGCAGATCTGTCTCTCCTCCCCTGTCAGAATGGGGATCTGTCTATTTACATTGACAGTTCCCCGTTCTGGCTCTCTGTGGACCGATCGTGGGTGGACGGCTGACATTGCGGCCGCCGGCCAGGCACAGGTCCTTTTATACTCCTATATACATGTATAGAGCCATGACAGGTCCTTTTTATACTCCTACATACATGTATAGAGCCATGACAGGTCCTCTTTATACTCCTACATACATGTATAGAGCCATGACAGGTCCTCTTTATACTTCTACATAGATGTATAGAGCCATGACAGGTCCTCTTTATACTCCTACATACATGTATAGAGCCATGACAGGTCCTCTTTATACTCCTACATACATGTATAGAGCCATGACAGGTCCTCTTTATACTTCTACATAGATGTATAGAGCCATGACAGGTCCTCTTTATACTCCTACATACATGTATAGAGCCATGACAGGTCCTCTTTATACTTCTACATAGATGTATAGAGCCATGACAGGTCCTCTTTATACTCCTACATACATGTATAGAGCCATGACAGGTCCTTTTTATACTCCTACATACATGTATAGTGCCATGACAGGTCCTCATTATACTTCTATATACACGCATAATGCCATGATGGTCCTCTTTATACTCCTATACATGAATAGAGCCATAACAGGTCCATTTTATAGAGCCATGACAGGTCCTCTATATACTCCTTTACATGTATAGAGCCATGACAGTTCCTCTTTATTTATCATATCAAATAATGGATGTGGGGGCATTTCGGTGTGCGTGATTTTTTATTTTATTTGGGGGGGGGGGCAGCATTTCATTCTTGGTACCAGGCAGCACAATGTCTTGGGCCGGCACTGGGCCAGACCTATACCCTCTCAACTTGTATGCAAGCAGGCAGGCCCTCATACCACACATCTGCAGGTAAATCTAAAATAAATGGGAAAACAAAATTGCATAATGTGTATCCAGCTTGAGAAACTGCTGTTACCAGACACACCTGACCAGCAGACTAAGACAAATCCCTTGCAGCACTGAGGCACTGGGGCCACTGAACAGTAGGAGGTACCTGAGCCGACCGGTGTGCCTTGAAACACAGATATTTATTAGGCAATTGGTAACAAATAGCCACATAAACAGTCCCAGCAGGAAACTATGAGAAGGGTTGGTTTGCCCTATTTCAGAGAGATGGGATTGCTTGGTGACACGGTAGGAAAACAGGTTTGAACTACATTTGGGGACACACAGATAGCTAGGGACATTAGCATACCTTAGCTTCAGGCAATGAGCCAAACTCGTATAGCCAGGTATGGTTGGGCGTGTACCTAATTACAATGACAGCGAGGGGGGGGTGTAAGCAGTCCTACTCCTGAACACAAGTTCGCCCAAAGTAACATCAGACCATTCCCCTTTTACCACAAAGTGCAGTACCCCTGGCAGAGATTTATAATGCTCCTTAGCCTCACATATGAGTAAGACTGCCAATACTTTTACTTTATAACAACTAATATGCAGACTTCAGTTAATTGGTTCTGCTACTCAGTAGATCAGAACATACAACACACACTGGGTGGTCCAAAACACACCCGAATGGACTGACAGCTAGACATTCCAACTAGATAATGGTGGCGACAACCTAAAACATTTTACATGTGAAACCCGACCAACCAGGAAAAAACACTTTTTTATCACGTTGTTCTCTGGAGGCTACGATTTCCTCTTGTTCTGAAAGCCAGAAAACCCAATTATCGACTCTGAGGGATAAAATTCCAATAACAGTTAGTGATAAACATTCCATTTTTCGCAATTTACAAAAAACAATTCCAGTAACAAGACATTAGCATATGAAACACAAATATACATTACATTACTTTACATTACATAACCCGTGCACTTTTTTTTAAAATACCAAAAATTGTTGAGCTCAACTTTTAATTAATATGTATTACATAATACACATTAATCGCACGTGGATTTTTGTTTCCCCAAAAAAAATTATTCACCATGGTGAGAAAAAATTTAGCAACTTGTACTGTGGTGGAAAAAAACTGTCACTCTTACATTTATCATTCTCCTCCCATTTTCTTCCTCATTACAGACTGACGGAAGAAATGTGTGGTGCAGGAAAAAAAAGAAACAATGAAATAGCCTATGATACTTTTACCGTCTTAGACTCGTATTTATCCATATGTACCGCTGTCTACATCCACCTGTTCTCTGAGTACAAACTCCTTGGACCTGAAAAATACTTATAAACAAAATCATTACTCTATCCTTCATATTTAACCTGCAAAGAATGGTAAACAATAATGACATTCCTGTACATTGGCAATTTGTCAATGACATTCTTTCAAAACCGATTCAAACAAAACCCTCTGTAACCCTTACTTTTCCCGTTCCTACGAACATACAACAGCCGCGACGCATCGGAGGATCGCTGCGGTAAGTTCGAACATATTCACGTTACTACATACAAACATTCAGATACAAACGTGGGGGAAATACTTCATAGTTTCCAAAACCACAAATGAAAAAACAAAAACAGCCAGAATTCTCCCTTCACTCTTTCAGCAACAGGAGAAAAAAAAAATACAATGGGAAAAACATGAGAGCAGCTCGAGAACCTGGCCTGGACCAGCCATACAAAGTTCAAACAAATGGGCCTGAGTTTAACGGTACCATTTATCAACCAATCATAATACTGCACCACAAAATCCCTTGCTGAATCGTCTTCTGTAACACAAACACATTTTAGTAAAAGCACTTTCACAATAAACTATTACAGCCTGGCTCAGGTCATTTGCATGTCAATACAATTCGTTTTACATTCTCACAGATCTGGTTGGAAAGAAAGGGGGGTCATTTCGGGCTGTCAGCAGCTGAGAACATAATGTCACAGATCCGCACTACACCTCTCGCATAGTCTCCACACACACACATTCACACACTTGGTCAAAGATGACCTCTAGACATCACACAAATCAGAATCTTTTCTATCATAACCTGTACTTCTTAAACCCATAACATCTGTTTGGTCAGGTTCCTCCTTGTCCCCCTGTTCATCATTATTCTACCATCCCTGCACAATAAGCATCTCTTTCCCAAGCATTTGGCTTGACCATACCATTTTTTTTTCAAAATACAATTTCCCAGTCCACCATTCCCAACACTGCATATTTCCCAACTCAAGGCCCCTGTATCAATCCTTTCTTCCTTTGGGGTCAAGTGGCAAGGTTCCCCACGGTTAGACTCCCTCTTTGAAGCGATTTTATTACCCATCCTTTACGGACGAAAGACCTTGAACTGTTTCCCAGAGTTAGCTACTCTCTGACCAATGATTGGGTCGACAGGTACCGCCCCTGTCGCCGTTGCAAACCTTTTTTCACTACTCTGCCAGAACAACCACTGCTCTGACTATAGTCCTTCAAAAAATAAGCCTGGAAATCTTCCCAACTAAATAAATAGTTTAATCTCCCCATGGACTTCTCCAAGGTATTCCAAAAAAAAAAAAAAAATGACTGTATCACAGGTCTTTCCAAGCGTTAAGCTTGATTAGACCCTCTGATTGCTTGTAGTGCAGGAGGCAGTTTTGTTTGCTAACCTGGAACTTCCCATCTCAAATTCTAAACGACTCTCAAGATGGCCGACAAGCCAAGCCACCACAACAAAATGGTGGATGACCACCGCACATCTCATGGACATGACAAAATGGTGGATGATGCCCAATTTTCCCCGCCAAAACCAGCTTGGCACATACCACATGGGTTCCCACACACACAGGAAAACAAAAAATAGTCTCCATCAGATTGCAACACCGAAAAAAACGCACTACTCCATTCGCACCAAACATCAAAATCTGCCCCAAAAGCTTACAATCCCCCCGTTAGTAGTTTACACAGAAAGATAGATTCCCATACATCCAGATAATTCAGTGTGATTTAGTCTCCGTTTCCACTGATGCAATTCGCCATGCGACTTTGGGCACAAATTCGCATTACAAATCGCTTCCCATTGATTTCAATAGCACCCATTCCAATCTATGTGACTCAAAGCTGCAGTGACTCTATCAAAATCGCATTCAACACCACACCACAGTCACACTAAAGCTGCATTTCAACGTCACATGACATTGGAGTTGCGCCAGTGGAAACGCAGCCCTATACGCACAGGTTTGTTTCAATCCCAAAGATTGGCCTAATCTTAATCAAAGGGTCAACTGAAATTGATTCCAAACAGAGCCCTCATCATTCATACCGATACCCTGCTGCAATTTCATTCTATATACATACATTATTCAAAAATCAGTCTCATCAAAATATTCGCCTAGACACGGGGCACCATCTGTTATGGAGATAGTCATAACCTCGCTTAAATGCTTAAAATAAGTGATTAAAAACCTTTTGTCTATATAAAATGAAATCAAACGATAGCGTCGGGAAAAGAGAAAACAATGACATTTATTTATACAGAACTGGTACCACCTAATAGCAAGGTGATACCAATGTTACACGATACATAATAGGAATATTGCTATGACAAACATGATACCAATGTTACATGATAATAGGAACAAGAGAGCAAACGCGAAGTAATATTAATCTTAAACATGGGAGAGAGAGAGAGAGAGAGAGAGAGGCAGAGAGGCCGAGCGAGAGGGAGAGAGACAGAGACAGAGGGAGAGGCAGAGGGAGAGGCAGAGGGAGAGGCAGAGGGAGAGAGGGAGAGAGAGAGAGAGGGAGAGAGGCAGAGAGGCCGAGCGAGAGGGAGAGAGAGGGGCAGAGGGAGAGAGAGAGAGAGAGAGAGAGACAGAGAGAGCTTACTACGTCACCATGTCGTCTGCGTCAGATCATCATTCGCAAGGCCTCATCATGGCTCTGGCTGACTAATTTATACCCCTTCCATGCCAGAATCCAAAATCCGGTGGTCTCATTGGTTCAAAGCTGACCACCTGATTGGTTGAAATCTCAAGTCTCTTTACCTAGCCTGCCCACTCTAAAGCTGAAATACTGGTTGCTTTATCAGCAGTGTAACCAGTTCCCGCATTAGCATGCTAAGGGCCCCTGCGGTGTAGACAAAAGATATCTGAGTATCACCTGAAACCTCCCTTATATTCTCAGTAGGCAGTAAAAACTGTCCTTTAGGAACATAACTTGGCATTATATCACAATATATATATATATTCCTGTAACATTATATACGGTTACACCCATCCCCCTACATATACATCCATTGGGGCATGGTGCTTTATTTAGTATATGAAATGTTCAAAATATCCACCACAGTGGCAATCACAGCTGCAGCCATTTATATTAACCCCTGAAGAACTGGAATATCACAGTTACGGGGGTATCAGGGGGGGGGGGGCAGAGGTCTGAAGATTTTAAGGAACATGGCAGCCACCAGCACACAGAACACTATATTCATGCAAGAACTGTCCCTGATGCTGATTTTTTTTAGGAATCACTAAACTTAAGCTTTAAGCACAGAGAAAAAGTCAATCTGGATTAGAAAAAAGCCTTCCTCTAACAGTTTCTACAAGGTTGAAAGATCACAATTGTCTAAAATGCTATTAAGTATGTTGTAGCACTGAAGTGTATCTATGGTTGAAGAGTAAAATAATATATTTATTTACACTTTGCATTTAAATTATTTCTAGTCTACTCCAATTAATCTGATTGATCTTGAAGTTTGTAAAATTACTTTGTGAAGATCCCCGCACATTAACTTCCCTAAATTTTCTGACACATATTAACTATGCCCTGTGCGTAGGCACTGCTGTGTCACACGTTTCACAGAGTCTACTACTAGAGATACTACAGAGGTGCTGAGAGGAGAGGTTTCAAGAGGCGGAGTCAGTACAGGAATAACAGCTTGCATACAACAAGTTACCATGGGATATATAGTCCTTAGAAATGGAAAGTAAACAGCAGAGGAGAAGCTGCAAAGCATACAGGGAATCCAGGAAAGATATGGCAAGCAGACAGACAGCACTGACAATATGAAAAGAGACTTTTAAAGTAAGTGTAGCACTACCCCCATAGGAGTTGCAAATGTCATGGTTCCCTACTGCTGCACAGCCAGTCACATAGCACCTTCAACTTGCATCCAGACACAGAAAACAGTCCTTGAGCTTTGTTTTTGTTGTGTTATTAGAGGATAAGAACTTTGATGGGGATAGGAATTAAGGAAAGCCCAATTTGACTATAACAAGATAAACCAGGGACAGTTGCCTCCCTATATACAGCTCCACTTGATCCTTCTGCACAGCTTGAATTGATCTTCTATACAACTCTGCTTGATTTACACCTTTTGGAAACAAACTTTTGTTAGCTTAGCAACAGCCCCGTACAGGCTAGGGATTCTCAGTCCCTTAGGAAAGTAGCACATGTGTTTGTGAACTGCATCCTGGAGCATCTCCACTCCCTTGTAGAAACTGGTCCCAGCTCTACTCCTGCAGGAAATGCTAGCCTACTTGGCTGCCTCTTCACCAGCCCACTTGGCTGCTTCTTCCCAGTCTACCCAACTGATACTCTGCACCAGTCCACCCGATTGACACTCTGAAGATCTACCAGGGCAGTGCTGAAGACTTAAGCACACCGCTGACTTTAAGAGAGACCTGCTACATGTGGCAGTCTCACCCCTTGTCTGTCCCTGCACCGTGCTGTTGTACTGTTGTACTTACACTGTCATTCCTTGCTCCCACTGCCTCTCAGGAAAGCCTCCTCCAACTTCTTCTGTGGTAGGATCCTTCCAGGCCAGCCACCTGAGCCCTGGCCTGAGGTAGAGCCCTGCCCCGGCAAGGGTCCCACAAGAGCCACTGACAGACTCCCTCAGCACTGCATCTCCATATTCCACCCGACTCCTCCTGCCAGCATGACTAATGTCTATTTAAGGGCTCACTTAGTCCCCTGTTAGGCCCACCTCCTGGGGATTGGCAAAGCGCCCCAAAATATGCAGAACAGCCCCTCCTAGCCCCTACCTTCTAGTTTCTAGAACATTCTCCAACATTCTAGAACCAGGGAAACACCTGAACTTGATGCAGCACTGATTTAATTGGTTCTTTCCCAAAACAGTGCAGAGGCTACCACTTACACAGGCAACAGTCTATTCACTCTGGCTCCATTCAACAGTCTAGGGGATGTCTTTTAATGATTTATTGCTTATAGAGCTTGTAACAGGGGAGGGGTTGGGCTGGTATTGGATACTCCAGAAATGCTGATTTGAACAGTAGGATACACCTCCCTAGTTGCAACTATGTGGAGCAAATTTTAAACCAAGGAGAAAACCAGAACTGAGACCCTGTATGAGCAGTCTCAGAGAAAGAGTTACCGCTGGACTCCAAAGTAGAACACCACACAGCCACTGGATTATTGAGCTTGATCAGTGCTCACAATTTCCAATGGCAGCTGCACACCTCCCAACTCCCACCAGGCTCTCTTTAGTGGGTCCTCCAGACCAAATCCTTAGCTTCAGGAGTTATTAGAAATAGGCCCCTCAGTTCTGCTATAGCTGGAACCTTGATGAACATCAGCAGACTCCAGCAGAACTGTTGAGGGCAACTAAGACTTCTCCAGTAGGACAGGAGCCAAGGCTGCTCCAGACCCCAGACTATTTATGTTCTCCGCAGCCACCTGCTGGGCACAACTTCCCAGGAGTTGGCTGAAGCACACTAAATATTCAAGCTGCTAATTTGGCTCTCCCAGCCCTCTATATTCTGGTGCCTCCAGAATGCAGGGGGAAGCAATCAAACTTGTAGCCTATGAGATCTAGGACAGCATAGAGAGATAAATAGGTGCTCCAATGATTAAAAAGGAGCCAAAAAGAACAAAATTTACCTTTCATTCTAGTAACCTACCTAGGAGGGTGCTCCTACATCAATAATTTGGAGGGGTATCCACATAACTTTGGCCATCTAGCATATACAGTCTAAGTACTGACTACGTTTCTGAGATTAAGCTTGAGATACTGTATACATATATTTGGTGTTCTTTCAATATGATCCCATATGATCTTTGCCTACCAAATGAACAGAATATAATTACATTAGTGATAAACAAAGCTTTTATGCCTTCTGTTGGAATCTCGAGCTTCCCAGTGTTTACATGACCAGTTATAATAAGCTCTCATCTCACTATAACTGTTTTTGGCCTTCCCTTATAACAAAATATGTTGTATTCCTTAAAATGCTGTTTTATCAGCCAAACAAAGTCACATATAAGCATGTAGTGCTGATGTCCCAGCACATAGACAGCAACACAACGAGGGTTGTGAATGATCACAACATGCTGCCACGGGACAACAATATTTCCTTTGTATGTTCTGCACAAGTGCCCATCAATCACAATGAAAGTGACAACAGGCAGCAACATTTTGATCCCCACAGACAACCACAGGTGGCTGAAAGTTTAAATAAAAAAAAGAAAAGAAAATCAGCTTATATTCTACTCTGTAGCCTAGCTTTCTTAGTAATGTGCAAATCTTAAAGTTTAGATATTAATTGAAATAATATATAATATATATCTATAAAAAAAATCAATCCTATATAATATATATAAATCAAACTTTTTTTTTTCTTTTTTTTTTTTGGACAATATATGATTTATCAAAATTTGTTTCTTGAGGGTAGAACTTCTTTGGTGTTAAATAATTACATGTGCATGACTGATAATGTATGCAGAAAGAGCACAGTCCTATGATTATCTCCACTCATGTGTGACGTGCATCATCTAATATGAGTTAGACGCAGGCTGTGTAATAGCACTCCAAAGATTTGGCAGTGTATTATTTAAGAATTTGAGTCAGAACCCAAAGCGGGTTGGCTATGACATCACCTTTAGGAGCCAATGTTGAGTAATAGTGGATTTTTTTATTTACCAATTCTCATATTTCTTAATTTAAAACAGGCTAATATGTAAAATAGAACCATCATTGCTAGCAGCTCTCTTTGTGCACCTTTCCAGTTATTCATATAATCAAGTAGGAGACTTGTTCCTATAGGCAGCACAGCTGCTTAGTGGTTAGCACTTCTGCCTTGCAGCATTAGGGTAATTCTTCCTGGTTCATGGTTTCAACTGACACACCACAAAGACACGCTGGTAGGTTAATTGGCTGATGTGTAACTTGGCCCAAGTAGGTTGGGAGGTTGGAACTGTAAACTTCTTGAGGGCAGGGACTGATGTAAATGTAGAATATATGTAAAGCGCTACAGAAATTGTTGGTGGTATATACATACTTGTAATAAATAAAAAAAGATTTTCTAGCAAATTTGTCACCAAATCTTTTAAATTTTGTCCATCTGACTTTCAATTACATATACCGGTACTTGCCATTTCATGACCACACTTACCCTATTTATAAGACCCCTTTCACAAAGACCCCTTTACACACAGAGGTGTGCTTGCGGGACAGGAAAAAAAGTCCTGCAAGCAGCATCTTTGGGGTGGTGTAGGAGCGTTGTATACATTGAAATGGGCGCTTTTAACCCCTTCTTCGGCCGCCAGTGGGTGTTAAAAGCGCCCCTATAGCGGCCGAAACGCGCCGCTTAAATGGAGGTAAAGTGGCGCTTTACTGCTAATGGACCCACCGCCCCAGTGTGAAAGGGGTCTTATAAGTTAAAGGTGTACCAAGTAAAGGCAAACTTCTTCCTAATGTCACTTTTGCATTTAAACACTTGCCTACTGGGCACTTAAACCCCCCTCCTGCCCAGACCAATTGTAATACTGTACCCAAATTATTTTTTTGTCCTTTTTTTCATACAAATAGAGCTTTCTTTTGGTGGTATTTGATCACCTGAGTTTTTTATTTTTTGCGCTATAAATTAAAAAAAGACCGAAAAGTTTGAAAAAAAACACATTTTTCTAAGTTTTCTTCATAAATTTTGGCCACAATTTATACTGCTACATATCTTTGGTAAAATAACCCAAATTAGTGGATATTATTTGGTCTGTGTGAAAGTTTTAGAGTCTACAAGCTATAGTGCAAATCATAAAAAATTGATCACACCTGATGTACTGGTGGCCTATCTAATTTCTTGCGACCCTAACAAGCCATGAAAGTACAAATACCCCCCAAATGACCCCTTTTTTTTTAAAGTAGACATTCCAAGGTATTTAGTAAGATGCATGGTGAGGTTTTTGATGTTGTCATTTTTTCCCACAATTCTTTGCAAAATTAAGATTTTTTTTTCCACAAAATTGTCATTGTAATAGGTTATTTCTCTCACATGGCATGTGTAAACCACAAATGACACCCCAAAATACATTCTTCTACTCCTCCCGAGTATGGCAATACCACATGTGTGGGACTTTTTCACAGCCTAGTTACATAGAGAGGCCCAACATGCAGGAAGCACCATCAGGCGTTCTAGGAGCATAAATTACATATCTAACTTGTTGACTACCTATTACACTTTTGAAGGCCCTGGAGCACCAGGACAATGACCCGTGACACTGATGTAGCACTGATGACAGATGGCACTGATACGTAGCACTGATGACACATGACACTGGTGACAGGTGGCACTGGGGACAGATGGCACTGGGGACAGGTGGCACTGGGGACAGGTGGCACTGATAGCTACTGTGGGCACTGTGGGCACTGTATTTATAGAGTGTTCACTCACACTGCAGCACAGATCGCTCTCCCTCCTCACACGCGGTCTCTGTGTGAGGAGGGAGAGCCGGCAATGAGAGATGATCTCACATGTTTACATGTTTACACAATCGAGTGCTAAATGGCCGCTGTGATTGGCCATTTAGCACGATCTGTGTTTGGCTGTCCAAGGGACACGGCCGGCACCGATTTT
This sequence comes from Rana muscosa, assembly GCA_029206835.1. Taxonomy (NCBI): domain Eukaryota; kingdom Metazoa; phylum Chordata; class Amphibia; order Anura; family Ranidae; genus Rana; species Rana muscosa. The sequence continues at coordinate 481,567,821 of CM055117.1, read as the reverse complement.
CCTCGATGTGTGCCCGCGGCGGTGCGCAGTGAGGAAGTAAACAGGAGGACATCCAGGGACGCCCTCCCGGTAATTGAGCACCGTGCTGTAGACGTCTTTTGTCTATAGCGTGGGCGCGTAGTGGTTAAGCAATACACGTCCATGTGTTTTTTTTTTTTTTTACTTTTTACTTTTTATGACAAGAGTGAATTTACTTAAAGCGGATTTCCACCCAAAAGTGGAACTTCAGCTTATTCGTCCTCAGAATTTCGGGTCCCCATTGACTTTAATGGGGTTCGGGTTCGGGGTCAAGTTCGGGTCAAGTTTGGTCCCGAACTCAAACTTTTTTCCGAAGCTCGGCCGAAGCCGTCGAGGTGTCCGCTCAACTCTATTTGAACTCTATCTGTTTGAACACCGGTTTCATATGTGGGCGCAGCTCATGTATGCGTTTGCTTCTGCGCGCGAGCTCGTCGGGCTGGGGCGTTTTAAAAACATTTATTTATTTTTTTCTTATTTCTTTTACTTTTTAAATTTTTTGGACACTGTTTTTAACAAAAACATTTCTTTTAGGTCACTTTTATTCCTATTAAAAGGAATGTAAACATCCCTTGTAATAGAAAAAACTAGCATGGCAGGTCCTCTTAAATATGAGATCTGGGGTCCAAAAGAACTCTCATATTTAGACTAAAATGCAATAAAACATTTTTTTTTTATGCCATTCTAAAAAATGTAAATAAAAATATGGCCCTTTAAGAGCATTGGGCGGAAGTTACGTTTTGACGTCGCTTCCGCCCTGCAGTGGTATGGAGACGGGTGGAGGCCATCTTCCCCTCACTCGTCTCCAGGCCACTGACATGAGAGGATCCGATCGCTTCCGCCGCTGCCGACAGCTCCGGTAAGCGGCGGGAGAGGGGCCCCTCTCCCTCTGCCAATAAAAGAATCTTGTAGTGTATCTGCCACAGAGACCACTTTTATCTGAAAGAGGACCGCCTGCTCTTAAAGAGGGTACCGGGGTTATGGTAGCTAGCTGCTACTATAACAACGGTATTCCTCTTCAAAGTAGCGACATATAATGACGGCGGGCGGTCCGTAAGTGGTTAAAGGTGAACTTATCCTTTAAGGCAATGGTTCTCAACCTCAGTCCTCAAGTACCCCATCAGGCCATGTTTTGGGAATTTCTCTTAGATAAAATAACTGTCCAAAATACCAAGCCGTTGACTCTGATTTAGAGCACCTGTGCAAGATGAAGGAAAACCTGAAAACATGGCCTGTTGGGGGTACTTGAGGACTGAGGTTGAGAACCACTGCTTTAAAGCACTGAAAAAAAACAGAGCTCCCCCTAGTGGCTAACATGCAAATCTTAATCTTTGATACAAAAGTAACAGTATGGAAAAGCTAGCAAAAAGAGAAGCTAAAGTAAGAAATTACTTAAAGTGTTATTTAAGAAAAAGCATATACTGTAGTGTTGCAGACATTAGCACTTGTCTGAAAGCACCCCCTCCCCTGTTTCCTGTCTTAAGCGGGCTCCATCCCCTTCCAGGGACCCATGGCTGGTATAATAGATGATTCTCTTTATATTTGGCATCCAAAATCACTCTTCTGCCACTCCCACTGGTTCTCTGTGTATGTGAAGCACTCAGGGCACATGCTCCCCTACACAGATGTTTGGGGAAGTGAGCATTGTGACATGGACTTGTAAGTGTTTGTGTCCACATATTCAAGTAATTATGCTAACTAACCTGCGTAACACATATGTATGAAGGCAAAATGGTAGGGGTTAAGGCCCACACGCTAAACATATGCGTCACTGGGCAGCTGATGTTTCTCAGTAGCCGGCAGAACCAGCTCCAGATCACGTGACCACTGTGACAGCTAACCACAGTGGTCCCATGATCGCCGATCCTGCCTGCCCCATGGGTGTAAATACCCTATTAAAGAGATGGGGCTTGGTAAATAACAAGGAATATTTTTTTTATCTTACCTAGAATATATTGTTAAAAATAAAAAAAAATTGGAGCACTCAATAATAGAGTTGAGCGGACACCTGGATGTTCGGGTTCGACGGGTTCGGCCGAGCTTCGGAAAAAGGTTCGAGTTCGGGACCAAACTTGACCCGAACTTGACCCCGAACCCCATTGAAGTCAATGGGGACCCGAAATTCTGAGAACTATTCACGCTTGTTTCCCGTGCTTAGAACTGTCCCTGCACAAAGTGTCATTTCTGAAGGAAAAAGTCATTTAAAACTCACTCACGGCTATAATGAATTGTCGGCTCCCGGCAATACATAGAAAAGTAATTGATAAAAAATAAAAAAAAAGCGTGGGGGTTCCCCCAAATTCAATTACCAGGCCCTTCAGGTCTGCTATGGATATTAAGGGGAACCTTGCCGCAAATAAAAAAAAAAATGCGTGCGGTTCCCCCAAATATCTATACCAGGCCCTTCAGGTCTGGTATAGATTTTAAGGGGAAATCCACCCCAAATAAAAAAAAAATGGATATTAAGGGGAACCCTGCCGCAAATTAAAAAAAATAATGCGTGCGGTTCCCCCAAATATCCATACCAGGCCCTCCAGGTCTGGTATAGATTTTAAGGGGAACTCCACCCCAAATTTGAGTACCCCCAAAAATCCAGACCAGACCCTTTATCCAAGCACGCAACCTGGCAGGCCGCAGGAAAAGAGGGGGGGACGACAGAGCGCCCCCCCTCCTGAACTGTACCAGGCCACATGCCCTCAACATGGGGAGGATGTCCTTGCCTTTCCAACCCTTGCCTTTCTTTGTGAAATGGTAGGGGTACAATGTACCCCATTACCAATTCACATAGGGGGGGCCGGGATCTGGGGGTCCCCTTTGTTAAAGGGGTCTTCCAGATTCCGATAAGCCCCCCGCCCGCAGACCCTCACAACCACCGGGCAAGGGTTGTGGGGATGAGGCCCTTGTCCCCATCAACATGGGGACATCCTCCCCATGTTGAGGGCATGTGGCCTGGTACGGTTCAGGGGGGGCGCTCTCTCGTCCCCTCCTCTTTTCCTGCGGCCTGCCAGGTTGCGTGCTCGCATAAAGGGTCTGGTCTGGATTTTTGGGGGTACTCCACGCCATTTTTTTTAATTTGGGGTGGAGTTCCCTTTAAAATCTATACCAGACCTGAAGGGCCTGGTATGGATATTTGGGGGAACCGCACGCATTTTTTTTTTATTTGCGGCAGGGTTCCCCTTAATATCCATACCAGACCTGAAGGGCCTGGTAATTGAATTTTGGGGAACCCCCACGCTTTTTTTATTTTTATCAATGACTTTTCTATGTATTGCCGGGAGCCGACAATTCATTATAGCCGCGAGTGAGTTTTAAATGACTTTTTTTCCTTCAGAAATGACACTTTGTGCAGGGACAGTTCTAAGAACGGGAAACAAGCGCGACATTACATGCAAATTGCCGAACACCGGACCCGAACCCGAACCCGAACATACAGTCAATTGTTCGGGTTCGGGTCCGGGACCCCAAAACTCAAAAGTTCAGTACAGACCCGAACTTTACAGTTCGGGTCCGCTCAACCCTACTCAATAATAATTTAATTAATTAATTAATTAATTAATTAATTAATTAATGCTGCGATAGTAATTCAAAACATGTTTCTGAAAGTACACTTTCCCTTTAAGCCCTTATTGTGTATTCAAAAACATATATGTGTACTCTTTTTATATATACATTTTCCATATACAGTATATAAATTCTCTGTATCCATAGATATACAGTAAGATCCAAAATTTTCATGAAAAAATTGAGAGTTTATTTTAATTATACATTTAAAGAAATCAGCATGTGTCCAACACAAATATTTCCTTTAAACGTTTGACAGACAACAGCTGCCGATCTGAGCAACAGCTGCGGGAGGAAAAATTACTTGTGGCAATGAAAATCCTGGAAGGTTATTTATCAAAGTCAAAATAGCACCAGATTTCTCCTGAAGAGATTGTTGGAAGGAAATGGTATTAGGAGGGGATACTATGAAAGAGAAATTGTGCAAAGTGATAGGTAGGATTCACAACTCTAAGATGTCTGAATAAAAACTCATAAACTTATTCTGAGAAAAGTAAAGTCACTGCATTCAGCCCTATAAGTTGTTCCTGTAGTATCAGCGCATAACTCTTAAAGTGTAAAAGCCAAAACTTTTTTTTTTAATTTTGCATTGAATGTTCACTGGTCAGATCCCCTGTAAGATTCTTATTATTTTCTCTCTCCTCATTTGGGTGACTCGTCCTCTATTTGTCCAGGTGACCACTGTCACTAAAATAGAAGTGAGAAAAGATGCAAATTTTGGGTTGTCAACAGAACAGAGCATTGTCTAATAGAGATACTTGTACTGGTGATGACCACAGTCAAGAAATTTTCCTTGCTTTGCAGAGGTTTTTGCTCACTTCCTGTTATGTCTATAGGACATTTCTTTATAAAAAATACTGAGCGCCGCACTGCTTTCTGTTTCCCTGATGCCTGATACATCTTCATTCTGAAATCAGCACCCAGGCTGTTAAGGACATTGGTTGCTTTGATAAAAAGGTATGACTGTCGTGTATGCACACAGGCTACTTGGGCAATCAGCAATTAAAAAAAAGTGTTCAGAATCATTTAGCATCTTTACATTTACAGGGCATGTAATAGTGTAGAAACATTAACGCTCAATAAGAACCATATATTAAAAGATGAACTACGATTTTGCATTATGTCAATAACTAATTTTCTGGTTGCTCACTAGACTTTTACATCACACTGAAGACATCTACCTTAACCCCTTCCATACCGGGCCATTAGAAAATGACGCCAGCAGGAACCCTCTCTCCCTCCGGGTGGACGTCATATGTCGTCCTGGGTTTGAGGGGGGATATCTGAATGATGCCTGCAGCTAGAGGCATCATTCAGATATCCTTTTTTTCAGCCGGCGATCCTGCGCACCATAATAATGATCATAGCGGCGGTTCCTCCGGGCTCTCCCGTGCGATCGGGGACCCGGAGAGAATCGTCGGCGCCGGTGGTGGGTCACGTGATGAGTATAGAGATGACTGGTGACCAGATGGTCACCAGTCATCTCTATGATCGTCGGAGGCCCGGGCGCGATGTGATGACGTCACGCCCGGGTCCTCAAATGTAAACAAAGCCGCCATTGCGGCTGTAAGTATGAGATCGTGAAAAAAATGTCACTGATCTCATGCTTTCCAGCCTGGAGGAGAGATGTGGGGTCTTATTGACCCTGCATCTCTCAATAAAGAGGACCTGTCACACACAATCATTCCTATTACAAGGGATGTTTACATTCCTTGTAATAGGAATAAAATAGGAATAGGAATATAATAGGAATAAAAGTGATCAAAAAAAAAAAGTGTAAAAAAAAGAAGTAAAAAAAAAAAAAAAATTTTTTTTTTTAAAACGCCCGTCCCCAATAGCTTGCGCTTAGAAGCGAACACACACGTAAGTCCCGCCCGCATATGTAAACGCCGTTCAAACCACACATGTGAGGTATCGCCGCGTGTGTTAGAGTGCGTGCAACAATTCTAGCACTAGACCTCCTCTGTAACTCTAACCTGGTAACCTGTAAAAATTTTCAAAGCGTCGCCTATGGAGATTTTTAAGTACCGAAGTTTGGCGCCATTCCATGAGTGTGTACAATTTTAAAGCGCGACATGTTAGGTATCTTTTTAATCGGCGTAACATAAGCTTTCATATTTTACAAAAAAAATTGGGCTAACTTTACTGTTTTGTTATTTTTTAATTCATGAAACCATTTTTTTCCCCAAAAAAAGGCGTTTGAAAAATTATTGCGCAAATACCGTGCAAGATGAAAAGTTGCAACGACCGTCATTTTATTCCCTAGGGTGTCTGCTAAAAAAAACATGCATAATGTTTCAGGGTTCTGAGTAATTTTCTAGCAAAAGAATGATGATTTGTACATGTAGGAGAGAAGTGCCAGAATAGGCCCGGTATTGAAGTGGTACAAAAAGCCCTGTATGGAAGTGGTTAAAGTGGTTCTCCAGCCTGTAACAAAAAATGAAAAGTCAGCAATGCATCTACAAATCCCATAGCTGCTGACATATAATATGAAGACACTTACCTGTTCATAGATCCAGCACAATCCTCACCCAATCCTCACCCAAGCTAGTATTTCAATAGCCTTCCCGGTGCCGGCATCTTAAGCAAGGGCACCTGGCTGTGACAGCTTGCGGCTACACAGTTGGCTGCCCACTGCACATGCTCAAGCCACACTGTTCTTTGTGAATGGTCCCACAGTCTTCTGGGACCTGTGATGTGTCCCAGAAGACTGCAGAGAGGGAGGGGGAGAGGAGAACTTCCGCTTGGATCGCCTAGGCGATCTGACCAGAAGTAGGAGCGGGTACCTATCAAAACGAAGTACCCGGTCCCCTCCCACAAAAATTACATGCCAAATTAGGTAGAGTGGGGAGGAGGAGGACTTAAAGCGTAACTTCCCCTTTTGGGTGAAGCTCCACTTTAAAGAGGAAGTAAACCCTGTTGGGTTTTACTTCCTCTTTATTTCCCTGCAAAGGTAAAGCATAATGGGCTACTATGCATCGCATAGTAGCCCATTATGTGTTACTCACCTGAAGCCGAAGCCTGCGATGTGCTCGCTGGCTGGAAGCATCCATCTCCAGCCCCCCTCCTTCCGGGGCCGCGGACTCTGGCTCTGTGACTGGCCGCCAGTCACGGCATGACCCCCTCTAGAAACGGCACAGCGTGCCCCTCTCTAAAGTGCGCATGCGCCGAATACATTGGCGCATGCGCCAAAGACGACAGCGTTCGGGGACATTGTAAATATCTCCTAAACCGTGTAGGTTCAAGAGATATTTCCAGCACCTACAGGTAAGCCCTAATCTAGGCTTACCTGTTGGTGAAAGTGGTTGTACAACCACTTTAAGCTCTCTGTCTTCTATTATCCCACTAAGTACACTATGTGGCCAAAAGTTTATGACCATCACTAATCATGGAGTTGCCTCCATTTCTCCACTTTGTGTTTAAAGGTTGTGGTTGTAGTTATAAGAGTCTACCCTTCTCCAGGAAAGCTTTCCACAAAAGGTTGGAGTGTGTCTGTGTGCATTTTCTGTTCAGTAAGCCAAAATGGCATTGTTGAGGCTAGGTTGTAATTTTAGAGAGACCTGGCTCAAATAGACGTTCCAATTGTTCCAAAAAGTGTTCAGTAGGTTTGAGGTCAGGGCTGTGTGCAGGCTACTCGAGTTCTTCCCCACTAAACCTAAAACAAAAAAGGGCCAATTCCAAACTGTTACCACTAGGTTGGAAGTGCACAATTATCTAAAATGTCTTTACAGTATATGTTGCAACAGCAGTGCCCTTTTCTGGGTGTCAACATACTTTTTGCGATAACGGGAGATATTAATTAATTCTGTTGCATGGCAAAGCGATATTAAACAGGAGCTGTGAGACCCATTGTGAGAAAGAATATTAAAAGTTTAAAACCTTAGTCATAAATTCAACCTTTCCCTCTCTAAAGTCACAACCTGACTGAATGGCACTTGACCCTGACTACTCCAACTAATGGGTCTGTTTTGGGTGAAAAATCGGCCTGCCTCATCTCCTTAGGAATAATTTTGTTTTAGAACTTTGCAAACTGTTGCACATGGCTGCCCAGGATTGGAATATAGGCACACAGGTCTATAAGCCTGTAGTAGAGACTTTTCTATAGGAGACAAAGCTTGATTTGTGGCTAATTGTGTCCTCAATTCGCTTGATAATTGGCCCCCATAATGTAGGTGTGATGGTCATGTCTCTACAAAGGTTTGACTATATGCAGTCTGTCCCTAGCATTACCAAAGCAGTCTTTGTTTTTATGAGTCCACATGTAACTTTGTTTTTTTTACATGTTAATCCTCCTGTTATTGTAAGCTTCCTTTTACAGACCAAGCTGCTCAGCAAAAGTGTTAGAGGGTTGAGACAAACCATTTAACACTGACAAGGGGTGCTTAAAATAGTCAGCTTTTATTTGTTAAGTCAAAACCTTTATACCAAAAGGAAAAAAAAAAAGTTTCCGTAACTGCTTGAAAAATGTTAGCTGTAGTTCTGCTTTAATTTGTTAGACTTTGCAAAAGTGTCTATCTAAATATATCAGTCTGTACACTACCTTCTCCAGACAGTGATCAAGGGTGACACCGTTGTTCATCTGTAGATAGAAGAACCACCCTAGGACAGGAAGTGTGTTACTGCCCATATCACCAGATGAAAATAAAGAAGAATAAACCTAAAAAAAGGAAACAAATGCAGCTACCCCTTTTGAGGATTGGTAAGCTGCTATATATAACATTTTTGTGTTTAACCGGTTCCCGACCGCCTCATGTACATTTACTTCTGCAGAATGGCTCAGCTGGACGAAATCCTGTGTATATATACGGCTTCGCCCTGAAGAGTCACCAGAGGGTGCACAAGCGCCGCCGAAGGCGCGTGCGCTCCCTCTACGTGGCAGGGAACCTGATGCGCGTGGCCGGCGGGTGCAAACGCCGCTGGCCATGCGCGATCGCGTGCACTAGAGCGGGAACACGGGGGTTTGTGTGTGTAAACACAAATCCCCATGCTGTCTGAGGAGACCAGACAGATCGTGTCTTTTTACAAAGTAGAAAACACGATCTGTCAAATCTCCTAGTTAGTCCCATCCCCCTTACAGATAGAACACATAATAGGGTACACATTTAACCCCTTGATCGCCCCCCCCAGTGTTAACCCAGGGGCGGATCCAGAGTCTTTTCTCGGGAGGGGCACTGACAAAAAATATGTTTTTTTTGTGGGAAATTTATCGGGGAAATGGCTGGTGTCGGCACTTCAATCATCCCGGCACCATGGTTGTTTCTATTATTACATTGTGATATAAAATTAAATAGTTCAATGCAGAATCAGTGGGAGTCCCCAGTGTGTCACTTGCCACCGTCGCCTGCAATTAGTGGGAGCCCTGAGCGTGTCACTTGCCACACGTTGCGGATTGTCACTTGCCACGTCACCTACCACACCTTGCTGATTGTCACTTGCCTGCCACCAGATGCAGATTGTCATTTGCCACATCACCTGACACAATTTGCGGATTGTCACTTGCCACATCACCTGCCACACCTTGCTGATTGTCACTTGCCACACCTTGTGGATTCATTGTCACTTGCCACGTCACCTGCCACACCTTGCTGATTGTCACTTGCCACACCTTGTGGATTGTCACTTGCCACGTCACCTGCCACACCTTGCTGATTGTCACTTGCCTGCCATCAGATGCAGATTGTCATTTGCCACGTCACCTGCCACACCTTGTGGATTGTCACTTGCCACGTCGCCTGCCACACCTTGCGGATTGTCACTAACTTGCCTGCTAAGGTGTAGTTTTGGCTGTCTCTTGCTGTGTCCCAGACTCCCAGAGTCAGGCAGCAGAGAGATAATGTAATCTCTCTGCTGCCTGCACAGTGAGGGCGGAAGCCACTGCAGGAATGCAGGGCATGCACGGGCGGTGAGAGATGATCTCATCTCTCTGCTCCCCCGCTCCCGGCTAGCTGATTGGCCGCTGTCTTACCCGTCTGTGGAGCCGCACGCTATCGCACCTGCCCGCAGAGCTGCCCGACGGCCCAGGCGTTAGCAACGAGTGCAGGGAAGAGGCTCCACCCACTTCCTCCTCCGCTCCTGGTATCGTGTCAGTGCGCCGTGTAACCACATTAGACGAGTCTCTCTCTCGGCGCCGCTGATCGGCTGATGTGAGGAACTGAGAGAGAGACTCAGAGAGGCAGCGGCAGCTGCAGAACAAGTACTGTATATACTCGAGAATAAGCCGAGGCACCTAATTTTACCCCAAAAAACTGGGAAAACTTATTGACTCAAGTATAAGCCTAGGGTGTCCATCTGCATGCAGGGCAGGACTTAGGGTGGTGGGGGCCCCTGGGCTTGAGTCACTTTCGGGCCCTACCTTCTATACATTACAAAAAATGGGCGTGGTTTGCGCAAAATAGTGGGCGTGGCTCAAAAGGGCGTGGTTTGGAAGGATTGTGGTTAGAGTCTGAGATGAATGAGGGATGGAGGGAGAAAGAAAGCAGAGTCATGGGGGACGCTGGTCAAATGCACCTTGCACTGAGAGGGTCATTAGACACTCATACATTATATAGCGTTGCATGGTACTTAGTGAGGCATAGTGGCACTGACCCTAAAGTGGCACTGACAGGGGCATGGGGGCACTGACCATAAAGATGCACCCTGCACTGACAGACAACGGACACCGACCATTATGTTGCACATTGCAGTGAGTGAGGCATGAGGCACGTACCAAAAGGTTGCACTGAGGGGGGCACTAACCACAAAATAGCACCTTGCACCGAGCGAGGCATTGGGCACTTATGCAGTATATAGTTATGCATGACTCTTAGCGAGGCACTGACTAGGGCATGAGAGCATTGGTCATAGAGTTGCACCTTGCACTGACAGAGGCATCAGACATGGACTACTATAAAGTTGCACCTTGCACTGAGTGAGGCATGAGGCACTGAGTGAGGCATGAGGCACTAACCATAAAGTAGCACCTTGCACTAACAGAAGCCTGAAGCACTTACCATAAAAAAGTTCCACCTAGGACTGAATGAGGCATAAGGCACAGACCATAAAGTCACACTGACAGAGGCACTGAGGATAAAATTGCAATGAGTAAGGTATGAGGCACTGACCTGGAGCAGTATATAACGTTATGCATGACACAGAGAGAGGTATGAGGCACTGATCTGCAGTATAGAAAGTTATGCATTGCACTGATATAGGCAGCACTGACAGAAGTATGAGGCACTGTCGCTGACCTGGTGCTGGTGATATAGGTAGGTATTTAGGGTGACTTTCCTGGTTGATCACTCTTCCGAGTCTTCCGTCCCCTACTACAAGCAGGACTCAGGAGAAGCCGACTGTCCACTTTGAGCGCCCGCCCTGCAGTGCATTCTGGGAGGTGTAGTCTCTGCAGCATGTAGGCACAGCCCGGCCGAGTCTAGTGTGTGCTGTTGAGAACTACATCTCCCATCATGCAATGTGGTGCCAACTAGGACAGCGGTGGAGCCTGCTATTGGCTGCTGCCGCTGATGAGGGTGTAACGGGGGGGAACTTTTAATGTGTGTCGGCGGTGATGTTCTTTCTGTCACGCTAATCTGACAGAACGCCGGCCCGCTCGCGGCTCACCCTGCCAGCCTTTGCCTAATTAGAGAGCCGCCTCTGCAGGCAGGGGCCCCCTAGTGGACGGGGCCCATGGGCTTGAGCCCAGTCAAGCCCAATGGTAAGTCCGACCCTGTCTGAATGCCTCACTGTGCCTCACTTTGCCTCACTGTGCCCATGCCTCACTGTGCCCATGCTTCACTGTGCCCATGACTAGACTGATGTTTAACATGGGAGTCTATGGAAGGAGTGCCCGGGTTTGAAAAATTGGTTCTCCCCGGCCGTAGGTCTTCCAGACACCAAACTTTACACACTTGTAGAGAAGACATGGGGCTACATGTGTACAACGTTTGGGGTCCAGGGGACCTACGGCCGGCCAGTACCGGGTCCCCAAAATCCGGGAGATCAGGCGCAAAAAAAAGAAAACAAGAGCAAGCAAGTGAGTGTGACAGATGGTCTCGGGGGGGGCAATTGCCCTGTTGCCCCCCCCCTGGATCCACCCCTGTGTTAACCCCTTCCCTGCCAGTGACATTTACATAGTAATCAGTGCTTATTTATAGCACTGATCACTCTGTAAATGTCAATGGTCCCAAAAATGTGTCAAAAGTGTCCGACCTGTCCGCCACAACGTCGAAATACCGCAAAAAATCGCAGATCACCGCCATTACTAGTAAAAAATAAAATAAAAACGCCATATAAATGCCAGAAATCTTTCCCATAGTTTGTAGATGCTATAAATTTTGTGCAAACCAATCAATATAAGCTTATTGTAATTTTTACCAAAAATATGTAGAATACTACATATCGGCCTAAACTGAGAATTTTTTTTTATTTATTTTTTTGGGATATTTACTATAGCAAAAAGTAAAAGATATTGTGTTTTTTTTTGTTTATAGCGCAAAAAATAAAAACCGCAGAGGTGATCAAATACCACCAAAAGAAAGCTCTATTTGTGGGAAAAAAAGGACGTCAATTTTGTTTGGGTACAACATCGCACAATTGTCATTTAAAACGGCGCAGTTCCGTATCGCAAAAAATGGCCCGGTCATTGGGCAGCCAAATCTTCCAGGGCTGAAGTGGTTAATATAGATTTAGGGTATATAGTATACAGTATATTCAATGCAAAACTAGGTACTTTTTTGGAAAGTTGTATACAAATAAAATAGTCCTTTACAAATATCTAATAATTATGTTATTGTTATTAATTAGAACAGCTATATATTCTCCTCCCGAGACTACTGATAACTGTACACAATAGGTTTGGGGATAGCTCTGTTGTAATGCATCTGCAATCCACCTATGTCTGTGTCATTTATTTTAATTTATTTACCTCCAATAGTTCAATATTCCTATATATAAAAAAAAATATATATATATATATATATATATATATATATATATATATATATATATATATTGTGACAGCAGGAAGGTAAAGTCACCTGGTTGCATCCAGGGGGGTAGATATATTTCGCCCAGATTCAGGCTTTACGCCGACTTATACAACTAGGTGGAGAGTTGTATAAGCCCAGCTGAGGCTAGTGGGCTCATGGATGACTCATACCTCTAGGGAGAGTGTGGGGCGTCGTGCAGACAGGGAGTTGATGAGACCAGCTGAAGCTTGTCAGCTCATTTAGGCCTCTATAAGAACTCCCAGATTCATTAGGTGTTTGCTCATGCCTGGAACCAGACCTGTGTGGACTGTCTAGGGAGAGTGAAACCCTGTGCGGTGAGACAAAGCCTGTGTGGCTATTTGCTTGGACATTTAAAACCAGGGACTTAGGGACTAGGACAGCACTAGGCTGATCCCAGTTGTTAGTTAGGAAACCTGTATGTTTAGTCAGAGGTCAAGTTGACCAGGATTTATTTTATTTATGTTTCTTTTGCTTTGCTGTGTTTTGTCACTGTAAATAGAAAATAAACCGCACCTTTTTGATTTTGAAAACCACAACCTCCATTTGCTGGGCCTGTTTTTGTGTGGGGAGCCCATCCCGGGGGTCACACACACCCGCTGCCGAGCTAACCCCCTCACAGTTGGTGGAGAACCAGTGGCAGTTTTTTGTTAAGCCAGCATGGAGGAGATACTGAAGCAGCTGGCTCTAGCAAATGCCAATCAACAGCAGACAAATGCAGGTTTGCAAAAGAGCCTTGCAGCTCAACAACAGAACTTCGCAGCCCAGCAGCAAGCTCATCAACAGAGCCTTGCAGCTCAACAACAGAGCTTCGCAGCCCAGCAGCAAGCTCATCAACAGAGCCTTGCAGCCCAACAGCAAGCTCACCAACAGAGTCTGGAAGCTCAGCAACAAGCCCAGCAGCAATCTGAGGCCCGCTTCATAGACCTGTTACAGAAGCAAGAGCAGAGACTACAACAAATGGAAGCAGTAATGCAGCAACGTCCGCAGACCAGTGAGGAAAGCCGTCCCACTAATACCGCGTCCTTTGGGGTGAGTCGTTTATTGACAAAAATGACTGGAGAGGATGATCCAGAGGTATTTTTGACCACATTTGAAAGGACTGCTGAAAGAGAAAAGTGGCCTGAGGAGCAGTGGGCTGGACTGGTGGCTCCTCTGTTAACTGGTGAATCGCAGAAGGCTTACTATGACCTAGAGCCTGACCAAGCAAAAGACTATGTGATGCTAAAAGCTGAAATATTGGCAAGGCTGGGTGTCACCCTGGCTGTCCGGGCTCAGCGTGTGCATAACTGGACTTTCCAGCTTGGAAAACCCCCCAGGTCTCAAATGTATGATCTCATTCACCTGAGCAGAAAGTGGCTACAGCCAGAGACTTTGTCCGCCCCTAAGATTGTGGAACGTGTTGTAATGGATCGGTTTTTGAGAGCTCTTCCTACTGCCATCCAAAAGTGGGTAAGCCATGGAGACCCAGAGACGGCCGATGGTCTTGTGGATCGTGTGGAGAAATACTTGGCTACAGAGAACCTGACGGCCTCTTCCAGAGACACTCGGACTTTCCACCCTAAGACCAGACCATCCCCAGGGGCGGATAAGAGGATTCCAAGGGGTGAGGGTGGAGAGAGTGAGAGGGTGGGAGCTCTACCCCAAGTTTGGCGAGAACAGCCTGGGAAATCAGCGGCTCAAGAGGCGGCAAGAAGGATCGTTTGCTACCGCTGCCGGCAAGCGGGACATATTGCAGCCAATTGCCCGGTTGTGGAGGAACCCATGCAGTGTGACTTTCTGACGGGCAGACGTCAGTCACTGTGTGCGACAGTCGCATGCACTGCCATTCGAGGAACTGAGAAACATTTATGCAAAATGTGTGTTAATGGTAGAAATGTTGTGGTATTGCTGGATTCAGGTAGCCTTGTGACCCTGATAAAGGCTGAGTTAGTTAAAACAGAGGTCTTTGGGAATAGCAAGGTAGCTGTTATTTGTGTGCATGGGGACACCCGAGAGTATCCAGTGACTACAGTGTGTTTCGAGACCCCCAAAGGTACCCTCTCTCATCCAGTGGGCTTAGTATCTCAGTTACCGCATGACGCCATTGTGGGAAGGGATTTTCCGAAGTTCTGGGAACTGTGGGATGATCCTGAGCCCCCCACTGGTGCCCCTATGTACCAGGAATGTGATAGCCAGAACTCCCCTGAGAGTGGTGAGGACTCTCCGGAATTTCCCTTATCAGTATTGGCAGGGGAGACTCAAGAAACTGGAGAGGAGCCCACCTCCTCAGACGAAAACCTACCGTCTGTGGAGTTTTCTGATCTTGAGGTTCACAGGGAAAACTTTGCCACAGAACAGTTGAAAGACCCCGCCCTAATAAAGGCACGGGAAAACGTAGTGAAAATAGATGGCGAGTTAGTGAACCCAGATAATACCTGCACTTACCCATACTTCAGCGTAGAGAAGGACCTACTGTATCGGGTGGCAAAAAGGGCAGAAGAAACCGTTGAGCAGCTTGTGGTGCCCAAACCTTACAGGAAGTTGGTGTTGGAGTTGGCCCATGGGCACATTCTTGGAGGTCATCTGGGGACAGAGAAAACCCGAGAGAGGATATTACAGAGATTCTATTGGCCGGGGGTGATGAAGGACATAGAAAATTATTGTTCCTCCTGCCCTGTGTGTCAGAGGTCGGCCCCGATGCCACATTTCCGTAGCCCGCTGGTCCCTCTACCCATCATTGAGGTCCCGTTTGAGAGGATCGCCATGGATTTGGTAGGGCCTATAATCAAGTCCGCTAGGGGGCACCAGTACATATTAGTTATAATGGACTATGCCACCCGTTATCCAGAAGCGATCCCTCTCCGAAATACCTCGGCCAAAACCATAGCCAAAGAGCTATCTCTTGTGTTTAGCCGGGTGGGTATTTGTAAAGAACTGCTTACGGACCAAGGTACACCCTTTATGTCCCGGGTTATGAAGGAGCTGTGTAAATTGTTCAAAGTGACGCAATTACGTACATCTGTGTATCACCCCCAAACCGATGGGCTGGTTGAAAGATTCAACAAAACCCTAAAACAAATGTTGAAGAAAGTGGTGGATAGAGATGGAAAGGATTGGGACTGTCTACTTCCTTATCTGATGTTTGCTATTAGGGAGGTGCCCCAATCCTCTACGGGATTCTCCCCCTTTGAGTTACTGTATGGGAGACACCCAAGAGGGCTGTTGAATATTGCCAAGGAAACTTGGGAAAGTGAGAGTTCTCCCCACAGGAGTGTGATTGAGCATGTCGCCCTGATGCAAGACCGAATTGCACAGGTAATGCCCATCGTGAAGGAACATTTGGCCCAAGCGCAGTTAGCACAGCAGAGAGTGTACAACCGTGGAGCCAAGACCCGTACCTTTTCCCCGGGGGATAGGATACTGGTACTTGTCCCTACGGTTGAAAGTAAATTCCTTGCCAAATGGCAAGGCCCCTATGAGATAATGGAAAAAGTGAGCGAAGTGAATTACAAGGTCAGACAACCAGGAAGGCGAAAGCCCGAACAGATCTATCACGTTAATCTGTTGAAAGCCTGGAGGGATAGAGAGTCCCTAGTCGCAGACACTTGGTCACCAGCTCAAACTGGGTGCGTGATTCCTGAGGTTGGAATAGCAGCCACCTTGTCACAACCCCAACAACCGGAGGTTAAGGAGTTTGTGCTTCGTAACAAGGAGGTATTCTCTGAGCTGCCGGGACAAACATCTGGGGTAGAGCATGACATCATTACCCCGCCCGGTGAAAGGGTGAAGTTAAAACCCTATCGGATCCCAGAGGCCCGACGGGAGGCAATACGGGAGGAAGTACAGAAAATGCTGAACTTAGGGGTGATAGAGGAGTCCCAAAGTGATTGGTCTAGTCCCATTGTGTTGGTGCCTAAACCAGATGGGAGCTGGCGATTTTGTAACGATTTTCGTCAGTTGAACAAAGTTACAAAATTTGACACCTACCCCATGCCACGTATAGATGAGTTGATCGACCGGCTGGGAACAGCCCGATACATGACGACTCTTGACCTCACAAAAGGGTATTGGCAAATCCCCCTGGCCAAGTCGGCCAAAGAGAAAAACGCATTTGTAACCCCAGACGGGGCGTTCCAATATAAAAGAATGCCGTTCGGGTTACAGAATGCGCCGGCCACATTCCAGCGGAAAATGGACCAGATGCTGAGGCCCCATCGGAAGTATGCTGCGGCTTACCTGGATGACGTAATTGTCCATAGCACAGATTGGGCCTCACATCTGCCAAAAGTGCAAGCAGTCCTGGACTCTGTTCGGGAAGCGGGGTTTACGGCTAACCCCAAGAAGTGTACCATTGGGCAGGAGGAGGCCAAATATCTTGGGTACACCATTGGGAGGGGAGTAATAAAACCCCAACTCAACAAAGTCGAGGCCATCCAGAGTTGGCCACGTCCCAACAGCAAGAAGCAGGTACGAGCCTTTCTGGGAATCGCTGGGTATTATCGGCGATTCATTCCCCACTTTGCTTCTAAGGCTGTGCCCCTAACCAACCTGACGAAGGGGAAAGGGTCGGTCATGATTAAATGGACCCCCGAGGCTGAGGCAGCATTCCAATTCTTGAAACAAGCCTTATGTAGCCAGCCAGTGTTGTACTCACCCGACTTCTCTAAAGACTTTGTCGTACAAAGTGATGCGTCAGATGTGGGGTTAGGAGCAGTATTGTCCCAGGTCTGGAACGGGGAAGAGCACCCAGTCATTTACCTCAGCAGGAAGTTGAAGTCCCATGAGGTAAATTACGCCACCGTTGAAAAGGAGTGTTTAGCGGTGAAGTGGGCTCTAGATTCCCTTCGGTACTACCTGCTAGGTAGGCACTTTGACATGGTTACGGATCACGCTCCGTTAAAGTGGATGGCTCAAAACAAGGAAACAAATAGAAGAGTGAATAGGTGGTTCCTGGCCCTCCAGGAATTCAACTTCACGGTAAAGCATCGCCCTGGCGTTCAAATGGGGAATGTGGATGCTTTGTCTCGAGTACATGAATGCCTGATTGCTGGTGTTCCAACCCCGAGGTTAAAACAAGAGGGGGGGGTATGTGACAGCAGGAAGGTAAAGTCACCTGGTTGCATCCAGGGGGGTAGATATATTTCGCCCAGATTCAGGCTTTACGCCGACTTATACAACTAGGTGGAGAGTTGTATAAGCCCAGCTGAGGCTAGTGGGCTCATGGATGACTCATACCTCTAGGGAGAGTGTGGGGCGTCGTGCAGACAGGGAGTTGATGAGACCAGCTGAAGCTTGTCAGCTCATTTAGGCCTCTATAAGAACTCCCAGATTCATTAGGTGTTTGCTCATGCCTGGAACCAGACCTGTGTGGACTGTCTAGGGAGAGTGAACCCCTGTGCGGTGAGACAAAGCCTGTGTGGCTATTTGCTTGGACATTTAAAACCAGGGACTTAGGGACTAGGACAGCACTAGGCTGATCCCAGTTGTTAGTTAGGAAACCTGTATGTTTAGTCAGAGGTCAAGTTGACCAGGATTTATTTTATTTATGTTTCTTTTGCTTTGCTGTGTTTTGTCACTGTAAATAGAAAATAAACCGCACCTTTTTGATTTTGAAAACCACAACCTCCATTTGCTGGGCCTGTTTTTGTGTGGGGAGCCCATCCCGGGGGTCACACACACCCGCTGCCGAGCTAACCCCCTCACAATATATAAAAACATAAATCAAATATTTTGTTTTTACTTTGCTCTTTGGTATATTTTAACAGTTGTACTATGTATAGTTAATTTATCTGTAGGCATTTCGAGATTACTAGTATATAGCTTGCTTTACCACCCTCAGGACAGGATTTTTGCTTCTAAAGAAGATCAACAGGTGCAGTCTGTAGATTTAATCTCTTGAGTTTTTAGCTGGCAAGAAATCGCTTTTGTAAAGAGCAAAGCCACAGCTGCAAGGCTTCATGAATATGAAATGATTGTCAACAGCTCTGGTAGGGACAGTTAACTTGACGAAGGTGGAAGCAGTTTTATATCTCTAACTACCAGGACAAGGTTTAGCAGATCTGTTTTTTTTTTTTTTTATGAACTATAGAACTAGGGGGTAGTTATAAAGAATTGCATAGCTTTTTTATTGTTGCTTTTTGGATGTACAATTTTCCAATGTGTATATTCTTTCTACTTAAAAAGTCAGGTTTGCTGGTTTTGTTAAGTAGAGGTGTTTGTCAATATAGAAGATCGTACATCAAGCCATTTTGCCCATGGCTTGATTAAGAAGCCATTGAAAATAATAGGTTGTTGTGGCCCAAATGCTGCAGATGGCATTGATCTTGCAGTGCTGCAATAAAATGCTCGCCAGCAGCAAAGTGAAGCGCTGGAACCATTCAGCTCAGTACACATTTGGAGGTGTAGCATTTGCAGAAGTCAGAAGTTTGTCCGTGCCGATGTCAATCATTTCTTAAATAATGTTGGGGGCATGCAATCAGATTATGTCCTCCCCAGGCCATGCCCCCATGTGACGTCACAGACCCATCATGCCATGGGTGGTGACGTAACAAGGGGCGTGGCCTCCGGATGACGCAATCTGATTGCCACGCCCCCATCATTATTTAAGAAATGATTGACATTGGCACAGACAGATCAGCGGGTCGCAGCATCGGAGAAGGGTCGTCGGCCGGAGCGGCGGCAGTGGAAGAAGAACACCGGACAAAGAAGAGCGGAAGAAGAAGCAGGGGAAGAAGGAGAAGACCTAAGGATGAAGATGTGGGAGAAGATGGAGGAAGACCGTAGGAAGAAGCGGAGAAGAAGAAGATATTTTTAATAAAAGACTTGTCAAAAACTGTCTATTGTATTTTTTAACACTACGCTACTTTTTTTTTGGAGAATGGGTAGGGGTACAATGTACCCCATACTCATTCACATAGGGGGTGCGGGATCTGGGGGCCCCCTTATTAAAGGGGGCTTCCAGGTTCCGATAAGCCCCCTGCCTGCAGACCCCGACAACCACTGGGCAAGGGTTGTCAGGAAGAGGCCCTTGTCCCCATCAACATGGGGGCAAGGTGCTTTGGGGTGGGGGGCGCAGAGCCCCCCTGCCCCAAAGCACCCATCCCCCACGTTCAGGGCATGCAGCCTGGTATGGTTCAGGAGGGGGGTGCGTTTGCTCGTCCACTGCCTTTCCTGACCTGCCGGGCTGCATGCTCGGATAAGGGTCTGGTATGGATTTTGTGAATCCATACTATACCTAAGGGCCTGGAATGGACCTGGGGGGGGGACCCCGCGCTGTTTTTTTTCACTATTTTTTTTTAGCCGGCAATTCTTTTTTTTAACATTCAGCGGGAAGCCCGCTAAAAGCTGATGACTCATTGGTTGTTAAGGACGCGGCGCCCCCCTGCTTAGCAATCAGCTATATACAGTGTAAAAAAAACCGCAAAACGCAAATCGCAGCAAAATCGCGTCAAAATCGCTGTAAAAACGCAGTACCTACGTTTTGGTTGCGGGTCCATTGAAGTCTATTACATGCAAAACGCTGCATTTTGCTGACCTGACCCTTTCCAAAAACGCAGAGGCACAAAAATGCATTGATGTGAACATGATTCATAGGAACCCATGTTAAAAAATGTCCCTGCATTTCTGCAAAATCCAAAATGCTTTAAAAAATGCATTAGTGTTAATAGAGCCTTACCGGGCGTCATAGCAATTGCATTTTGATAATTGGACCCATAATGGCTTAATGTGTTTTCATTCAGGGCCCTTTCGAACTGATGTTTTTGCTGTGTTTTTACTTAGCAACCAGCTATATACGGTGTAAAAAAAAAAACGCAAAATGCAAATCACTGCAAAATCGCAGTAAATCGTGGTAAAGACGTGTGTCCTAAAATGCGGCAAGCACCGCAGAAAGCACTGCAGAACCGCTCAGAAGCAAAATGCATACATGCATCGAGTCTAACACACATACATAACTCAAGTGAGCTCTTCTATTACAAGAGATGACCTCTTGTAATAGAAGGCAAGTTTGACTCCCGTTATAGGAGTCCATCATATCTGGTAAGAGGCCATCTGACTGTCTTGATTACCCTCTCCTGATCGGTGTGCAACATCTGATGTGTGTGGACCATTTAACACCTATCAGGCGATTTAAAAAGTGAACAGCGCTGCACTTTGAAGATTGTTACATCCTTAATATATATTTTGTTTGGACTTATTTGCCCCCCTTTCATAAAATGCATGTGTTTTAGTCACAGGTCTTTTTTGGGACACCTTTCCTTACTTTTTTTACACATACCATTTTTTCACTTTTTTTTCACAGTATTGGACAAATTTGTTTATGGTAGAAAATTCACCTTTCATCATTGATTTTTACTAATTGTTTACCTATTGATGTTAGTTTAACAATTACTTATCCACATCCACATCCTTTATTCATTCACATTTTTTGCGCATTTTTTTTCGTTTACAGTATAACAAGTGTTAAAGCGGTTGTAAAGTTAAAACATTTTTTTCCTAAAAAAAGATTTTATACTTACCTGCATAGAGTGCTGGGGTCCCCCTCCGGTGCTCTTGGCTCCTCCACTTTTTCTTTTTTTTGTGACACCCATTTTTAGCAAAATACAATGCTATGTCTCCAAAATGTGGAAATGCTAGGATACTGTTAGTAAAGGAGAGCATTTTTATATGAACTTGTTGTTTACCCTTAAAATACCTATACTGCTGGTTATTGGCCTATAGGAGACGTCACATATTATGCCAACATTACTGTATGGATTTTTTTTCTTAGGCTCACCACACGTTACAATTTGGTTGTGCAATCTCCTTTAGATCTGCTAACAACTATATGTGCCTGCTTGGTTGAATTGAAATTGAATGAACTGATAAAACTGGTAAAAATGATCCCTTGCAGTGTGGCTGTGGCTGCACTGCAAGGGTTAATCGCTCGTTTATGCCTAGGGGAAAAATAAAAATAGATTTACTTACCCAATCCTCTGCTCTTCCCCGCAGCTAGACCAGACCATGGAGCATCTGCACCCCCACACTCCACCAGTCTAGGGTCCTGATATCATTAAACCATGAGCAGGGTCTATAGCCCCACACTAGATGTAAAGAACGCAGAGGGACAGTCCACCGCTGGATTGTGGGGGAGCATCACCTGCTGGGGGGGGGGAGAAGTGAAAAAAAAATTCTGCTCCAAAAAGACAAAGCAATTAACCGTTGCAGCGCGGGCACAGTCCCACTGCAAGTGATAATTTCTTTATTTGCCCAGAATTGGTGTTTTGGAGAAGCACACTACTGTATTAAAGACTGTTATTTGGAGGATATATAGATTTGCCATAGTCCCTAGTGATGAACTTTTCTCTTCCTCAATGGCATTACGGATGTGTTCCTAAAGTAGCCAAAGTATATGGTCATTGGCTCTCCTTGTGACAAACCACAGTGGCACGGTTCTCAACCTTCTGATTTTGTGATAGACTCCTAGTGGTGCAGTGTTCTTCAGAGA
Source organism: Rana muscosa (assembly GCA_029206835.1). Classification (NCBI taxonomy): domain Eukaryota; kingdom Metazoa; phylum Chordata; class Amphibia; order Anura; family Ranidae; genus Rana; species Rana muscosa. Next base: position 481,545,798 of record CM055117.1, on the reverse strand, counting down.
TGAACGTCTTGCTTGGCATCTGGTATCTCATATTGATGAACTACAAATGTCCGCTCTATTCTTGTGGACACTTCTTGACCATTGCCTGAAACCTTTTTTAGGCTCAAATAAATTTTGTTATGGGACTTAGAGTGTAAAAGCCTACTATGGAAAGAGGAGTTAAGGCAATATATTTACTTAATCGCAGGGCTTTTTTGCATGAACTCCACCCTTACGAGTAACACTTCGTCTCTGCCCCCTACCCGTTTCTGAACACCATCCCTTGGTTCCACCCCCTACCCACTTCCCAGTACAACACCTTTCAGAGAATACAGAATCAAGTATTTTGTGCTACTCAGTAATTTCTATGAAATTTGTTAATGAAAACAAGAAAGATAGTAAAACAGATCCCTTGAAATGAGCAACAATAGACCCCTTCCCAGAAACAATAGACTCCACCCCCAGAAACAATAGACCCAATGCAGCAACAATAGATCCCCAAGAAACAATAGATCCCCCACACAACAAAAGACTTTCCCCCCCAGCAACAATGGACCCCCCACACAACAAAAGACTTTCCCTCAACAACAATGTACCCCCACAACAAAATACCACGCCTAACAGAAATAACAGACTTCTCAGCAGCCAGCATCAATAGACTCTCCACCAGCCAGCAACAATAGACTTTACCCTCAACAATAGATCCCACCCAGCAACAATTGACCCACCAGCAAGATAAGACCCCACCCACCAGGAACAGTAGACTTACCCAGCAACAATAGACCCCCACCCCAAAACAGATTCCCACCAGCGACAATAGATACCCCAGAAGCCAGCATCAATAGACCCTCCAGCAGCCTTTTCCAGTAGATACATTCAGTGCTGGAGGTACCGGAACTGTGTTCCCCCGCGTTCCCGGTGAAAAAAAGCCCTGCTTAATGGTATAACAAGCCATTTGGGGGCATAATTTATATTAAAATTCAGTATCTTGTTTCCCCTACTATTGGTACAATGCATCCTTATCAGTCTGAACTTGCGTTCAAAGGATTTTACCCACTTGTGTGTGAATTAAGGGTGCATTTGCAATCAGATGGATAACCATAGCAGGATTTCCCACGATTAGTGAGGGAGGCAGCCCCATTGACAGCAATGGGAGACTGCTCACTCCCTCAGCTAATCACAGCTACTCACATGTAATCACTCATGCAGCAATTACATGTGCATGATCGGCACATGTAATTGCCTCGATGCAGGTAGTATGTGTGTCAAATCCTGTGCAGACAGTCAGGTGTTAATGCGTCATAACACATGATTCAGCACTGTTATGCCGCGTACACACGATCGGAATTTCCGGCAACAAATGTTCGATGTGAGCCTTTGTTCGGATATTCCGACCGTGTATAGGCTCCATCGGACATTTGCTGTCGGAATTTCCGACCACAAATGTTTGAGAGCAGGATGTCAATTTTTCCGACAAGAAAAGTTCTTGTTGGAAATTCCGACCGTGTGTAGCCATTTCTGATGCACAAATGTGCTGCGCATGCTCAGAATCATTGTACTTAAATTTTCTCGGCTCATCGTAGTGTTGTACGTCTCCGCGTTCTTGACCATCGGAATTTCCGAGCAACATTTGTGCGACTGTGTGTGTGCAAAACAAGTTTGAGCCAACATCCGACGGGAAAAAAAACACGGTTTTGTTGTCAGAATGTCCGATCGTGTGTATGCGGCATTAGGATACAAAAATACCTTTTCTATAGAGTAGGGCACATGTTTACATTTTGAAGCTACCATATTCTTCCAACCAACATTCTTAACAGGCAGCTAAATGTGTAAAGAGAACATGGAAACTAACGCCCTGTCAGAGAATGTTAGCAAACCAGACTGTGTGACAGCACAGAGGAGACCAAACAGGTGTAGGTAAAAGTGTAATAATTTATTAAGTGAAGTAAACAGACAAATAAACACCTCAAACAGAACACAGTGCAAATAACCAAACCAAATCACAGTGACAAAAGGAGATATATACAGTAAAGGGGGAATACCGGAATCGTAGTAAAAGCCAGGCCGAGGTCATACACAAGGGGATCCAGCAGGTGGGTAGGAAGGGAATAAAACAGGAACAGGGAGGGGATGGATGGGTTGGCTGCAGAGCAGGGACCAAGGTAACCGAGGGACAGATGCAGGAAGGGCTAAAGGTAGGGATCAGGTTGGATCGGGTAAAGCAGGATACAGGTAGGGATCAGGATCGGGTAGGATGCAGGCTCGAGTCAGGGTCACAGGTCCTAGGTCGGGGAGAGAGCGATACCAGGGCAAGGAGTGCTTGCACTTGCCGGGTATTTAAGGAAGTCTAGTAATTAAGCTTCAGGTCACAGCTGACCACAGGAAGTGCTGCCTGTCCCATACTGCCAGAATACACCCGCTGGTGGATGCCGGTACTGCAGTCCATGTATCATGCATTACCACCAGCAGGTGAGATCCTCCAACAAGGATATTGGCTGCAAGAGGACACCTGCTGGCGGACACTAGTACTGCAGTCCAAAGGACCAACAGCACCACCAGCGGGTGAAGCCTTTCCTGACACGCCCATAGCTGCCTCCCATTACACCAACTGAAAGTTTAGATTTTTCTGAACAAGATAGGATATATATCCAAAAAATGTGGAAAAAATTGAGCTACATCCTTTTTGCAGTGAACACTACAACCTCTTAATGGGAATTTGAAGGGCATAAACAACTACATATATAAAATTACAATAAGCTTTATTATTACATATTAAAAATGATGACTATACAAAGATTAAAAAGGTTAATGTGGATACAACACAATTATTGTTGGTGCATAACAGAAGATAATCATGTACTTCTGTCAACCAGTAGATCGTGGGTAATTACCCACCGTGCTTTGAAATGGGCATGTTTGAACTTTCTACTTCAGGGGTTATAGTCTCTTATGCACCAACAATAATTGTGTTGTAACCGCATTTAACTTTTTTTTTTCTTTCACTTAAAGGGTAACTGCACTTTCGTGGGGAAAAAAAATAGCAAATAAAGAAAAAATATAGAGTATACAATTGCTGTACAAGTAATATTGTAAGTGAATGTTATTAAAAGATACCTTTCCTTTTCAATCTGCAGCCGCTGTAATTTTCTGAAAATGCAATGCAATATGGCTACCTTGAGGTGTTTTGTACACAAAATGTGTACTGACCACCCCCCAGAAACATAATTTTCTGCTTGTTTGATTGGCTCACCAATTTTCCAGAAGTCTGCTAAAAATACAAGTCAGATTTCAAGCATCCCCTGGAATAAAAATGTCCTTTTTGGTAAGATACTCCCAGTAGGAACATGCCTAAAGGGATGCAGGCCCAGCATCAGGTAGGAATCAGCAACACAGGTCGTTATAATCCTTGCAATGTACATAGTAGACTTGTGCACAACGGGAAAATTCGTTCCGTTTCGGTTCGTTTCTTTCCGGTCCTGTTGATTCGTAATCATTCGTAATTTTGCTAGACGGGATTTTTTGTGTTCGGACTCATTCGTATTTTTGCAAGCGACATTTTTCGTTGAATTTTTTGTTGCTTTATAATTCGTACTTTCGGTAGAGTACGTTGTTTTTCGTTGATTCTGGACACAACTCCTACTTTCGTAACTTTTTTTGGGTTCGTACTTTCGGTAGAGTACGTTGTTTTTCGTTGATTCTGGACACAACTCCTACTTTCGTAACTTTTTTTGGGTTCGTTGATTCGTAATTTTCCGTGTCTCTCTCACAACGACGCTGCCTATTATGCCTAATGTGCTTCGAATGGATTTGTACTTTTCTAAATACATTGCGGTTATTTGTAACGATTCGAAATCTCGTATTTTACTTTCGTTTTTAACATGCGGCTATAGGCTCCGCCCCTGTACACCATTTTGAGAGGGTTCAGCACGGTGAGGGAGAAGCAGAGAGCAGAGCAGAGTGAGTGTTATTGTGCTTCGAATGGATTCGAAATCTCGTATTTTACTTTCGTTTTTTACATGCGGCTATAACCTCCGCCCCTGTACACCATTTTGAGAGGGAGTTCAGCACGGTGTGGGAGAAGCAGAGAGCAGAGCAGAGTGAGTGTTATTGTGCTTCGTATGGATTCGTACATTCGTAACTTTTTCATAACGAATTATGCCGAAGACATTCGGGCATTCGCTATTTGCGGTATAATTTATTTCGGATTCGGTCTTATTCGTAATTGCTTTGTTCGGAAATTCGAATGCTTCCGAATGTCCGAAAGTTGCTAAATTCGGACGAATTTCAATTCGTTACGAAACGAATTGCACAAGCCTAGTACATAGCTCACTCAGAGGGGAATGCTTTTTTCTCAACAAATATTAAGTTAAGCTTTAAGGTTTTATTGGTAAATTTCACAGTAAAATGGTAAAACTGTATCAATGTAATACATAAGGAAGTGAACCATGACCACATCGTAATCAGACCTATTGCAAAAAAAGGTCTCATAGTTCTATGTGTAACCATTCGGTAGTCTGTTCCTGGTGAGGTGGGAGGGAAGATATTAGAGATTGGTAGTGGATAGCGTTGGTACAGGTGAAGGTGGTAAATGAGGAGAGCGTACTACAGTGTGGCAAGAATAATTGGTTTTAGTTTGATGGCAGGAAAGTCAGTGGGATGAGTAGGTAGTATCCAGCTGGGTGCAGTTTAGCCAGGGAGCCCAGTCATTCTGAAAATTAGGTAGAGTTAGATTTTCTTTGGCGAACATAAATTCCATTTGGAGATGTTGGTTGAGTAATTGATGGGTGAGTTGAGTAAAGGGTGGTTTACCCCCAGGAAGGGAGGGGAGGGATAACGGAATCAGAACACTCTTAGCCATACATAAAATAAAGGATAGCGGGGCCCCAGGTCTACTCCTGTCAATTGATGCTGAAAAAGCATTTGACAGGGTAGACTGGGGCTTCATGCAGAGTACACTGGAGGCAATAGGACTAGGACCTAGGACTAGGACCTAAAATGGATAAAAGCATTATACAACCGACCTACGACAAGAGTAAAAGTTAACGGGACAGTTTCGGGAATATTTGAGATGTACAATGGCACAAGACAGGGGTGTCCCCTGTCCCCCCTGTTGTTCGTGTTGGCGCTGGAACCCCTGTTAAGGGGGATAAAGCAGAACGAGGACATTAGGGGGATAAAAGTAGGAGAGGAAGATCATAAATTAGCAGCTTACACGGACGATATTTTATTTTATATATAACTAGCCCCAGAATAACCCTCCCAAATTTAATGAAATCCCTAAAAGAGTATAGAGAGATATCCAATTTTAAAATGAACCCAGCCAAGTCCGAAACTTTAAGTATCAATACACCAAAAACAGATAGAAACACTTATCAAAAATAATTTCCATTTGTCTGTTGGAGAAAAGAATTGAAGTACCTAGGAGTGAAGATAACAATAACCACAGAGAGGTGGTAAAGCAGATAAAGATAAAGCAAATTTTCTGCCACTATTGAATGACATCAAGGCAGAACTTAACAGAATAACACCGGGGCAGTTATCATGGGGCAGAAGAATAAATATTTTTAAAATGGTAATTCTACCTAAAATAACGTACAAAATGCAAATGCTCCCAATTTCACTACCACAGGCATATTTCAAAACCTTACAAACGATGCTCTTAAAATTTATATGGTGGGGGGAAAAAATACGGATTAGCCTGACACTGTTGACAAAGGAAAAGGGGCAAGGGGGACTAGGGGCACCGGATCTTGGAAATTATTATATTGCGACTATCCTTTCACGAATAATAGAATGGATAAAAAAAAATAGGGAAAAGAGATGGGTAAATATGGAAGACACAATTAGTAAAGCTACTATGGGGAAGATAATATGGATCCTTTCACAATATAGAGTACTCATTACAAACACACACAGTATCACATGGAATGCACTAAATACCACTAACAGACACTAAGTATTTTACTTCGGGGATAGAGAAAATGTTTGGAAAATGGATCACACAAGAGAACGCACAACTGAAAGATGTAATGACGCAGGACAAATTGAGCACATATCAGGAATTAAAAAATAAAAGGGAACTGATGGAGATAGATGAATGGCGGTATACCCAGCTAAAACACTTCTTTGAGGCCTTACCCCAGCCTATTAGATCGGCAGAGAACCTACGGCCCTTAGAGAAATTATGTGTATAAAAGGGAAAGAAAGGGGCAACCTCTAGGATATATAAAACATTGAACAACACAAAAAAGTGGGAGATAAATCAGGAAATGGAAAGAGAAAATGGGAACACAGGTGAACGACTTTGAGATTAGGCAATTAATGAAGAGGGTGCACTCCACGTCGGTAAACAGTAACATGACGGAATTAAACGACAAGTGCCGGTTCGATGGTATATAACCCCCGACAAGGCACATAAATGCCAAAAGGAAACATCACAGCTATGCTGGCGGGGGTGCAAAGAAATTGGGACCATGGCCCACATATGGTGGACATGCCCCAAAATTAAAAAATACTGGGGGGAGATGATCAGGCAAATAATTAGAGAAATAACCAACATCGAAGTCCCAGACGACCCATGGGGGTGCCTACTCCATGGGATCAGAATACCAACTAAGCAATATTTGAGAACCCTGCTTCCACCGTTGTTAAATGCCTCTAAGAGCCTAATATCCAGACACTGGCAAGATCCAGAAAGGCCCACCTTAAAGAACTGGTGCAATAAAATAAATGAAATCTAAAATCTAGAATACTTAAGCCTCGTACACACGATCGGATATCCTATGGATTCTAATCCGATGGTTTTGTCCATCGGAAATCCGATGAAGCTGACTTCCATCAGTCTTGCCTACACACTATCAGTCAAAAAACCGACCGTTCCAAACGCGGTGACGTAAAACACTCCGATGAGCCGAGAAAAATTAAGTTCAATGCTTCTGAGCATGCGTCGACTTGATTCTGAGCATGCGTGGGTTTTTTATCCGATGGACTTGCTCATAGATGATCAGAGTTTTCGATCGGTTTTTTATCCATCGGAAAAATTTAAAACATGTTCTATTTTTTAAAACCGATGGAAAAAAGACCGATGGGTCCCATACACGATCGGTTTGTCTGATGAAAACAATCCATCGGACGGTTTTCATCGGTTAAACCGATCGTGTGTACAGGGCTTTAAGGTTTAGCGAAGAGGAGGGAATAGAGGAGTTTGAGGAGAAGTGGAAGGGATGGATAGATTATAAGCACTCAATAAGATTTGCAGAAGTGATGGGAGCATAATGCAATATATTAAAAGTAGAATTAATAAATAATAAATTTGAATTTTAGAGGGAGAGGAGGGGAAAAGTTTAAGATTGACTCGGCTCGAGAAAAGAAGATGGGGAGGTCTTAAGATTGAGAGGTTGGGGGGTAGGGTATGGGGCGGGGGAGGGGGGCGGGAGATTTCTCTTTTGGTATAAATCATGTACTGTGTATTTTTTTCTATGTGTGACTGAAACGAGAGGAGAGACTCGTCCAATGTAACGTTTGTTTTATACGGATTTTTTTTTAATGAAGATATATATATAAAAAAAAAAAAAATAGCCAGGGAGCCCAGTCATTCTGAAAATTAGGTAGAGTTAGGTTTGCTTTGGCGAACATAAGTTCCATTTGGAGATGTTGGTTGAGTAATTGATGGGTGAGTAAAGGGTGGAGAATTTTTGTTCCAGTTTTTTGTTATGGAGAGTCTAGCCGTAATTAGAATGTGAGTGAGATTAACATGGTACTGAGTGTCCCAGGCTTCTACCCCCTGCACTAAAAGTGCCAACTAGGGTGTGATTAATGTGGTGTTGCCAGTAAGGTTGGTGAAGAGGGTTTGAAAATATTGCCAAAAGGGTAGGAGCTGTGGGCTAGACCACCAAATATGTACCGTGGATCCAATGTTGCCGCAGTTCCTCCAGCAGGTGGAGGAGTGAGAGCATGAAAACTGGACTACATTAGCTGGCGTGTGGTACCATTGTTGTTTCAGTTTCTGTGCTGTTTCCCAGTGCGATAGACACATTAGGCCTTTTAGAATGAGGCGTGAGGCCAGGTTGTCAATCGGCCGAAAAGAGTAAAAAGTGTAGCACTATAGATTATAATAACAAGTCATACAATGAAGATGACTCCGTTAATACCAATGAATAAAGTGACAATGTGCTAATATAAAATACAAGTAAAATAATAACTCTGGATCACAATCAAGTGCCAGCGTGCTGGTGTGGACGTGAAAATTGTGCAATTCATACACTGAAAAATAACCAATGATATAAAGTACAGAAAAACGAATATGAAACAAGTGAATAATGAAAGTTCATCCAAATCCAAACGTAGAAATCACCAAATTGGGGTGAAATTATGTCTACAATAAAAAAGTATGATGACAATGAAGGTTGGTTGTAAGGGTCACCGAAATTGTGCATCCACCACCAAGGAAGGAGGGTAGGTGCGCTTACCAGAATGTGTGGACTCTAATGCCAGCGGCAGAGAGTCAAACACACATAGAAGTAGGGAATCCACGGAAACATCATGGGAACAGCAGGCTCAGATGATCAAGGCTGAAGGCCCGGCATGGAAGGCGTAACTCCAACAGACCGTCACTGGAACTCTGGAAATGGGGTGCCAATGTCTCATCCGCCACAGATGTGCATAAAAATTATTTATGAAACAAAAATGCTACACATAGTGTAGGTGAAAAAGATGGGTGGATTTATTTTAAAATTAAAGTACAAACACCAATGATGATGTGTACAAAGTTAAAATCGATGTGATCAACGCCTCATTGTCGGCGCTGGAAAACAGATGAGACATTGGAAGTGTGTCGTCACATATGCAGCCCAAGCCTCGATTTCATCTAGCCTAAAGACGCCAATGACCTTTACGAGACACTAACCAAGCCTCATTATAAACAAAAGAATTAACATGCAGCTGTAATCTCGCGATACCACGGCCAACATTTTTTACTTTTTTTGTAGGTCAAAAAGATGGGTGGATTTATTTTAAACTAAAGTACAAACACCAATGATTATGTGTACAAAGTTAAAATCGATGTGATCACATGAATGAGCAAAGAGAGCACAATGTATGTGAACTGGCTCACCACATTGGCCGAAATGGCTAGAGTTTGCTCCCACTTTTGCATTGCTGGTAATTTCTTAGGGTACTGCATGGTACTAAGTGCTATGTGGAAGAATGAAGATCCCTTAGCAGGAGATGCAGGGTGTTCATAGGCTCGCATGATGTCAGCTGTGAGAGGATGGTCTGACCAGGCGATAGAGGCCATGGTGTGTCGCACTCCTAGGTATTTGTAAAAGTCAGTGTTGGGGATGTTGAATTTATCATGGAGGTTGTGACGGGAGGGCCCGTGGAACCAATAATCCCTTGGAGAGGTTGGGAAACCCTTGTTTAAGCTCCCCATGCACCTCCTATGTCTAAGATACCCTGTGTCCATTAGGGGCACAGCGTGACTGAGAAAATGTGGCTTGGATTACTTAAAATGTTACAATAATATTTATCCACAATATCTCCCAGGATATATATAAAGTCTATTCTTGGTTTGTTTGATTCTGAACTCGACATGTTAATTGAAAGAGCTGATCACATTGGCCTCTGTACAATGTAGGAGACGGGCCGACTCCTACTGGAGCTCTTGCTATCATGAGAAGGTTTGCTGTGTTTATGTTTATGATAATGTTGATTGTGTCTTCTGAGCTAAAAGACGGCAAGTCTGTCCTGAAAGGTCATGCCTCTGAGTCACCTAGGCTGTCTAAATGATTAGTTAATTAGTTCATGTTAATTAAGTTTCTGGTTAAAGTTTGTATTGTCATTCTGGTGTTTATATTTGTGTGAGATCTCAAAATAAACAGTTCATGTTCAGCTGGCAGCCAAACGAGACCTGCCTTGTTACTGGTTGTAATATGCGGCTAATATCTAATATCTATATTCAGACTGGAGGAAGCGTTGTATGATGAAAGCACTCAAGTGGAGTGTAGGACGTTTCGTTACAGTGGTCTTGGAAGGTATGCAAGGATCCTTTGTGTAAAATACTCCCGATTGTGGTAACACCAGCTGCTATCTAAGAAGAGAGTGAAAGGTCTGTGCATATGATTTCTAGCGCTGATAGGGGGTTTCCATAGTGTCTTTTGAAAGTCCTTTAGTTTGTTGGCAGATCGAGCTCCAGACTTTAATTGTCGCATTAACCGTGCTTAAGAAGGATGGTGCTGGACGATGTTGTAGCAGAGATTTAGTGGGGAGTCTGAGAGAGGTTTCCTCTATCTGGACCCACAGAGGATTAGAGGTGTATGACCACCAGAGTTGAGCTTGGTTTATAATGATGGCTTTGTAGTAGGTTTTTAGGTTAGGGGTTCCCATTCCTGCTTTGGAGGTTGCGGTGCAGATGACGGAATGTTTAATCCTTGGGCATTTGCCAACCCAGATGAAGTTGTTGAGAATGCGTTGAAGCATATCCAGCTGAGAAGATAGCAGTGGGACTGGGAGGGTCCAAAATAAGTATAACAGATGAGGTAGTAGAAACATCTTGGTAAGTGCTATTTTGCCAGCCCAAGGGAAAGGGGTAGAGCGGAGAGGGGAGCAGAGGTCTTGTAACTTCTTGCGATAAGCTTCATAGTTTATGCAGAGAGTATTGTTTGAGGGGAAAGTTAAAATAGAAGTATGGGTTTACTTTTTTTTATTGATTCATACTTACCTCGGTGGATGGAGCATCAGACCGATGCTCCATCTGCCCCCCGGCGTCTGTGCACTGAGAACCGAGTCACCTGCATCTTTCCTCTCTGCTTCTCCACGCTCATTGGAGCGCTGAGCCGTGGAGGGGCGGGGAGAGGCTGTCTCAGCATCTCAGCGGCTCGCTGAGACTGCCATCAATCAGGGTAGCTGGCAGATCCCGACTTGGAAGTCGTGATGACACGCTGCCCCGACTGATGGCAGTGACGTCAAAGGAGAGCGGACTTCAGACCGCTCTCCGCTGAAAACGGGTCACAGGAGTGCAAAACTAATTGCACTCCTGTGACCCTTAGGAGAAGCCCAGCCTAAAAAGCTCAGGCTGGACGTCTCCTTTAATTGTATCCCCAGGTAGGTAAGCATTGAGGTTTGGATTGATTTTGTATTTTGATCTAAGCAGATACCAAGCAGGTTGAATTTAAAGAAGTTAACTCTGTACAGAGAGAGTTGTCCAAAGAGTGTGAGAAGGGCGTGAAGTGCTGCTAGGGACTGGAGAGGATTGGTCCTTTCAGGATTGTCATACAATGACATCGTCAGCGAATAATCCAATTTATGGGTAGTATTCTCGATTTGTAAGCCTGAGATTAACGGATGATGTCTAATGGCTGCCACAAGGGGATCCATCATAAGGGCAAACATTAGTGAGGAGAAGGGACATCCCTGTCTTGTGCCGTTTGTAATTGCGAATGGGTCGGAGGTCATACCGGAGGTCCGAACTTTGGCCAAGGGGTGGGAACATAGAGCGAGCACTGCTGTGTAGATGTTGCCTGCGAATCCACATTTTTGGAGAACTGCTTTGCGGTAAGACCAAGGAACTCTGTCAAACGCCTTCTCTGCATCCAGAGAAAGAAGCAAAGAAGGCATTTTGTGGAATTCGGCCCACTGTATGAGGTCTATAAACCTACTCATGCCATAAAAAAGCCTGTCTTTTTGGAATGAAACTACTGACCTGGTCAGCATGTATTAGTGCGGGAATGTGCCAAGAAATGCGTGTAGCGAGTATTTTTGCGTATATTTTAAGGTCCAGGTTTAATAGCTAAATGGGTCGGTAATTTGCTGGTTCGTCATGTGGCTTACCCTGTTTTGGGATGGTGAGAATGACAACTTCTAAGGACTCCTTTGGGATGTCTCCTGTCGGCATAGTATGATTGAATGATTTGCATAAATAGGGCGCTAAGACAGTTTTAAAGTATTCGTTGCAGTAGCCACCTGTCCCTGTAAAAGAAGTCCGCCGATTGCTTTTAGGATTTCCGTCTCAAAGAATGAAGTGTTAAGCTCTGCAATTTGATCAGCCATGAGGGCAGGTAGTTTCAATGAATCATGGAAATGTGAAACTTGGTTGGGATCAGGGTTAGGGGTCGCTGTGGAGGCATTTATGTTATACAGGGAAGCGTAACATTCTTTCAAAGACATTGGCGATGTCTAGGGTATCTTGGAGGCAGAGGCTTTGCGTTTCACTTGTTTGGCTAAGAGGGCTCCTGGTCTGTTCCCGCATACCAATTTCTTAGGCGCTTGAGGTGATAATCAAAAGAATTATGTAGAAGTGAGTAGTGTGTAGAAGAGGTGTGAAGTTCTTCCCTAAGTTTTCGTAGACGGGCAGTGTCTGAGACATTAGGGGAGGTTTTGTTTGATTTTTCAAGTTTTCGGATCTGCTCGTGAAAGCTGTCATCTTTTTTAGCTTATGTACATTTCTCATGGGCCCCAAGCCTTTTGTAAACTCCTCTCATAAAGGCTTTGTGCGTATTCCAAAGCAGTACATCATTCGATACAGAATTTTAATTCAAAGTAAAGTAGGACTCAAGCTCCATCTTAATATTTTCCTGGCACGTGGGTGGGTATATAAGAGATGTGTTCATGCACCAGGTAGTAAATAGTTTGGTCGATATCGTGATCGTAAAGAAGTGCATGGTCTGCCTATCTCGGCTTGAAATATAGATTGTAAGGTGTAACAGGAAAAGATCAATCCTGGAGCAGGATTTTTGTGCAGCTGAGTAGAAGGTGTAGTCCTTCTCTGACCCATGTAAGCACCGCCAGAGATCGTACAAATCTTCAAGTTGCAGAAGTGTGGAGAGGGCGGAGAGGCTTTGTCTGTGTGGGTTGGAAGAGTCAAGTGACTTATCGATTATATCATTGAAGTAACAGCACAGAATAATGCGATCTTTTGGGTAGCGAGAGATTTTGTTGGCAATTGTTTTGAGAAATTGTTTCTGATGGGAGTTGGGATATTAGCTATAACAAGTGGAATGTTGTCAAAGAGGGCGCCTAGAATTAGATATCTTCCGCAGGGGTCTATGTCAAGATGATTAAGTTGGAAGGATAAGAATTTGCGCACTGCGATCATGACCCCTCTTACTTTTTTAGGGGTGTGTGCGAACAATGTGTGGGGCATAGCTGGTGGTGGCAGTAGGGGGGTTTGTCGGACTTAAATTGCGTTTCCTGCACGCATAATATGTATGTTTTTTGATTGACAGCTTCAAGCCAAAGGTTTTTGCATTGGTAATAGTAATGGGGATTGGCGTTTATAGGGAGTGTAGGCGGCATTAGATGGGTAAAGAGACCCACTATCCGCAGTTATATTACAGCTTAGCAGTTACTTGGGAGGGTAAGTAACGGTACCTAGAAGTAGAGTAGTGCCAACAAGAATAATGTAGTATGGCTTAGCAAAAAGGTGTAGAATAGACAGAACATCATAACAACAGCAATAAACTGTGCGTAGGCCATCTGCTTAGCACACTTTGTGCCAGGGGTGTGTGATAATTTTCAAACTGAATCTAACAAGTAGGCTGAATAAAACATATGAGACCAATATTAGGGCTCAGATTATGTAAGCTTAGGGAAACCAGACATTCTGTCAAATAAGAGTAAAACGTGGCAAGGAGGATGATGAATGCCCCGGGTTTAGTAACTGTTAGCATGTTTTTCAGTTTTTTGGGATGTGTTATTTCTTGAGTTGCTCGGAGGTAATGATGGTATCAGGCTCCAATTGTGGAGCTTTTTGAAGCCATCCTTTGGGCAGGAGATGGTGACCTGTTGGTTTTGGTATGTAACAAACAGTTTGGTGAGGAAGCCCCAGCGGTAGACGATATTGAGGTCACGCAGTGTCGCAGTGATGGGAGAGAATACCTCCCTCATCTTGGAGGTTGCAGCAGAGAGATCTTGGTATAGCTTTACCCCAGCATATGGAGGAGGGAGAGAGCGATAGGCTCTTGCCGCTCTTAGTAGATGCTCCTTAATGTGGTAGAAGTGGACCCATGTTAGGACATCCCTAGGGACTGTGTCAGTTAGGTGCGCTGGTTTGGGGATCCTATGCGCTCTGTCCATCAATAAATCTCTGGGCAAGAGATCAGGGATGAGCTTCAGGAAAAGCTGTTGTAAATAATGCATGAGGTCTTGCGGTTTTACAGTCTCAGCTACCCCTCTAATGTTTATGTTGTTACGGCGTTAGCCGTCCTCTTAATCCGCAATCTTTGCTGTAGTTGGCAGATTATGTCTGTCTGTTCCTCGTGTGTGTCTACCATTTCATCAAGGCCTTTTACAACCGCTCCTAGCTGGGCTTCTATATTATCTGTGCGGTCTTCTACACTATCAATTCTATTAGTTAGATGAGACACAGAGATGCACAGCTCAATTTGTAAGCCAACTTGAAGGAAGAGAAGCATTGCTTTAATAGTGGATTTTTAAGGGTGCCATAGACACAATAGAACCAAAAAATTTATATATAAAAACATATTTTTATTGGTACAAAAGTTCAAAGTCTATACAACACCATCCCTCATGAGAAAGGAATAAAAGTGATAGAAAATTATCTAAAAGAAAGAGGGCACCTGGCCCATAGATATAATAAATTAAATACTGTCAAGATCTTCTTAGATTTATCTTGACATGTAATGTGTTCACCTTTGGAACCTCACACTACCTCCAGGTGCAGGGGGCTGCGGTAGGGGCCAAATGTGCCCCATCATTTGCCAACCTGGGGGGGGTGTGTGGAAAAGGGAGTTTTTGTCTTGTGATGACATATCTAGTCTGCTCAAACACATCATTTCTTAGCATCGTTATATCTACGATGTTCTCTTACTTTGGTCAGGCACGAGAAAGGAATTAGAACTATTTATGACTACTATTGGGAATAATGACTACTTAAAATTCATTATGACCTGTGATCTCTCCTGAATCAGCTTTTTGGATTTGGAGATATTCATCAATGAATATGGTTCTCTGGGTTCCTCTTTATTCAGAAAGCCTTCTGAGGGTAATACCCTTCTACAAGCCACAAGTTTGCATCCAACACCATTATTAAAAAGTATACTATACAGTCAATATCTTCAAATCTGAAGAAATTGCACTAAAGAGGAGGACCTCTCTAAAGCGGCCCGAGAACTTTATTCCAGATTGTGTGACAGGTGATATAGCCATACATGTCTAAAAAAAGTATACAACAAAACTAAGAGACACAATTGAACTTCCCTAATTTATCCAAATAGGTTTAAGAAAGATATTCCTCAATCCGTGAGAATCATTACACCATACTGCAAACTACATAAACTCTAAATTCTTACCAAATTTTGGCCCCTGCTATCTGCAGACCCTATGATCAATAAATATATCAAACAACTGAAATTACTTACCAAATGGCGCCATCATTGAGAGATCGCCTGGTACATATTCACTACAACAATATAGAACAGAAATCCACCTGTAATAGGGACCTTCCCTTGTAGTGGGTGTGATGTCTGTCCATTGATTCACAGTGGCCATGAATTTGTCCTTCCCAATGGACAAGCATATTCCATTAAACACCTGTCAGACCATAGGGGTGGTATACCTTATGCAATGCCTATGTGGATGTTTCTACATAGGCAAAACAAAACGTCCTTTTTTAAACTAATAAAGGATCACGTACCCCCCATTCAAAACAGCTTAATGGAAACAGCTTTAAGCCAACATGTTGGTCTTTACCACAATTTTGACTTACGCATGATTAAATTCACAACTCTTGAAGACATACCTACACATACCAGAGGTGGCAGTGTTGATCGAACGCTGCTACAGCTGGAGACCCGCTGGATTCATAATCTCAATGCTACAGTATATCCTGGCTTGAATGAAACTGTTAGTTTCAAGCCATTTTTATAAATACAAATGTTGTCACCATCATAGGTCATTCTCATGCTCCATCTAGCCCCTCCCTTTCTTCCCCTCCCCCCTTTCACCACCTCCCCCTCCCCCCCTTCCCACTCCTCCCTCTTTCCCTTCCTCCCTCCTTCTTTTTCTCCATTGCCTTTTCCTATTTCTTGCTCTCCCTGTCCCCCTTCTCATTTCCCCTTCCCTTCCTCTCCCCTTCCCCCCTTTATTTTTTTCCCCTTTTCCCTTTTTTTCCTCTCTCTGCCATTATGCATCAATAATCAAGTATTTTTTTATACATTTTATCATCCCTAACTAGTTTATATTTATCTTTGGATAATGTTTTTTTATTTTATTTAAGTAGTTCTAGTTTCAATGGTTATATAGCACTTTGTGTGTGCCATATTGTGTTTTTTGTATATGCTTAATTAAAATTTTTTGTTTGTATTAATGTTTCGATTTTGTGATATAATGTAACTTGTTTGCCATGTTCTTTCCATCAAGCCAGGGCCCCCTTGAGCCTGTGGCTATTGTCATCCATGTGCCTCCAGTTCCCTTTTTCTCCCCATCCTTGGTCAGTGTTGTCAGGGCATTGTGAGCCATCTGGGATGCCAGGTGCAACCTTATGGACACTCAGGGCATCTGCAGGATTTTTCCCAGTGATGTCCTCCAGCAATCGCCATGTACCGTTTTGGTATTCACCAGGATCCGATCTTCTTTGAATTTCCTGGATCCTTTCCATCTCTCCCTCCACCAATTTTCACGAGTGGTGGGCGGAAACCATGCTGTCTGGGGCTGCCTGTTGCAGTGTGGATAGTATGTGACGCGATAGTATGTGATGCATGCCCACTGGCCTTTGGTCGCTGTTGGGGCATGTCATCTGCGCCTGCATCTCCCCTACCTCCCTGGACTGCATTGCGCCCTGGTCAATGTAGTACTACGAACCCGGCGCATGGTGGCGTTTGTACGTCCGCACTTAGCCGGTGACGGCAGACGCCGGCCGAGTGGAGAGCGCATAAAGCCAACACATCCAGCATACACCTTGCTGGTATTCCAAGGGTGGCCATACATGGAAATATTTACCTTGTAAGGTGATATAGCAAATTGAGCGATTAACTTTCCTATTTCTTTTATCATCAACTAACCCTTAGTGCTGACTACATCAATTGTAGCCAATTTAATTTATTAGAATATTGCTATTATGTACTCATATCCTTTTTGGTGTTGACTGCTGCCGCCTGCTAATCCCCTTTTGGAGGGTACAGTTGATATGTAGCAGCCTAGGTCAGTGATTTGTCTAATCACGATGCACTTTTTTCCTTTTCAGTTTTTGATACTAAAACTTAAAGTATGCACAGCTTTCATAAAGTACTGTTGCATATATACCGTATATACTCGAGTATCAGCCGAGTTTTTCAGCACATTTTTTTGTGCTTAAAAAGCCCCCCTCGGCTTATACTCAGGTTTCCTTTCCTGCCGTGTCAGTCCTGATGCGGAGGGAAGGAAACCTGATTACGCTGTACATTGTCCCCTGATTCACAGCGGCGCTGTGTGTATTGGAAGTCCGCGCCGTCCCGCCTCCTCCTCGTTCGTCTGTGACGAGGAGGCGGAGCTTTGTTACAGTGGACAGCGCGGACAGCATGGACGGCGTGGACGGCGCGGACTTCCTATACAAACAGCCCTGCTGTAAATCAGAGTCGACAATGTACAGCATAATATGGCTTTCCTTCCCTCCTCAATACTGACACGGCTGATAAGTTAAAGTGAGGCTGCTT
The DNA here is from genome assembly GCA_029206835.1 of Rana muscosa. Lineage (NCBI taxonomy): Eukaryota > Metazoa > Chordata > Amphibia > Anura > Ranidae > Rana > Rana muscosa. The sequence continues at coordinate 481,528,174 of CM055117.1, read as the reverse complement.
ATGGGCACAGTGAGGCTGTTTAGGGGCACAGTGAGGCTGTTTAGGGGCACAGTGAGGCGGTTTATGGGCACAGTGAGGCGGTTTATGGGCACAGTGAGGCTGTTTATGGGCACAGTGAGGCTGTTTATGGGCACAGTGAGGCTGTTTATGGGCACAGTGAGGCTTCAAATGGGCATTGTTGACCCTCTTTTCCACTTACAGTAGCTGTTGCATTCTCACCCTAGGCTTATACTCGAGTCAATACGTTTTCCCAGTTTTTTGTGGTAAAATTAGTTGCCCCGGCTTATATTCGGGTCGGCTTATACTCGAGTATATACGGTATGTATTATGCATCTAATTTATAGCTGTTTCTTAGCATGTTTTGTGTTGCATCAATAGCGCATATATTTGGTCCCATACCTATCCCTATTTTTATTGTTTATTTTTCTGTTTTCCAAGCTCTTGCTTGTTTACTTTTTTGATAATCAGTGTCTCTATTTGGCACCCTGGGCCATTTGCATAAAAACAACCTGTGTCCGTGAGAATAGTTTTCTAAAGCTAAGTGTTCTTGGTGTTTCACTTTGGTTAATGGCGTCCACCTGTCGTTTTCTATATATTTTTCTATCAATCTGTTGAGTAACTTACGGATCATCATTATGTTATAGCTTGGTCTCTGTGCCCTCTGCAGCCACATAGCGCCCCTGATGTCTTTCACACTGCCCTATTTGCTTCTGTCTGAAGGTACTGGGAGGCTGTCCTGGGTAAGCAATGATATGGCTAACATGGCAAACAACAATATTGGGTTTATTTTTGAATAATTGTATGATACTATTGTATATCATTAAAGTATGTTATAGTATGCTTTGTTTCTAAACAGTGATGTATGTATAAAACAATCCCCTGAGGAAGCCCTTGGTGGCAAAACATGTCGGAATAGATACAAAATTGTCACTGCCTGTGAGGAAAGAAAAAGAAAACAATTATATGTGTGATAAACCTAAAGACAAGTTGTTCTTGGTTCTTTTGTTTGTCAAATAACAACTTTAAACTTTTGTACCAATAAAAATTGTTTTATATATATACATTTTTTTGGTTCTATTGTGTCTATTGCACCCTTAAAAATCCCCTTAAAGGAAAAGTCCAGCCTGAGCTTTCTAGGCTGGGCTTCTCCTAAGGGTCACAGGAGTGCAATTCGTTCTGCACTCCTATGACCTGTTTTCAGCGGAGAGCGGTCTGTAGTCCGCTCTCTGCTGACGCCACTGCTATCAGTGGAGGCAGCACATCATCCCGACTTCCAAGTCTGGATCCGCCAGCTGCCTTGATTGATGGTAGTCTCAGCGAGCCGCTGAGACAGCCGCTCCCTGCCCCTCCACAGCTCATCGCTCCAATGAGAAGTAGAGCAGAAGCATCGCTCTGCTCAGGGAGGAGATAGAAGCGAGCCATCGGCGGTGTTCGGTGGCTCGGTTCTCAGTGCAGAGATGCCGAGGGACAGATAGAGCATCAGTCTGATGCTGCATCCACCGAGGTAAGTATGAATAGCAAAAAAGAAAAACCCAAACTTCTCTTTTAAAAAACTTCTCTGTGTCCATTATCTATACAGGGATGTTGGTGCCTTCTTGAGTTTGTCCTTAACCGACATCACCACCCTTTCCTAGTGCTTTATTAGTATTTTCAGTAGGAGGAGCATCTGAGGCAGGGAAAGCAGCTAGAAGTGTTGTGTGAACTGCTGGAGTGTCTGCCCACTACACAGGCATGTCTGCCCAGTGGTGTTTTTTTGCAGAGGGTTGTTTCTGAGGAGAGAATGCAGGGGAGTCTGATACTCTCTTACCTCGTCAGATGCTGGGGAGCTGACAGGCTGCTGTGAAGAATCTTCCATGTCTGAGAGAGTGTCTGAGGCTGGATCAGGCTGTGCCTGTGTGTGTTGGAGGAGGAGAATGGCTGTTCCCCCGAGTTCCATCTTGGCTGCTTGCACCCACCTTCAGCATGAAGATGTCTGTCATTTGGTGCGGTCCCAATGCATGATTTTTCTTCCAGGACAACCTGCTCATGCCCGGTGTGTGTGTACCTTTAGAGCTGGTAACAGGTGTTTGGAGTGCTGCGAGCGGCTGCTGGGACCCTGAGAAGCAGGGAGAGTTAGAGCCAAAAGGCCATCATGGTCAGCGGCTTGGACACGCCCCCGCATTAACTTTTTTAATCTTAGCATTGTCATCATTTTTAATATGTAATAATAAAACTTACTGAAATTTTATATATGTAGTTGTTTAACAACAATTGAACCCTAAGGTATTTTGCTGTGAACCCTTCATTGTTAAGCAGAAATAGAAGCCAGTAAAAGGTAAATAATAAAAAAGGGATGATTTCCTCCAAAAAAACGAGAGTCCAGATGCATTGCATGGTATTTGATAGATGACTATAGTTCAGCTTTTAATATGTAATGTGGAACTGTCCTTGATTTATGTACGGTGGGTTAAAAATCTACTTAGCTTGTATTTTCCTGACTCAAATGACATTGGTGGAAAAAGGATGCCATAGCATATACTTTATGATAGTTTACTGGTATATTCACATCATAGAAATAAGATAATGTGATGTCTTAATACGTTGAGATATATTGCCTTGCAGAAATTTTTGGATCTGATCATAATAAATCACAAAGCCAACATATTCTTAAATACACTGAAATCTGTAGTGTGGTTATACTAACCCAACTATGAAAATGCCTTTTAGGTAGCTAATTCAAAAGACAGGTGTAATAATTCACTCTGCAATAGAAACAGATGCAAAGACTGGTATTTATATTCAAAAAGATTAGTTCTTAGGGTGAAGGTCATAAAAGTAATCGTAATGGATTGTCAAATACAGTATTATATATTAAAGCTGCTATAACTACCGCAGTCATGGTAGTTACTCCTGAGAGGCCAGAGAGAAAAAAAAATGGCAACTTTTGGCAACTTGTGTAGTCTCATGGTGTTCTTTTTATTCTTTTTATTCCGTATTTGAGTAAAGAAACAATGTTATATTGCTTGCAAAAAAAAATTGTTTTGTTACAAATCAGTCTAAACACATCTAATTAGGCAGCTTATTCTATTCTCAAAACATTCCTTTAAAGGTATGTGGCTAGTCCATGGCAGAGATGATATAAACCAGAACTTGAGCCAAGCAAGGAGAGAACGTAACCACCCAAGGACAGGAAATGTATCTCTTGGGATTACCAGGTGAAAATAAAGGAAAAGGCCTGAAAAAAAAAAAAACCTGCTACCACATCTAAAGACTGGTAAAACTGCAATATATTACATTCATTTTTTAAGAGTTTATATAATAATAGGCAGAATAATAATAGGCAGAGAAGCTAAAACTCATTGCTATAGTTCTAGCCCACATTTTAAACTCTCCTTAAAATATAACAAAAAAATTGCGCTGTAATGGCTGAAGTAGATACAGTATAAACTTGAGTTACTTTGGATACAGATATCTCACCCATAGTGTCCCTAAAGGATAAAATAAGCCATTAGTTTGCATTACAAACTAAACATTAGCTTTGGATAGACTGACCCTTTATATAGTTATAAAGTCAGGACAGAGATAGCCTTTGGGCAATCAAACAGAAAGCCAAATATACAGTTCAATTAATACATTGCATTATCTTATGTTGTTTAACAAAGGCAATGTCCTTTCATTTATATAAGCCATTCTCATGGCTGCCTTATGAAAATGGATTGGGAATGAAAAAGTGCCTTAGGAAAAAAACACTGTTACTAATGAAGTCTATAAAGGGATATAGATTCAAATTTTTTTTTCAACTCAAAAGCAAACAACCCAAGACTTTTAACACTTTACACCGGTGGTCTCCAAACTGCGGACCTGGGGCCGGATGTGGCCCGTTGCTTGCTTTTATCCGGCCCTTGAGGCATTCCTGCTACTGACACCAGCAATGGGGCATAATTATTTCAACTGACAACAAAAATGGGGCACTATTCCTCTCAAAGACACCATTTCTTCCCCTAATATCAAAGATCGGGCATTGTTTACTTCCACTGGGCACAGTCCGGCCCCCCTAAACTTTGATGGACAGTAAACTGGCCCTTTCTTTAGAAAGTTTGGAGATCCCTGCTTTACACCATGCGTTGGGAAGATGACAGGCAGGTTTGCATAAAATGCCTTTAATTACATGATGTTACTAGATTTGGAGTTTTCAATTCCCTGGAATGTCAGTAAAATAAACAAAGATTGCAGTGATATTTTCACACTTTCATGAAATTCATGAAAGTTAAAGGGAAGGGGAAAATCAAGAGGTTTTTTTGATGCTTTTAAGGTTGAAATTGGTTTTAAAGAGTAACTCCACTTTTGTTGAGAAATACAAATCCTCTCTGGATGAACTACACTATATATATATATATATATATATATATATATATATATATATATATATATAATTACAGGAATTTTAACAAATGTTGTTGCAGATTCCTACCTTATTCTTAAGAAATTGTTGTTTGTTTGTCTGTGTCCATGTACAAAGTGAATGTGAATGGGAGTAATTTTATCATTATCAATCAGCTATTACTTGAAGATTACTATTAAGTCCATTCCAAGCTAGACTGTTTGTCTAAACTGGGTGAGGTCCTTTTTCAGACATCCAAAAAATCCGGATTTATTTAGGTGAATTGGTGGATGAGTTGGTTAAAAGGCTGATTGTGGTGTGTATGGTGGGTCAGGTGGCCACCCATGTTCACAGGTTTTTAGACTAGTCTAATTTTAAATTTATAGGTGAAGGGTGTTTATATCAAGTGTTTGTTAAACTATTATATTATACTGCTGTTTATATAATAAAGAAAATATATATTTTTTCACAATTCCTCACTGAAGAATTTCTTTTGGAAGGAACTTTTTCCTACCTCCTCTTTTTTTCAAGGAAAGTGACATGGTCTGCATCCCTTTAGATGTGATTTCCCTTTGCAAATATCTCAGCAAAAATAAAAAAAAATTTGCAGGGGATGCCCAAGATCAGACTTCTGGAAAAATCAGTAAGTCAATCACACAAGCAGAAAATTACATTTCTGGGGGGCGTGCTGTACACCATCTGTGTACAGAACTCCTCCAGGTTGCTATATTGCATTGCATTTTACAGAATATGACAGCACTGCAGATTGATAAGGAAAGGTCATTTTTAATACCTTTTAATTTTTAGTAACACTTAATTACAACATGGTTTGTGTAGCAATTGAATATGCTATAATATTTTATTTATTTATTTTTTCAATGAAAGTGGAATTGCCTTTAAATTGCCCTTCAAATGGCCACTGAGTGTTATGGAAGCTGTTTTCAAGTTTCCTGGACCGGTTAGCTTTTGTGTGAGCTTTGCCAGCTCCCAAAATGCATGCCTGCAGCACCATCACAGGCTGCTTTTGTCAATGGACAGGTATGTGGAGGGGCAGAGAGAGATGATAGCAGCAATGGCTGCTGCATTGGTATCAGCTGATGTGGAAAGTATATTGCAAGCTGATCTAACAAACAAAACTATTAAGCCCTATACACACGACCGAGAATCCCGTCGTAAAAAAAACGTTGGGTTTCTCGACGAGATTCTTGTCAAGCTTGACGGGATTCTTGCCAAGCGTTCCTTGCATACACACCGTCAATCAAAAATCTCGTCGTTGTAAAGCGTGTTGACGTACAACACGTACAGCGGCAGTAAAAAGGCGAAGTTCGATTCCAATGGCGCCACCCCTTGGGCTGCTTTTGCTGATCTTGTGTTACTGCGTGTTAGTAAAAGTTTGGGGAGAGACGATTTGCGCTTTTCAGTCTTCGTGCTTTCAGTTCGTTTTCTGCGGTTCAGTTTGTGCTTGTGGGTTTGTATCTTGTCTTTCAGGGCGTGTAGTCAGGTTGTATCTGTTTTTCAGTGCGTTCTTGTCCGCTCTGTGAGGGGGCTAGCTCGGCAGCGGGTATGTGTGACCCCCGGGATGGGCTCCCCACCCAAAACAGGCCCAGCAGACGGAGGTTGTGGTTTTCAAAATCAAAAAGGTGCGGTTTATTTTCTATTTACAGTGACAAAAACACAGCAAGGCAAAAAAAACATAAACAAAATAAATCCTGGTCAACTTGACCTCTGACTAAACTTACAGGTTTCCTAACTAACGACTGGGATCAGCCTAGTGCTGTCCTAGTCCCTGGTTTTAAATGTCCAAGCAAAATATAGCCACACAGGCTTTCTCTCACCGCACAGGGGTTCACTCTCCCTAGACAGTCCACACAGGTCTGCTTCCAGGCATGAGCTAACATCTAATGAATCTGGGAGTTTTTTATAGAGGCCTAAATGAGCTGACAAGCTTCAGCTGGCCTCATCAACTCCCTGTCTGCACGACGCCCAGCCCTCTCCCTAGAGGTATGAGTCATCAATGAGCCCACTAGTCTCAGCTGGGCTTATACAACTCTCCACCTAGCTGTATAAGTCAGCGTAAAGCCTGAATCTGGGCGAAATATATCTACCCCCCTGGATGCAACCAGGTGACTTTACCTTCCTGCTGTCACATACCCCCCCCTCTTGTTTTAACCTCGGGGTTGGAACACCAGCAATCAGGCATTCATGTACTCGAGACAAAGCATCCACATTCCCCATTTGAACGCCAGGGCGATGCTTTACTGTGAAGTTGAATTCCTGGAGGGCCAGGAACCACCTATTCACTCTTCTATTTGTTTCCTTGTTTTGAGCCATCCACTTTAACGGAGCGTGATCCGTAACCATGTCAAAGTGCCTACCTAGCAGGTAGTACCGAAGGGAATCTAGAGCCCACTTCACCGCTAAACACTCCTTTTCAACGGTGGCGTAATTTACCTCATGGGACTTCAACTTCCTGCTGAGGTAAATGACTGGGTGCTCTTCCCCGTTCCAGACCTGGGACAATACTGCTCCTAACCCCACATCTGACGCATCACTTTGTACGACAAAGTCTCTAGAGAAGTCGGGTGAGTACAACACTGGCTGGCTACATAAGGCTTGTTTCAAGAATTGGAATGCTGCCTCAGCCTCGGGGGTCCATTTAATCATGACCGACCCTTTCCCCTTCGTCAGGTTGGTTAGGGGCACAGCCTTAGAAGCAAAGTGGGGAATGAATCGCCGATAATACCCAGCGATTCCCAGAAAGGCTCGTACCTGCTTCTTGCTGTTGGGACGTGGCCAACTCTGGATGGCCTCGACTTTGTTGAGTTGGGGTTTTATTACTCCCCTCCCAATGGTGTACCCAAGATATTTGGCCTCCTCCTGCCCAATGGTACACTTCTTGGGGTTAGCCGTAAACCCTGCTTCCCGAACAGAGTCCAGGACTGCTTGCACTTTTGGCAGATGTGAGGCCCAATCTGTGCTATGGACAATTATGTCATCCAGGTAAGCCGCAGCATACTTCCGATGGGGCCTCAGCATCTGGTCCATTTTCCGCTGGAATGTGGCCGGCGCATTCTGTAACCCGAACGGCATTCTTTTATATTGGAACGCCCCGTCTGGGGTTACAAATGCGGTTTTCTCTTTGGCCGACTTGGCCAGGGGGATTTGCCAATACCCTTTTGTGAGGTCAAGAGTCGTCATGTATCGGGCTGTTCCCAGCCGGTCGATCAACTCATCTATACGTGGCATGGGGTAGGTGTCAAATTTTGTAACTTTGTTCAACTGACGAAAATCGTTACAAAATCGCCAGCTCCCATCCGGTTTAGGCACCAACACAATGGGACTAGACCAATCACTTTGGGACTCCTCTATCACCCCTAAGTTCAGCATTCTCTGTACTTCCTCCCGTATTGCCTCCCGTCGGGCCTCTGGGATCCGATAGGGTTTTAACTTCACCCTTTCACCGGGCGGGGTAATAATGTCATGCTCTACCCCAGATGTTTGTCCCGGCAGCTCAGAGAATACCTCCTTGTTGCGAAGTACAAACTCCTTAACCTCCTGTTGTTGGGGTTGTGACAAGGTGGCTGCGATTCCAACCTCAGGAATCACGCAACCAGTTTGAGCTGGTGACCAAGTGTCTGCGACTAGGGACTCTCTATCCCTCCAGGCTTTCAACAGATTAACGTGATAGATCTGTTCGGGCTTTCGCCTTCCTGGTTGTCTGACCTTGTAATTCACTTCGCTCACTTTTTCCATTATCTCGTAGGGGCCTTGCCATTTGGCAAGGAATTTACTTTCAACCGTAGGGACAAGTACCAATATCCTATCCCCCGGGGAAAAGGTACGGGTCTTGGCTCCACGGTTGTACACTCTCTGCTGTGCCAACTGCGCTTGGGCCAAATGTTCCTTCACGATGGGCATTACCTGTGCAATTCGATCTTGCATCAGGGCGACATGCTCAATCACACTCCTGTGGGGAGAACTCTCACTTTCCCAAGTTTCCTTGGCAATATCCAACAGCCCTCTTGGGTGTCTCCCATACAGTAACTCAAAGGGGGAGAATCCCGTAGAGGATTGGGGCACCTCCCTAATAGCAAACATCAAATAAGGAAGTAGACAGTCCCAATCCCTTCCATCTCTATCCACCACTTTCTTCAACATTTGTTTTAGGGTTTTGTTGAATCTTTCAACCAGCCCATCGGTTTGGGGGTGATACACAGATGTACGCAATTGCGTCACTTTGAACAATTTACACAGCTCTTTCATAACCCGGGACATAAAGGGTGTACCTTGGTCCGTAAGCAGTTCTTTACAAATACCCACCCGGCTAAAAACAAGAGATAGCTCTTTGGCTATGGTTTTGGCCGAGGTATTTCTGAGAGGGATCGCTTCTGGATAACGGGTGGCATAGTCCATTATAACCAATATGTACTGGTGCCCCCTAGCGGACTTGATTATAGGACCTACCAAATCCATTGCGATTCTCTCAAACGGGACCTCAATGATGGGTAGAGGGACCAGCGGGCTACGGAAATGTGGCATCGGGGCCGACCTCTGACACACAGGGCAGGAGGAACAATAATTTTCTATGTCCTTCATCACCCCAGGCCAATAGAATCTCTGTAATACCCTCTCTCGGGTTTTCTCTGTCCCCAGATGACCTCCAAGAATGTGCCCATGGGCCAACTCCAACACCAACTTCCTGTAAGGTTTGGGCACCACAAGCTGCTCAACGGTTTCTTCTGCCCTTTTTGCCACCCGATACAGTAGGTCCTTCTCTACGCTGAAGTATGGGTAAGTGCCAGTATTATCTGGGTTCACTAACTCGCCATCTATTTTCACTACGTTTTCCCGTGCCTTTATTAGGGCGGGGTCTTTCAACTGTTCTGTGGCAAAGTTTTCCCTGTGAACCTCAAGATCAGAAAACTCCACAGACGGTAGGTTTTCGTCTGAGGAGGTGGGCTCCTCTCCAGTTTCTTGAGTCTCCCCTGCCAATACTGACAAGGGAAATTCCGGGGAGTCCTCACCACTCTCAGGGGAGTTCTGGCTATCACATTCCTGGTACATAGGGGCACCAGTGGGGGGCTCAGGATCATCCCACAGTTCCCAGAACTTCGGAAAATCCCTTCCCACAATGGCGTCATGCGGTAACTGAGATACTAAGCCCACTGGATGAGAGAGGGTACCTTTGGGGGTCTCGAAACACACCGTAGTCACTGGATACTCTCGGGTGTCCCCATGCACACAAATAACGGCTACCTTGCTATTCCCAGAGACCTCTGTTTTAACTAACTCAGCCTTTATCAGGGTCACAAGGCTACCTGAATCCAGCAATACCACAACATTTCTACCATTAATACACATTTTGCATAAATGTTTCTCAGTTCCCCGAATGGCAGTGCATGCGACTGTCGCACACAGCGACTGACGTCTGCCCGTCAGAAAGTCACACTGCATGGGTTCCTCCACAACCGGGCAATTTGCTGCAATATGTCCCGCTTGCCGGCAGCGGTAGCAAACGATCCTTCTTGCGGCCTCTTGAGCCGCTGATTTCCCAGGCTGTTCTCGCCAAACTTGGGGTAGAGCTCCCACCCTCTCACTCTCTCCACCCTCACCCCTTGGAATCCTCTTATCCGCCCCTGGGGATGGTCTGGTCTTAGGGTGGAAAGTCCGAGTGTCTCTGGAAGAGGCCGTCAGGTTCTCTGTAGCCAAGTATTTCTCCACACGATCCACAAGACCATCGGCCGTCTCTGGGTCTCCATGGCTTACCCACTTTTGGATGGCAGTAGGAAGAGCTCTCAAAAACCGATCCATTACAACACGTTCCACAATCTTTGGTGCGGACAAAGTCTCTGGCTGTAGCCACTTTCTGCTCAGGTGAATGAGATCATACATTTGAGACCTGGGGGGTTTTCCAAGCTGGAAAGTCCAGTTATGCACACGCTGAGCCCGGACAGCCAGGGTGACACCCAGCCTTGCCAATATTTCAGCTTTTAGCATCACATAGTCTTTTGCTTGGTTAGGCTCTAGGTCATAGTAAGCTTTCTGCGATTCACCAGTTAACAGAGGAGCCACTAGTCCAGCCCACTGCTCCTCAGGCCACTTTTCTCTTTCAGCGGTCCTTTCAAATGTGGTCAAAAATACCTCTGGATCATCCTCTCCAGTCATTTTTGTCAATAAACGACTCACCCCAAAGGACGCGGTATTAGTGGGACGGCTTTCCTCACTGGTCTGCGGACGTTGCTGCATTACTGCTTCCATCTGTTGTTGTAGTCTCTGCTCTTGCTTCTGCAACAGGTCTATGAAGCGGGCCTCAGATTGCTGTTGGGCTTGTTGCTGAGCCTCCAGACTCTGTTGTAAAGTTGCAAGGCTCTGTTGATGAGCTTGCTGCTGGGCTGCAAGGCTCCTTTGCAAACCTGCATTTGTCTGCTGTTGATTGGCATTTGCTAGAGCCAGCTGTTTCAGTATCTCCTCCATGCTGGCTTAAAAAAAAACTGCCACTGGTTCTCCACCAACTGTGAGGGGGCTAGCTCGGCAGCGGGTATGTGTGACCCCCGGGATGGGCTCCCCACCCAAAACAGGCCCAGCAGACGGAGGTTGTGGTTTTCAAAATCAAAAAGGTGCGGTTTATTTTCTATTTACAGTGACAAAAACACAGCAAGGCAAAAAAAACATAAACAAAATAAATCCTGGTCAACTTGACCTCTGACTAAACTTACAGGTTTCCTAACTAACGACTGGGATCAGCCTAGTGCTGTCCTAGTCCCTGGTTTTAAATGTCCAAGCAAAATATAGCCACACAGGCTTTCTCTCACCGCACAGGGGTTCACTCTCCCTAGACAGTCCACACAGGTCTGCTTCCAGGCATGAGCTAACATCTAATGAATCTGGGAGTTTTTTATAGAGGCCTAAATGAGCTGACAAGCTTCAGCTGGCCTCATCAACTCCCTGTCTGCACGACGCCCAGCCCTCTCCCTAGAGGTATGAGTCATCAATGAGCCCACTAGTCTCAGCTGGGCTTATACAACTCTCCACCTAGCTGTATAAGTCAGCGTAAAGCCTGAATCTGGGCGAAATATATCTACCCCCCTGGATGCAACCAGGTGACTTTACCTTCCTGCTGTCACAGCTCGTTTTTGATTTTTAGGTCGTTCTTCATAGGCCTTGCTGTTCTTCAGGGCGTTCTGTTTAGTTCTTTCTGATCAGACGACCGTCTTCTAGCCATGTTACGTTCTCGTCGTAGAGTTCGTGCTGTGTGGGCGCTTGGTGTTGGTCTGCTTGTCTTGGACCAAGACCAGTCCATGAACAGGGTGAGGAGGAGTTCATGGACCAAGAATTGGTTGCTCCAGCGGGACCAATTATGTCATATGCCTCTGCTGCGGGAGATCAAGGAGAATAATCCTGATGACTACAGGAATTTTCTCTGGATGTCGGACCCCGTTTTTCAGCATCTGTTGGCTTTGGTGTCCCCCTATTTCACCAGGCAGGACACCGTTATGCGGGAAGCCATCACTGCTGAGCAGAGGCTCATCGCCACGTTGCGACACCTGGCGACTGGCAGAAGTCTGCAGGACCAGAAGTTCACGACAAGCATCTCCCCCCAGGCTCTGGGACTCATTATCCCAGACACCTGTTCTGCCATCATCCAAGTCCTGCAGAAGGACTATATTAAGGTAAGTTTTCTCCTTTAACATCACATTCTATGTAATTCATGTATACTAATGTATTGTATTTCTTTCATCCTTCCCTAATTACCATGATTGTAATATGCTTTGAATGTCACATTTGTCCTCATGCATGTTGTCTGCTTTTAATGCTCCTTTTTTGGCCTACATGTATATTTCCCTTCACTAACCTCTCAAGCATGCTATCCTGGGCCTATACACACCTAGCCTAGTCACTTACCAATGTATTTTGTCAGCTCCATTGTAGTGCTTTACCCCCCCCCCCAAACACCCCCTATAATGTCTACAAATGTATATTTTCACAATAAATTCTGAGTGTTTTTATTTTTTATTTTGGGTCCCAAACTCAACTAGCCCCCCCCCAAATCAAAATTTTTACAATGGGCCATCAGAGGGGGTGATGAATCTTATAATTGGGCCTTCTATTTTTGTATTTAAAAACTCCTTAAAATAAAAGTTATAATGATGTTGGCCAAGAATGTATTTTTGTGTAATCTACTAGCAATGTTATGTGCAAAAGTACTATGATTTTTTTATCTTGTTTGACTCCACAGCTTCCTTCCACACCATGGAATGGCAGACTGTGGCATCCCATTTTGCCGAGCGGTGGGACTTCCCCAACTGCGGAGGGGCAATAGATTGGAAGCACGTCCGCATCGTGCCACCACCCCGGTCAAGGTAGTTTTTCTACAATTACCAGGGGTTTCATAGCATCGTGCTGATGGTGGTGGTGTCAGCACAGTATGAGTTCCTCTATGTGGATGTGGGGAAGAATGGCCGGATGTCGGATGGGGGAGCCTTCGCCCAGACGGAGTTTGCTCTTCGTCTACAGAGTGATGACCTTGCATTGCCACCGGATGCAGGGAATGTGGAAGGACTTCCCTTTGTGTTTTTGGCTGATGAAGCCTTTGGACTGGGACCGCATCTCATGAGGCCATTCCCCCAGAGGACCCTCACCCCGGAGAGGAGGGTATTCAATTACTGGCTGGCCAGAGCCCGAAGTGTTGTGGAGAATGCCTTTGGGATAATGGCCAGCCGGTTCTGCCTGTTTATGACTTCGATACACATGGCGGAGTACAAAATAAACTATATCGTTTTTTGTTGCTGCATTCTCCACAATTTCTTGCGCAGAAATGCGCCAAATTATATGTCCAAAATTGGGCCTGAGGCCGGACTTTCAGGGAACAATATCTTGCCGGGCCTTGAATCTGGCCGTCCTGGCTTTCCCCCTCAAAATGTCCGTGAGGTTCGGCAGCAATATGTAGATTATTTCACGGGTAGGGGCGCCATTCCTTTGCCAGGCAATGTTTAATACTTTTCTTAACCAAAAAAATAAAAATCTGCTTAAATTTATTTTTGGATGTATTGCTTGTGTTTCTTTTAGCTGTCTCCTAGTTTTTCCTAGTGCACTTGTAGTGCCAAGTGTATTTTCCTTTAGTAAATACCAACCATTTCACTGGTAACACCAAAACTAAACACAAAAAAGGTTATAGCGGATTTGATAAAGAAGCCACACTTTGTTGTTGTTCAAAATTTTTACTCTGTGCACATTCACACATGGTCTTTAAAACATTTTTTGTGGTATAAAAGATATATTTATTTTTAATTTTTTTGGCCATAAACAGGCATGTTTTTTTTATTTAAGAAAATACACAACTCTCATTAACATACAACAAAATACAACATTGTAAACCTCTAGGCAATATCAGACATTCTAGGTTTTGTAAAATGTCTCTATCTGCCCTTCATAATATGGGGTGTTGTCACCCTGAACAAGCCAAAATTTGAAGATGCACACAATTTTGGGGTTTTTAAAAAGGGGTATTCACCTCCTGATCCCTATTGTCAACATGTGCTATCTGCCATTATGGGTGATCAATGGGCGTGTTTTGGGGGTGCAACCCCTTCTTCCTTTCACCTACTTGAGTTGCGAGGAAGGGGTTGCACCCACAAAACACGTACATGGATATCCCCTGATGGCAGATAGCACATGTTGACACACTGTGTGCATCTTCTAATTTTGGCTTGATTGAAAAAGTGCATTTTTTTTTTGAAAAAATAGAAAAAAAGAAAAAGGGGGGGCTTGACTCAATTTGCCCCAAAAATCAATGATGTCCTTAAATATTTGCTCCATAACATTCATCCTTTTATTCATTATGTCCAGTTCACTACTACACTCCATAACTTGCTGGATGATTCTTTGGGCACTATCACTTGAGAAACGAGGCCTTTCTTCCTCAACAACATGTTCATCCCCTAAAAAAAATTAAAAAAGGTATTTATAAATCTGCAGGCCTACATCTCTTACCTGCAAAAAATGTCTTTTAGAAAGCTGGTAAACAGTTGGCTTATATCAGGAAGACAATATTCAGTCACATTTTTAAGGAGCAGGAGAGACAGTGCTCTCAGAATCAACCCAGTAGCCCCAAACCTTCCTGAATTTTTTCGGACACCCTCTAGCCTCATATGTCAGTTTGTATAATGATACAGCATGGTCAATATTTGTGAGCCAGAAGGCAATAGTGGGCAAGGATGGAGACTTCCAATGGAAGGTTATTGCTTTCTTAGCATAAAACAATACTATTCTCAGAAATGTTCGTGTATTCTCGGATATACTATCATCATCAATATAGCTCAGTAAACACCTTAGAGGATTACATACATTAGGTAATTGTGTCAATGAACTAATGAAGGCCGTGACCTCCGACCAGAACTGCCTGATCGGAGCACACTCCCACATTAAATGAAAGAACGTGCCATCAGCCATGCCGCAACGAGAGCACAATGCAGAGGGCAATCTATTCAGTTTAAATAGTAAGCATGGAGTAAAGTAGGATCTGTATAACAATTTCGTTTGTATTACTTTATCATGAGAAGAGATGACAGAGGGAACCTGGAGGGGCAAAAGCTCCTGCCAGATTTCCTCCGTCAGCTCAGGAATATCAGCTCTCCAGCTGGCAGCCGTCTTGCTCAGCCTTTGAGTCGTGGAATGCAGAAGGGACCTATAATATGTAGAAACTAGCTTGGTGTGAGAGGAGTCGGTCAATATACGTTCCAGTGGGGAGAGTTGAATGGATATGTTGCGAAGACCAAACTGCGTTGCTGCAGTGTGGCGTATCTGTAGGTAGAGGAAGTAAGCTGTGCGTGGTAGATTGTAATCTCTACGAAATTCATCAAAAAAACGAAACACGTTGTCTGAGAATAAATGCAAAATAGTTTTTACCCCCCTTTTCGACCAGAATCCCCCGTCAGATCTGCGGAAGAACTCTGGTAGAGTCGGGTTCCCCCAGAGTGGAGTGTTCAGCGAGTAAGTATTACTGTCAGTGAACGAATGCAGTTTTGTTAGCTTAATAAGCCTTATAGTCATTGCCAGGACACTCGTACCCTCCCGCCCTCTAAGGGACATACGATAAATCAGGTTCTGCAGGGATTCATAGGAGGTAAGGATAGCAGCCTCCAAGGCAGTGGCTGCGTTGTTGGCTTCAGGAAAAAAACACCAATGTGCATGAGCTAATTGTGAGGCAACATAATAGGTGTGGAGGCAGGGTAAGGCCAATCCACCCTCCAGTACCGGTAACTGGAGGGTGGTTTTGGCAATCCTGACTACTCCCCCCTCCATAAAAAGGAAGTAAGGATGGAGTCTATTTCTTTAAATTTAAGCTTAGTGACATATATTGGTGAATTACCCTATACATACAGAAATCGTGGCAGGAATATCATTTTAAAAATATGAATCCTGCTCAATAAGGTAAGTGGGAGATTTTCCCAGGTTTTGAATGTGGTCTTCATTCTCCCTATAAGGGGGTCTATATTGAGTTTAGCATAAGAGGTAATAGGGAGCTGTACCATAACTCCTAAATATCAGAAGGAGGTGACTATTTGTAGTGGGCAAGAGGAAGTTAGCCTGGGTGGGTCTGCCTGGTCAATCTGAAATAGGATGGACTTGTCCCATTTAACCCGGAACCCGGAGAAATGCCCAAACTTGCCAATAATCTCCAGCAGGACTGGGAGAGACGACTGGGGGTCCGACAAATAGATCAACATGTCGTCAACATAAAGAGACACCTTCTCCTCCAGACCCCCAATCGTCAGTCCCGCACCCTCCCCGCAAGATCTTATCAGTGCTGCCAAGGGCTCTATCGCCAGTGCAAAGAGCAACGGTGACAGAGGGCACCCCTGTCTGGTGCCTCTCTTTATCGGAAAGGGATCAGACACGGCTGCATTCACCCTCAGTCAAGCAGTGGGTTTCGAATATAACAGCTTGACCTATCTGATGAAGGTACCACCAAAACTAAACTTTGCCAGGACCTCCAGCAGATAAGGCCATTTGACTGAATCAAATGCCTTGTGTGCGTCCAAGGCCAGAACAGCCCTGGAACCCATCTCTGCATGAGTGGCCTGAAGATTGGTGAACAATCTCCGCAGGTTGATGGAGGTCGATCGCCCAGGGATGAACCCAGTTTGATTCGCACCAATAATGGTAGTAATAACTGTGTTCAATCGCCGGGCGATCACCTTGGCCAAAATCTTAACATCTGAGTGGATGAGTGATATTGGTCTGTAAGATTCGCATAGAAGGTGATCCTTATGTGGCTTAGGAATGAGGACAATCAATGCTTCCGACAGAGGGGGGTAGCTGTCCCGTTTTCATAGCAAAATCATACACCCTGCTTAGATGGGGTATAAGCAAATCTTTGTATTGCAAATACCACTCGATGGGGAACCCATCCAGTCCCGGCGTTTTGTTTCTGGCAAAGGACTGGATAGCCTCCCCAATTTCCTCAGTTGTCAGAGGAGCGTCAAGATCTGACGCCTGCTGGGTCTGAAGTCTGGGCAACAAAATGTCCGCAAGATAGTCATCCAATTCCACAATCGTGTAGTGAGCTTTAGTAGCATATAGGGAGGAGTAAAAGGAAATAAAGGCTTCCATGACCTCATTGTTCTGTTCTACCACTATGCCCTCTGCGCTCTTAATTCTGGGTATGCTGCATGGCTGATAGTCAGGTTTAGAAAGATATGCCAACAAACGGCTATTCTTGTCACCAAACTCAAAGATTCGCTGATTATGGTATAACAGCTTCTTCTGGGTGCGTTCCAAAAGCACTAGGTCCAATTCTCTGGACCCATGCTTCCAGGCAGCATGTGTCTCAGGAGAGGGAGTCACGGTATAAGCGGCTTCTGCCTCCCTGAGAGCCCCCTCTGCATCCATCAACTTGGACATAGAGGCCTTGCGTGTCTGACCAACCGCCCCAGCAAAAGAGCCACGTGTAGTGGCCTTAAAGGCATCCCATACCACTGGAACGGATGCACACTGTTTATTAAGTAGCCAGTATGATTTCATCTCCGTCATACATTGGTTCACCACGATCTCATCCGCCAACCACAGTGGGCTCAGTCGCCACACCCGATAGGAGGAGGAGGGGCCCAGGGTGAGGTCCACCATCAAAGGAGAATGGTCGGATATTGCCCTAGGGAGGTATTTAACCTCTGATACCATGGAAAGTAGATCCGACGAGACCAGACACAAATCTATACGAGACAGAGTACTGTGTGACTTAGAGTGACACGAATACTCCCTCCTGTCCGCATGCTTCCACCTCCAGGCATCTACCAAGTCAAATTGATTTAAGAAGGAACCCAGGGGAGTGGGGGGTAATGAAGAGCAACGTAACCTGTCTATGGAATTATCCAGTACTGTATTATAGTCACCCGCTATTAGTAAAGGACCCTCTGCTATCGCCAGAATGGAGGACAAAAGGCATACTTAGCACACAGATATTTGATGGAAAAAATAGGAAAAATGATACATTGCTAGGAAGTGGGGTACAAGTGTCTGTTTGGGCAGAGTTACAAGCTGAAGACATTATTTTTAAAAACACAAATCTTTACTACTCACCTTTTTGGGACAAGTTTCACACATGGAGACACCCCAAGAATAAACTGGAGCACCTGTGTGGGACACCCTAAAAAGGTTGTTCTAGTGGCCCACACTATAGTGCTCCAGAGTGCAGATGTGTAAACAGCTGCTGAGTGTCCACTCCTTTACACTGTGAATCAAGTTTACATTTCATTCTAGTTACAAAAACATCATCTAGACAACAATGTAATAACATTTATGGAATACAAACAGGCATGTCAAAATTATTTTAACCCTGTGTCTTCAAAAAACATTGTATGTAGTGGGTGAAAGATGTGTCTGTAATGACTGATTACTGTGCCCACTAAATTTTTGGAGATTACATTTTCTAAGGTCCAATAGTAAAAAGCAGCAACATGGAGCAGCATGCAAGTTCTGAAATACAATAAAATAGGGACACAGGAGAAGTACTTACTTTTTTCTAGCATTCTCTTAATACTCCTTAACTGCTCCTGCTCCCTCAGTTTCAGGTCAGACCACCTTTTTCTAAGCTGCTCCTTTGATCATCGTACCCCGAAATTCTTCCAAAGACTTTTGACTACTTTCTTTATAATTTTGGCCTTCCTTAGATTAGGGTGTGTATACGGCCCATGCTTGCCATCATAATCCGACTTTCTCAATATGTCCACCATCTCCGCGAAGGACACATTAGATGCCTTGTATCTCCTCCTTGATTGTGACGTTTCATGATCCGGGCCTGTCTCATCGTTAGAGGAATTAGTATACACCTGCTGTGACTTCGCCATGTCGTCTGCACGCTTAAAGAGAAGGGGCGGGAAAAAGTCGATAATGTGAACGTCATGGGAGGGCGACGTGTGCGGAGTTTTACGCATGCGTAGTGTATATAAAGCTAACACAGATGTGACGTTACTACGTTCTGTGTGCGAAGATAGGAGGAAAAGCAACGAACATCAGACCAAAGGTATGATTTTTAATTTGGGAAATCAGTGGCCTATACTGCATAGAGATTGATTGAGGATATATATGGGGATAAAGATTACTCGAGTTTAGACTGACTGACATTACTATTTTTGTCTTGTGTTTTGTCTTGCAGAAAAAATGAATCCATTTCTGGATAAAGATTTTCTGTCAGAATTTATAGATAGATTAACCACTTAACGACCGCCCACTGTAATTATACGTCGGCAGAATGGCACGGACAGGCACAATCACATGCCGGTACGTGACTACCTTCGTATGGGTGGGGGGTCCAATCGGACCCCCCTCCGGTACAGTGAGCAGCCGGGATCGTTTCGGGAGCGATCCGTGATGAGGGGGCTGCCATTCGATTCTGGCCACCCCCTCGCGATCGCTCTCGGCGAATCAAATGCTTCCTCTGCCTGTGTAATGTTTACACAGGCAGGAGGAAGTGATGTCATCCCTCATGCGGCGCTCACATATACCGAGCGCCGCATGAGAGAAGATGTCAGGTTAGTGCACAAACACTACACTGACACCAGGACACATAGGTACATAAATCGCCCCCCAGGCCCCCCCAGACACCCCCAGATCACCCCCCAGATCACCCCCCAGCCCCCAGTCACAGTGTCACTGATTGCAGTGACCATTTATTTAGTGATCACTGCAATCAGTGACATTTGTGACTGTAAAAGTGTCAGGTTTAGGTCCAGTGTAGCCCCCTAATCCCCCCCCTAATAAAGGTTTAACCCCTTGATTGCCCCACCCCCTAGCACCGCCGTCACTAAGCGATTGTTTTTCTGATCGCTGTTTTAGTGTCGGTGTTGCTGATCGGTAGCCAGTTATTTTTTTTAGGTTCGCTGCAGGTTTTTATAGCGTCGGGTACCCCCATATATTACCTAATAAAGGTTTAACCCCTTGATCGCCCCCCCAGGTAACCCTTTCACCCCCTAGCACTGCCGTCACTAAGCGATTGTTTTTCTGATCACTGTTTTAGTGTCAGTGATGCCGATAGGTAGCCAGTTATTTTTTTTAGGTTCTCCGCAGGTTTTTATAGCGTCGGTTACCCGCATATATTACCTAATAAAGGTTTAACCCCTTGATCGCCCCCCCAGGTAACCCTTTCACCCCCTAGCACCGCTGTCACTAAGCGATCGTTTTTCTGATCGCTGTCTTAGTGTCGGTGATGCCGATAGGTAGCCAGTTATTTTTTTTAGGTTTGCCGCAGGTTTTTATAGCGTCGGGTACCCCATATATTACCCAATAAAGGTTTAACCCCTTTATCGCCCCCCCAGATAACCCTTTCACCCCCTAGAACCGCTGTCACTAAGCAATCGTTTTTCTGATCGCTGTCTTAGTGTCGGTAATGCCGATAGGTAGCCAGTTATTTTTTTTAGGTTCGCCGCAGGTTTTTATAGCGTCGGGTACCCCCATATATTACCTAATAAAGGTTTAACCCCCTGATTGACCCTAGTTAACCCTTTCACCAGTGATCACCATATAAGTGTTACGGGTGACGCTGGTTAGTTAGTTTGCTTTTTATAGTGTCAGGGCACCCGCCGTATATATCCCAACAAAGGTTTAACCCCCTGATCGCCCGGCGGGTGATATCAATTAGGTTTTAGCATCAGAGAGGGTCTGCGTCACACCCCAGGCAGCGTCAGGTTAGTGCCAGTAACGCTAACACCCACGCGTGAAGCATACACCTCCCTTAGTGGTATAGTATCTGAACAGATCAATATCTGATCTGATCAGATCTATACTAGCGTCCCCAGCAATTTAGGATTCCCAAAAACGCAGTGTTAGCGGGATCAGTCCAGATACCTGCTAGCCCCTGCGTTTTGCCCCTCCGTCCAGCCCAGGCCACCCAAGTGCAGTATCGATCGATCACTGTCACTTACAAAACACAACACACATAACTGCAGCGTTCGCAGAGACAGGCCTGATCCCTGCGATTCCAGTGCTGTAGGAGGTGATTTCACCACCACAGTTAAAAAAAAAAGCATATATGCCGAAGCATTGGGGCAGCAGGGGCGGAGGAGCTGAGGAGCGATTTTGCTCCTAATGCCGCATACATACGGTCGAAATTCCGACGGAGGCTTGCCCGTGGAAAAGTCCGACCATGTGTGTGCGGCATTACTTTTGCGGGAGGATGCCCCCATGCTTCGGCATATATAAATGGTGCATGTATGCCCATCATTAGAAGTGGGTGGATGAAGGGCGGTATTCTAATGGTGGGCATACCCACCGATCAATCTCTTTTTTCGTTCAGCCAACAGGCTGCATGAAAAAAAAGATTACAATACATGTCCAACAAGGACCAGCATGTTGCTGGACTTTGAATGGTTATACCAGATTGATGCCTGTGGGTTTAGGTATCATCTTGGTATCATTCTTTTCAGCCAGCGGCCGGCTTTTATGTAAAAGCAATCCTAGTGGCTAATTAGCCTCTGGACTGCTTTTTCAAGCAGTGGGAGGGAATGTCCCCCCCCCGGATATAAAAAGCGCCATTGGGAAATTGGGAAAGCATTTTATCACACCGATCTTGGTGTGGTCAGATGCTTTGAGGGCAGAGGAAAGATCTAGGGTCTAATAGACCCCAGTTTTTTCAAAAAAAGAGTACCTGTCACTACCTATTGCTATCATAGGGGATATTTACATTCCCTGAGATAACAATAAAAATGATAAAAAAAAAAATATATGGAAGGAACAGTTTAAAAATAAAATAAAAAAGCAAAATTAATAATAATTAAAAAAAAAAGCACCCCTGTCCTGTCCTGCTCTTGCGCAATGGCGAACGCAAGCTTCGGTCTGGCGTCATATGTAAACAGCAATTGCACCATGCATGTGAGGTATCACCGTGAAGGTCAAATCAAGGGCAGTCATTTTAGCAGTAGACCTCCTCTGTAACTCTAATGTGGTAACCTGTAAAGGCTTTTAAAGGCTTTTAAAAATGTATGTAGTTTGTCGCCAATGCGCGTTTGTGCAAAATTTTAAAGCATGTCGTGTTCGGTATCTTTGTACTCGGCCTAAGATCTTTTTTATTTCATCAAACATTTGGGCAATATAGTGTGTTTTAGTGCATTAAAATTAAAAAAAAAAGTGTATTTTTTCCCAAAAAAATGCGTTTGAAAAATCGCTGCGCAAATACTGTGTGGAAAAAAAAAATGCAACACCCACAATTTTAATCTGTAGGGCCTTTGCTTTAAAAAAATATATAATGTTTGGGGGTTCAACATAATTTTCTTGCAAAAAAAAAAAATGTTTTCATGTAAACAAAAAGTGTCAGAAAGGGCTTTGTCTTCAAGTGGTTAGAAGAGTGGATGTAAGCTTCCTAATGTTGTGTATAAAATGCCAGGACAGTTCAAACCCCCCCCAAATGACCCCATTTTGGAAAGTAGACACCCCAAGCTATATACTGAGAGGCATGTCGAGTCCATTGAATATTTTATATGTTGACACAAGTTGCGGAAAAAAGACAATTTTTTTTTTTTTGCACAAAGTTGTCACTAAATGATATATTGCTAAAACATGCCATGGGCATATGTGGAATTACACCCCAAAATACATTCTGTTGCTTCTCCTGAGTACGGGGATACCACATGTGTGAGACATTTTGGGGGCCTAGCCGCGTACGGGACCCCAAAAACCAAGCACTGCCTTCAGACTTTCTAAGGGTGTAAATTTTTGATTTCACTCCTCACTGCCTATCACAGTTTCGGAGGCCATGGAATGCCCAGATGGCACAAAACCCCCCCAAATGACCCCATTTTGGAAAGTAGACACCCCAAGCTATTTGCGAGGTATGGTGAGTATTTTGCAGATCTCGCTTTTTGTCACAAAGTTTTGAAAAAAAAAAAAATTATTTTCTTTCTTCATTTTCAAAAACAAATGAGAGCTGTAAAATACTCACCATGCCTCTCAGCAAATAGCTTGGGGTGTCTACTTTCCAAAATGGGGTCATTTGGGGGGTTTTGTGCTATTTTGGCATTTTATGGCCTTCGAAACTGTGATAGGTAGTGAGGAGTGAAATCAAAAATTTGTGCCCTTAGAAATCCTGAAGGCGGTGCTTGGTTTTCGGGGTCCCGTACGCGGCTAGGCTCCTAAAAAGTCCCACACATGTGGTATCCCCGTACTCAGGAGAAGCAGCAAAATGTATTTTGGGGTGCAATTTCACATATAACCACGGCATGTGTGAGCAATATATCATTTAGTGACAACTTTTTGTAATTTTTTTTTTTGTCATTATTCAATCACTTGGGACAAAAAAAAAATATTCAATGGGCTCAACATGCCTCTCAGCAATTTCCTTGGGGTGTTTACTTTCTAAAATGGGGTAATTTGGGGGGGTTTTGTGCTATTTTGGCATTTTATGGCCTTCGAAACTGTGATAGGTAGTGAGGAGTGAAATCAAAAATTTGCGCCCTTAGAAATCCTGAAGGCGGTGCTTGGTTTTCGGGGGCCCGTACGCGGCTAGGCTCCCAAAAAAGTAATGGGGTCATTTGGGGGGGGGGTTTGTACTGCCCTGCCATTTTAGCACCTCAAGAAATGAGATAGGCAGTCATAAATGAAAAGCTGTGTAAATTCCAGAAAATGTACCCTAGTTTGTAGACGCTATAACTTTTGCGCAAACCAATAAATATACGCTTATTGACATTTTTTTTACTAAAGACATGTGGCTGAATACATTTTGGCCTAAATGTATGACTAAAATTGAGTTTATTCGATTTTTCTTATAACAAAAAATAGAAAATATAATTTTTTTTCAAAATTTTCAGTTTTTTCCGTTTATATCACAAAAAATAAAAATCGCAGAGGCAATCAAATACCATTAAAAGAAAGCTCTATTTGTGGGAAGAAAAGGATGAAAAATTAGTTTCGGTACAACATTGCATGTCCGCACAATTTCCAGTTAAAGCAGCGCAGTGCAAAATTCTGAAAACACTTCTGGTCCTTTAGCTACAAAATGGTCCGGGGCTTAAGTGGTTAAGGGAGCTGCCTGCTCTGTGGGAGACTAAAACCCCTATGCCCCCATTTGTGCACACCAGGATGCCCACAGCAACCATCCAACAGGTGGATACTAAAATTGGGACCTTGAGAGGGACATACAGGAGTGAGCACTTTAAGGTCCTGGCTTCTCAGAGGTCAGGAGCAGCAGCAGCGGATGTATATGTCCCAAAGTTGTGGTACTACAACAGATTGTCCTTTCTGAACGACCACCTTGAGGCAAGGCTATCACTGTCTAGTCTTCCCTCCAGACTTCCCTGCAGCCAACCTGAGCCTTCTCTGGAGCAAGAGGAGCCTTCCATCCTGGAAGAACCTGATTTGGACATCTGGAGCCAGGTATAGTATTTTATAAACATTTATTTGATAAAATTAATGCTGTAAAAAAGATGTTTTATATGGAACGAAAACAAAATTTTTGATCAAAAAGTGTTTGACATATCAATAGACAGTAGTGGCCCAAACTGTTGGGGAGAAGAATGAAAACTGCTGGGGTCATAATGATAGTCTTTTAAATGTATTTACATTCAATTTGCAACAGTGAAAATTGTGTGTGATTGATGAACCAAAAACTCAAACTATGTCCCTTTTTCATACACAGGAAGACATCAGCCAGGATGAGAGGCTGGAAAGTGTCAGGCAGGAGGAGGCAGGGCCCACTGTGAGCCAGGAGGAGGCAGGGTCCACTGTGAGCCAGGAGGAGGCAGGGCCCAGTGGCACACAGGAGGAGGCAGGGCCCAGTGGCACACAGGAGGAGGCAGGGCCCAGTGGCACACAGGAGGAGGCAGGGCCCAGTGGCACACAGGAGGTGGCCGGGCCAAATAGCAGAACAAGATCTCAGGTGCCTCCCATCCGCCTTACAAGAAGGACCAGGAGGGAGAGGAGCACAAGCCAGGCAGCAATGGCCCTGATGAGAGAGGCACATGCCACACTCCAGGAGCCAACCACAACAGAAGAGGCCTATGCCGGCCTAGTTGGGGCAAAAATGAAAATGATGGCGATAGTGAGCCCCTGCTTCTCAGCTTAATTAATAAGGGGGTGATGGGGACAATTACCACCAATACTGCCATATGTGAGGTCGCCCATCCTCCTCAACCTCCTCCTCCTCCTCCTCCTCCTCCTCCTCCACCTCCTTCTCCTTCTCCTCCACACCCTTCTCCTCCACCTCCTTCTCCTCCTCCTGACACGAGTACACCTCCAGTGCCACAGCCCCCAACCACACGCAGAAGGAAGGCTGCAGAGAGGGCTGCAGAGAAGGCTGCAGGGAAGGCTACCAAGAAGACCAGGAAGTGATGGCCTTGCTTCAATGTGGTCTGACAGAAGGCAGGCTGTTGTAGTACCACAGACTTGGACATATATCTCACCTGCTGCTGTTCCTGACCTCTGGGTGTTCAGGACCAGATTGTGCTCACAACTGGATGTGCTTCTCAAGGTCCCAATTTTAATGTCCACACAGAGTTGATGTGTGCTCTGGGGTCCCATGGATGCACAAATTGCAGCAGGTTCTCCAGCGCCGCCTTATATTTATTTTATTATATACCATAATATTTTGTTTTTGTTTTTTTTACAGTAAATACTTGCCTATGTGTTTTTATTAAACTAAAAAAATTAGCTTTTGAGTAGGCAGATACATTTAAAAAAAAACATAATAATTAAAAAGGGACAGATAACACCAACCAATCTCCTTGAAGGTCAAAAAAAATACAAGATAATAATGTTAATTTTGGTAACTTGACACAACAAAATTAAAAATAAAATCATGGAGATCACTAGAAATTAAATAATCATTTAAAATGAAGATCTGTATTCAAAATTTCAAAAAAAATTAAAATAAAAAATATTAAAGAGATCTTGCTCTATATAATAACAAATATTCATGAGATCAGCATGAAAAATGTTGCAAAAAGTTAGTCGGAACTCTATGTGAATATCAGCAGCAAAACAAGTTCATTATTGTACCATTCTAAAGATTTTAATGCACACCATTTAAACGATGCAATAATTTACAGCGTGACGAATGTGCTATCTCCATTACGAACGCTAGTTTTACCAGAAGGAGCGCTCCCGTCTCATACTTGATTCTGAGCATGCATGTTTTTTTAAGACTCGGAAAAGCATATACACGACCGTTTATCTCGTCGGGAAACAGGCCGACGAGAATCCTGACGAGAAAAACGAGAATCCTGACGAGAAAATAGAGAGCAGGTTCTCTATTTTTCTCGACGAGAAACCATACACACGAACGGTTTTCTCGGCAAAAAAATCTGCCAACTGTTTTGTTGTAGTTTCTTGCAGAGAAAACCGGTCGTGTTTACGAGGCTTTAGATGGCATAAATTAAAAATGGTGCTCGGAGTGAAGTCTGCTGTCTATCTATAGCCATCTTTACAAAAAAATATATCTAAGAAGCATGGCAGAGGCATAAACCTGTGTAAAAATGGTCTTCTCCAAGTCTTAGGTAGAATATTCTTGCATTTCTGAATGGTTGGTTTGACTTTACAAGAAAAGCTTTAAAAAAATATTGGCAAATCTAAATCATACAGTTAATATAAATTCAACATGACCATCTGAGCTCTTCATCTGTTATGTGTGAGCAAAATGGCTCAATTTTAGGGCTAGAGTTGAATAAATATCTATGAAGTGAGGTACACAGCTTACAGTCTGATTGTACAAACTTTGTACAGTCTCTTTTGATATGAAAACTATTTAAGAACCAGTGATAAGCTAAATGCTAAGGGTTCAGATTGGGGGTAAGTTCACAAACTTAGGAAAAGTTTGAGTGCCAAATCTGAACCTCAGTGAAGTCAATGGGAGTCGAGTGTTAAAAAAAAACAGCAATGACTATTTTCTAGGCAAGGGATTGTAAAAAAAAAAAGGGTATAAGGGGATAGGCAGTGTACCAAAGGATTTTTTTTTAATAAATTCTGTTTGGTGGGAAGAAGCAATTTTATTAGTTCCTAAAGGGTATCATTAAAAATGCAAATACCAGAATGACCAGACAAGCTAAGTTTGGTCTAAACCTGGGTCCAGACCAAAATAGGATCTCATACCTGATAAGAACAATCTATATAACTTTTACACAATTAGGTAGTGTCCTCACATTACATAGATGTTGGTAAATCTAAAGAAGATATGGGTAGCCAAAAGGCTTGGGAACTAGAGATTCCTATTGATAAGGCTGGAGAAAGCTACACAGATTGATATGTCATAATAAGTATAAACTGGTAACATAACAGATACATTTTAGGGTAGCTATAGATCAGCAGATGTCTCACTTAAAAGCACTAAGATAAACCTTACTGTTATGCAGTCCATACACAAAGCAAATTTCTTTCCTGCAACCATGGCGGGTGGGGGCGGGGGAAGCAGTCTCCGCCGGGAGCCACTAACGATAATCGTATGTAAAATCCAACAGGCTGATCGATTGATCAACTTGGTAAATTCAGTCTGCTCATACATGGTTCAAATCTTGGCCAGTCCCTGCCGAGATTCAAACCATCTATGACCAGCCCTACTTATGATATGCTCAGAAACAGAAGTGCTACACATATATAGTGAGGTGCTTTATTCCATCTTCTAATTGAGAAGGATCAGACCAGTTGTACAGTGATTTTTCTAGAGTTTGGGAAATCTCAGTATGTGATAGCAAATAGCTTTAACACTCTAATGCCGTGTACACACGACCGTTTTTAATGACGAGAAAAATGCAATTTTTTAAAATGGTCATTAAAAATGATCGTGTGTGGGCTTCAGAGCATTTTTCACGACGTGAAAAATGGCCATGAAAAAATTGGAACATGCTCTAATTTTTCTCGTCGTTTTTCTCGTCATGAAAAACGGCCGCGTGTAGGCTTTAACGACGTGAAAAAAAATGCGCATGCTCAGAATCAAGTGTGAGACGGGAGTACTCGTTCTGGTAAAACTAACGTTCGTAATGGAGATAGCACATTTGTCACGCTGTAACGGACTGAAAAGCACGAATCGTCTCTCAACAAACTTTACTAACATGAAGGGTGGCGCCATCCGAATGGAACTTCCCCTTTATAGTGCCGTTGTACGTGTTGTACGTCACAGCGCTTTACTCAAGCATTTTTTTCAACGATAGTGTGTAGGCAAGGCAGGCTTGAGAAGAATAACGTCGAGAAAAACTTTGTTTTTTTCAATGACATTAAAAACGATCGTGTGTACGCGGCATTAAAGCTGGACTCTACCAGGGGCTAATAAGGTGCACTGATTGTCCAGACATATGCTGACAGGGGAGATGCTGACGGAAGGAGAAAGGACAAGGATAAGTTCACCCGTTTGTTGCTGTCCTTTAACTGTCCAATCCCAGGCTTGGGGCAGGAAAATGAGAGACAACGAAACAATTGTCCATTCGTAATAAGCCTGCTGACCACTCATACAAGGCACACAGGATTGGGTTTGCATAAACTCTCCAATATCTTTATGCACCGTAACTGCCACGATTGCAAAAAAAAATATTGTAACCAAATATATAAATTGATAGAATTTTTTAAAACGTTTTAGCATGGAATTTGAAATATGAGCTTTTTGATCATAAAAGAATTACAATCAAACAGAAGCTGACAGGATTTGAATTCTCAGCTGTCCGCTGTGTTAGTACAGATGGTGTCACAATGATTCTCTGGTGCTGCTCAGTCGTCATGGTCATGTTACAGTGTCGCTGTGACTAGTGTTGCAGCAGAGATTAGAGCCTCCAGGACAACATGACATTCCTTTTGCAGTGTCTATTATTTTACTACTAATGCAGTTGGTATTGTCAGTTTGCTTAAAAATCTACTGCTACTAAATATTGTGTGTTGTACGACATGTTTTCTGTAGTGTTGCCTTAAAAACAAAAAGGAAACCTGTATATGATTGTAGGTAAGCATGTGTTGTGTATATATATATATAATACTAAGTTGTACTTTCCTGTTTCAATATTAACACCGTAATGCCCAAAAAAATGGTTTAGTTTCATAGCAGGCACAGGTGACAGTTAAATGCATTCCGTATATTATATGAGGACTGCAAAGGATTTCTTTGCCAAGATACTTTGTTAAATGAATAGCATACACAGTGAAAGTGGATGTGCATTCCTCAGACCACACACATTTTATAGGACAATGCCAAGCATGAGGACAGGAAGGGCTTGGGGACAAACCTAATGGGATATGCTGGTCTGATAGCCCTGAATAGAGATACATCGCTATTCAGATATCGGTTTAGAGCAAGACCCGCAGTAATGCCGCTTACACACGGCCGTTTTTAATGTCATTGAAAAAAACAACGTTTTTCTCAACGTGATTCTTCTCAAGCCTGCCTTGCCTACACACTATCATGAAAAAAAATGCTCGAGCAAAGCGCAGTGATGTACAACACGTGCGACGGCATTGTAAAGGGGAAGTTCCATTCGGATGGCGCCACCCTTTGGGCTGCATTTGCTGATCCTCGTGTTAGTAAAGTTTGGTGAGAGACGATTCGCGCTTTTCAGCCTCGTGCTCTTCAGTCCGTTACAGCGTGACGAATGTGCTATCTCCATTCTGAACGCTAGTTTTACCAGAACGAGCGCTCCCATCTCATAACTTGCTTCTGAGCATGCGCGTTTTTTTCCCGTCATTAAATCATACACACACGGCTGTTTTTCACGACGAGAATAACGACGTCGTGAAAAACGACGAGAAAAAATAGAGCATGTTCTAAATTTTTAATGGCCATTTTTCTCGTCTAGAAAAATGTTCTGGAGCCTACACACGATAGTTTTTAAAGGGGTTGTAAAGGTTTGTTTTTTATTTTCTAAATAGGTTCCTTTAAGCTAGTGCATTGTTGGTTCACTTACCTTTTCCTTCTATTTCCCTTCTAAATGTTTTTATTCTTTGTTTTCTTTGTCTGAATTTCTCACTTCCTGTTCCTCCTCAGTAAGCTGTTCAGTAAGCTGTTCTGGCTGACTCCACAACACTCGGATGATGGTGTGATGTTTAGTAGTGATGAGCCGAACACCCCCGGGTTCGGTTCGCACCAGAACCCGCGAACGGACCGAACGTTCGTACGAACATTAGAACCCTATTAAATACAATGGATGCGAACGTTCGAATTCTAAAGTGCTAATTATAACGACTATTATGCATGTTATTGTCCTAAAAAGGGTTTGGGAACCCGGGTTCTGCACCAGGGGACATGTATCAATGCAAAAAGAAGTTTTAAAAACGGTCGTTTTTCGGGAGCAGTCATTTTAATGATACATAAAGTGAAAAAAAAAATCAAATATTCCTTTAAATATCGTACCTGGGGGGTGTCTAAAGTATGCCTGTGAAGTGCCACGTGTGTCCCGTGTTTAGAACTGTCCCTGCACAAAATGACACTTCTAAAGGAAAAAAAAAACATTTAAAACTGCTTGCGGCTTTAATGTAATGTCTGGTCCCGGTAATATGGATGAAAATCTTTAAGAAAAATGGCATAGCTACCCCATGACCCCCCCCCCCCTACCCCAGCCCATTACCAGCCCCTTTGGGTCTTGTATGGATATTAAGGGGAACACCGCACACAAAATAAAAAAGGCCCTATATACTCTGAACAGCCGTATACAGGCGGTGCATACAAGACAGGGACTGTAGGTTTGTTCTTATGTAGAATCTGTTTGTAATTTTGAACAGCTGCATTGTTTAAGTGTAGCTCCAGCCCAAAAATCTATTTTTAAACTTTTTGGAAAACATAGGTAAGGGTTATCACCCCTGTAACATTTGTTTTGCTGTCTGTGCCCCTGTTCAGAACATTTCACCTCACTTTCTGTCCCAATGACAACTGTTTTTGAAATGTGGTGTTTTTCTTGAAACAAGGATTGGTGATAAAGCATCAGTACAGAGGAGACACCTTTCTCCCATATTAATTCTTACAGGAGAGAATTTTCCTTCCTAGGGGTAGATTTCCTCTCACTTCCTGTTGTCTTCTTGCGTTTGCAAGTAGGAGTCGTTTGTAAGTTGGATGTTTGAAAGTAGGGACCTGCCGTATATACTCTGCAGAAATAGGCCCCTTAGTTGTTGGTGTTGGCACAACACTGTAAGCACTCACAGTTACTCTTGGTTGGTGCTGGAACGCCCTGCTGTCAACTATTATATCAGGAATTGTAATTACATATAATTGTTGAACAGTGGTAGTAAAAATTGGGCCTTTGATGGTGGTGCTGGTGCCACAACACTGTAAGCCCTGACAGTTACTCTTGGTGGGTGCAGCAATGGGCCCTGCTGTGAATTATTAGATCAAGAATTGTAATTGCATGCCCCTGTTGAACAGGGGCTGAAAAATTGGGCCTTTGGTGGTGGTGGTGGTGTTGACACAACACTGTAAGGCCTCACAGTTAGTCTTGGTGGGCGCAGGAATGGGCCCTGCTGTGAATTATTAGATCAAGAATTGTGATTACATGCCCCTGTTAAACAGGGGCAGAAAAATTGGGCCTTAGGCACTGGTGCCACAACACTGCAACCCCTCACAGATACTGTACTTGGAGCACAGCAATGAGCCCTGTTGCAAAGTATTGCATCAAAAATTGTAATTACACGCCCCTGTTAAACAGGGGCTGAAAAATTGGGCCTTAGCCACTGGTGGCGGCACCCATAAACAAAAATGATCTTCCAAGCTATCATCATCAATCGTATCATTGAGGACTCGGAGGAGGAGGATAGCCAGTCAACATAACAGCACAGGCACTCAGCATCAGTCTTGAAGGGATGTGACATGTTAAAATCAATTAGTCTGTTATATCAGCATCAGGTGTGTGGTAGCTGGTGGTGATCCAAGACTGGTTGATCTTGATGAAAGTCAGTCGATCAACCGAGTCGGTGGACAGGCGCACCCTGTGATCCGTGACAAATCCTCCAGCAGCACTGAATGTGCGTTCCGAAAGAACGCTGGATGCAGGACAGGCCAGTAGCTCAATTGCATACTGTGCAAGCTCTGGCCAGTGATCCATCCTCAAGACCCAGTAAGCCAGAGGATTTTCGGT
This sequence comes from Rana muscosa, assembly GCA_029206835.1. Taxonomy (NCBI): domain Eukaryota; kingdom Metazoa; phylum Chordata; class Amphibia; order Anura; family Ranidae; genus Rana; species Rana muscosa. The sequence goes on along the minus strand of CM055117.1, from coordinate 481,496,296 downwards.
GGGGAAGGTGTCCAAGTCTGACCTTGCCCCTAGATATTCCTGCACCATGTTTATCAGACGCTGGCGATGGTTGCTGGAACCGATCATACTTTGGGGCTGCGTACTAAACAATTGTCTGAACGCATCGGTCAGACGGCCACCTTCCCCACCGCTCCTTCTTTGACTGGCCGAAGCCTCAGCAACTCGTTGTCCAGGACCAGGAGTTTGTAACCTCCCAGTCTCTGGGAACGCGTTGCACAGACCTTTCTGCAAGGCCTCCCGGAGTTGTCTCATCCTCTGCTCCCTCTGCGACGGTAACATAAGGTCCGCAACCTTACCCTTGTACCGTGGATCAAGGAGAGTGGCCAGCCAGTAATGGTCCCTCTCCTTGATCCGAAGAATACGAGGATCCTTCCGCAGACTTTGCAGGATCAGGGAGGCCATGCAGCGTAGGTTAGCTGAGGCATTCGGTCCGGAGTCCTCTGGGTCACTAAGGACGACATGATCCGCAGCCACCTCCTCCCAGCCACGTACAAGTCCACTGGTTTCTTGGGACTGTAAATCATCCCTAAAAGACTGCTGCTGATGATGCTGAGTGCCAGCCTCCACCTCCATGCTGACACAATCCTCCTCCTCCTCCTCCTCCTCCTCCTCCTCTTCCTGTGCGATGGGTGGGACAGAAGGAACACTGTCTGGGTAAAGGGGGCCTTGAGAGGCAAGGAAGTCCTCCTCTTCCTGCCTCTGTTCTGCCTCAAGTGCCCTGTCCATTATTCCACGCAGCGTGTGCTCCAACAGGTGGACAAGAGGTACAGTGTCACTGATGCATGCACTGTCACTGCTCACCATCCTCGTGGCCTCCTCAAATGGTGCCAGGACAGTGCATGCATCCCTGATCATGCCCCACTGGCGTGGAGAAAAAAAACCAAGCTCCCCTGACCCTGTCCTGGTGCCGTAGTCGCACAGGTACTCATTGATGGCCCTCTGCTGCGTGTGCAGCCGCTGCAGCATGGCCAACGTTGAGTTCCACCTGGTGGGCATGTCACATATAAGGCGGTTCTTGGGCAGGTTTAACTCCTTTTGCAGCTCAGCCAGGCGAGCACTGGCATTATAAGATCTGCGGAAATGCACACAGACTTTCCTGGCCTGCCTCAGGACATCCTGTAAGCCCGGGTACCTGCCCAAGAACCGCTGCACCACCAGGTTAAGGACGTGAGCCACACAGGGCACATGGGTCAGTTGTCCCTGTCGGAGGGCGGAGAGGAGGTTGGTGCCATTGTCGCAAACCACCATTCCTGGCTTAAGCTGGCGTGGCGTCAACCACCTCTCGGCCTGGCCCTGCAGAGCAGACAGGACCTCTGCCCCAGTGTGGCTTCTGTCCCCCAAACACACCAGCGCAAGCACGGCATGGCATATTTTTGCCTGCGTACTTGCGTAGCCCCTTGAACGGCTACGGAGCACCGCTGGTTCAGAGGACAAAGCACAGGAAGAGGCCATGGAGGAAGAAGAAGAGGAGGGGGTGGAGGAGAGAGGTGTGTCACAACCAGTAGTAGCATTTTGGAGGCGTGGCGGTGGAACAACCTCCAACACTACTGCACCTTGTCCTGCATCGTTCCCAGCTGCCAAAAGAGTGACCCAATGGGCCGTGAAAGAAAGGTAACGTCCCTGTCCATGCCTGCTGGACCATGAGTCAGCGGTAATATGCACCTTACCGCTGACCGCCCTGTCCAGCGAGGCCAAGACATTGCCTTCCACATGCCGGTAGAGAGCCGGAATAGCCTTCCGTGAGAAAAAGTGGCGTTTGGGAACCTGCCACTGAGGAACCGCACATTGCACAAACTCACGGAAGGGGGCCGAGTCTACCAACTGAAAAGGCAGCAGTTGAAGCGCTAGCAATTTAGCCAAGCTAGCATTCAACCGCTGGGCATGTGGATGGCTGGGAGTGAACTTCTTTCAACGGTCCAGCAGCTGGGGCAGGGAAATTTGCCTGCTAGAATCGGACGTCGGTGTACTGCTAGCAGAGTGGCCGCAAGTACTTGGCTGTGACACACCTAATTCTACACCTTCATTCCTCTCAGTGCATGTTTCAGAGAGGACTGAAGTTATAGTGGGGTTGGAGATCCCAGCTGATGCGGTGCAAGGAGAGGTCCGCTTTGTTCTTTGGTGTGGGTCTTTGAGGTAGGCTTGCCAACGAGCTGCATGGCAGGTCAACATATGTCTGGTCAGGCATGTGGTACCCAAGCGGCTGATGTTTTGGCCACGCGATATACGCTTGAGACATATGTTGCAAACAGCAGCTGTGCGATCTGATGCACTAGCCTCAAAAAAGGCCCACACCAAAGAACTTTTTGAATGACGGGCAGAGGCAGCGCCCTGCACAGGCGGAGCTCTGCGGTGTGATTCCGTCGGTGTACTGCCCTTACGCTGGCCACCAAAGGGCATCCTGCCTCATTGGAGATGTGCCTCCTCCTCATCCTCCTCCTCTCTCCTATTAGGCACCCACGTGGAGTCAGTGACCTCATCATCCCCTCCCTCCTCATCAATGGAGCCAATCTGGCAGTATGCTGCAGCTGCTGGAACATGACTGCCAGATTGGTGTCCTTCTTGAGCATCTCCTCTGTCTGCTCTCACGCTACTGCCTTCCTGTAGCTGGGTTTCATCATCAGACCCTTCGAAACGCTGGGCATCCTCCTGGAGCATGTACCCAACACTGTGCTCAAACAGTTCGGGGGACTCCTCAGGAGGAGGACATGGTGGGTCTAGGGAAGGAGTGACTGATGATGAGTCTGACATTGATACCAGGGAAGAGGACGCTTTGACAGCTGCTTTGCCAGTACCCTGAGCCTGGGTGAGAGAGGATGAGGAGGAGGAGGAGGGCTTGGTCATCCACTCTACCAAGTCTTCGGCATGATGTGGCTCAACATGTCCAGCTGCCGAAAAGAAGGACAAGCGTGTCCCATGGCCATGTGCTGATGACAATGCACCGCGTCCACGACCAGCACTGTTGCCCCCAGACACAGAGCCTGCTTGCCCTCTTTTATTGCCTCCTGACTGTCTGCCTCTCCTTGTTTGCCTTCCAGACATTCTAATGGATGGCCTGCAGGGAGATGGGAAAAAAGCAATAAGGGCTGTCTTCAGGTGTCCTTCTCTGTCCCTTTACTTAAGGATTTCTAAATATGGTTGAGGATGATTGCTTTCGCACAGAATAGCACAACGACAATTTCCCTGACTGTCCAAAAAACAAGGATTTCAAAGATGGTTGATGAGGAATGCTTTAGCACAGTATAGCACAAGGAGAATTTCCCTCACTGTCCTTCCCTGTCCCTACAAACGAGGATTAGCACAGTAAAACACACTGACACTCTACCTACCTATAGTTTTCTGTCCCTATAAAAAATGTTTTTTTAAAGATGGTTGATGATCAATGCTTTAGCACAGTATAGCACAAGGAGAATTTCCCTCACTGTCCTTCCCTGTCCCTACAAACAAGGATTAGCACAGTAAAACACACTGACACTCTCCCTACCTATAGTTTTCTGTCCCTATAAAAAATGTTTTTTTAAAGATGGTTGATGATCAATGCTTTAGCACACTATAGCACAAGGAGAATTTCCCTCACTGTCCTTCCCTGTCCCTACAAACAAGGATTAGCACAGTAAAACACACTGACACTCTCCCTACCTATAGTTTTCTGTCCCTATAAAAAATGTTTTTTTAAAGATGGTTGATGATCAATGCTTTAGCACACTATAGCACAAGGAGAATTTCCCTCACTGTCCTTCCCTGTCCCTACAAACAAGGATTAGCACAGTAAACCACACAGACACTCTCCCTACCTATAGTTTTCTGTCCCTATAAAAAATGTTTTTTTAAAGATGGTTGATGATCAATGCTTTAGCACAGTATAGCACAAGGAGAATTTCCCTCACTGTCCTTCCCTGTCCCTACAAACAAGGATTAGCACAGTAAAACACACTGACACTCTCCCTACCTATAGTTTTCTGTCCCTATAAAATTTTTTTTTTAAAGATGGTTGATGATCAATGCTTTAGCACACTATAGCACAAGGAGAATTTCCCTCACTGTCCTTCCCTGTCCCTACAAACAAGGATTAGCACAGTAAAACACACTGACACTCTCCCTACCTATAGTTTTCTGTCCCTATAAAAAATGTTTTTTTAAAGATGGTTGATGATCAATGCTTTAGCACACTATAGCACAAGGAGAATTTCCCTCACTGTCCTTCCCTGTCCCTACAAACAAGGATTAGCACAGTAAAACACACTGACACTCTCCCTACCTATAGTTTTCTGTCCCTATAAAAAATGTTTTTTTAAAGATGGTTGATGATCAATGCTTTAGCACACTATAGCACAAGGAGAATTTCCCTCACTGTCCTTCCCTGTCCCTACAAACAAGGATTAGCACAGTAAAACACACTGACACTCTCCCTACCTATAGTTTTCTGTCCCTATAAAAAATGTTTTTTTAAAGATGGTTGATGATCAATGCTTTAGCACACTATAGCACAAGGAGAATTTCCCTCACTGTCCTTCCCTGTCCCTACAAACAAGGATTAGCACAGTAAAACACACTGACACTCTCCCTACCTATAGTTTTCTGTCCCTATAAAAATTTTTTTTTTAAAGATGGTTGATGATCAATGCTTTAGCACAGTATAGCACAAGGAGAATTTCCCTCACTGTCCTTCCCTGTCCCTACAAACAAGGATTAGCACAGTAAAACACACTGACACTCTCCCTACCTATAGTTTTCTGTCCCTATAAAAAATTTTTTTTTAAAGATGGTTGATGATCAATGCTTTAGCACACTATAGCACAAGGAGAATTTCCCTCACTGTCCTTCCCTGTCCCTACAAACAAGGATTAGCACAGTAAACACACTGACACTCTCCCTACCTATAGTTTTCTGTCCCTATAAAAAATGTTTTTTTAAAGATGGTTGATGATCAATGCTTTAGCACAGTATAGCACAAGGAGAATTTCCCTCACTGTCCTTCCCTGTCCCTACAAACAAGGATTAGCACAGTAAAACACACTGACACTCTCCCTACCTATAGTTTTCTGTCCCTATAAAAAATGTTTTTTTAAAGATGGTTGATGATCAATGCTTTAGCACAGTATAGCACAAGGAGAATTTCCCTCACTGTCCTTCCCTGTCCCTACAAACAAGGATTAGCACAGTAAAACACACTGACACTCTCCCTACCTATAGTTTTCTGTCCCTATAAAAAATGTTTTTTTAAAGATGGTTGATGATCAATGCTTTAGCACACTATAGCACAAGGAGAATTTCCCTCACTGTCCTTCCCTGTCCCTACAAACAAGGATTAGCACAGTAAAACACACTGACACTCTCCCTACCTATAGTTTTCTGTCCCTATAAAAAATGTTTTTTTAAAGATGGTTGATGATCAATGCTTTAGCACACTATAGCACAAGGAGAATTTCCCTCACTGTCCTTCCCTGTCCCTACAAACAAGGATTAGCACAGTAAAACACACTGACACTCTCCCTACCTATAGTTTTCTGTCCCTATAAAAAATTTTTTTTTAAAGATGGTTGATGATCAATGCTTTAGCACACTATAGCACAAGGAGAATTTCCCTCACTGTCCTTCCCTGTCCCTACAAACAAGGATTAGCACAGTAAAACACACTGACACTCTCCCTACCTATAGTTTTCTGTCCCTATAAAAAATGTTTTTTTAAAGATGGTTGATGATCAATGCTTTAGCACAGTATAGCACAAGGAGAATTTCCCTCACTGTCCTTCCCTGTCCCTACAAACAAGGATTAGCACAGTAAAACACACTGACACTCTCCCTACCTATAGTTTTCTGTCCCTATAAAAAATGTTTTTTTAAAGATGGTTGATGATCAATGCTTTAGCACAGTATAGCACAAGGAGAATTTCCCTCACTGTCCTTCCCTGTCCCTACAAACAAGGATTAGCACAGTAAAACACACTGACACTCTCCCTACCTATAGTTTTCTGTCCCTATAAAAAATGTTTTTTTAAAGATGGTTGATGATCAATGCTTTAGCACAGTATAGCACAAGGAGAATTTCCCTCACTGTCCTTCCCTGTCCCTACAAACAAGGATTAGCACAGTAAAACACACTGACACTCTCCCTACCTATAGTTTTCTGTCCCTATAAAAAATTTTTTTTTAAAGATGGTTGATGATCAATGCTTTAGCACACTATAGCACAAGGAGAATTTCCCTCACTGTCCTTCCCTGTCCCTACAAACAAGGATTAGCACAGTAAACACACTGACACTCTCCCTACCTATAGTTTTCTGTCCCTATAAAAAATGTTTTTTTAAAGATGGTTGATGATCAATGCTTTAGCACAGTATAGCACAAGGAGAATTTCCCTCACTGTCCTTCCCTGTCCCTACAAACAAGGATTAGCACAGTAAAACACACTGACACTCTCCCTACCTATAGTTTTCTGTCCCTATAAAAAATGTTTTTTTAAAGATGGTTGATGATCAATGCTTTAGCACACTATAGCACAAGGAGAATTTCCCTCACTGTCCTTCCCTGTCCCTACAAACAAGGATTAGCACAGTAAACACACTGACACTCTCCCTACCTATAGTTTTCTGTCCCTATAAAAATTTTTTTTTTAAAGATGGTTGATGATCAATGCTTTAGCACACTATAGCACAAGGAGAATTTCCCTCACTGTCCTTCCCTGTCCCTACAAACAAGGATTAGCACAGTAAAACACACTGACACTCTCCCTACCTATAGTTTTCTGTCCCTATAAAAAATGTTTTTTTAAAGATGGTTGATGATCAATGCTTTAGCACAGTATAGCACAAGGAGAATTTCCCTCACTGTCCTTCCCTGTCCCTACAAACAAGGATTAGCACAGTAAAACACACTGACACTCTCCCTACCTATAGTTTTCTGTCCCTATAAAAAATGTTTTTTTAAAGATGGTTGATGATCAATGCTTTAGCACAGTATAGCACAAGGAGAATTTCCCTCACTGTCCTTCCCTGTCCCTACAAACAAGGATTAGCACAGTAAAACACACTGACACTCTCCCTACCTATAGTTTTCTGTCCCTATAAAAAATGTTTTTTTAAAGATGGTTGATGATCAATGCTTTAGCACAGTATAGCACAAGGAGAATTTCCCTCACTGTCCTTCCCTGTCCCTACAAACAAGGATTAGCACAGTAAAACACACTGCCACTCTCCCTACCTATAGTTTTCTGTCCCTATAAAAAAATTTTTTTTAAAGATGGTTGATGATCAATGCTTTAGCACACTATAGCACAAGGAGAATTTCCCTCACTGTCCTTCCCTGTCCCTACAAACAAGGATTAGCACAGTAAAACACACTGACACTCTCCCTACCTATAGTTTTCTGTCCCTATAAAAAATGTTTTTTTAAAGATGGTTGATGATCAATGCTTTAGCACACTATAGCACAAGGAGAATTTCCCTCACTGTCCTTCCCTGTCCCTACAAACAAGGATTAGCACAGTAAAACACACTGACACTCTCCCTACCTATAGTTTTCTGTCCCTATAAAAATTTTTTTTTTAAAGATGGTTGATGATCAATGCTTTAGCACACTATAGCACAAGGAGAATTTCCCTCACTGTCCTTCCCTGTCCCTACAAACAAGGATTAGCACAGTAAAACACACTGACACTCTCCCTACCTATAGTTTTCTGTCCCTATAAAAAATGTTTTTTTAAAGATGGTTGATGATCAATGCTTTAGCACAGTATAGCACAAGGAGAATTTCCCTCACTGTCCTTCCCTGTCCCTACAAACAAGGATTAGCACAGTAAAACACACTGACACTCTCCCTACCTATAGTTTTCTGTCCCTATAAAAAATGTTTTTTTAAAGATGGTTGATGATCAATGCTTTAGCACACTATAGCACAAGGAGAATTTCCCTCACTGTCCTTCCCTGTCCCTACAAACAAGGATTAGCACAGTAAAACACACTGACACTCTCCCTACCTATAGTTTTCTGTCCCTATAAATTTTTTTTTTTAAAGATGGTTGATGATCAATGCTTTAGCACACTATAGCACAAGGAGAATTTCCCTCACTGTCCTTCCCTGTCCCTACAAACAAGGATTAGCAAAGTAAAACACACTGACACTCTCCCTACCTATAGTTTTCTGTCCCTATAAAAAATGTTTTTTTAAAGATGGTTGATGATCAATGCTTTAGCACAGTATAGCACAAGGAGAATTTCCCTCACTGTCCTTCCCTGTCCCTACAAACAAGGATTAGCACAGTAAAACACACTGACACTCTCCCTACCTATAGTTTTCTGTCCCTATAAAAAATGTTTTTTTAAAGATGGTTGATGATCAATGCTTTAGCACACTATAGCACAAGGAGAATTTCCCTCACTGTCCTTCCCTGTCCCTACAAACAAGGATTAGCACAGTAAAACACACTGACACTCTCCCTACCTATAATTTTCTGTCCCTATAAAAAATGTTTTTTTAAAGATGGTTGATGATCAATGCTTTAGCACACTATAGCACAAGGAGAATTTCCCTCACTGTCCTTCCCTGTCCCTACAAACAAGGATTAGCACAGTAAAACACACTGACACGCTCCCTACCTATAGTTTTCTGTCCCTATAAAAAATGTTTTTTTAAAGATGGTTGATGATCAATGCTTTAGCACAGTATAGCACAAGGAGAATTTCCCTCACTGTCCTTCCCTGTCCCTACAAACAAGGATTAGCACAGTAAAACACACTGACACTCTCCCTACCTATAGTTTTCTGTCCCTATAAAAAATGTTTTTTTAAAGATGGTTGATGATCAATGCTTTAGCACACTATAGCACAAGGAGAATTTCCCTCACTGTCCTTCCCTGTCCCTACAAACAAGGATTAGCACAGTAAAACACACTGACACTCTCCCTACCTATAGTTTTCTGTCCCTATAAAAATTTTTTTTTTAAAGATGGTTGATGATCAATGCTTTAGCACACTATAGCACAAGGAGAATTTCCCTCACTGTCCTTCCCTGTCCCTACAAACAAGGATTAGCACAGTAAAACACACTGACACTCTCCCTACCTATAGTTTTCTGTCCCTATAAAAAAATTTTTTTTAAAGATGGTTGATGATCAATGCTTTAGCACACTATAGCACAAGGAGAATTTCCCTCACTGTCCTTCCCTGTCCCTACAAACAAGGATTAGCACAGTAAAACACACTGACACTCTCCCTACCTATAGTTTTCTGTCCCTATAAAATTTTTTTTTTTAAAGATGGTTGATGATCAATGCTTTAGCACACTATAGCACAAGGAGAATTTCCCTCACTGTCCTTCCCTGTCCCTACAAACAAGGATTAGCACAGTAAAACACACTGACACTCTCCCTACCTATAGTTTTCTGTCCCTATAAAAAATGTTTTTTTAAAGATGGTTGATGATCAATGCTTTAGCACACTATAGCACAAGGAGAATTTCCCTCACTGTCCTTCCCTGTCCCTACAAACAAGGATTAGCACAGTAAAACACACTGACACTCTCCCTACCTATAGTTTTCTGTCCCTATAAAAAAAATTTTTTTAAAGATGGTTGATGATCAATGCTTTAGCACACTATAGCACAAGGAGAATTTCCCTCACTGTCCTTCCCTGTCCCTACAAACAAGGATTAGCACAGTAAAACACACTGACACTCTCCCTACCTATAGTTTTCTGTCCCTATAAAAAATGTTTTTTTAAAGATGGTTGATGATCAATGCTTTAGCACAGTATAGCACAAGGAGAATTTCCCTCACTGTCCTTCCCTGTCCCTACAAACAAGGATTAGCACAGTAAAACACACTGACACTCTCCCTACCTATAGTTTTCTGTCCCTATAAAAAATGTTTTTTTAAAGATGGTTGATGATCAATGCTTTAGCACACTATAGCACAAGGAGAATTTCCCTCACTGTCCTTCCCTGTCCCTACAAACAAGGATTAGCACAGTAAAACACACTGACACTCTCCCTACCTATAGTTTTCTGTCCCTATAAAAAATGTTTTTTTAAAGATGGTTGATGATCAATGCTTTAGCACACTATAGCACAAGGAGAATTTCCCTCACTGTCCTTCCCTGTCCCTACAAACAAGGATTAGCACAGTAAAACACACTGACACTCTCCCTACCTATAGTTTTCTGTCCCTATAAAAAAATTTTTTTTAAAGATGGTTGATGATCAATGCTTTAGCACACTATAGCACAAGGAGAATTTCCCTCACTGTCCTTCCCTGTCCCTACAAACAAGGATTAGCACAGTAAAACACACTGACACTCTCCCTACCTATAGTTTTCTGTCCCTATAAAAAATGTTTTTTTAAAGATGGTTGATGATCAATGCTTTAGCACAATATAGCACAAGGAGAATTTCCCTCACTGTCCTTCCCTGTCCCTACAAACAAGGATTAGCACAGTAAAACACACTGACACTCTCCCTACCTATAGTTTTCTGTCCCTATAAAAAATGTTTTTTTAAAGATGGTTGATGATCAATGCTTTAGCACACTATAGCACAAGGAGAATTTCCCTCACTGTCCTTCCCTGTCCCTACAAACAAGGATTAGCACAGTAAAACACACTGACACTCTCCCTACCTATAGTTTTCTGTCCCTATAAAAAATGTTTTTTAAAGATGGTTGATGGTCAATGCTTTAGCACACTATAGCACAAGGAGAATTTCCCTCACTGTCCTTCCCTGTCCCTACAAACAAGGATTAGCACAGTAAAACACACTGACACTCTCCCTACCTATAGTTTTCTGTCCCTATAAAAAATGTTTTTTTAAAGATGGTTGATGATCAATGCTTTAGCACAGTATAGCACAAGGAGAATTTCCCTCACTGTCCTTCCCTGTCCCTACAAACAAGGATTAGCACAGTAAAACACACTGACACTCTCCCTACCTATAGTTTTCTGTCCCTATAAAAAATTTTTTTTTAAAGATGGTTGATGATCAATGCTTTAGCACACTATAGCACAAGGAGAATTTCCCTCACTGTCCTTCCCTGTCCCTACAAACAAGGATTAGCACAGTAAAACACACTGACACTCTCCCTACCTATAGTTTTCTGTCCCTATAAAAAATGTTTTTTTAAAGATGGTTGATGGTCAATGCTTTAGCACACTATAGCACAAGGAGAATTTCCCTCACTGTCCTTCCCTGTCCCTACAAACAAGGATTGGCACAGTAAAACACACTGACACTCTCCCTACCTATAGTTTTCTGTCCCTATAAAAAATGTTTTTTTAAAGATGGTTGATGATCAATGCTTTAGCACAGTATAGCACAAGGAGAATTTCCCTCACTGTCCTTCCCTGTCCCTACAAACAAGGATTAGCACAGTAAAACACACTGACACTCTCCCTACCTATAGTTTTCTGTCCCTATAAAAATTTTTTTTTTAAAGATGGTTGATGATCAATGTTTTAGCACACTATAGCACAAGGAGAATTTCCCTCACTGTCCTTCCCTGTCCCTACAAACAAGGATTAGCACAGTAAAACACACTGACACTCTCCCTACCTATCCTTCTCTTTCCCTAAACTAAAGGAATCCAGGTTATGCAAGAAAAAAAAATGTCACTGTCCCTGCCTATGCTTCTCTTTCCCTGCTCCGGAACACACTACACTAGTTTGCCGTGCTGGCGGCCTTTTATAGTGTGGGGCGTGTACTAAACACCCTCAGCAATAATTGGCCACAGGCATCCTGCCTGTGGCCAATCATTGCTCTCCTCGCTGCCGGCGCTGTGATTGGCCAAGCATGCGGGGTCACAGTGCATGCTTGGCCAATCACAGCGCCTGGATGACACTGCGATGGCGTAGTGCATTGTGGGCCGTTCGCGTCACTCGAATTAGGCGCGAACGGCCCAAATCGTTCGACCTTCGTCGAACGATCGAACAGCCGATGTTCGAGTCGAACGTATGTTCGACTCGAACACCGAGCTCATCCCTAATGTTTAGTGAGGAGAAACAGGAAGTGAGAAATTCAGACAAAGAAAAAAAACATTTAGAAGGTAAATAGAAGGAAAAGGTAAGTGAACCAACAATGCACTAGCTTAAAGGAACCTATTTGGAAAATAAAAAACGAACCTTTACAACCCCTTTAATGACCAATTGAAAAAATTGCATTTTTCTCATCATTAAAAACGGTTGTGTGTACGCGGCATAAGCCACAAATGGTGGGCATTATATAACTGCCTGTTGCCCATTAAGGCCTCATGCAGACTGGACATTTTTAACAGCTGTTGTTTTTGGCTTCAGGCGTTTTTTTCTGCAGGCAGTAAACTCCCCAGCATGTTTTCCTATGTGTCCATGCACACATAGGCTTTTATCAGCATTTTTGGCAGGGGCGTTTTCTGGCTTTAAAAAAACAACAACAAATTAGTGGGTTTTGAGAAGAGCTTTTGAGCTGTAAAAATGCTCTAACTCTAGTAAAAGCTTAAAAAATGCGAAAAAAATATGTTTATGAGCCATAAGCTTTTGTGGGAGTATAGTTTTGCTAAAAAAAAAAGCTAAAAAATGCAAATGCTAAAAAAACGCTACTGCAAAACACTTTGGCGTTTTTATAACGTCCAGTGTGCATGAGGCCTTAAACTTGCCATAACAGCATCTGGTAGAGGAAGTCCTTCAGCACAAATTTATTTTGTGGCCATGGAGATGTATGCAATCAAATGCCAAGAGGTACAAAGAAAGCTGATCCTGGAAAAAATCAAGGTGGTTTACAAAAAACATGTCCTTTAGAGCTCATTCACAATGTTTTATGAACAAAAATGCATGTGTTAAAACGTTCAATGATTTTTATTGGTTCATTTCACACCTCTGTGCTGCAGTTCAGCACACTTTTGAGAAAGTCTCACGTCCATTTTTATTGCGTTTTTGTGCCTTAAACGAGCCACTAAAGTTAATGGCAACACACAAAGATGCATAAAAGATGAATTTGATGCATTGTATATGCCTAGCAATAAGCCCCTTCCTGGCAACCTGCTTTATGATCATTTAATAAGAGAGAGTAAAAATGTCAGGCCTAGGGAACTAATAGATGCAATATCTTTCCAGAGTCTGCAGTGTTCCCTTCCTCTGTTCTAAAAATAAATCGTTTTTTTTTTTCTCTTAATTTCACTATGTCTATTCATGTCAAGTTAGCTCTGCTCCCCATATTTGGTTATGTCTTTTGTGGCTTAACCACTTAAGCCCCGGACCATTTGGTAGCTAAAGGACCAGAGGTGATTTCAGAATTTTGCACTGCGCTGCTTTAACTGTAAATTGTGCGGACATGCAATGTTGTACCCAAACGAAATTTGCGTCCTTTTCTTCCCACAAATAGAGCTTTCTTTTAATGGTATTTGATTGCCTCTGCGATTTTTATTTTTTTGCGATATAAACGGAAAAATACGAATATTTTGAAAAAAAATGATATTTTCTACTTTTTGTTATAAGAAAAATCGAATAAACTCAATTTTAGTCATACATTTAGGCCAAAATGTATTCAGCCACATGTCTTTAGTAAAAAAAATGTCAATAAGCGTATATTAATTGGTTTGCGCAAAAGTTATAGCGTCTACAAACTAGGGTACATTTTCTGGAATTTACACAGCTTTACATTTATGACTGCCTATCTCATTTCTTGAGGTGCTAAAATGGCAGGGCAGTACAAACCCCCCCCAAATGACCCCATTTTGGAAAGTAGACACCCCAAGGAAATTGCTGAGAGGCATGTTGAGCCCATTGAATATTTTTTTGTTTTTTGTCTCAAGTGATTGAATAATGACAAAAAAAATAAAAATTACAAAAAGTTGTCACTAAATGATATATTGCTCACACATGCCATGGTTATATGTGGAATTGCACCCCAAAATACATTTTGCTGCTTCTCCTGAGTACGGGGATACCACATGTGTGGGACTTTTTGGGTGCCTAGCCGCGTACGGGCCCCCGGAAACCAAGCACCGCCTTCAGGATTTCTAAGGGCGCAAATTTTTGATTTCACTCCTCACTACCTATCACAGTTTTGAAGGCCATAAAATGCCAAAATAGCACAAACCCCCCCCCCCCAAATGACCCCATTTTAGAAAGTAGACACCCCAAGGAAATTGCTGAGAGGCCTGTTGAGCCCATTGAATATTTTTTTTTTTTTTGTCCCAAGTGATTGAATAATGACAAAAAAAATAAAAAATAAAAAAAATTACAAAAAGTTGTCACTAAATGATATATTGCTCACACATGCCATGGTTATATGTGGAATTACACTCCAAAATACATTTTGCTGTATCTCCTGAGTACGGGGATACCACATGTGTGGGACTTTTTAGGAGCCTAGCCGCGTACGGGACCCCGAAAACCAAGCACCGCCTTCAGGATTTCTAGGCACAAATTTTTGATTTCACTCCTCACTACCTATCACAGTTTCGAAGGCCATAAAATGCCAAAATAGCACAAAACCCCCCCAAATGACCCCATTTTGGAAAGTAGACACCCCAAGCTATTTGCTGAGAGGCATGGTGAGTATTTTACATCTCTCATTTGTTTTTGAAAATGAAGAAAGTAAATATTTTTATTTTTTTTCAATTTTCAAAACTTTGTGACAAAAAGCAAGATCTGCAAAATACTCACAATACCTCTCAGCAAATAGCTTGGGGTGTCTACTTTCCAAAATGGGGTCATTTGGGGGGGTTTTGTGCCATCTGGGCATTCCATGGCCTCCGAAACTGTGATGGGCAGTGAGAAGTGAAATCAAAAATTTACACCCTTAGAAAGCCTGAAGGTGGTGCTTGGTTTTTGGGGTCCCGTACGCGGCTAGGCTCCCAAAAAGTCTCACACATGTGGTATCCCCGTACTCAGGAGAAGCAACAGAATGTATTTTGGGGTGTAATTCCACATATGCCCATGGCATGTTTGAGCAATATATCATTTAGTGACAACTTTGTGCAAAAAAAATAAAAAAAATTGTCTTTTTTCCGCAACTTGTGTCAACATATAAAATATTCCATGGACTCGACATGCCTCTCAGTATATAGCTTGGGGTGTCTACTTTCCAAAATGGGGTCATTTGGTTTTTTTTTGAACTGTTCTGGCATTTTATACACAACATTAGGAAGCTTACATCCACTCTTCTAACCACTTGAAGACAAAGCCCTTTTTGACACTTTTTGTTTACATGAAAACATTTTTTTTTTTTGCAAGAAAATTATGTTGAACCCCCAAACATTATATATATTTTTAAAGCAAAAGCCCTACAGATTAAAATGGTGGGTGTTGCATTTTTTTTTCTACACAGTATTTGCGCAGCGATTTTTCAAACGCATTTTTTGGGGAAAAAATACACTTTTTTTAATTTTAATGCACTAAAAAACACTATATTGCCCAAATGTTTGATGAAATAAAAAAGATGATCTTAGGCCGAGTACATAGATACCAAACACGACATGCTTTAAAATTTCGCACAAACGCGCATTGGCGACAAACTACATACATTTTTAAAAGCCTTTAAAAGCCTTTACAGGTTACCCCGTTAGATTTACAGAGGAAGTCTACTGCTAAAATTACTGCCCTCGATCTGACCTTCGCGGTGATACCTCACATGCATGGTGCAATTGCTGTTTACATATGACGCCAGACCGACGCTTGCGTTCGCCATTGGGCAAGAGCAGGGCAGGACAGGGGTGTTTTTTTTTTTTAATTATTAATTTTGCTTTTTTATTTTATTTTTAAATTGTTCCTTCCATATTTTTTTTTTTAATCATTTTTATTGTTATCTCAGGGAATGTAAATATCCCCAATGATAGCAATAGGTAGTGACAGGTACTCTTTTTTTGAAAAAACTGGTGTCTTCTAGACCCTAGATCTTTCCACTGCCATCAAAGCATCTGACCACACCAAGATCGGTGTGATAAAATGCTTTCCCAATTTCCCAATGGCACTTTTTATATCCGGGGGGGGACATTCCCTCCCACTGCTTGTAAAAGCAGTCCAGAGGCTAATTAGCCACTAGGATTGCTTTTACATGAAAGCCGGCCGCTGGCTGAAAAGAATAATACCAAGATGATACCTAAACCCGCAGGCATCATTCTGGTATTAACATTCAAAGTCCAGCAACATACCAGTACGTTGCTGGTCCTTGTTGGACATGTATTGTAATCTTTTTTTTTTCATGCAGCCAGTTGGCTGAACGAAAAAAGAGATTGATCGGTGGGTATGCCCACCATTAGAATACCGCCCTTCATTCACCCACTTCTAATGATGGGCATACATGCACCATTTATATATGCCGAAGCATGGGGGCATCCTCCCGCAAAAAAGTTATGCCGCACACACATGGTCGGACTTTTCCACGGGCAAGCCTCCGTCGGAATTTCGACCGTATGTATGCGGCATTAGGAGCAAAATCGCTCCTCCGCTCCTTCGCCCCTGCTGCCCCAATGCTTCGGCATATATGCTTTTTTTTTTAACTGTGGTGGTGAAATCACCTCCTACAGCACTGGAGTCGCAGGGATCAGGCCTGTCTCTGCGAACGCTGCAGTTATGTGTGTTGTGTTTTGTAAGTGACAGTGATCGATCGATACTGCACTTAGGTGGCCTGGGCTGGACGGAGGGGCAAAACGCAGGTGCTAGCAGGTATCTGGGCTGATCCCGCTAACACTGCATTTTTGGGAACCCTAAACTGCTGGGGACGCTAGTATAGATCTGATCAGATCAGATATTGATCTGTTCAGATACTATACCACTAAGGGAGGTGTATGCTTCACGCGTGGGTATTAGCGTTACTGGCACTAACCTGACGCTGCCTGGGGTGTGACGCAGACCCTCTCTGACGCTAAAACCTAATTGATATCACCCGCCGGGGGTTAAACCTTTATTGGGTTATATATACGGCGGGTGCCCTGACACTATAAAAAGCAAACTAACTAACCAGCGTCACCCGTAACACTTATATGGTGATCACTGGTGAAAGGGTTAACTAGGGGCAATTAGGGGGTTAAAACCTTTATTAGATAATATATGGGGGCACCTGACGCTATAAAAACCTGCGGCGAACCTAAAAAAAATTATTGGCTACCGATCGGCATCACTGACACTAAGACAGCGATCAGAAAAACGATCGCTTAGCGACAGTGGTGATAGGGGGTGAAAGGGTTACCTGGGGGGCGATCAAGGGGGTTAAACCTTTATTAGATAATATATGGGGGTACCTGACGCTATAAAAACCTGCGGCGAACCTAAAAAAAATTACTGGCTACCGATCTGCATCACCGACACTAAGACAGCGATCAGAAAAACGATCGCTTAGCGACAGTGGTGATAGGGGGTGAAAGGGTTACCTGGGGGGCGATCAAGGGGGTTAAACCTTTATTAGATAATTTATGGGGGTACCTGACGCTATAAAAACCTGCGGCGAACCTAAAAAAAATTACTGGCTACCGATCTGCATCACCGACGCTAAGACAGCGATCAGAAAAATGATCGCTTAGCGACGGCGGTGCTAGGGGGTGAAAGGGTTATCTGGGGGGTGATCAGGGGGTTAAACCTTTATTAGGTAATATATGGGGGTACCTGACGCTATAAAAACCTGCGGCGAACCTAAAAAAAATTACTGACTACCGATATGCATCACAGACGCTAAGACAGCGATCAGAAAAATTATCGCTTAGCGACAGTGGTGATAGGGGGTGAAAGGGTTACCTGGGGGGGCGATCAAGGGGGTTAAACCTTTATTAGATAATTTATGGGGGTACCTGACGCTATAAAAACCTGTGGCGAACCTAAAAAAAATTACTGGCTACCGATCTACATCACCGACGCTAAGACAGCGATCAGAAAAATTATCGCTTAGCGACGGCGGTGCTAGGGGGTGAAAGGGTTATCTGGGGGGTGATCAGGGGGTTAAACCTTTATTAGGTAATATATGGGGGTACCTGACGCTATAAAAACCTGCGGCGAACCTAAAAAAAATTACTGGCTACCGATCTGCATCACAGACGCTAAGACAGCGATCAGAAAAATGATCGCTTAGCGACAGTGGTGATAGGGGGTGAAAGGGTTACCTGGGGGGCGATCAAGGGGGTTAAACCTTTATTAGATAATTTATGGGGGTACCCGACGCTATAAAAACCTGCGGCGAACCTAAAAAAAATTACTGGCTACCGATCTGCATCACCGACGCTAAGACAGCGATCAAAAAAATGATCGCTTAGCGACGGCGGTGCTAGGGGGTGAAAGGGTTATCTGGGGGGTGATCAGGGGGTTAAACCTTTATTAGGGGGGGGTTAGGGGGCTACACTGGACCTAAAACGAACTTTAGTGACACTTTTACAGTCACAAATGTCACTGATTGCAGTGATCAGTAAATAAATGGTCACTGCAATCAGTGACACTGTGACTGGGGGCTGGGGGGTGATCTGCGGGGGCCTGGGGTGGCGATTTGTGTGCCTATGTGTCCTGGTGTCAGTGTACTGTTTGTGCACTAACCTGTATGTCTTCTCTTGTAGGGCGTTCGGTATATGTGAGCGCCGCATGAGAGATGACATCACTTCCTCCTGCTTCCTCTGCCTGTGTTTACATTACAGGACAGAGGAAGCATTTTCATTCGCCGGGAGCGATCGCGGGGGGTGGCCGGAATCGAACGGCCGTCCCCTCATCTCGGATCGCTCCCCAACGAATACCGACTGCTCACTGTATAGGAGGGGGGTCAGATCGGACCCCCCAACTGTACAAAGGCAATCACGTACACTGTACGTGATTGTGCCTGTCGGTGCCATTCTGCCGACGTACATATACAGTGAGCGGTCGTTAAGTGGTTAAAGTAGACGTAAACCGCATCAATTAAAAAAAAAAATGAAACCCTGCAAGGTAAAGGCATAATGTGTTAGTATGCATTGCATACTAGCACATTAGGAGATCAGTGAAGTATTTTTGAATGTTTTAATTTAATTAATGTTTATGTTTTAATTTCATCACATTTTGAAATGCTTGCCCTAGAACACAGCCCTCTAGCGCTGCGCTGTCACTGCTGACATGCGCTTCAATCTTCACCCGTTCTTCCTTCCGGGTTCGCGTCCTCCGGTCGTCAGATTGGCTGCACTGCGATGACGTCACTTCCGCACGCAGATGAGTCACAGGCCACGGCTTGGAGTTCTGAAGGGACGGCACGGGTATACCATCCCTTCAGAGCGCATGCGCTGGTGGCGTCACCGGCTGCATGCAGTGTGAATATCACCTAAACTGTATAAGTTTCGGAGATATTGGCTGCACTTACAGGTAAGCCTTATACAGGTAAGACTTACCCGTATGTTCAAGTGCCAAAAAAGGGTTTATTTCCACTTTAACCCATTCCTGCTGGTGTAACACATATACACATTTGCCAACATTAAAAAAAAAAATTCCAGGGACACTTTTTTAGCTTTTTTTAGTGTGTCCAACTGGCCACTAGATGCGGGTAATTACCCTTTTAGGGGTGGGGCATTCATTTAAATTGGGCATGGTTCTAAAACAGGCATATTCATAAACCTGAAGTTTAGCTAAACAAATTAACCTCTATACCTTTAGTGAGCTAACTTACCAGTAGTGAAGAATATCCCAAGCAGTTGGATCCTCTTGTCTCTGAACTTCTGCTGTGGGGGTTACCAGGTTTGGGTCTTCTGTGAGGCTGCTGTGAAAAAGTTCCCAACGAAAACCTGTCATTGCTTGTTCTGCCATGACCCCAGCACACCTCTGTCTCCAGTGCCCCCCCCCCCAGCACACCTCTGCATCCAGTGCCCCACAATCAACTTCTGCCTCCAGTGCCTCCCAACACACCTCTGCTGACAATGCCCCTCCAGCAAACCTCTGCTCCCAGTGCTCCCCAGCACACTTCTGCCTCTAATGCCCCCCAGCACACCTTTGCCTCCAGTGCCCCCCTCAGCACACCTCTGCCATCAGTGCCCCCCCAGCTCACCTTTGCCTTTAGTGCCCCCCTGCACACTTTTGCTGCCAATGCCTCCCAGCACATCCCTGCTGCCAATGCCCTCCCAGCACACCTCTGATTCCATCATCCAAAAACATCCCCTGCCTCCATGCTCCCTAGGTACATGCAGCCTCCACAATATTACAGTGCCTTGAAAAAGTATTCATGCCCCTTGAAATATTTTAGAACTAATTAACTTCTTCAGCCCCCCTGAGTCAATAATTTGTAGAACCACCCTCATGCTGCAATTACAGCTGCAAGTCTGTTTGGGTATGTCTCTACCAGCTTTGTACATCTAAAGAGTGACATTTTTGCCCATTCTTCTTTGCAAAATAGCTCAAGCTCTGTCAGATTGGATGGAGAACGTCTGTGAACAGCAATGTTCAAGTCTTGCCAGAGATTCTCAATTGGATTTAGGCCTGGACTTTGATTGGGCCATTCTAACACATGAATATGCATTGATCTAAACCATTTCATTGTAGCTTGGCTGTATGTTTAGGGTCATTGTCCTGCAGGAAGGTGAACCTCCATCCCAGTCTTAAGTCTTTTGCAGACTCTAATGCCCTGTACACACGATCGGATTTCCGATGCAATAAAATCCGATGTATTTTTCCATCGGAAATCCAATGAAGCTGACTTTCATCAGTCTTGCCTATACACCATCAGTCAAAATTCCGACCGTCCAAAACGCTGTGACGTAAAACACTCCGACAAGCCGAGAAAAATTAAGTTCAATGCTTCTGAGCATGCGTCGACTTGATTCTGAGCATGCGTGGGTTTTTCTCCGATGGAGTTCCACACAGACGATCATAATTTGCTATCGTTTTTTTTTTCCATCGGTAAAATTTAAAACAGGTTCTATTTTTTTATACCGATGGAAAAAAGACTGATGGGGCCCACACACGATTGGTTTGTCTGATGAAAAAAGTCCATCAGTCTTTTTTCATCAGAAAAAACGATCGTGTGTACGCGGCATAACAGTTTTTCTTCTAAGATTGCCCTGTATTTGTCTCCTTCCATCTTCCCATCAACTCTGACCAGCTTCCCTGTCCCTGCTGAAAAAAAGCATCCCCACAACATGATGCTGCCACCACCATTTTTCACAGTGGCGATGGTGTGTTCAGGGTGATGTGCAGCGTTAGCTTTCGAACACATAGAGCGTTTTGCTTTTAGGCCAAAAAGTTCAATTTTGGTATCATCTGACAAGAGCACATTTTCCACATTTTTTCTGTGTACCTTTCATGGCTTCTCGCAAACTGCAAATGGGACTTCTTTTGGCTTTCTTTCAACAATGGCTTCCTTCTTGCCACTCTTCCATAAAGGCCAGATTTGTGAAGTGCATGACTAATAGTTGTCCTGTGGACATATTCTCCCACCTGAGCTGTGGATCTCTGCAGCTCCTTCAGAGTTACCATGGGCCTCTTGGCTGGTTCTCTGATTAATGCTCTCCTTGCTCGGCTTGTCAGTTTGGGTGGACGGCCATGACTTGGAAGGTTTGCAGTTGTGCCATACTCTTTCCACTTTCGGATGATGGATTGAACAGTGCTGAGATGTTCACAGCTTGTGATATTTTATTATAACCTAACCCTACCTTAAACTTCTCCACAGCATTATCCATGACCTGTCTGTGTTACTTGGCCTTCATGATGCTGTTTGTAAACTAAGGTTCTCTAACAAACCTCTGAGTGCTTAGCAGAACAGCTGTATTTATACTGAGATTAAATTACACACAGGTGGACTGTATTTACTAATTAGGTGACTTCTGAAGGGAATTGGTTCCACTAGACTTAATGTAGGGGTATCAGAGTAAAGGGGGCTGAATACAAATGCATGCCACATTTTTCAGATATTTATTTGTAAATACATTTGTAAACCATTCATTATTTTCCTTCCACTTCACAATTATTTGCCACTTGTTGTTCTATCACATAAAATCACAATAAAATTAATTTACGTTTTTGGTTGTAACATGGAAGAATTTGGAAAATTTCAAGGGGCATGAATACTTTTTCAAGGCATTGTATATGACTGCTTCGCACAGGCACACAGGGAGTCTATTTAGAAGCCAAGCAGTGCCCAGAAATTATGCATCACCCTACCCCCCAGCTGTAATGCACTGAAGGTGGAGAGTGGAGGTCCCAGGTGACACAGTATGCACAGTATTCCCCCATGGTGCAATGCAGTATTCTGCTGCACTGTCCCACCAAATGCAGGACAGTTGGCAGGAATGCATATATGTGGCACAACAGTGGGTAAGCCTTGCATGCAAAGCCACACATATGCCTCCATGGAACGCTGCAGTTCTGTGTTGAGAGCGTGCTCCCAGCACATTGTCTGAGCTGTCATTAATAGCTCCCAGGCACCGTTTACAAATGGGAGCCATTGGGACAGGTTCCTGATCATGTGACCACTGTGACAGTCACTGTGATCACATCACTAGGAACTCTGCCTTGACCTCCCAGCATTAAGATGTACATGGGACGTTTTTACAACCTCTCCTGAACGATTTAACTTGACAGATAGTAACCCACGTTTAAAAAGTCAGTTTTGCTGCGTTTACATGCGTTTGCGTTTAGAAGCGTTTCAGCAAAAATATATATATATATATATATATATATATATATATATATATATATATATATTTTTTTTTTTAAATGGGCAAAAACGAAAAACACCTATAAACGAAACGCTGCTAAGCGCGGGTTACCGCATTTAGCCGCGTTTAGAAACGTTTGGCGTTTGAAATGCCACTAAATTCAGAGTCTGAACTAAACTTTCCAAAAAAAGCCTCTAAACTCAACTGCCTAGAAACGACTATAAACAACCCTGTGTACATGGACAGATAAGATAACATTGAATGAGTTCAGGGGCAGTTGAAAAAAGTTTCCAACTGCCTCTGAACGTCCGTTTAGCAGCAGCAGTGTACATGGGGCCTTAAAGGGCACCATTTTTTTTACACTAAAATCTTTGACCCCTGTGAGGTGCCTTTACCTGCATGCATTGATTATTCATGTGTCATTTTTAATATACTGTGTTTCAGTTCTCTACAACTAAACATAATTGCAGCCTGACTTCTTTCTTTGTTTTGCTATGTATGACCTGAAGTCACACTGAAGAGAAAGTGAGAGTAAAAAAAAGACCCATCTTTGGTATAAATGTCTGCAATAACATTCCCTGTCATTATCGGAGGAAGTAGTAATAAACACCAGCGCTGGTGTCAGAAAGTGGAAATATAAGCCTCAGCATTGTTGGACAGTCAATGCTGGCTATAAAATTACCCCCTTCCCCTCAGTCATGGTTAAGGAATTTATGGAAATAAAATTCTATTACATGTATTACAATTTATTAAATATTAAATTCCACTTCATTTGTGGTCAGTTTTTTTGTATCCCCCCATCCTCATTGCTATACAGTGTATACCTTCCTGACCCATAATTTCCAGCTCTGCTGCCTCTTTCCCCAGGGGCCGGTACTGAAAATGTTACTGCTGACTGGAGATCAATCTTGGACACTTGGCACCTGATGTTTGGTATCTATGAGTTTTTCAGACTGCAATTAGCACAGGTGACAAATTGGCAGCTCCTACCAACTTATATGTGTACAGGTGAAACTCGAAAAATTCGAATATCGTGCAAAAGTTCATTTATTTCACTAATGCAACTTAAAAGGTGAAACTAATATATGAGATAGACTCATTACATGCAAAGCAAGATAGTTCAAGCCATGATTTGTCATAATTGTGATGATTATGGCTTACAGCTCATGAAAACCCCAAATCCACAATCTCAGAAAATTAGAATATTACATGCGATCAATAAAACAAGGATTGTACATAGAACAATATCAGACCTCTGAAAAGTATAAGCATGCATATGTACTCAGTACTTGGTTTGGGCCCCGTTTGCAGCAATTACTGCCTCAATGCGGCGTGGCATGGAAGCTATCAGCCTGTGGCACTGCTGAGGTGTTATGAAAAGAGAAAAGGTTCGCCCTTGGGACTTTGAGTGAGGTGAGCACTGTTGAGCCAATGAAAATCGCAGGAATAATTGCAATGTATATTTATTCAAGTAAAAAACAGTACATACATTGATGTCATGAACATGGGACAATGCATACAAAATACAAGACAAGTAAAAAGTAGGTAAAATTATATTGCAAGTATCTGACAATAATCATGTAAACACACAGGCATCAATTGTACCCGATGTGTTTCGCGAGGCTTAGCTTGCTCTTCAGGGGTAGATGCACGTAGTGAACCTAAAATGATATAGTATATAGTATTATGTGAAGGCACGGGGGGGGGGGGTCTCTTGAATAAGGAAACTCCCATGCTCACCACTGGACATTGCCAAAGGACAGCGGAGGTGAGGCTCCCAAATGGCAGCAGTGATTGTCTCACCAGGGAGCTGAGGAGGCGGAGCCAAACGAAATTTCAAACGGGGCATATGTGTATCCCCAAAATTCTCAATGAATCCATAAGGAATGTTGGCTCTGAATGTAAATATGTATATTTGATAATTTGAATATTGGAGTAAATGAGTATATGGTAACATATGTATATCTATGCGTAGATAAAATACCTGAGCCAAGGATGGTAAAAGTATGGAGACTGAGGGGGAGAGTGAAAAAAAAATGCCAGAGATTGGCTGGTGTGCTTGAAGAAAGATCAGAGAGGAAAACAGAAAGAAAGGGAGAGTGTGAATGAAATAGAATGCAGGTGTGTGGTGAAGACTGTGATGAAAAAGCAAGTTGCACATAAATGCTTGAAGTGAGTGATATACAGACATATAAAGGTGTACCTTGGTGGAGTAAGTCAGAAGGTAGTGAGTTCCAAAGAAGGGACCTGCACTTGTGTGTCTGGCCTCAGTGAAAGAAAGCAAACAATGAGATCCATGCTGTGAAAACCTCCAATAAATACCCCTGAAGGAGCCAGAGAGACTCCGCCCCAACGCTATGTGTAGATGACCAAACAAACGAGTGCCAAAACCCGCCAACCGTCAATAAAGGCAGTGCGCGGGCTCAGACACTCCCCCGGGCCATCTTGATGGTAACAATGCCTGCAGCCACAGCGATACTGCAAAATCGCAGACATCGCGCGGCCGACGCATGAACATGGCTCCGATATGCAGGTGGCCCCGCCCGCTCAAAAAGAGCAGGCGGGGACATCAAGATGGCCCGGGGGGGCCCGGGGGTGTCTGAGCCCGTGCACCGCCTTTATTGACGATGAGCGGGTTTGGCACTTGTTTGTTTGGCCATCTACACATGGCGTTGGGGGGCGGAGCCTCTCGGGCTCCTTCGGGGGTATTTATTGGAGGTTTGCACAGCATGGATCTCATTGTTTGCTTTCTTTCACTGAGGCCAGACACACAAGTGCAGGACCTTTCTTTGGAACTCACTACCTTTTCTTTATTTTTTCTGCTGAGGTGTTATGGAAGACCATGATGCTTCAATAGCGGCCTTCAGCTCTTCTGCATTGTTCATCTCATGTCTCTCATCTTTCTCTTGGCAATGCCCCATAGATTCTCTATGGGGTTCAGGTCAGGCGAGTTTGCTGGCCAATCAAGCACAGTAATCCCACGGTCATTGAACCAGGTTTTGGTGCTTTTGGCAGTGTGGACATGTGCATAGTCCTGCTGGAAAATTAAGTCAGCATCCCCATAGAGCTCGTCTGCGGAAGGAAGCATGAAGTGCTCCGAAATCTTCTGGTAGACGGCTGCACTGACCCTGGCCTTAATGAAGCACAGTGGACCAACACCAGCAGATGACATGGCTCCCCAAATCAACACAGACTGTGGAAACTTTACAATGGACTTCAAGCAATTTGCAGCATGTGCCTCTCCATTCTTCCTCCATACTCTGGCTCCTTGGTTTCCAAATGAGATGCAAAATTTGCTCTCATCACAAAAGAGGACTTTGGACCACTGAGCAACAGACCAGGTCTGTTTTTCTTCAGCCCAGGTAAGACGCTTCTGACGTTGTTTGATGTTCAGGAGTGGCTTGACAAGAGAAATACAACATTTTAAGCCCATGTCCAGGATCCGTCTGTGTGGTGTGGTGGCTCTTGATACACTGACTCCAGCCTCAGTCCACTCCTTGTGAAAGTCCCCAACACTTTTGAAAGGCCTTTTCCTGACAATCCTCTCCAGGCTGCGGTCATCCCCGCTACTTGTGCACCTTTTCCTTCCACACCTTTCCCTTCCACATAACTTTCTATTAATGTGCTTTGATACAGCACTTTGGGAACATCCAACTTCTTTTGCAATTACCCTTTGAGGCTTTCCCTCCTTATGGAGGGTGTCAATGATGGTTTTCTGCTCAACTAGAATATTGCACCTTTTCACAATATTCCAATTTTCTGGGATTGTGGATTTGGGGTTTTCATGAGCTGTAAGCCATAATCTTCAAAATTATGACAAATCACGGCTTGGAATATCTTGCATTGCATGTAATGAATCTATCTCATATATTAGTTTCACCTTTTAAGTTGCATTAGTGAAATAAATTAACTTTTGCACAATATTCAAAATTTTCCAGTTTCACCTGTATGTGCTGCCAGGGACATATTGATTTTGTAGTCAAAGCCAGAATTAGCATTGTAGTGTATTGAAAAACTATTTGAATGTAGGTACAATAAACATAGATAAACTCCTAATTCCCATTAAAAAATTTTATTTAGTAACATTTTTCCAACAGGAAGTAGTCATGTATATGAATTTAACATAATAGCAGTCAGGGCTAGCCCAAGACATTGTGCTTCCTGGGTCCAATAATAAAATGCTGCCCCCCCCCCCCCCCCCCAAAAAAAAAAAAAAAAACACCCACCAAAAGGCACTGCATCCATTATTTTATATTATGATAATTAAAACAAAATTTGTATTAATCAGGAAGTCAGATTTACATGCAACAGCACCTTGTCTATATGCAAAATTATATGACATACCATTATGTTCAATTCCAAGGGGTGGGCTAGGGCAGTATAGGGGTGAGCTAGGGCAGTATAGGGGCAGGATAGAGCAGTATATAGACAGGCTAGGGTAGTATAGGGGCAGGCTGGGGTAGTATATAGATAGGCTAGGGTAGTATAGGGGCAGGTTAGCGTAGCATATAGACAGGCTAGGGTAGTATAGGGGCAGGCTAGAGTAGTAAACGGACATGTGGGTAGTATATGGTCACACTAGGATAGTATATAGACAGGCTAGGGTAGTATATGGACAGGCTAGGGTAGTATATAGATAGACTAGGGTAGTATAGGGGCAGGCTGGGGTAGTATATAGATAGGCTAGGGTAGTATAGGGGCAGGTTAGGGTAGTATATAGACAGGCTAGGGTAGTATAGGGGCAGGCTAGAGTAGTAAACGGACATGTGGGGAGTATATGGGCACACTAGGGTAGTATATAGACAGGCTAGGGTAGTATATGGACAGGCTAGGATAGTATATAGATAGGCTAGAGTAGTATATGGACAGGCTAGGGTAGTATATGTAGTATATGGACAGGCTAAGGCAGTATAGGGGCAGGCTAGGGTAGTATATGGACAGGCTAAGGCAATATAGGGGCAAGCTGGGGTAGTATATAGACAGGCTAGGGTAGTATAGGGGCAGGTGGAATGGCAGTAGTATAGGGGCAGTTGTCATCATGACACACAAAACTGCTGGAAAAAAAAATCTTGGTTGTCTATTTGCTGGGTAAATTGAAGAGAAGGAGAGGTGGCCATGGTTCAATTTGTTGCCCCTCTCAAAGTGCTGCCTGGGTCCAATGGACCCACTGGGACCTATGGTAGGGCCGGCCCTGAATGCAGTGATTCACATGACAATCTGATTATTTTACAGAAATATCACTTTTCAGCAGAATCCCTGCCAATTCCATACAACACATTAAATGCCTTTGGGATGCCTGTTTAGGTGGCCGATTGGATAAAATAATCTGCAAATTTGTCTTGGACCATTACCATGCTTTCTCAAGCAGGAATCCATCTCTCTGCCCAACATAGGTATGAAGGACACATACTGCCTTGACTGCCTCTATTGCATTTGGCAAGGAGAGGTTAACGGGTGAGTGTAGGCTGCACCACTTGTTTGCTAACATTACAAATGCGTATTCAATTGTATGCCAGGCATGGCTGAGTCTATAGTTGAAGACCTGCTGTCTAATGCATATCCAGAATTTGTGCAATATGTGCATAGAAGCTGTTCTCCAGTGGGTATGCTTTATCTTCCACAAGCACCACTGATGAACTGGACTTGCTGGTTCCTGGAAGGTGATGGTTGGGTGGCAAGTAAAGCTCATGTTTTCACAGCATTTGTCTTATGGACACATAGAACAGTGGCTCGGGAGCGAGCATGCAGCAATGACCCCAGGACAAGCGGCTTTCTCTGGGGGCACTGCTCAAGAGGAAGAAGCCACAAGCGCCAGCGGGGAACCAGAAAAGAAGAGTGTGACAGGAGGGTCACTTTGGACGCAGGGTGAGCCAGGAAATAATGGACATTAAGAAATATATCTTGGACTACCTAAAATGGATCTGTAATATTTATCCACCATATTCCCAAGGATATCTGTAAAGGACTATTTACTGATTCTGGACTCAACAGGTTAATTGAGAGATATTGAGGTGTTCAGCCTCAATCACCTGTCTGCCTAGTGTAATGCTAATGAATTCCGGCTTCTAGAAGACCTGTTCATGGTTTGTGGTGATGTGGATTGGGGAAATTAAATCTGTCCTTGTGTGTATTGTAAAGTACCAGACAGTCTGGTGAATATAAAGGTCATGCATAGTTATTTAAACATAAAGGGGATTAGAACCTGTTGTCTCCTAGCAGACATCAAAATAATGTGTATTGGCTCTTGTTATGTTGTGGGTGGAGCTGGACCATTGTTCATTTTAGGTTAATGCAGTATTGGATGGGTATAAAAGTTACAATGTTTTTCTCAATAAATTCATTCGAACCTAGGAAGATACAGAGTGTGTCTCGTTATTCCAGAAGGATTAATTCCTATGGGAAGGGGTCGTCTGACTGTGGAGGATCGACAGTGAATTTGTGTCCAGGAGAGGGAAGAGATATAAACGGTGTTACCCCCTTTCGTATTTGGGGTGCCGTTACATTGGTTGGCAGCAGCGGGATTTTCCCTCCAGTTCCTGGGACACTCCAAGCCACCACAGTGAATGACCAGCTATGCAGCCTGCAGGAAAGCCACGCTGAAAGACCTACTTGAGAGCCATGAAGGGACCAGTGGGACAAAGAACAAGATGGACCAGAGAGATGGTGATGCAGGACCCCGGTCAGTTGAAGATTTGTTTCAGCAACGAGTGCGACAGCGGTTGGCATTATATGGTGCTAACCCATCAGAGACCGCCATACAGGAAGCCATTAGAGGCATCCAGCTGCAGGATGCGCGACAAAAGAGAGAACTAGAGCGGCAACATGAGTGGAGAATGGCGGAAATACTGCAATCGGAGACAACACCTAAAGAAGCAGCACCAACTGAAAGGAGAGGAGAGATACAGATACCAGCCGACATGGAAAAGGAATTCAGAAGGAGGTTGCGAGAGATGCAGATACAGCATAAAGGACCAGTATCAGAGGAGGTTCTGCTGGGATGGTCTGATTCAATCCGCTGCGAACTCTGGAAGAAAGCGCTGGCTCTCGAGCAGCAACACCAGGGAAAATTTCTCCCCTCCATCCATGTAAGGTACTGGTCGCAGTATGAAGTACGAATGCTGTTATTGGGGTAACAACCGAAGCAGGAGTGGACAGCTGAGTTAAGCAGGCTGATCTGGGCAGAGATGCGGTCGGACGAGAGCTACAGAGCCCTCCGGTGGTATGTAGCCCATTGTTCATTTTAGGTTAATGCAGTATTGGATGGGTATAAAAGTTACAATGTTTTTCTCAATAAATTCATTCGATCCTAGTAAGATACAGAGTGCGTCTTGTTCTTCCAGAAAGATTAATTCCTATGGGAAGGGGTCGTCTGACTGTGGAGGATCGACAGTGAATTTGTGTCCAGGAGAGGGAAGAGATATAAACGGCGTTACCCCCTTTCGTATTTGGGGTGCCGTTACAAAGAGGATCAGGGCTGCTCTGTGTAAAACCACTGCACAGAGTAGGTAAGTATAACATGTTTGTTATTTTATTTATTTTTTATGAAACATTAATATCACTTTAACTCTGAACTGCTTATCTATCATCCAAAGTCCACTGGGTCCTCTTTTCCCAGGAACTCTGCAATGCGCGTCAGGACGCTTCGGGGTAAGACCGCACTATATTAAGATGCATCTCAACTCAACTCAACTCAAGTCCAGGTCTCTAAAGCAATAATTATCATCAGCCATACCTAGTAGTACAATTGAGAAGTAGTTCTTATAATATATATGTAACTCTACCCCTGAAGGAGCCACCTAAGTATGTTTGGTTCCATACTCTGCCTCTCAACCTTAAGAACAGTTTCAGCCCCTCTGACACACCTGGCAAAAGTGTAAGTGCAAGGACCAATGAGAAACACACGTTATGATAAACACAGAAATTTTCTTTACTGCAATATTTCTGTGGAAAAGAGTAACAAACAGTAACCATATATATTCAAGTAATGCAATTGGAGAGCAATAACTGAGATTAAAAGAGAAGTATGTTTTTTTTTGGCCTATTCATGCTTGCCTAGGTGTCCCCCGGTGCCTCTGCACTGAGAACCCAGCGATCGAACATCGAACATCGCTGATGGCTCGGTTCTCACAGATCCCCAAGTGGAGAGCTGTTGACTGTCAATCAGCAGCTCTCCTCTCTGCTCCTCCATGCTCACTGGAGCGCTGAGCTGTGGAGGGGCAGGGAGCAGGCATCTCAGGCTCTCAGCGGCTCACTGAGAGGCTGAGACGGGCATCAGTCCAGGCACCTGGCGGATCCAGAATTTATTGTCGCGATGATGCGGTGCCTGGACTGATTCTTGTGTACGTTAGCAGACAGCTTACTTCAGTCCGCTCTCTGCTGAAAACGGGTCACAGGAGTGCAAAACGAATAGCACTCCTGTGACCCATAGGCGAAGCCCAGTCAAACGAGCTCAGGCTGGACTTCTCCTTTAAGAGCAATATAGCGCAATACCATATTTAGGCTGATTCAGGGGATTCAAAACCTGAGATTAACCCCAAGAGCAGAGGCAAGCACTTCAAAACCAATAAATCACAATATGGCAATCTGTACCAGATTGGTTATCTTTACTCAGGTCGGCTCTATGAGTCCAGGCCGGAGGAGAGCAGAGGATCGACCCTCTTATGTCAGGCCTCTCTCTTCTATCTCCTGACACCACAGGCCCAACTTTAAACACTTTATTCAAATCAACATGTAATGGCTTAACTTCCTAGATAAACTGTCCCACACACACGCACTGCATATACTGAGCCCTGAATATGTGTGTGCGGGTCCGTATGGCACTAGTAGCTTCAGTCCTTTTGAAGAAAAAATAAGACTTTGTGTCTTCAGCTAGCCACTTTCGTTGGTGCACTTAAACTCCTGAATAGCAATGCCAAACAAAACAACTGGCTTGGATTATCATATGAGGATGGTGCAGCAAGGTGAAAGGACAACAGTGTCTGTATACAGTGTCCCTGGGAATGGATGACCTTATCCTTTAGCCATGTGGCACTACAAGTATCAGCAAGATAACTAACAGCAATGATGTCTGTATACAGTGTCCATTTAACTTCTTCTGTGGTGCAGTGTCCCTGTTTCTCTGTTTCCTGCAAATGGGCAAAAGCCCCCTCACCCCAAGACCCAAACGTCCTGGAACAAGCATGCTCTCCTGGTGACCCGACTGGTCACCTCACACTGGAACGCTTCACCGTTGGTGCAGGTGCGCCTGGACGTACACCTGGTATCCTCCTATCTCAGACTGGCGGCAGAGGCCTAAATCATGCTGTGAAATCACCTAGCAGGCAGTACCTCTACCTTAGGTCTGCTCTCTTCCTCCGCCTCGTGCTGTCTGAAAATGTCTCAGCAAAGCAAGATGGAGTCTTTAGTTCCTCTTCTCCAGAGCATGCTGGCTCTTGCAGTTCCATACAGTTCAATCTGAATGTGAAACTTGAGTCCTGGAACTACAATTCCCTTTATGCTTTTCTCCCTGGTGGTAATCACTCTGCTGACAGGATGTGATGACACAGTGTCTTAGCTGGCACTAGAGGGAAACAGTCTCACTGAATTAATGTTGCAGAGTCCTTCTGATACTACAGGTAAGATAGCCAGCTCCCTGCTACATATTAATGCTGGCTAGTGGCATTATAAGTTATCTATGTTTTCCATCTCAAAATAAAGCACCCTTCTCTTCTCAGTTCCTGCATGGTTGATTTCTTTATCACTTCTTTACATAAAACATAGAGCTGTAAATGTATACACTGTGTTTGAATTTGCGCTTTGACCATATTTACATGTCATTTCCACATCCAACCTATTAATATCCTCTTGTTTTCAGAGTTCAGAGTGCAGTTTGGGAGACTATGGAGCTACAGGAAGATAAATCTGAAAAATTGAACCTGCCCCATAAGCCTCAAATTCTTGACCTTGTGTGAACCCCTCCATGTTCAGTTTGCAAAATGGTCAGTGAACCCAGCTTGAATCCAGCAAGCTCCAGAAATAATGCTGAACCCTTTTGAAGTCTATTTGAGGAAAATCTTGGGTTTTTTTTGGTCATTTTCAAAGCTAGAAAGCAAGCTCTGATTGAAAAAGAGCATGGGGTACTGGGCACCGCCATGGGAGACATTTACCAATGCAAAAAAGTTTGTTAAAAAATACTATTCAGCGGGGAGAGGGTCTTTTCATGTGGTTTTATGGTGACATTAAAAAACACAAATTATTTGGATAACATGCTTGGGAGATGCGTGTAGTGTTACAAAACAGAAACTAAGAGCTTCTCCAGGTATTCCTCTACCAAACTAATCCCCATGGCTTTCAACAATGGGGATTTCTCTGAAAGAGCGGTAACAAAGTCACTGCTTGCAAGGCACTTTTGTCCAAATGTTAAGGGGCAAAGGTCCTTTCCCCACCTCCAATGCCCCAAGAAGGAGGCCGTGTTATATAAGGGGGGCTTATATGGGGATCTGGAGGCCCCTTTCACAATTAAAGACCCCTCTCAAGGGAATGATGACAGGGTTATATTAGTACCGCTACCCATTCCCACACATGATTAAATGTAAATAAACACACACCTGTAAATAAAGTACAAGAAAATACAAAAATGAATGTTCCCCAAAGTAATCCAGCACTGTACTGTACATGATGTTCAGTGTTGTAATCTTCATCAATTAGAGCTGTAATCCACCTTAATGAAATGACCCCATGCCTGCCAGTGTTTACCTGCCATACTCATATTGCTAAAAGACAAAAGCATATTGCTGTCATCATGTAAACAAAGCACTGGGGATCCCAGGTGACATTATTGATCAATTAGGATAATTGACTACATTTGGGCAATGACACCACCTGGAATCTCTGTTTATATTACAGCAGCTGGGAACTCTGACAGGTGAACTGTTCTTATTTCTGCAGTCCGTGAACCATGAACAGACTTGAGTTTGCCTCAAACCTACGTCCAACCTGAACCTGAATCTCATCCCTACCCTACAGAAAACGTCTCACAGAAGATAAAATGGGAACATGTACGATAAATATTAGTTTCTTGCTTCCCAATGGACTGTTAACGATGACACGGCGCACCCAATAAATCTTTCCTCTTTATCCAGAACTACTGCTACACATACAGCAGCAACACTGAAACCATACAGCTCAGAAATCTTATCACATTGCAAAATCAGTATGTGATATACACTATTGTAACACACTCTGCGGAAAACATTCTATTATTTCTGTCTGAATTGAGCTGATTTGTTAAAAATGTATTAAAGTGGTTGTAAACCCCCCTCCTATACCCAGTGAAGTGAATAGCCCTTATGTGATACACAGAGATGAAATAAATCCTCCTACATAAGCTTTAAATGTATATGTGCTGTCTTCCCCTTTCTACCCTCTTTCAAAAGTGCAGATCATGTTAAAAATCTTTCAGCAGTACATAGGGGTGGGTGGGTAGACTGCACTTACACTATGTGAGAGCTGATTGGAGGAAAAGGACACATCCCCTCTCCACATAGGCAGAGGAACAAAAGAACATGCAGAGCTGTAATCTGAATAGACCAGCTCCCTGCTTATATCCCTCTAAGCTCCCTCTCTGATACAAATTTTAATCTCATGTTATCTCATGTGTCAGAAAACTCGTCAGAAGTGACTTATGCTGATAACAGAAGAAGGAAGCACCAGAGAGAGACGACACTTAGAGCTTTGGAGAGAGACGAATAAACACTACAGATATATGAGCTTAGTTCAGATTTCATGAATGGGGTTTACAACCACTTTAAATGCACTTCAACATTCGTTACAAACATGGCAAAATGCATGAAAATGCCTCATCCTTAACACTTGGGTTTAGTAACACTTTAAGTGCAATAATTAATAACTATAGATTGTAAGTTACTACAAGCATGGTCTTATGACCATTCCTCTTTCCTTCAAATAAATACTTACAGCCATTTATTTTAAGATTAGTCTGTACCACTCCTGGGATTCGTCCTCTCCTCCATTGGTCTAGTCCCCACAGAGCCTCTGTGGGGTCCGTGCTGTGCTGTCTGGCATCCTTCTGTCTCACCTTATTGTGCGTAGGCACATCTACACTTTTTTAAGTGCATATCCATTGCAGACTATATTGTAATGTACTGTATGTTTCACATGTGTTTATGTAAGTATAATTATTTGTTTTGAAATTTTTGAGAATCTTCAGTAAGCTCCAGAAGAAGTGATTACTTGCGAAACATGTAGAGCTTATTCATCCATAGCTCCAACACATCAAGTTACCCTGGCATGGCTAGGGTTGTCACCTCATCCCTTTAAACCACACATATTAATTGGACAGGATCTGTGGCTGATTAGGTGGTAATTACTCACTTGGTGCTTTATCTGCATTAAATTAGCCTCAGAACCTTTGTAAATCATATGTGTTTGGAATTAAAGGGATGAGGTGGCAACCCTAGCCATAGCCTTGACCCATGGTTACCGTACACAGGGACATTTCATTATACATGACCTTGTATGTGATGGTATAGGAAAAATTGTGTTTTTAAACTTATGACCTTTTTAGTATTAAGAAATTTTGAATAAACTTACATAGTTTTAACCATGTTTGGTGCCGTTAAAGTCCATGTTTGTAGTCACTTAAAATCTATAGGTATCATTGGGACATGGCATATAAAGTACCTTTTAAGCATCCACTGTGGCTACCCTGTGATGATGCATTCAGGCTGGTCCACACTGGTAGGACACGACAGTCGTACAACTGTGGATCCGACTTTGCCCTGCGACTTGATGTCCGACATCCGTCCGACTTCAATGAACGGGGATCCGACTTTGATCCCAGCAATGTCAGGTACTTTGTGTCTGGTATGAATCTTTGGGGAAAACCTCACGCCAAATAAAAAAAAACGCCAAGGGGTTCCCCTCCAAGACCATACCAGTCCCTTTGGTCTGGTATGGATTTTGAGGAGAACTCCCACGCTGAAAAAATGGCGTGGGGTTCCCCCCGAGATCCATAACAGACCCTTATCTGAGCACACAGCCTGGTAGGCCAGGAAAGGGGATGGGGAGGAGCGAGCGCCCCCCTCCTGAACCAAACCAGGCTGCATGCCCCCAACATGGGGGGTGGGTGCTTTGGGGCAGGGGGGCCTTGTGCCCCCCCACCCCAAAGCACCTTGTCCCCATGTTGATGAGGACAAGGGCCTCTTCCCGACAACCCTGGCCATTGGTTGTTGGGGTGTGTGGGCGGGGGCCTTATAGGAATCTGGAACCCATTTTATCAAGGGGGCCCCCAGATCCCATCCCCCCACCCTATGTGAATGAGTATCATGCCCCCAGGCCCTGCCCCCTTATGATGTCACCGCCCGGGACATGATGGGCAGTGACGTCATAAAGGGGCGGGTCCTCTGGGTGACATCATCAGGTGACCCCGCCCCATGCCAATATTAGTAGTGGCACACTGTGCACCCAGCATTGCAGCGGGAGAGAGTGTTGAGTCAACATCGGAGGAAGAACAGAGAAAGAACAGAGGGATAAGACAGTTCAGAGAGGAGACCGGGCAGAGGAAAAAGACAGCAGACAGAGGGAGAAGAACCGGAGTAGTCTAGAAGTCATCAGCGGAGAGCTGAGAAGAACCGGAGAGGGGAGAAGAAATTGGAAGAGACGCCGGAGCTGCCTTAATAAATGACTGCGTTTTATTTTTGAAACTTTTTTTAGGTGAATGGGTAGGGGTACAATGTCCATATCCAGATTCTGATAAGCCCCCCTGCCCACAGACCCCAACAACCAATGACCAGGGTTGTTGAGAAGAGGCTCTTGTCCTTATCAACATGGCGACAAGGTGCTTTGGGGTGAGGGGCACAAGGCCCCCTCTGCCCCAAAGCACCCACCCCCTCATGTTGAGGGCATGTGGCCTGGTACGGTTCAGGAGGAGGGGGGCACTCGCTCATACCCACCCCCTTTCCTGACCTACCGAGCTGCATGCTCGGATAAGGGTCTGGTATGGATTTTGGGGGGACCCCATGCCCTTTTTTCGGCGTGGGAGTCACTCTTAAAATTCATACCAGACCGAAGGGCCTGGTATGGTCTTAGAGGGGGAACCCATGCTGTTTCTTTTTTATTTGGCGTGGGGCTCCCCTTTAAGATCATTAGAGCACAAATCGCATGCCAAAGTTGGATCAGGTAAGACGGTGATTCGACTTTGATCCGACTTTGATCCGACTTCAGTGATATTCAATGGGCTGAAGTAGGATCAAAGTCGGACCAAAGCGCAGGGAGCATTTTCAAAGTCGGACCGACTTGTGTCGGACCAGTTAAGATGGCTCTCTTAGGGAAACATTGATTTTCACATGTCATGCGACATGAGCTCCCAATGTCAGAGCGTTTGTCGTACAAGTGTGAACCCGGCCTCATTCCATTTCTCAAATAATTAATAACAACCAATCAATCATCTTCAATTATTGTGATTGCTTATATACAAAAAAAAGTGACATTTAATTAGCTGTGTTAAGTTGAGTTCATTTTTTTTACAGCATGGCCACAAGTCTTTTGTGTCTCAGAACATTATTCAATAAGACAAGGAATAAAGCCAAAACCTGTGATTTGCATTCGAAACTGATTATTTATGGCACGATATACTTGTACATCCTTCCAGTCACAGCCTCCTAAAAAGTTCAATTTAATTTGTAAGAGATTCAGTCAGGTAAGCCACTGCACTACATAGTCAATAGATCTAATGGAAATTGTACAATCAGACTGTAAATTGTATGGTCAGTATTAGTGTAAAGCTGGCCATACACACGCATTGATTTCTTTTGTTCAGCCTGCAGGTTAAACCAAAGAAATAAAACAGATTTCTCTATTCCTGTTAAATAGAGATGTTTGAAACCCCAAATGCTCGATCCCACCAGGAAGCCGACACTACACATGGCTAATCACAGACAGTGAGACATTTCCTGATCAGTGCAGCTGCTGACCGGGAAATGTCTCAGTGCCTGTGATTAGCCGTCTGCAGTGTCGGCTTCCTGGTGGGATCGGGCATGTGGGGTTTCATACACGCCTGAGCCCATCTCTACTGCTAATCAGCTTGGATCAAATCTTTAATGCTGGATATTGTATTCTGACAGCTGGTGCTCACGGCTCTTATGCCGCGTACACACGAATGCATTTTTCGTCGGAAAAAACTTGGATGTTTTTTCCGACGGAATTCCGCTCAAGCTTGGGTTGCATACACACGGTCACACAAAAGTTCTCTGAACTTTCGACTATCAAGAACGCGTTGACGTACAACGCTACGACGAGCCAAGAAAATGAAGTTCAATGCTTCTGAGCATGCGTCAATTTGTTTCCGAGCATGCGTCGGAATTTTGCGCGTCGGAATTGCTACAGACGATCGGAATTTCCGATCGGAATTTTTTCCAACGGAAAAATTGAGAACCTGCTCTCTATCTAACTCCGTCGGAAATTCCGACAGAAAAAGTCAGATGGGGCATACACACGGTCGGAATATCTGACCAAAAACTCCCATCTGACTTTTTCTGTCGGAAATTCTGACCGTGTGTACGCGGCATTAGGATATCTAAACAGTGACAGCATATGATAGAATGCAGGTGCTGTTCAGCTGATGTTCCACCTGACTCCTTTGAAAAAAGTTGACTGAAAAATTGACTTTCGTTGAGCTGGGTGGCGCTGACAGGGATGCTGAATTGACCTAAATTTGAGCTGTGTATGGCAGCCTTAACCACTTCCCGCCCCGTCAATAGCAGATTGACGTCCGGGAAGTGGTTCTGTTATCCACACTGGACGTCATATGACGTCCTGCGGGATAACAGCCGATGCGCGCCCGGGGGGGGCGCGCATCGTGGCGATCGGTGGAGCGGTGGGTCAGTCTGACCCACCGCTACACTGATCTCGGTAAAAAGCCTCCGGCGGAGGCTTTTTACCACGTGATCAGCCGTGTCCAATCACGGCTGATCACAATGTAAACAGGAAGAGGCGTTGATCGGCTCTTCCTCACTCGCGTCTGACAGACGCGAGTAGAGGAGAGCCGATCGGCGGCTCTCCTGACAGGGGGGGTTCGCGCTGATTGTTTATCAGCACAGCCCCCCCTCGGATACCCACACTGGACCACCAGGGAAGCCCCCCAGGACCACAGGGAAGCCCCAAGCATGTGGATGGCCCCCATGGCCATCCACATGTAGTAAAATCAAAAATATATATATATATATGCCAATCAGTGCCCACAAATGGGCACTGACTGGCACTATGATGGCACCACCTCAATGTGTGGTGGCTGGCATTGCTGGGCATCAGTGTCCATCAGTGCCACCTACTAGTGTCTATCAGCGCCACCTATCAGTGCCCATCCATGCCCATCTGTGCCCATAAGTGCCCACCTATCAGTGCCCGTCCGTGCCACCTATCAGTGCCGCCTATAAGTGCCAATCAGTGCCGCCTATGAGTGCCAATCAGTGCCGCCTATGAGTGCCAATCAGTGCCGCATACCAGTGCCACATATCAGTGCCCATCAGTGCCGCCTATCAGTGCCCATCATCAGTGCCCATCAGTGCCACCTCATTGGTGCCACCTCATCGGTGCCCATCAGTGTCGCCTTATCAGTGCCCATCAGTGCCGCCTTATCAGTGCCCGTCATTGAAGCAGAAAAGGTACTTATTTACAAAAAAAATTTACAGAAACAAAGAAAAACGTTGTTTTTTTCAAAATTTTCACTCTTTTTTTATTTGTTGTGCAAAAAATAAAAATCGCAGAGGCGATCAAATACCACCGAAAGAAAGCTCTATTTGTGGGAACAAAATGATAAAAAATTTGTTTGGGTACAGTGTAGCATGACCGCGCAATTGTCATTCAAATTGCGACAGCGCTGAAAGCTCAAAATTGGCTTGGGCAGGAAGCTGTATAAGTGCATGGTATTGAAGTGGTTAAATGAAAAATTCACCTTTCATAACATGTTACATGTTACACCCATATTCAGGGTGTAACATGTTATGAAAGCATTACCCCCGGCTCTGACAGAGGAAAATTCGAAAGAGGAAAATCCGAAAATTCGAAAGAATAACTAACTAACTAATAATAACTATTAAATTATATGTATTGTAATTTACTTTCAAATTTGGCTGTTAGTGAATGTAACAAATACGAATTTATCGGAAGTTACGAATTATCCATAATAACAAATGCCACTTCTAAACAAATGGAACGGAACAAATTAATAATAAATAATAGCCATAAAAAGTTTTTATTATTATTATTTTTATTTATTATTATTAATTCATTATGTTCCATTCGTTTAGATATGGCATTTGTTCTTTCAGATAATTCGTTACTTCAGATAAATACGTATTCATTACGTTCACTAAAAGCCAAATTTGAAAGGAAATTCCAATATCTATAATTTAATATTTAGCTATTATTTCATATTGTCCAATTTTTGGGTTTTTGAATTTCACATTTTCGAATTTACGAATTTTCGAATATTCAAATTTACGAATATTCAGAAAAATTTGTTAAACAGGTTTTCATTCATTTTGATGTTTCCGAATTAACAAATTTGTCGGAATACAAAAAAAACGAATTTGAAACTAAATGAATTGCACATGTCTATTTATAACCAGTGGTATCAATGTGGGATAGCTGAGGTGGGAAGGCAATGCCCAATCTGTTTGATACAGCAACTTTCACAAATGCAATAGAACAAGTGATGACACTGTTCTTGAGTCAAAAATAGTCCCTCATTAGCCACATTATTTTACTTTTTTCACAGAAAGAAACAAAAAATAGAAAAGTAACATGAAACATTTAAAGAAACAGTACACAAAGAATGAACGAATACTCAAAAAAAGAGAGAAAACACAAATACAATGTGCAGTGAATAAAGTAAACTAAACTGTTCAAGCATATTTTGTGTAAGCAGCTCAATTGGAAAAAAAAAATAAGAGTATTTGCTTCAGCAAATGTTATGCTTACAGTGAAATTATAACTTTTGCAGCACAATCAACTTATGCCGCGTACACACGACCATTTTTAATGTCATTGAAAAAAACTGAATTTTTCTCAACGTGATTTTTCGTGTTTCCTCTCAAGCCTGCCTTGCCTACACACTATTGTGGAAAAAAATGTTTGAGTAAAGCGCGGTGACGTACAACACGTACGACGGCACTGTAAAGGGGAAGTTCCATTCGGATGGCACCACCCTTCATGTTAGAAAATTTTGTTGAGCGACGATTCGCGCTTTTCAGCCTCGTGCTTTTCAGTCCGTTACAGCGTGACGAATGTGCTATCTCCATTACGAACGCTAGTTTTACCAGAACGAGCGCTCCCGTTTCATACTTGATTCTGAGCATGCGCATTTTTTTTACGTCATTAAAGCATACACACGGCCGTTTTTCATGACGAGAAAAACAGCGATATAAAAAACGACGTGAAAAATTAGAGCATGTTCCAATTTTTCTCGTCGTGATTCTCTGCGTTTTTCTCGTCGGGAAAACTGCTGGAAAGCCCACACACGATCATTTTTAATGACCATTTTAAAAAATTTCATTTTTCTTGTCATTAAAAACGGCCGTGTGTACGCGGCATAAGACTCATTCCTATTTATTTACATAGAAATGAGTCTAATGCCGCGTACACACAATCGGAATTTACGACAACAACCGTGTGTAGGCTCCATCGGACATTTGCTGTCGGAATTTCCGACAACAAATGTTTGAGAGCAGGTTCTCAATTTTTGCAACTGCAAAAGTTCCAATTGTGTGTAGCCATTTCCGACGCACAAAAGTGCTGCGCATGCTCGGAACCAATTTGACGCATGCTCGGAATCATTGTACTTCCTTTTTCTCGGCTCATCGTAGTGTTGTTGTATGTCTCCGCGTTCTAGACCATCGGAATTTCCGAGCAACATTTGTACGACCGTGTGTATCCAAGAAAAGTTTGAGCCAACATTCGTCGGAAAAAAAACCCACGGTTTTGCTGTCGGAAATTCCGATCATGTGTACGCGGCATAAGGTTAACTGATTGTGGACACTAGGTGTAGTACACACATCCAAAGTACACAGGATGTGGGTTATATGTCCTGTCCTTTTTCAACACTTCTGCTCCCATTTGCTGGCAATTCTCAACTGTCAAAATAGCAATGAGGAGTTGCTGCGCAGACACAGCAGCTGTAATAGCTGCTGCTTAAAAAATGGACTGTCTGACACTGTTATTAAACATTCAGACACGAGATAGAAAGATACAAAGTAACTTTGTTCAAATTAAAGACATGAGCTTTAATTCTGCATACAGTATGTTGTTAGTTAAAACAATCTAAAAATAATAAAAACTTAATAAAATGTGTTCCTATATAACCCTTACTTTATACCTATCAGCCCTAATGACCCCCCCCCCCCCCCTTCTCTGCTTAATGATTAATTCCCTGCTGATTTCTTATTTCTATTTTTCTAACCATTATTAATATGTCAACTTTTTTTGTTTGTATTTGTTCTTTTGTTAACTTTTTTAAGCAATGCATTAAAAAAGCAAAGAGTTAACAAAACTATACTTTTATTTGTAATTTTGTAAATAACTTTTACAACCTCATTTTAGTGCCATTTAAAAAAAAAAATATATATATATATATATATATATATATATATATATATATATATATATATAAAATAAAATGTATACCTTTTATTTACAGTAACACATTTTTTTTAAAGTAATACTAATCAGATAACAAAAAATGCATTATTAGTACTGTTATGTTAGTACTGTTATGTTCTTTGTCTATGGGCTGCATAAAATATTTTTTTTAACTTTTTATATTCTTTATTGTTTTTCCTTGGTACATAACATCATTTAAAAGTGCATACATTTATTTTACCTTTATTTTACATACAGTGCTTTAATGTAATGTTCTACCCTTATCCACCTTCCCTCCCCCCCCCCCTCCCCTCCCTCTCCCTAACTTGTCTCTCTTCACACTCCAAAATAAAAATAAAAAAAAGGACCACATAAAAAAGAGACCACAAATTTGTCTTCTTTATCTAAAACCCGTCGCTTCTCTTTCTCCCTATCCTCTATGTGTTATTTCTATCACAACCGACCGGTTTCCACTTTTGGGTCTATTCTTTACTCTTCTCTCTACCAATTAGGGCGGGCACCTTATTCTTCTCAGCCAGGGATCCCATATTGTTTTAATTTTTTTGTAGTTACCGCGTCTAGTCAGAGTTACTTTTTCCTTCCACACTGTTGCATTTATTACTTTTAACCCACTCTGCTGATGTCGGTGCTTTCTGTGCTTGCCAATTTTGTGCTATCACCTTTCTTGCCTGAAACAAGCACCTCAGCACTACTTCCAAAATATCTTTTTGCCCGTGTCCTTCCTCTACACAACCTAATAGGCACACCCTGGCCTCCGGTTCCAGAGTCGTCCCAAAGGTCATATTTATGATGTTCAATACCTTCACCCAATATCTATGTAACTTCGGGCATTTCCACATCATGTGTATGAGGTCCCCTGTATCTTGACATCTAGGGCACTTATCATCTAGTCTCCTTCCAAACATATGTAACCTCTTTGGGGTGTAATAGACTCTGTGGACTAAGAACAGGTGTGACACTCTCTGTGATGGGGAGAGTGACACCACTGTCCCCTGCTCCAGTATCCGTTCCCATTGTGTGGTTGTTATAGGGCCTATGTCCTCCTCCCATTTTGCTTTATTTTTACCCAGCCTATCCTTAGGTATAAAGCCGCCCCTAATCTGTGAGTATAATTCTGAGATAAGGCCTTTTGATGTTCCCATCTTAATTAACCGTTGAAGGTGGGGAATTTTTTTGCCAGCTCACCGGGTATGTTTTGAATTGGGCTTGAAGTGCATGTCTTATCTGCAGGTAAGTATAGAACTCTCTACTTAATTCTGAAAATGCTTTCAATGTGTTACCTTCATATAACTGCACCAATTTGGTTATACCTCGCTTTTCCCATTCCTTTAACTTTCCCATGGCTTGAATTTCTGGTAGATGTTTATTTTCCCAGAGAGGGGAATATTCCGTTAGACCTTTGTACCCCAAGGCTTGTTTTCCTGCCCACCATGTTCTTATGACCATCTTCAATGTAGGG
This sequence comes from Rana muscosa, assembly GCA_029206835.1. Lineage (NCBI taxonomy): Eukaryota > Metazoa > Chordata > Amphibia > Anura > Ranidae > Rana > Rana muscosa. The sequence continues at coordinate 481,452,617 of CM055117.1, read as the reverse complement.
TTCTTAACGGGAAAAGAATCAGCCTCCAAGTTTTCTATTATGGTGTTATGTGGGGCCCCCATTAGCATCATTTTTCCACTGGCCCCTCCTCCTCCCTCTGTTATACACCCCCCAGGTGCTGTAACTGGGCCACTAGAAAATAGCTGTAAGGGTGTGGAATAGCCAGCCCTCCCTCATTTGTTGGCAGCTGTAATGTTTGGAGACTGATTCTTGCCCTGCCCTTCTTCCAGATTAATTCCCTGAAAAGGGTCTCTATTTTTTTAAACCAAGCTTTCCCGATCCATACTGGAGCGTTATGGAGCACATAAAGCAATTGAGGCATCCAAATCATTTTAATGAGATTACTTCGTCCGGCTACTGATAAGGGGAGACGTTCCCATATATCAGCCTTTTGCTTGAACTTAACTAAGAGTGGCCTTAAATTATTATTAATGTACTGTTCTGGGTCTCGTGTCACCACTATCCCCAGATAATCAATTTTTTCCACTACTTTTAATGAAGGGATTCCTTCACTAACGACTAGGGATGAGCTTCGAGTTCGAGTCTAACTCATGTTCGACTCGAACATTGCCTGTTCGCCCGTTCGCCGAACAACGAACAATTTGGGGTGTTCGCAGCAAATTCGAAAAGTCTATGGGAGAAATCTAAAGTGCTAATTATAAAGGCTTATATGCAAGTTATTGTCCTAAAAAGTGTTTGGGGACCCGGGTCCTGCCCCAGGGGACATGTATCAATGCAAAAAAAAGTTTTTTTGCATTGATACATGCGGCCGTTTTTTTAGGAGCAGTGATTTTAATAATGCTTAAAGTGAAACAATAAAAGTGAAATGTTCCTTTAAATTTCGTACCTGGGGGGTGTGTATGATATGCATGTAAAGTCGCGCATGTTTCCCGTGCTTAGAACTGTCCCTGCACAAAGTGTCATTTTTGAAGGAAAAAAAGTCATTTAAAACTCACTCGCGGCTATTAATGAATTGTCGGCTTTTATCAATACATAGAAAAGTCATTGATAAAAAAATAAAAAAAGCGTGGGGGTTCCCCCAAATTCAATTACCAGGCCCTTTAGGTCTGGAATGGATATTAAGGGGAACTCCACCCCAAATGTAAAAAAAAAAATGGCGTGGAGTCCCCCCAAAAATCCATACCAGACCCTTATCCGAGCACGCAACCTGGCCGGCCGCAGGGGAAGAGGGGGGTACGAGAGAGCGGCCCCCCCTCCCTCCTGAACCGTACCAGGCCACATGCCCTCAACATGGGGAGGATGTCCCCATGTTGATGGGGACAAGGGCCTCATCCCCACAACCCTTGCCCGGTGGTTGTGGGGGTCTGCGGGCGGGGGCTTATCGGAATCTGGAAGACCCCTTTAACAAAGGGGACCCCCAGATCCCGGCCCCCCCATGTGAATTGGTAAGGGGTACATTGTACCCCTACCATTTCACGAAGAAAGTGTCAAAAAATGTAAATAAAAACACACACACCTTGGAAAAGTCCTTTATTAAAAAATAAAAAAATAATAATAAAAAAAACCATTCCAGCGATGAAATCCAGTGTCCCGCGGCGATCCCGATGTCCAGCGCTGTCCGTCATTGGTTGTGCCTGTGCGGACCTGATGGGGAACTTCCTCCGCTGTGTTTTAAATGTATAGACCTGCCCCTTTTAAAGTTCCCCATCAGGTCCGCTCAGCGGACCAGATGCGGAACGAGAGAAGGGGCGGGTCTATTCATGTATTACACAGCGAACGAAGTTCCCCATCAGGTCCGCCCCCTCGGTATGTCAGACCCCGCCTACGTCATTGGCCTGAACGGGAAACTTCCTTCACTGTGTAAATTTAAATTACACAGTGAAGGAAGTTCCCCACTCAGGTCAATGACGTAGGCGGGGTCGGACATACCGAGGGGGCGGACCTGATGGGGAACTTTGTTCGCTGTGTAATACATGAATAGACCCACCCCTTCTCTCGTTCCGCATCTGGTCCGCTGAGCGGACCTGATGGGGAACTTTAGAAGGGGCGGGTCTATACATTTAAAACACAGCGGAGGAAGTTCCCCATCAGGTCCGCACAGGCACAACCAATGACGGACAGCGCTGGACATCGGGATCGCCGCGGGACACTGGATTTCATCGCTGGAATGTTTTTTTTTTATTATTATTTTTTTATTTTTTAATAAAGGACTTTTTCAAGGTGTTTGTGTGTTTTTATTTACATTTTTTGACACTTTCTTCGTAAAATGGTAGGGGTACAATGTACCCCTTACCAATTCACATAGGGGGGGTCGGGATCTGGGGGTCCCCTTTGTTAAAGGGGTCTTCCAGATTCCGATAAGCCCCCCGCCCGCAGACCCCCACAACCACCGGGCAAGGGTTATGGGGATGAGGCCCTTGTCCCCATCAACATGGGGACATCATCCCCATGTTGAGGGCATGTGGCCTGGTACGGTTCAGGAGGGAGGGGGGCCGCTCTCTCGTCCCCCCCTCTTCCCCTGCGGCCGGCCAGGTTGCGTGCTCGGATAAGGGTCTGGTATGGATTTTTGGGGGGACTCCACGCCATTTTTTTTAAAAATTTGGGGTGGAGTTCCCCTTAAAATCCATGCCAGATCTCAAGGGCCTGGTATGGATATTTAGGGGGAACCCCACGCCATTTTTTTTTTAAATTTGCGGCAGGGTTCCCCTTAATATCCATTCCAGACCTAAAGGGCCTGGTAATTGAATTTGGGGGAACCCCCACGCTTTTTCTTTTTCGTACATCACGGGACACAGAGCGACTTAGTCATTACTAATGGGTTATATAGTTTACCTTCAGGTGCTGGCACTGGCAACTTCCAAACCGGAAGTACCCTCCCCTATATAAGCTCCTCCCATCCGGGAGCACCTCAGTTTTTTGCCAGTGTCTAAGGTGTTGGCCAAAGAGTAACATGTGTTTTCACTGGGCTTGCGTACAGGTTCTTTTACGGGCCTTAGTAAGCTGTTCCGGATCCCACCAAAAAAGCTTCATAGCTAAACGGTCGGTACCCGGGCCTTGCAGCAGAAGAGCAAGGTTTTGCCTGTAATGCCTCTCTTAGGAGGGCTGGACCCTGGGATCCAGAGCTCTGGTCATACCCACGACCAAGATGTTGTCTGTGCAGGGTGCTATACAGGTCCAGGGGAGTGGAATCCTTGGGAACCCGGTCCCTGAAGGTTTAATTACAATGCCTGCCATGATAGGTGAAGTTTGGGCTTCTGTGGACCAAACAGAGTCCTGCGGCGGGGAACAGGTAAGTGGGGGCCCCCAGGAACTTGGTTCTATTGGGGGACCCCCAAGCCTAATTTGTCTTTCTGTCTGTTACCTAACGGTATTCCCGCTAATATCTGTGTATGCCTGTAACTACTGAAAAATGTAAAATTTTAATAGTAGTCAAGAAAAAAAAAAAAAAGAGGACCGCGGTACCTGTGTTAAACCACTAGAGGCCGCTGTGGTCCATTTTTTCTTGTCATATGGATCTTTGGTTTTCTCAAGTCAAAAGATCCAGGCAGTTGGTAAGTTTCTCTGTGGGAATCCACTTCCTCTGCCCTGTTGCTGCGCTCATCCACCGCACAGGCCCTCCGGCAAAAAGGGCCCTGGCTCCTAGTCCCTGTTTGATTTTCGAAAAGGGCGCCAATGGCGCACGGGCGCGCGCGCGGGAGCGTGCACGCGCCTCCTATGAAAAAAAAGGGGCGGGTGGATGACGCTCGATGCGCGCCACGGCGCTTCTGCGCATGTGCAGGCGTCCCAGCTTGTATAAAGACACAGTACAAGTGTCAGCTGGATGCAAACAGAGCTAGCAACAAACAGTGGCACACAGAGGCGGTTGATGCAGGCATCCCCATAGAAAGGCACTTTAGTGGACACCAGCTGGTATATAGCAGCAACTGTGTTAGACTATTACCAGCAAAATTGGTGTATGACGACGGGAATACCTCAGCTTTGTGCTTAAAGGATATGTCGTCCAGACGCTCCGGAAATAAGTCTTCCAGGAAGCCAAAGGGGTCTCCATCGGGCTCTGAGGATATTGGGCATGCTTGTACTGCACCAATCTCCCCTGAGAATTCAGAGGTCAGTAGCCGTAGAAACCCCGCAGGAGTGCCTGGTGCTGCGGCTGTCCCCAGTCCACCTGCTCCTGTATATATAACAGAGGAGGTTTTATCCTCAACTCTGGGAGGATTGGAAGAGAGATTAACAGCATTGATCGCTGCTTCCCTGTCACAGGGAAAGCGCGTCCGATCTCCGTCTCCTCCTTCAGAGTGCCTGTTAGTGGAGGAACAGCCCCACACAGAGATCGACCTACCTGAAGGGGATCAGGATGAGGTTGATTCAGTTATGGAGGAATCAACAGTGGAAGAACCTTTCTCAGCATCTCAGGCTGAAAGATTATGGGTTCAGTCTCTGACTAACATGGTCCGATCAGCGTTTAAAATGCCTCTGGCGGAACCATCAACCACTACGGTTTCCTCGCTGGGGTCGCTAAAAGCTCCCCAGGCTGTCTGTTCCTTCCCAATCCACCCTTTATTAGAAGGGCTTATTTACCAGGATTGGGAGCATTCTGATAAAATATTTGCTCCCCCCAAGAGATTTCCGGTGATCTATCCCATGGAGGATAAGTTCATAAAAAAATGGAGGGTCCCTACAGTGGACGCAGCCATCTCTTCTGTGAACAAATCACTGACATGTCCAGTAGATAATGTTCCAATGTTCAAAGACCCAATAGATAAAAAATTGGAGTCTTTACTAAAATCTGCTTTCTCTACAGCAAGCATGGTGACACAACCTGCGGTAGCAGCGATTGGAGTCTGCCAAGCAGTGAAAGATCAGTTGAAACAAGTCTTAAGGGACTTACCAGATCAGCAGGCTCTTGCCCTAGCTGACCTGCCTAGAGCCTTGTGTTTTGCGGTGGACGCCATAAAGGATACAATCCAACAGGCCTCCCGCTTTACGCTGTCTGTAGTACATATGCGTAGGCTTCTGTGGCTCAAAAACTGGTCTGCTGAAGCTCCCTGTAAGAAACTGCTGGTTAGCTTCCCATTTCATGGAGAACGCTTATTTGGAGAAGATCTGGACAAATATATCCAGAAAATTTCTGCCGGTAAAAGTTCACTCTTACCGGTTAAGAACAAGAGTAGAAGTCCTTCTTTTAAGAGGCCTACTTCTCCAGTCCCGGGCACATCGGCTGTGAAACAGTTCCGACGGCCTCCGCGGTCAAATTCAGGGGGCAGAAATCAGGGACAATCACAGGGTAACAAGAAGCCCTGGATCAAGAGAGGTACAAAACCTCCCCCCAAGTCATGAAGCGTTGCCCCCACTCAATCGGGTGGGGGGAAGGCTTCAGTTGTTCACAGAGACCTGGCGGGACACCATCAGAGACAGATGGGTGCTCTCCGCAGTAAGTCTGGGATACAAGCTGGAGTTAAAAGGCACTCCTCCTGCCCAATTTATGAGGTCAAACGTGCCAAGAGATCCCCAGAAGAGAGGATCCCTCCTTCTGGCACTAGAACAACTATTGCTCCAAGGTGTAATCATGAAGGTTCCCCTGGAAGAAAGCGGATTCAGGTTTTACTCGAACCTTTTCACAGTCCCCAAACCAAATGGGGACGTGAGGCCCATATTAAATCTAAAAGGGCTAAACAAGTTCCTAAATATCAGGACTTTTCGGATGGAGTCGATCCGATCGGTGGCCACCGCCCTACAAGGGCAGGAATGGTTAGCCTCGATCGACATAAGGGATGCTTATCTGCATATTCCCATCTTTCCGGCCCACCAGAAATTTCTACGCTTTGCAGTAGAAGGGCGCCATTTTCAGTTCAGAGCCTTACCTTTCGGTCTGGCCACAGCACCACGAGTGTTCACAAAAGTTCTGGCCCCACTATTGGCCAATCTAAGAACACAAGGTGTAACGACAATGGCATATCTAGACGACCTGCTACTAATAGACCACTCAGTGGAAAAGCTGGAAGTGGCTATTCACAAGACAATCAAGTATCTGGAATATCACGGTTGGATTATCGACAAGTCAGCTCTAAGACCAGTCAAAAGTCTGGAATACTTAGGGCTAAGGCTGGATTCAAATCAGAGAAAGATTTTCTTACCTCCAGAGAAGGTGTCGTCTTTAAAAGATTTGACCCACTTAGTGGGTACAAAAAGAAAACCATCCATACGCCTGTGCATGAGGCTGCTGGGAAAAATGGTGGCTTCATTCGAAGCAGTACCCTACGGTCAATTCCATTCAAGGAATTTGCAAAGGGCCATACTGTCAGCCTGGAACAAAAAAGTTCAGGCTTTAGACTTACCAATGTCCCTGTCCCCTTCCGTTCGCAAGAGCCTCCATTGGTGGTTGGTGCCCCAGAATCTGGAAAAGGGAAACCCTTCAGTCCGGTTTCTTGGAAGGTGGTCACTACAGATGCCAGCCTCATAGGCTGGGGGGCAGTACTGGAGCAATGGTCTCTCCAGGGCAAGTGGTCAGAAGCAGAAAAGGCCCTGCCCATCAATCTCTTAGAGATACGAGCAGCCCGGTATGCCCTAGTAGCATGGACATCCAAACTCCAAGGATCCCCTGTCAGAATTCAATCAGACAATGCCACAGCAGTGGCATATATCAATCACCAGGGTGGCACCAGGAGTCGTGCAGCCCAGAGGGAAGCAAATTGCATCCTGGAATGGGCAGAAAGATATGTCCCAGCCATATCCGCGGTTTTCATCCCAGGAGTGGAAAATTGGAGAGCGGACTTTTTAAGTCGCCAACAATTATGCCCGGGGGAATGGTCTCTTCACCCCGAGGTTTTCCAGGCAATATGCCAGCGGTGGGGAACACCGGATGTAGATCTGCTAGCATCCAGATTCAACGCAAAGGTGGACAGATTTGTGTCTCGCACAAGGGATCCCCTAGCTTGCGGCTCGGATGCCCTAGTGTTCCCTTGGGATCAGTTCAAGCTGATATATGCATTCCCACCGCCACAATTGTTACCGCGATTAATCCGCAGAATCAGGGTAGAAAAGAAACCAGTGATTCTGGTGGCTCCAGCGTGGCCCCGAAGGGCATGGTACGCGGAGATTGTAAAAATGTCAGTGAGGAGTCCTTGGACCCTCCCACATCGTCCGGACCTGCTGTCGCAAGGACCGATATACCACCCTTCCTTACCAGCCCTAGGTTTGACGGCCTGGCTATTGAAGCCCACATTCTGAAAAAGAGAGGGCTCTCTAATCCTGTGGTATCTACCATGATCAATGCCAGGAAGCCGGTATCCAGGCAGATCTATTATAGGATCTGGAAGGCGTACATTACGTGGTGTGAGGCCAAGAAATGGCATCCACGTAAGTACGTGATAGGTAGGATTTTGGACTTCCTACAGTGGGCTGTAGATAGGAAGCTGGCCTTGAGTACTATCAAGGGTCAGATTTCGGCCTTGTCAATATTTTTTCAAAGGCCCTTGGCTTCGCATTCACTAGTCAAAGCTTTCATACAAGGAGTGATGCGTATTAGCCCTCCGCTTAGTATTCCCATATGTCCATGGGACTTAAACCTGGTTCTGTCGGTTCTACAGAAACAACCGTTTGAACCATTGCAACACATTTCCTTGGTTCTTCTCACCAGGAAATTGATTTTCTTAGTAGCCATTTGTTCGGCTAAAAGAGTATAGGAATTAGCCGCCTTGTCCTGTAAGGAGCCATATCTGGTTGTCCATAAGGACAGAGTAGTATTACGTCCTCATCCAGCCTTTCTTCCTAAGGTGGTATCGAGGTTTCATTTGAACCAAGATGTGGTTCTTCCTTCTTTTTTCCCCAAACCTAGCTCGGTAGAGGAAAAGTTATTGCATTCTTTGGATGTAGTAAGAGCAGTTAAAGCTTATCTAAAAGCCACTGCTCAGATTCGCAGAACGGATACCTTGTTTATTCTGCCGGAAGGCCCTAGAAAGGGTCAGGCAGCATCAAAATCTACTTTAGCCAAGTGGATTCGACAGGTCATAATACAAGCCTATGGCTTGAGAAAGAGACCGCCTCCGTTCAAAGTTAGGGCGCACTCCACAAGAGCAGTTGGAACTTCATGGGCAGTGCATCACCAGGCCTCCCTGGCTCAAGTCTGTAAGGCCGCAACATGGTCTTCAGTACACACGTTTACTAGATTCTACCAGGTAGACGTTAGAAGTCAGGAGGATGTCGCCTTTGGACGCAGTGTGTTGCAGGCCGCAAAAGATCCTCATGCCTGATGGCGCCCAGCTTATGTATCCCTCCCCTCATTTGGCATTGCTTTGGGACGTCCCATTAGTAATGACTAAGTCGCTCTGTGTCCCGTGATGTACGAAAAAGAAAAAGGGATTTTTATAACAGCTTACCTGTAAAATCCTTTTCTTGGAGTACATCACGGGACACAGAGCTCCCACCCCTCTTTTTGGGACACTTATTGCTTTGCTACAAAACTGAGGTGCTCCCGGATGGGAGGGGCTTATATAGGGGAGGGTACTTCCGGTTTGGAAGTTGCCAGTGCCAGCACCTGAAGGTAAACTATATAACCCATTAGTAATGACTAAGTCGCTCTGTGTCCCGTGATGTACTCCAAGAAAAGAATTTTACAGGTAAGCTGTTATAAAAATCCCTTTTTTTTTTTTATCAATGACTTTTCTATGTATTGATAAAAGCCGACAATTCATTAATAGCTGCGAGTGAGTTTTAAATGACTTTTTTTCCTTCAAAAATGACACTTTGTGCAGGGACAGTTCTAAGCACGGGAAACATGCGCGACTTTACATGCATATCATACACACCCCCCAGGTACGAAATTTAAAGGAAAATTTCACTTTTATTTTTTCATTTTAACCAGTTAACAACCACCTGCCGACAAATAATGTCGACAAGGTGGTTGCTTAACTCTGGGAGGACGTTATATAACGTCCTCCCAGAATCGCGCTCCCGCGCGCCTCCTGGGGCGTGCACACGGGAAACTCCGTGACCGCCGGGTCCAGAGGACCCGGCGGATCACGAATCGCGGTAAATCGCCGCTGATAGCGGCCGTTTACCACGTGATCGCTCCGTCAAATGACGGAGCAATCACTTGTAAACAGACCGGCGTCATGTGATGACGCCGGTTCCTCTCTCCCCTCTCTGTACCGATCGGTACAGTGTGAGAGGGGAGGGGGAGAGAGCGGATGGCAGCAGCAGCACTGTGGGCTGGATCTGTGACAATTGCAGTCACAGATCCAGCCATCCATCCATCCCTGCTAAGCCATCCCTGTGCAATACCCTGCCAATACTCTGCAAAATACCCTGCCAATACTCTGCAAAATACCCTGCAATACCCTGGTGCAATACTCTGCAATACCCTGGTGCAATACTCTGCAATACCCTGCGCAATACTCTGCAATACCCTGCAATACCCTGGTGCAATACTCTGCAATACCCTGGTGCAATACTCTGCAATACCCTGCGCAATACTCTGCAATACCCTGCGCAATACTCTGCAATACCCTGCGCAATACCCTGCAAAATACTCTGCAATACCCTGCGCAATACTCTGCAATACCCTGCAATACCCTGCGCAATACTCTGCTAAATACTCTGCAATACCCTGCGCAATACTCTGCAATACCCTGCACAATACTCTGCAATACCCTGCGCAATACCCTGCACAATACTCTGCAATACTCTGCAATACCCTGCACAATACTCTGCATCACCCTGCGCAATACTCTGCAAAATACTCTGCAAAATACTCTGCAATACCCTGCACAATACTCTGCAATACCCTGCGCAATACTCTGCAATACCCTGCGCAATACTCTGCAATACCCTGCACAATACACCCTGTGCAATACTCTGCAATACCCTGCGCAATACTCTGCAATACCCTGTGCAATACCCCCTGTGCAATACCCCATGCAATACCCTGCCATACTCCGCAATACCCTGCCATACTCTGCAATGCCCTGCCATACTCAGCAATGCCCTGCCATACTCAGCAATGCCCTGCCATACTCCGCAATGCCCGGCAATACTCTGCAATAACCACTTCCCGCCCGCCGGCCGTCATATGACGTCCTTGAATTTGTGCGGGGATATCTGAATGATGCTTGCAGCTACAGGCATCATTCAGATATTAGCTTTTTCAGCCGGCGATTCCCTACACCATAACAACAATCATAGTGGCTGTTCCGCCGTTTGATCATTCTTACGGGAGGCGAGAGGGGATGTCGTCCCCCCCCGCCGCCCTCCGGTGCTTCTACCGACTCACCGCTACGATCAAAGCCAGGATTGTTTTTTTTTTTGGTTTTTTTTCAGGCTTCCCAGCCTAGAGGTGAGATGTGGGGTCTTATTGACCCCATATCTCACTGTAAAGAGGACCTGTCATGCCATATTCCTATTACAAGGGATGTTTACGTTCCTTGTAATAGGTATAAAAGTGATCAAAAAAATTTTTGGGGCGGAAAAACATGTCAAACTAAAATAAATAAAGTAAAATGAACAATAATTTTTTTTTTTTTTTAAAGCGCCCCTGTCCCCGTGAGCTCGCATACAGAAGCGAACGCATACGTAAGTCCCGCCCACATATGAAAACGGTTTTCAAACCACACATGTGAGGTATCTCTGCGAACGTTAGAGCGAGAGCAATCATTTTGGCCCTAGACCTCCTCTGTAACTCTAAACATGTAACCAGTAAAAATATTTAAAGCGTCGCCTATGGGGATTTTTAAGTAGCGAAGTTTGGCGCCATTCCACAAGCGTGTGCAATTTTTAAGGGTGACATGTTAGGTTTCTATTTACTCGGCGTAACTTCATCTTTCACATTATGCAAAAACATTGGGCTAACTTTACTGTTTTTTTTTTTTTAAGCACAAAACATTTTTTTTCCGTAAAAAACGCGTTAAAAAAATTGCTGCGCAAATATCGTGCGAGATAAAAGTTGCAAAAACCACCATTATATTCTCTAAGGTCTTTGCTAAAAAAACATATATAATGTTTTGGGGTTCTATGTAATTTTATAGCAAATAAATGATGATTTTTACATGTAGGAGAGAAATGTCAGAATTGGCCTCGGTGCTCCAGAACGCCTGAAGTGGCTCCCTGCATGTTGGGCCTCTGTATGTGGCCACGCTGTGTAAAAGTCTCACACATGTGGTATCGCCATACTCGGGAGGAATAGCAGAATGTGTTTTGGGGTGTAATTTGTGGTATGCATATGCTGTGTGTGAGAAATAACCTGCTAATATGACAATTTTGTGAAAAAAAAAAAAGAGAAAAAAAAAATCTTGATTTTGCAAAGTTTTGTGGGAAAAAATGACAACTTCAAAAAACTCACAATGCCTCTTTCTGAATACCTTGGAATGTCTTCTTTCCAAAAAGGGGTCATTTGGGGGGTATTTGTACTTTTCTGGCATGTTGGGGTCTCAAAAAATGAGATTGGCCGTCAGTACTTCAGGTGTGATCAATTTTCAGATATTGGCACCATAGCTTGTGGACTCTATAACTTTCACAAAGACCAAATAATATACACCAATTTGTACTTATTTTTACCAAAGACATGTAGCAGTATAAATTTTTGCCAAAATTTATGAAGAAAAAATAGTAATTTGCAAAATTTTATAACGGAAACGAAAAAAACCCCATTTTTTTACAGAATTTTCAGTCTTTTTTCTCTTATAGCGCAAAAAATAAAAAACCCAACAGTGATTAAATACCACCAAAAGAAAGCTCTATTTGTGTGAAAAAAAGGACAAAAAATTCATATGGGTACAGTGTTGTATGACTGAGTAATTGTCATTCAAAATGTGAGAGCACCGAAAGCTGAAAATTGGTCTGGTTATTAAGGGGGTTTAAGTGCCCAGTGGTCAAGTGGTTAAGCATTATTAAAATCACTGCTCCCGTAAAAACGTCTATTTTTTAAACCTTTTTTTGCATTGATACATGTCCCCTGGGGCAGGACCCGGGTCCCCAAACACTCTTTAGGACAATAAATTGCATATTAGCCTTTATAATTAGCACTTTAGATTTCGAACGTTCGAGTCCATTGTATTTAATAGGGTTCTAAAGTTCACACGAACGTTCTGTCTGTACGCAGGTTCTGGTGCGAACCGAACAGGGGGGTGTTCGGCTCATCCCTGCTAACGACATTGCCTACTGGATCCACCGGTAAAAGTGCAGACTTCTCCCAGTATATCACCAGGCCCGAGAATCGGCCAAATGTTTCCACTGTCTGCATTGCCGCTTTTAATGACGTTGAGGAGTCCCCCAAAAAAAGCAAGACGTCATCCGCGTAAAGTGCGATTTTCTCCTCCCCCACTTTCCTCTGGAATCCCTGTATCTCCCTTTTAGTTCTAATCGCTATTGCCAATGTCTCTATTGCTAGCGCGAAGAGGAGGGGGGACAGGGGACACCCCTGCCTTGTTCCCCTCTCTAACCTGAACCTCTTTGAATATTCGTTATTAATTTTTATTTTTGCGCTTGGGGAGTTATAAAGTGTTTTTACCCATTTGATAAAAATTACACCAAATCCGAATTTCTCTAACACATGCCAAAGGTTATCCCATTCTAGGCTGTCAAATGCCTTGGTGTCATCCAGGGATAAGATAACTCTACTGCTTCTCGGTTGGCATCTGTAAATTCAGATACAGTCTTCTAATATTGGTGCTGGTAGCTCTATTAGGGATGAATCCGGATTGATCCGGATGTATTAATTTCTGAATGTGTTTATTCATCCTGGCCGCCAACACTTTAGCAAGTATCTTAACGTCTGAACACAGTAGTGAAATTGGTCTGTAAGATGATGTATCTAATTGATCTTTACCCTCTTTTTGGAGTACTATTATGGTAGCCTCTGACATTGAGGCCGGCAACTTCCCCCCTTCTAGCGCCCAGTTCAGCACCCTTAGCAGTTCTGGGAGGAGCACCTCCCCATATTGTTTGTAAATCTCTACCGGTAGGCTGTCAGGCCCAGGGGACTTCTGATTGGATATTCCCGCTACTGCTAATTGGAGTTCCTCTAGAGTTATCGGGGATTCTATAACTCTTCTATCTTCCTCAGTTAAAGCTGGTGTTTCTATTCCCCCCAAAAATTCATCCATCTGTGATGTCACATCTTCCCTCTTTGACTTATATAAGTCCTGATAATATGCCTCAAACGTCTCCAGTATTTTAGATGACTGAGAGGATATCTCACCCCCCAGCATCCTTATTGCGGGGATGCTAGAGGGAGCTGAGTTTTTTTTAGCCAATAGGGCCAGTGTATGACCTACACTCTCCCCTTCTGCAAAGGTACTCTGTCTTTGAAATAGGCGCTTATTCTCCACTTTCCTTACCACTGCCATTTTGTACTCTTGTTGTTTCTCGAGCCATTTCCTTTGTTTCATAAGAGTTGGGTCCTCCACATAATGTTTTTCTGCCTCCCCCACCTCTTTCCTAATCTTCTCTTCCCATTCCCTAGAGTTTTTTTTTTTATCTTGGCTATTTGTTGAATCAATACTCCCCTAAGGAAGGCCTTTAGGGTGTCCCATATCACTCCCACGGGCGCTGTCCCTTCATTGAAGCCCACCATCTCACTTAATTTTACATTTATCTCTTCTGGCTTACCCATTAATTCTAACCAAAAGGGGCTTATTTTCCAAATACTTGGGGGGCACTTTTTCCCTGTGTTCATTGTCAGCACCAGTGGTGAGTGATCCGACACCCCTCTTGGGTAGTAAACAATTTTGCTTACCAGCTGTAGGCTTATCCCGTTTCCCAAGGCCATATCTATTCTGGATAATGTAAAATATGAGCCTGAGAAGCAGGAATACTGCCTCTCATCTGGATTTCCCATTCTCCAGATGTAACACCATCCGACCTCTTCTAGAAACTGGCCTAAGCGTCCCTCTCCCCCTTATCCGATCGTGTCCCTGGTGGGAATTTATCTACTGTCCTATCCAGTACTACATTAAAGTCCCCTACTGCTATTACGGGGATTTCTTCCTTATTTAACACGAACTCCATAAATTTATACAGGATCTCCATATTAAAAGGTGGGGGGACATAAATGTTTGCCAGTACATATGGTTCATTTTCAATCAAGCAGTACAAAAAAATAAAGCGGCCCAATTCATCTATCCTAACCTCTCTACAAATGAACTGGATCCCCTTTTTCACCATTATACTCACCCCCCTAGAATAAGAGGAGTACAATGAATGGTACTGACATTGATATTTCCTATTAGATAGATTTGCCTTTGTTTCTTTTGTTAGATGGGTCTCTTGGATACAAATGACCTCCAACCCGTGCCGCTCGAGCATGGAAAATATTGCTGCTCTTTTTACCAGATCCCCTGTTGGGGTGCCATTACATCCCCCATCCCCCGGACATTCCAAGAGCCTATATTAAATGTTTTAGGACGCATACCAAAAAATTAACATAATAACATAATAACAAAGAGAGCCTATAGAGCATACAGAGCACTTATAGCACTTAGGAGACAGATGCCCATTTATGCCCTGATAAGTTCAATCTTGAATGGAAGAAAACATTGTGTCCAATCATAACCAGCAAGAGAGACATTAAACAAACCCTCCGGTCAAAAAGTTTCCTCAATACTGAAAAAAAAGAGAAAGAAAAAGCAACGAAATACAAACAAAAAAAAAATTACTCGGCTACTCCGTCTTTGCCCTTGGTCTACTACTGATCTGCCTTTTTTGATTGTGTTTTGCAAAAAATGTGTATATCTCCTAGATTTTTTAATCTCAAACTCCCTTCTTTTCTGTGTTTGGAATGTGATTTTCGTGATTTTATCCAACTTTACTCCCCTCTCCCATCTCTTTATCCATAACCCACCCTCCCACCCTCCCCCCCTTTCCTCCTCCCTCTGCCTATCCAGGCAAACCCCAGGGGCTATACCTGTGACCGGCTCCTGCCATCCCTCCCATACATTCCCCACACTCATCATATTCACTTTTGACCTCTCATATCCCTTCCCGCTATTCTCTCCCCTACCCTTGCTAAGAAATGTGAGCTGTGACTAGAAAATTTAACATTAATGTGTTGCTTTCATTCATTATTTATGTGAGCTTAAGGATACCTCCTCACTCCGTTCCCTTATCTTAAAAAAGGGAAATTTCTTGTTCTATCCCTACCCATATATATATGCATATATACTTTTATACAGTCCCCCACTTTACAAAAAACTGTGTAAATGGGCAGTGAGGAGAGAGAAAAAAAAAGGGGGGGGGAGGGAAAAAAACAAACAAAAAAAAAACCCCACCCAAGAAAAAAAAGGAAAGCACTGTTGTCCTTTTAATTTTTTTTTAGCCCTTAAAGATTTCCATAAATGTTTAAAGTGTAGACTATGGGTGCAGTTTATTCTCTTCCAGCCACTGTGCTGCTTTCCCCGCTGAGTCAAAAAACTGGACACCGTCCAAAGTCGTTATACGGAGGCGAGCTGGATACAAAAGTGCGTAGGTGACTTTATTCTTCAACAGGCTTCGTTTAATTGGTGTGAACTCAGATCTACATTTACTTAATTCTGGGGAGAAGTCTGGATATAGTGAAATTCTTGACTCATTGTAAAAAATATCCCCCTTCTCTTTTGCTTTTTGCATTACTACTACCTTATCATTATAGTTAAGGAATTTCAAAAGTAGGGGCCTGGGGTGACCGTCCTTCAGATGAGCTCTAAATGGGACTCTGTGGGCCCTTTCTATCGCAAAAAGCGGTGAAAAAGCATTCTCCCCAAAAATGTCTCTGAACCAGTTCTCTAGAAAGCTTATAGGGTGGGCTCCTTCGCTACGTTCTGGGAGGCCTACCACCCGTATGTTGTTTCTACATAGCCTATTTTCGATTTCATCGAGTTTAGATGCCTGCCACCCCATTTGTTCCTTCATTGCTTTCATCTCCTGTTTTAATGGATACACCTCATCTTCAATTTGGCTCAATCTTTCCTCAGCCGCTGTTGTCCTTAGTACAGTTTTCTGCAGCTCCTGGCTCATTGACGCTAGCTCTTCCTTAATTCCTTTTATCTGGTCACATATATTGCTCAGTGTTCCCCTACATGCATTCACTGCGCACAATACTTCTTTCAATGTTGGCTCTTCCTCCTCTGGTGGATCGACAGCCGGGGCCACTGTGGGAGTTGCTACAAGAGTTGCTACAAGATTTGTTGCAGGTACGGTTCCACTCCCAGAGGTCTCTCCCTTTTTATTTGTCATTTTGGGGGCTGATACACCTTGACCGTAACTTTTCCTATCTGCCGATGCTCCCACTTGAGCTTTTCCTTGAGCTTGTTGATGCTAACTGCCTTTCCCTGGTGAGTTTGCTTTAGCATGAGCAAACTGCTCCAGCTTGGCTGCCGCTGCTGCTGCCTGCGTGGCTTTCTCTTTTGCTGATCGCGTGGTTTGAGCCCCCCCAGTCTCCAGGTTGGGTTGCTCTTCCTTTTTCTTTGAGGCCATCTTTTATGTTATACCAGGTGCCCGATTTAATAACCTCTCCCCTTACCCTTATTCCCAGCTATTTAAACAGGCAGATAGCTGGAAAAATAAAGAGCTGGCTGGCCTAACATAAATATGCCCCTTCAAACAGCTCCACAGTCCAGTTCTCAATTCTATATGGGCTTATACTGCTCCTGAAAAGCTCCCACAGTTCTATTCCTAATAATAAAGCAGTGGGGTCTCCCACAGCTCTGTTCCTAATAATAAGCCAGTAGAGTCTCCACCGGATACTAGGTAGAGCTCTCAAAGCAATTCTCCTTTAGCTCTAGCTCTGATAGATTCACCTCCACTGGTAACACGACAGTTCTTGATTATATATATAAGTCAGCAAAGCTCAAAAAAAAGAAAAAAAAAAAAAAAGGGAGGGGAATCTCTCATGGATCCAATATCGCTGGTAAATCAAGGGAATCAGAGCAGGGGTAGTGCAGGGGCAGCTCCGCTGGGTGCACTTCAGGATATGTGTCGCCTCACAGGCACCTCAGATGCACCTGTTAGACTCTAATGCCTCTTTGCACAGTGATCTGTACAACGCACATTACTGTTTCACTTGTTTATCCAGTCTAACTGCTGCTGCTGCTGCTCCACTTTAACACAACTCTCCAGCCCACACACTGCACCATTTATGATAAATTGCTGTGCTTGAACTTAAATTCACCTTTTGGAAGATGTTGCTGTTCCACTTTCATCTCCCTCTCCAGCCACACATTACACAGTTTATAATACGCTCACCGCTTTGGGGGGGGTCAGGCAGTCAAATAGATAGCTGAGATGTCCCGGCAGTAGCTTATCTTCCCGGCTCGCTGGATTTCTCTCCTCTCCTCCTCCTTCCAACTCGTGCCGTCTGCGTCTGCAGCTTCCCACGGCTCCACTCGAGGTCTCGCGAGAGCGCCTGGTCACAGCAGGATCACCGTCGGGATTCAAGCCACCCTGCTCTGCGCTTCACGCCCGCCCCCCCACATGCCGCGTCGACCGCAAGATTAAAACCAGGTATTCTGGCGATATTGCGGTATTGCGCTATGGCAGTGTGGCGGTATTATGGAAGATTATAGCGGGTTGTGGCAGGTTACTTCTCCCTCTGTCACATACTCTTCATATGGTACACTAGTTGGGGGAGATAAAGCGGTAGGGATCGCTCAAACATCCTCTCCCTCACTCCACACCAACTCCCACCTCCTCCATCCACATCCGGACACGCCCCCCTCCGGGTTGCATAAAAATGTAATAAAATTTTTTGTAATCAAATATAACAAAAGGAAAGTATTGTCCAAAAATGAAATATGTATATGTATTACTTTTTATTACTTTGTAAGTAATGACAAACTTCTTGCCAAATCAATAGGCCAATAGAAGAAATGCAAATTTTGGTCTGGTCCATAGCAGGTGTACAGGTGAAAAAGCTGAAGTAGACAACCAGTGCATATGAAATACGATAATGTTTTTTTCTTGTTTATTGCATAGCTACAGCTACCTGAATTATTTATTTTTTGTTAAGCTATAAAGCAAAATTAAAGTCATAATTAATTATTTGCAAATATTGTTATCAGCCAATACAGCCATTGCTCAAGTAATGAGTAAAAACTATACCCTTTGATTATGGGGTCACTTTATAAAAAAATTACATAGCTATTCTGTCCAGCAAAACATGTACATTCACTATGTGCAAATTAACCAGCTGTTCTGAGAATGGGGCAAAATTATAGTATAGTATTTTCCCTTCTGGTTGAAGGTTCTTGAGCTCTATTGCTTTAGGCTGCATCAAGTCAGAAAAAAACTATTGTATAAAGGAACAAGTAATACCACTACTAAAGTGCACTCATAGGGTTTACTCCACTCCCCAGCCTCCTAACAACCAATGACACATTCCTGGCCCATAGCTGAATGAACGCAAAAGGGTAGGGGGTGCTGACTGATATCATTGATCAAATAGGTCTCTGTGCTGATCCACTACGGGATTCCCCCATTTCCCCAACAAAGAAAGCCAACGTGATTAAGTTGCCTACTTCACATAAGTCCTGTACGCTGCTTGCCTTAACTCTGAAGGGCTCTCTCCTTGCTGGCAAGCAGTCCCGCTCCCTAGAAGGGAACACCATGTGTGACTTTCTCTCTGCTCTAAATGTGACCTGCTGATTCCTCTCCCTACCCATGCAAGGGTCCCCCATGTGATGTAGAATGTGAAATTTAAAGATCACATCTGTGCCAAAATGGCTACAAAATCTCCCAGGAATCCCCTGTTTTTAATAGGCACAGGGCCTCCTTAAGATGGCCATTGGGAGCCCACTGCTCCTGTGTATCGAGAGATCGCCCAGAGGAGGCTGCTGCAAAAGGTTGAAGAATAGTATCTGGATTGAATGAAACTAAGATTTTTTACCAAACACTGTAGCTGACTGGATCGTAACCATCATTAGAACTAACTCTAAATAATGGTTTGGGTCAGAAATACGTTTGTTTTTTTCGTTCCGTTTTAGCAACACATTTATCAGATCCTTTTATAGCTAACACACACACAAAAAAAAAAGATAGATACATAAAAGCTACGTAAATTCTTAGCTGCATTTCATTGTGAATTCCACATGATCTGTACATTTTAGTGCATTATCTTCTGTTTAACGCAGTACAGTTCAGTGCATTACTGCAAGTTTAACACAGTATATTTCAGTGCGTTACGTGGTAATGCAGCTCATTTTGGACATTTCCAGATAGAAATCAAAGGAAAAATATACATTTACATTTAAATAATAGGATTTAACAAAATAGAAAGATGCTGTTGGCATTGAGAAATAATCAAACATTTTTATGCACTCCATTAACAACAGTTTCTGGCTACTAAAAATATAATACATTAACAGCTGGTAAATACTTTCAAATACTTTATTATCTTCTCAAGGGGAAAACTATGGTACTGTAATGAAATTTTTAGAACAGATTTCTGATCTTTTTTCCAGCTCTGCTGTCGCAGGCTTGGTCTGCTTTAAATTTATCAGTGTTCTTTCTGCTTTCTTTCCCCGCCAGGCCTATTTAAAATAGATGTGCAATACACAGAGGCAGATATTGTTTAATTGATTGCTATGAGATATTGAGCTTTGCACATAGACATTGCTGTTGACAATTCCCCAATAAATGAGTCTAGAGACTTCTCTATATATATATGTACATAGGAGGCATTTGCTAAAGAAAATTCAGTGATAATTACTTTCTTTTACAATTCTTTAGCAATTCTATAAAGCATAACTTGTAGGTTAATAACGTGGGGACAGGTAGGGGGATGGTGATGTCTTTAACAACAATCAGTGTGTAGGTGGAGTGCAGCGCAGTGCGGCGGCAAATAACACACACAATCCAAGTGAGATGAAAGAACTTGTATTGAAATAATGCAAAGACAGTTCACAATAAACCTGGCGGAGAGACAACGCAACAGATCCAGCAGCGTGGAGAGTACAGGTTTCAGCTGAAGTGACAGCGCCTGTTAGGAGGGGCAGAGTGTGGCTTGGCTGTCTTGAGCTCAAATGGGAAGATGTCCAGAGAATTTGCGAGTCCTACGCTTTCCCTCCTTATCAGGAACCTTACTCTGCCCCTAGGTCTGTCCCTACCAGGTGGGGTACCTGTCCCTACTTTACCCACTCGCAAAATACATGCAAAGCCTGGGAGCCAGGGCCTTAAGTAGGCTCTGCCTGACCCAAGATAACTGTTGGAGTCACATGGGGCAGCAGGATCCAATTGGTTTGCTTCCACAGTGACCCAGAAAACCATAGAGGAATCATGTTGCTCTTGACTTCCTCTCCAACTGCAGCACCACCTGCAGTGGAGAAAGTAGACTGCACCTGCCTACACTTCCCCCTCTTTGACAGATGCTGTCCTTGACATCAACATAATATGGAAACAACAATAACAATGGCGATAAAAACAAAAACAAAAATCTAAGTATGGCAGAACAACAATTTAAACAACATAGTCAGAATATCTGGCAGGGAGCTGCTTGCAATTAGACAGCAAATGGGGCTGGCTCTTTTGATTCTCTGTAGAGTCACTTGGCAAAGGCTGAACTGCATATAGTGACTCAGGAGCCTAAGGTGGCAGGGGACCAGATAGGTCTTCTATTTTTTTTCTTCATCTGAGCCCAAGGTTGAACCTTTACATGGGTCAGTACAGTCTGTGGTACTATATGGGGTGAATAGTTTCTGGGCTCCCAACTCCGACGTATGCTCGGGATTATGAGAGGCCAGAGACACGAGCATGAGGGGCAGCAGGAGCTAGTCATTTGGAGCTTCATACACTGGAGAAAGATTTGCAGTGTCAAATGCCTCCCGGCCATTGGTAGCTTTCCTGGAGCAGTACTGGTACTTTGGTAATTTCTGGTGGGCCCCAACAGGGAGTACCTAGACCACCTCTTGCAGGGGTGTCAAGAGTAACTTTTTCTTGGGGGGTTACCTGACTTGTCAGGTTGCTTTTTAGTTACCCTGAGCTGGGCCTCTTTGGCCTGGAGCATTCGGAGCCACACAGCTTGCAGGCCACAGCCACACACCTGCCGCCCCGAATGTTCAAATTTGGCCAATAGGCAGAATGTGTCCAGGTCTTTTAGGACATTTATGTCCAGTATGGAATGCACTGCTGGTTTGACTGTGCCATGGGTCACCACTACCCTTACCCGCTCCACCATCTGGTCTTCAATTTGAATCTCCTTCCAGGTGATGCACTCGACCAGGATGGATAGATCATTGGGTGCTCTGAGGGACAGCCAGCAGGGGTCTAATTGTTCTCGTGCTCCAAATCTCTGCACATAGAAATCGTACTCTATGACCGTTACCTCTGACCCGGTGTCAGTCAGGCATGGGACTTCTTGCCTGTTATTTAAGGCGATTACCACTGGGCTCAGCACAATTATGTCCTCTGACTTGCTGGGACTTTGGGTTGTTAGTTTAAAGTAGTTTAAAGATGGTCTGAAGGAGTTTATAAATCCAGATCGCCCACAGTTCTGTGATATGTGTCCGTAGCAGCCACACCACCAGCATTTTTGGTAATCTTCAGGGTCCCTGTGCAGTGGGTTCTTGCCTCTATGGGGTTAGGGTGAGTCCTTTTTAGAGGTGGCTACCACCTGTTTCAACGCGACCACATCTTGAGCTATCTTTGTCAGTGTGGTTTGCATGGCTGACAGGGGTGAAGGTGCCAGGGCCTCCTCTTTGAAGTTTGCAGGTTGAAATTTCTTGGTTACTGCCACTGTTGCATCAATTTTTTCCTATTTCCATGCAACCGCATCCACCACCGTGTTATGGAAGGAAGTGGAGGGTTGCTCCTTAACTTCCTCTTACAAGGCTCTCCGGACTGGGCCAGCCTTCAGGCCAGCTCTGAACTGATCCCTTAGTATGTGGTCTAAGTCATTATGGTCAGCGCAGCCACACACATCCCTCTTTTCTAGGCTCCTCCAGAGGTTCTGCATGGCTACTGCATAATGTAGTGAGATTCTCGTCCTCCTTCTGTTTCCTTAAGAACAGGGGTCTCCAAACTGCGTCCCTGGGGCCGGATACGGCCCTTTGCTTGCCTTTATCCGGCCCGTGGGGCACTATTCCATCCACTGAAACGAACAATAGCAAATCATTTTTATTGCTGAAACCACGAATGGGGTGCTATTCATCCAACTTACACTATCAAAAGGGTACAATTCCTTCTATTGACACCAACAATGGGGCACTAGTCCTCCCACTGACACCAAAGGAATGGTATTGTTTACTCCCTCTCGACATTTTCTACTCCCAATGGCCCTAGTCCGGCCCTCCTAAAGACTGAAGGACAGTAAACCGGCCCTTTGTTTAGAAAGTTTGGAGACCCCTGCTTAAGAAGAACCTTCGCTTCAGCTCCAGAAGTGGTGCCTTCTCTTCAAACGGGACCTCCAAGTGTGACACTATCGGTTCTAAGGTAGCTTGGTCGTCCTCTGATAGAGCCATTACCACGTGGCAGGCTTCATTCTCTAAGGTGTTAATAGCCAGGGTGTGGCATTCTCCAGTCTCTCCTCCCACTCTGCCAAGGGGATGTTAGAGCCATTTAACTTAACTATAGAGGCTAAGGCTGATGCTAGCAGAGCCATGCTGCAACCCAATCCTCCTTCCACACCAAGTGCTAGGGACATATGCTGTCGCCTGCCACCAAGTGTAAGTAGGGTGCAGCGTGGTGCAGCAGCAACAACACACACAGCACAAGTGCGATAAAAGAACTTGCATTGAAATAATGCAAAGACAGCTCACAACCCAACCGGGAACACTCACAGATCCAGCAGCATGTAGAGCACTTTTCAGCCGAACTGACAGCGCCTGTTAGAAGGGGCAGAGTCCAACTGGGTACCCAAATGGGAAAATGTTCAGAGAAGTTGCCAGCCCTACACTTTCCCTTCTCGTCAGGAACCTTTCCCTGCCTCTAGTTCTGTCCCTACCAGGTAGAGTACCTGTTCCTACTCTACCCACTCACAAAATTCACACCAAGCCAGGGAGCCAGGGTCCTAATAGGCTCTGCCTGACCCAAGGTGGCTGCTAGAGTCACATGGAGCAGCAGCATCCAATTGGATCGCCTCTTCAGTTAACCAGGAAATCATAGGGGAACCATGTTGCTCTTGACTTCCTCTCCAACTGCAGTGCTGCAGTGGAAGAACGCCAACTGCAGTGGAGAAAGTAGACTGCACCTGTCCACAAGTGGAATTCCTAAAGAGTGTTGTAGATGCTTCTCCATGCAACAAATGTCTGTGCAAGTGAGAGAATGATGTACCTGACAGGAAAAGGTACATGAAATCATCACATGGAGGGGGTGGCAGCACTGAGGCTGAAGTGTCCAAACCTCAAACTTTCCATCCTCAGTGTATTTTTAGCCGGTTACTAGCTAGGACAGGGATGACTCATCCCTGAACCCAAATTCCCCAGCCAACAGCTGAAAGTAAACAAAGGGGTTGGAGCAGCATCCCCAGAAGCTGAATCAGGTGGGGGAGGAGTTATGTGTTTGCTATGATACTTGTAGCCACCTTCATAGCAACCAGAGAGCCCTGTGCAGAAAACTGCGGTCAGTGATAATACTATTAATGGTCACTGTACTAATGACACTGGTTGGGAAGGGGTTAACATCTTGGGTAATCAAGATGTTAAATGTGTGCCTAATAAGTGTTAATGTGTGTAATGAGGGTTGATTTTTACTAAAGATTTATTTGTTTTTTCTCCCTGCTTCTTCCCTATGTACAGATCCCTGTGTTGACACAGGGCTCTGGGCTGTGTTTGGACACAGTCGATCAACAGGTTCCACCCATGAATCATTGGCTGGGACCTGCTGACAAACTCCCACTGTTTGGGAGCGGGTGTCAGCGGGGGGACGAGCATGCGTGCGCCCTAAACCCAGAAACAGGCAGAAATGTACCAGTACGTCACTGTGCCTGTATGAGCTGCCCATCCACAGTACGATGTGGGTGGGCGGTCCAGAAGTGGTTAATTACCACCAGTTTGCTTACCTCCAAACTGGCAGTAATTCTTTTAGAATTTGTCACAGCAATACCCACAAATTCTTGTTCACATGTCACAAAATTTTGTGAAACTGCAATAAAGCTTTCCTGAATTAGGTGTAGGCCATGTAAAGAGACTGTACTGTCAAAAAAATGTAATAACCGCTTTATTGAATTCCCCCCTCCTGCCAAAAGTAACAAGCTTGAAATCATGACAAGTTATAAGCAAACTAATTGATCCAAACTGGGATCTCAACAGTGGTGGCCCATCCATTAGGGGCGCATGGGGGTGGCCCCTGATCTACATGCAATTCCAATAGGGGGGGGGGTGTTTTTTTTAAGCAGGGGATTAGAGCCAGAGGCTCTAATAAGCTTCAAAAAAGGGTGGGCTCAGGGTGCAGAGCACTGCGCCCAAAGCCCACCTATTTGTGTGACAATAGCAAATGAATATTGTTTGCCGCCCCGCCCCCACAAAAAAAAAAAACACCAGCCACCACTGGATTTCACCCAAGGTGTCAAGTTCACTTTAAGAGTTACTGTTGACCCTTCTCCTGATGGAGAAATAGCAAAGTTTAGACCTTTACAGGCCCAAGGAGAGCTCAGCAGGTGTCATTGTGCTACCCAAGGAAAATACTGAATACTATGCCATAAGTGTGAGGTTCCCTGTAGGGAAAAGCATCTAATGTCTGTTGTAAAAAAAAAAATCTGTTCGGAAATCATTGGTAATGTTAAAGTCAATGATAATGCTTCCCTTCAATAAATCATCAGTACTAGATCTATATACTTTGTCATGTTCTTTATTTCTTTGGTGTTAAATAAGTATGTCTGGCAGTACTCATAGAGCAGATAATACCATTCATGATTATGAGCCAAGAGATATAAGCTACACTATACACACACAAAAGGTAATGAGCCAAGGAACACTTGCAGTGAGGGGCATAGGAAACCTAGGAAACCTATATGACATGTGCAGGAACTGTCTTCTGCTGTATATGGTATATGGCAGATTCCCTGTGCCACTTAACCACTTCAGCTCTGGAAACTTTTAAACCCCTTCATGTATTTTTTTTTGCGATACAGCACTGCATTACTTTACCTGACAATTGCGTGGTCGTGTGATGCTGTACCCATATAAAATGTATGTAAATTTCCCCACAAATTGAGCTTTCTTTGGGTGGTATTTGATCACCTCTGCGGTTTTTATTTTTTGAGCTATAAACAAAAAAAGACTGACAATTCTGAAAAAAAAAAACAATATTTTATACTTTCTGCTACAAAACATAACCAATAACAAATGTGACACTTTTGACAATTTTCTGGGGACCAGTGACACCATACAGTGGTCATTGCTAAAAATATGCACTGTCACTGGACTAATGACACTGGCTGGGAAAGGGTTGACAGCAGGGGCGATCAAAGGGTTAACTGTGTGCCTAACCTGTGCTTGGTTACTGTGTGGGAGGTGCTTGTACTATGGAAAGGTAGAGATGCGTGTTCCTGCTTTGCAGAAGCATAGGCAGACCGCCGTTTTGCTTGTGTCCTGAACGATCGCCAGGTCCCAGCGGACATCAAGTTCGCCAGCCCCACTGATTGGCTTCTGCTGTGTCCAATCACAGCAGGCTCCGACGTGCGCACAGTGGTTCCAGGCAGTCAATTCTATACTCATTAGGGAAAAAAATACTTACCACCATAGGAATTCTCCAAAGAAATTTGTAAATATCTTGCAATGTTAGCTGAACAGTCATAGGGTTGCCGCGCCCCCCCCCCCCCAAAAAAAAAAATACATATTATAAATATATTATTACAATTGTAATCGTACTGTGGCCAAGAGTACGATCTATTATTTCTATTGCTTCATTTTTTTTTTTTACTTTTAAGATATAAAGTTGAATTGATGGTACTCTTACTACTAGCTTTAAGGACTCAGCGGATAATTGCTGTTACTTTACTAGTCTTGCATTCACCAAATACAGTATTCCAGGATGCTTAGTAGTTTGTTTAGAAAACTTATATTTTTCATGTTTTAAGTATGAGGTGTCTTTCATTAGATATAATACTTGCCTAACCACTTCAGCCTCGGAAGAATTTACAATCTTCCTGACCAGAGCACTTTTTGCGATACGGCACTGCGTCGCTTTAACTGACAATTGCGCGGTCGTGCGACGTGGCACCCAAACAAAATTTACGGCCTTTTTTTCCCCCACAAATAGAGCTTTCTTTTTGTGGTATTTGATCACCTCTGCGTTTTTTTTTTTTTTTTTTTGCACTATAAACTAAAAAGAGGGACATTTTTAAAAAAAAAAAACAATATTTTTGACTTTTTGCTATAATAAATATCCCCAAAAAAATATAAAGATTTTTTTTTCCTCAGTTTAGTCTGATATATATTCTTCTACATATTTGTGGTAAAAAAAATCGCAATAAGCATATATTGATTGGTTTGAGCAAAAGTTATAGCGTCTACAAAATAGGGGATAGATTCATGGAATTTTTATTATTCTTTTTTTTTTACTATGTAATGGCGGCGATCTGCGATTTTTATCGGGGCTGCGACATTATGGTGGACACATTGGACACTTTTGACACTATTTTGGGACCATTATCATTTATACAGCGATCAGTGCTGTAAAAATGCACTGATTACTGTGTAAACGTCACTCAAGGGGTTAAGTGTGTCCTAGGGAGTGATTCTAACTGTGGGGGGATGGGCTACAAGTGACACGACACTGATCACTGCTCCCGATGACAGGGAGCAGTAGATCCCTGTCATGTCACTAGGAAGAACAGGGAAATGCCTTGTTTACATAGGCATCTCCCCTTTCTGCCTCTCCGTGTCACGATCACGGGCCCCTGGCGAACATCGAGTTCACAGGGGCCCGCGGGCATGGTCACGGAGAACGTGGCAGGCACGCCCGCTGAGCCGCAAATTAAAGGGGACGTACCTGTACGCCCATTTGCCCACCGCTGCCATAGTGCCGACGTATATCAGCGTGCAGCTGTCGGCAAGTGGTTAAATGCAGACCAGTGTTAATTTTGCGACTAAAATATTTGAGTCTATTAAATTAATACTATTTTAGTCGACTAAAATACGACTAAAACTAAAACAATTGAGATGACTAAAATACGCCTAAAAGTAAAATGGCTATGACTAAAACAAAATTGAAATTTGACATAAAAAATAACATTGTACTACCAAATAAGAATATGTAGGGGACATCTACTAAGTTGCTAAAAGAAAAAAAATATAGGAAAAGAGCTTTTCTTATTTTTTTATTCTCAATATTTAATGTTGGTAATATATTCAGGTAATATGTGCAATGACATTACAGCCAATAGAGTTTATCGTTTTTTATATTTTCAAGTTGAACTTCTGCTTGTCTAAAAGAAATATATTTGTTTATGAAACTTGTTTTTTTTTATTTTTATAAAGACGTTATATATCACAAATCTGTGTCTGTAGTGCATATTCAACCCTAAGACCCCTTTCACACTGAGGCAGTTTTCAGGCGTTTTAGCGCTAAAAAAAGCGCCTGTAAAGTGTCTGAAAACTGACTCTCATGCCTTCCAGTGTGAAATCTTGAGTGCTTTCACACTGGGGCAGTGTGCTTGCGTGACGGGAAAAAAAGTCCTGCAAGCAACATCTTTGGGGCGTAGGAGCGCTCCTACACCACCCCTGCCCATTGAAATGAATAGGCAGCGCTTCCGAAGCACCTGTAAAGTGCTTTTAACCCTTTCTTCGGCCGCTAGCAGGGGTTAAAGCCGCCTTGCTAGGGGCCGAAAAGCATGGCTAAAACAACGGTAAAGCGCCACTAAAACTATCAGCGCTTTATCGCTAACGTACCTGCCGCCCCAGTGTGAAAGGGGTCTTAATACCAGAAATAATAACACGTTATTCGATTTTTACTCCAGCAGTATATAATGGGTTTGGCAATTCTAATAAAATGCCTAAATAATGCATTCAAATTTAACTAAACCCATTCGATTTTAGTCGACTAAAATGTACTGGATATTTTAGTAGACTAAAGTATGACTAAAACTAAAACAATTAAAATACGACTAAAACTAAAATGGCATTTTAGTCAAAAGACTAGAACTAAAACGAAATCAAAATTAACACTGATGCAGACGGATGTGGAAGTACTGGGGTATTTTGTGCTCTGACATATTATATATTTTGAAGTTGAGGCTATGCTGCCGACTGTATGTATCTTATGATGCCTTGTACTTGTTCAATAAAAGTTACTTTATTTAAAAAAATATCACAGCACAAGCTGGTCGCCGACGGCGTGTGTGCACGACCCAGACCTAGAAGTGCATGATCACGTACTAGGTACACGATCCTGTGCAGGAGAGCCACCTTGCTGCCGTATATATATAGTATACAGTCGGCAAGTGGTTAAAGAAACAGAAAGTGCAACAGTCACAGGGAGTCCCTGAATGATGAGAGGAAGCGCATAGATCAGTAAAATGAAAATGTACACACAATTATCATTACATTTACAATTATATATATTTATCTCATCCATTTGTCATATAGCCTATAGTTGCATGCAGCATAGTGACTAAGTGGTTAGCACTTTTGCCTGGCATCACCAGGGTCGTCAGTTCGTATCCTAACCAGGGCACTACCTGCCTGGAGTTTGCATGTTCTCCCTGTATCTGCATGGCTTTCCTCCCGCACTGCAAAGACATGGTGGTAATTTACTTGTCCCCTGTCTAAATTGACCCTAGTATATATATGTATCAGTGGGAGTTAGGGACCTTAGATTATAAGCTCCTCGGAGGCAGGGACTGATGTGAATGTACAATATATATATGTAAAGTGCTGTGTAAATTGTTGGCTCTATATAAATATTTGTAATAAATAAAAGCAACTGCATCTGCTTGATGATGCTGTAAAAATATAAGGCGGCCATTGTGAAAAATTCCCTATTACGGGTTTTTCCCCCCACTAAATGGAGAGTGTCTGGCTAATACGAAGCATTTTTTTTTTGGTTCTTTTTTTATTTTGGCAATACCACTAGAAGACTACAATTTTGAATAATTGCAGTTGTTATAACAGCTAAGTGAGTCTATTTATTGGGTCTGAGATTCAGATGCATTAAATGAATAAAGTAGAAAACAATGACCGAATAGTGACTGGAGTGTGTGTATCTCATAGAACCAAGTGTTTATACTGGGGCTGAGGTTGTTCATAGGGACGTTGGATGACCAGGTACAATTCAGCGAACCTCATGGCACCAAAGCAGAGTACTCCATAAACCTGAAATTTCAGTCAGAGTTGGAATATGGTCACCTAATGCCCAGGGCAAAGATGCCAAACAGCGACAACCTCCCCGATTTGTATGAGCAAAAATCCCCCCCCCCCAAAAAAAAAATGTGAGCACCAGTCTTCACACTTGACCTATTAATTCCCTTTGCAAGCCAAAATTCTCCCCAAGCAAAACTTTCCTCTCTTCCAGTACAAATCCAGCTCAGATCATCTCCCTCCCCAAATCCCCTCTCCTGGCACAAATCCTCTACCCCTCAAATTTTCCCTCTGAGCATTAATCCCCTCCCCCTCTCCAAATCCCTCACTTCCAGCACAAATACCACTCAAAGCCCTTCTCCTAGCACTAGTCCTCCCCCCAAATTTCCCCTTCTACCACAAATCCCCTTAATCATCCTTACTAGCACAGCAATCCACCCTCCTATACAAATCCTTCCCTTCAAATCACCCCTTCTAGCACAGCCCTCCAAGTTCCCACCACACCCAGGGCAGTCGTCCCTCCTGCCCACCCCTTGTCCCTACCCTGATTTCAGTTTTGCAGACCAAGCTAGTTCATGACTGTACAAAGATACTGGGGAAGCAAGAGTGCAGTACAGGCAGACACTAACAGTCCTGGTTATCTTTGGAGAAAACAGGGACAGGTTTCATAACCAGTCTAACTGATGTTCCCCTAAAAAAAAGTTTGGTGAAAGTATGTGGCTCCTTTCATAGACATGGAATTTTCATCTGATCTGGCTAAAAATCAGTGGCTTGGAGAACTGTAATCCCATGACCAGGGCTTTTTTTCTCAAACAATAGGTGCTGGAACTCAAGCACGACCCTTCAAAATCCCTCCCCTACACACACCCTCCAAATCACATCAAATAGTGGGTGTAGTCAGTCAAATTTCACAAACAGTAGGAGGGTCTTAAAGGGGCATTAAATACCAGGATTGCATTACATACAGTGCAGAGTTCAGGGGGTTACACAGAGAGTGCAGAGTTGTCACTTGTAAACACAGAAACCAGACTTCTGTGTTTACAAGTGATTGTGGTGAGCAGAAACCAAAGGGTCTGAGCCAGAGGTTGTGGAACTGAGTTCCACCAAGTTCCACCTAAAAAAAAGCCCTGCCCATGACTATGGCCTACCTGAAAGCTGCAGTGCCTTTCATGTGAAAGCTTTTCTGTCTTACCTTTTCTCTCTGACTGCATTTATTGGTAACAACTTGGAGTAAGAATTTTGTAAGTTTTTGTAAGTTTTTGTAAGTTTTCACCGGATATCTAATTTAAAAAGTTAAAAACTGATATCTAATTGATTGGTTTTGACATGCTATTATAGCAACGTTGCTAGAGCTTTACTCCAGGTTTCTGAAATAAATAATGTTAATTATTGTGAATGTGAATTAATAATGTTAATATGTTAATATCACTATGCTGAAAGAACTACAATGTGATTCTCTGCTCAAAGGCTTCTAGTACATTTATCCACTTGGAGGTGGAGAGCCCTTCTCCATGAGATGATTAGCCAAATGGAAGCAGAGATGTACTTACTTGCATTTCTGCAATTACACGCAGGTGCAATGAGTAATACTTGTTGACCGTAAAAGAAAATAAGACATATTTTCTATTTCAGTTATAAAATTACCCTCATGTATGCTACATAGATGCCTATAATTACTATGTCATTTGCCTTCTTTCATTTTCTGTGAATTTGCAATTAAATGTGAGCTTATTTAGGCAGCATGAATGGTGGATTTTTTTATCTATGACATTCTTTTTATCTTTTTACATATCTTACAGATTGTGAAAGGGTAACAGAAAGAAGTGCCAATTATTTTTGCTATGGTTTGGTGTCCACATGTCTGAATAAGGTTATATTCATTGATGGACAGTATATCTCAGGCAAAGGGTTATTGTACCATATGATCAATGGCAAAGGACAGCTGTACGGTCTGTTTTAAAAAAAATATTAAAGCGCACAAATTATCGTCCCATCTCCATGCTAAATACAGATAATAAAGTATTAGCCAAAATATTAGCGGCCCGTCTTAACAAAATTATCGGCACTCTTATACATAGGGACCAGGTAGGCTTCATGCCCTCACGCCAAGCGGGAGATAACGTACGCAGAGCAGTCCTTCTGACTCACATTGCTAAGACGCGCAGAATTCCAACCTGCTTCCTCTCGCTGGACATTAAAAAAGCTTTTGACTCTGTCTCATGGCCCTACCTGAATTATACCCTGCAGAAATGGGGCTTCGGCCCTAACTTCACCAACTGGGTTATGGCTTTATACAACAAACCTAAAGCACACGTCAAATATGCAGGCTATAGTTCAGACCCTTTTATCATAGAGAGAGGCACGCGGCAAGGATGCCCTTTATCCCCCTTATTATTTGCCTTACTCATTGAACCATTGGCACAAAAGATCAGATCTGACCCCATTATAACTGGTATTGAACTTGGTGGATATCAGCACAAACTTTGTCTATTTGCGGATGATATCCTCTTATTTCTCTCATCACCCCAAGTTTCTGGCCCGAATCTCGTTCCCATGCTCAATAAATTTGCAGAAGTTACTGGTCTATTCATAAATCCCAAAAAATGTTTAGCGTTAAACATATCCCTTTCGGAATTGGAACTGAGATCTGCGAAAATTGGCCTCCCTTACACATGGAATAGCAAATCAATTCCATATTTAGGGAAGGGATACATCTCACACCATCCTTTCTGACTTATTCTCACTTAATTATCCCCCAATTATAAAACAGTTAACAAAACTGATGAAATCATGGTCACATCTCCCGTTATCGTGGTTTGGAAGATTAAATGCTGTCAAAATGACATTATTACCGAAACTTTTATATTTATTTAGAGTCTTGCCAATTTCTATCCCAGCCTATCATCTGCGAATATTACAAAGGAAATCACTGTCATTTATATGGGGATCTTCCAAGCCACGAATACAAACACATACACTCTATCTTCCCAAAATTAGCGGAGGATTAGGATGCCCTAATTTTGCCTATTACTACAGAGCAGCACACATAGCAAGTCTTACTAAATACCAGGCATGCCACGAAACCCCATTATGGGTGTCCATAGAAGCCATTGAGTGTGACCCTCTCCCAATATCCAACTTATTATGGATGTCGCCAAGAGACCGTAAAAAACGAAAAAACCCTATAACTAAACATTTAATTTCCCTTTGGGACAGATTCAAGACTAATACTTCTCTTCAATCCCTGCACAATCCTCTACTGTCATTCTTTAAAAACCCAGCATTCTATCCTGCATGGATATATCCTAAATCCTTTAAAGAATGGGTGTCCAGGGATGTCTTATATATGCACAAATTTTTGAATGCATTGTCATTTATCACATTCCCATCATTATGTGAAAAATATGGTCTTCCGCAATCTGACTTGTTTAGATATTTACAAATTAAAAACTTTTTTACACCCCTCTTGAACACTACAACTTCATTGTCACAACTGTCCAGTTTCGAAGATATTTGTCAAAAGAATCCCCATGCCAGAGGTGCAATATCCACTATATACTCGCATATGCTGATACATTCTTGTGGTGATAAACCGTCTTATGTTGGGAAGTGGGAGGAGGATTTGGAACGAACATTGGAGATTTCAGAATGGAACCAAATATGGTCAAAAACTAAAACAGCTTCTCCCAACATAATAGCTAGTGAAGCCAATTACAAGGTCCTGACAAGGTGGTACCTGGTACCAGCCAGGGTAGCCAAATATGTGCAGAACTATTCACCACAATGTTTTAGAGGTTGTACGGATTTGGGCACATATTTTCATATTTGGTGGTCATGTCCTAAAGCACAAACATTCTGGAAAGGTATATTTAAAATTGCAACTAAATTACTAGGGAAAGCAATCCTTCCTGATCCTGCAATGGCCCTACTTAACCTAAAACCAGACTCCTTTCCACATACTCAATTCAAATTGCTGGTGCAACTCTTCACAGCTGCCAAACAGACACTAGCAAAATCTTGGAAATCACTTAACTTGGTCTTACAGGAAGCTATAGCTAAAATGAATTATACCATGACCCAAGCCAAGATGGCCGCTATTGCAATGGACCCGATCCCCAGATTTGAAAAGATGTGGCAGCCCTGGATTATATATAATACGCCAACTTTGGACAATAGGGTATTAATGCCATGGTAGCCGAATCAGTATGTTATATATACCATTGTTCAACTTCTCTTGGATTTGAAA
Source organism: Rana muscosa (assembly GCA_029206835.1). Lineage (NCBI taxonomy): Eukaryota > Metazoa > Chordata > Amphibia > Anura > Ranidae > Rana > Rana muscosa. Next base: position 481,419,218 of record CM055117.1, on the reverse strand, counting down.
GGTGACTCTCAGCTCGACCACGTGGACCCCCCTTATATTCCAGTACTCTATTTTTTCTCCATGTAATTTTCTTATACTTATTTTCACTTATCTCTTTTTTTTTTTTTCCTTTCCCTTTGTTTTTGTTTTTTGCTATTTTATTACTATGATGTTGAAGCTCCCTTAGTATTGTTAATAACTCTTTGCTCCACAGAGGATAATTGGCTGAAAGAACAAGCGATCCTAATGGACGCCTAGGAGGAGGGGGGAGATGCACAGCCGCCGAGATGGAGAAATGGAGGAGATGCCCGCTGCCGATGCACGATCCCGCTGCCGATGCCCAGTCCCGCTGTCGATGTCCGCTGCCGATACCCGCCACCTAGATGGGGTAAGACAGCGAACGGGCGGGGGGTCTGGGGGGTGTGAGGTGCCGCTGGCCCCGGGGGGGTGTGGTTGTTAGCCTCCCCCCTCAAAAAAAAAACACCAGCTGTCACTGGTCCCAGACACTTACCAGAATGTAAGAAAAACTGTCTGTTCCTGTGACAACTCCAAGTAGCTGGATTTCCTATTACTTTCTGCATTAACGATAATAATCAAAAATATAAATATAGAGGGTGATTCTCCCAGCAGTGACACAGACAACAAAAAAGGTCGGGGAGAGCTTTTAACACCGTGCATAAAAAAAGTTCCATCTATATAGTGGGTGAAAGGATATTTAGCTTAACCGCTTCCTCTGTTTCTTATAATCAGTTTCCATTTTTCTACTTGTACTGTATTTCACATATTACTAGGTGCGTACTGGTAAACTAGTTTCGTTTCTCATATTCCTGTTCATTTTCTTCTTGGAGTTTCGTTTCCTATTAAACACGTGATTTCTTAGAAATAATTAGTTTCACTTTTGTCATGAAATGTCTCTGTATATGAGTGGATAATTTGTCAAAGGGCGGTACTTTCTGAAAGCCCCTTTAAATATTCACACCATTAGATTTGCTCAGAGACCTTGCTGTTTTGTGTCATTGTCTCAATGGGCTAATCTCACAGGCCTGGGGGGATTGTAAGTCACATCTTATCAGAAATATTATCAAGATTCAAACTCATCCCTAGACTGACTATCTAAATTCCCCATCAGTTGGGGGCGTCGTCCGGTATCGATTAAAATATGTCTGTCGGGTGAGTAGAATTGATCTATTTATCTTCTCTCACCGTGACGTCTATTTAGAAATCGTTTCCTTTAAAGGGACCTGTGATTTATGTCAGAGCTGTTTTTAAACCTTGATAATAAGTTAACTGCTCTGAAGAAGAAGCGCTGTTCCGTGTTAACAGCGACATAAGCCTTGGGAGGGCTTGTAAGACTGCTCCGTGAAGCAGCGTTTGTTCTGGGTGAACAAATAAAAAGACTGCAGCAAGAAACGCTGTTCCGTGGTAACAGCGACATAGGCCCCGGGAGGCCTATGACACTGCTCCGTGTAGCAGAAAGCTCTGGGAGAGCTATTGGAGGACTCCGTGAAGTCCACAGGAAAATGATTTATACAGTACTGTAATTATAAGAACAAGTCTGATAAGGTGTGCCGGACAAAACCCGATCTCTTTGCTTATCTTTCTATCGCTTGCTCGTAGAAGTCGTAAGATAATTTGTAATCTGTCTGTGTGTGTGTGGGACTGTTGTGAGGTAAGATGACACTTTCCACTGCACTGTGTTATAATTGAACTCCCGGCTCCTTTTAGTGATTGATGGAAGTTCCCCAATCGAAACGTACAGTGATGCTACAGTATCCGGTGATGTATTGATGTTTATTTTTAATGATTTATATATGAATGCTTTGACTCTAAAGTATAAGATAGTGTGCATAGTAGCAGTGTTAATAACACTTTCTTAAGGTAATACATAAATTGGTATAGTCAGTAGGATACTCTGCGGCTAACTTTTGATCAAAACATGCTATTTGAATAATTATTTTTGCTACTGACATCTCTTGCGCAGGGGAAGTCAGGTGCAACATTTGGACATTTGGCTTTTTGCCAACAGGGTTCAAGTGTTAATATCTCACTGACCGTAATAGATAGTGGAGAATTGTTTGCGGCATAAGTACTACAGCAATTGAAAGTACTGTTTGAACCTGTTGGCACTCTGCCAAGAAATTTGAAATATATATAAAAATTGTTTGGTTATAAAAATAAGAAAAGTAATAACGTACAAAGCTTGCTTCTGATCAGGGGAACCTCTGGCCATAAGGAGTGCTTATTGGCATTTTGCAAAGAAAAAAATAAATAAGCTACAAGAACTTGATTAGAATGTTAAGAAAGATGAAATTAAAAAATGCTGTGGAGATCCCCGGCTGGACCGAGGCTCCCTATAGCATCCTAACCCAAACATTGTCCACGATGGGTTTAAGAGTCATGGGATGGTGAATTTAAGGGTTAAGTCAGCCTTCTCTATGCCTGTACCATGCGCCCCGCCTCCTCCCCCCTTACATTCCATAACCCGATAACAAGTGATTTCTGCAAGAGGCTTACAGTGAAAGATGCTGCAGGATGTTTTGACATTCCTAAGCAAACACCAGAGCAGACACAATATCAAATTGATTTCTCAGGAAATCAGAGGGGAACCTTTTATAAAAAGAGAGGAAGAGGACACAGAGGGAGGGGACAAGGACAAAGAGGAGAGGTTATAAAGGCTGAGCCTTCAATGGGAATAAATGGGGTACTGAAGAAAACTTTTAAAACACCACCCCTCACAATCATCGACCCGACTGGAATGGGATCAGTGATTCAACACTGTTTCAGAATAATGCCTGGCTGTCCGGTGAATGTCTTGGGCAGAGATTTACTAGGAAAACTGGGAATTACAATGAAAGTCACAAAGCAAGGAGGATTACACGTGGAATCTGACAGGATTAACATCCTCACCCTTTTTCCATCCATCTCCTTGACAGAAGATGTGATTGAAGGAGGAATAGAGGAAGCAGTTTGGGCAGAAAATTCACTGGATGTGGGATTTATCCCTTGTACACCTTACAAAGCCACCTTAAAGCCGGGGCCCAACCTGTATACCACAAGCAATACCCCATAGCTAAAGAAAAAGAGGATGGCTTACAACCAATAGTCGAGGATTTCTTAAAGAAAATAATCTTAAGGGAAATTGTCTCGCCCTACAATACTCCCATTAACCCAGTAAAGAAGGCAAATGGTGACTATAGGTTCGTACAAGACCTAAGGGCCATCAATAGCCTAGTGGTACCGATTGCCCCAATAGTGCCTGATGTGCCATCAATATTTACTGCCATACCATCCGATGCAGAGTATTTTACTGTGATTGATTTATTGAATGCGGTTTTTTATTTCCGTCCCTGTGGATGAGGAGACACAGCCAATCTTTGTTTTTTGCTTTAAAAAAAAAAACGCCAACTAACATGGTGTAGAATGCCCCAGGGCTTTATAGACTCCTTTGCAGTCTATTCCATTGTCCTCAATCTACTCTCAGAGCTTGGATACCAGGACACTGTTCATCCCTGCTGCAGTATGGGGATGTTCTTCTCCTCTGCAGTTCTACTCGGGTGGCCGCCCTGGAGAATGGGAGGGATCTTTTGCAATGTCTTTTTGAAAGTGGTCACAAAGTGTCAAAGAAAAAACTGCAATGGTGTCAGGAAACGGTTGAATATCTTGGGTTTGTACTCTCAAAAGGAGAAAGGAAAGTCAGTCACAAAAAAGCTGTGGCTCTTGTGGGTCTGCCCCGCCCACTTACTAAGAAGGACATGCTCACCCTTCTTGGTACGATTGGTTACTGCCGCCAATCAGATACCTGACTGTTCCTACTATCTCCTGAGACAAGCCACAGGTTCAGACATACCAGACTGTATAAAATGGTCAGATGAAATGTGCAATGCTTTTGTGTATTTGAAAAATGTTATGGTAACGGCTCCAGGGCTCGGCCTCCCTAATAGTGATGAGCCGAACACCCCCGGGTTCGGTTCGCACCGGAACCCGCGAACGGACCGAAAGTTCGCACGAACATTAGAACCCTATTAAATACAATGGATGCGAACGTTCGGATTCTAAAGTGCTAATTATAACGACTATTATCCATCTTATTGTCCTAAACAGAGTTTGGGAACCCGGGTTCTGCACCAGGGGACATGTATCAATGCAAAAAGAAGTTTTAAAAATGGACGTTTTCCGGGAGCAGTCATTTTAATGATGCATAAAGTGAAAAAAAAAAAAAGTCAAATATTCCTTTAAATATTGTACCTGGGGGGTGTCTAAAGTATGCCTGTGAAGTGCCACGTGTTTCCCGTGTTTAGAACTGTCCCTGCACAAAATAACATTTCTAAAGGAAAAAAAAGCCATTTAAAACTGCTTGCGGCTTTAATGTAATGTCTGGTCCCGGTAATATGGATGAAAATCTTTAAGAAAAATGGCATAGCTACCCCATCACACCCCCCCCCCACCCCAGCCCATTACCAGCCCCTTTGGGTCTTGTATGGATATTAAGGGGAACCCCGCACACAAAATAAAAAAGGCCCTATATACTCTGAACAGCCGTATACAGGCGGTGCATACAAGACAGGGACTGTAGGTTTGTTCTTATGTAGAATCTGTTTGTAATTTTGAACAGCTACATTGTTTAAGTGTAGCTCCAGCCCAAATACCTATTTTTAAGCTTTTTGGAAAACATAGGGAAGGGTTATCACCCCTGTAACATTTGTTTTGCTGTCTGTGCCCCTGTTCAGAACATTTCACCTCACTTTCCGTCCCAATGACAACTGATTTTGAAATGTGGTGTTTTTATTGAAACAAGGATTGGTGATAAAGCATCAGTAGAGAGGAGACACCTTTCTCCCATATTAATTCTTACAGGAGAGAATTTTCCTTCCAAGGGGTAGATTTCCTCTCACTTCCTGTTGTCTTCTTCCGTTTGCAAGTAGTAGTCGTTTGTAAGTTGGATGTTTGAAAGTAGGGACCTGCCGTATATACTCTGCAGAAATTGGCCCCTTAGGTGTTGGTGTTGGCACAACACTGTAAGCATTCACAGTTACTCTTGGTGGGTGCTGGAACGCCCTGCTGTCAACTATTATATCAGGAATTGTAATAACATATAATTGTTGAACAGTGGTAGTAAAAATTGGGCCTTTGATGGTGGTGCTGGTGCCACAACACTCTAAGGCCTGACAGTTACTCTTGGTGGGTGCAGCAATGGGCCCTGCTGTGAATTATTAGATCAATAATTATAATTGCATGCTCCTGTTGAACAGGGGCTGAAAAATTGGGCCTTTGGTGGTGGTGGTGGTGGTGGTGGTGGTGGTGGTGTTGACACAACACTGTAAGGCCTGACAGTTACTCTTGGTGGGCGCAGCAATGGGCCCTGCTGTGAATTATTAGATCAATAATTATAATTGCATGCCCCTGTTGAACAGGGGCTGAAAAATTGGGCCTTTGGTGGTGGTGGTGGTGGTGGTGGTGGTGGTGGTGTTGACACAACACTGTAAGGCCTGACAGTTACTCTTGGTGGGCGCAGCAATGGGCCCTGCTGTGAATTATTAGATCAATAATTATAATTGCATGCCCCTGTTGAACAGGGGCTGAAAAATTGGGCCTTAGGCACTGGTGGCACAACACTGCAACCCCTCACAGATACTGTACTTGGAGCACAGCAATGAGGCCTGTTGCAAAGTATTGCATCAAAAATTGTAATTACACGCCCCTGTTAAACAGGGGCTGAAAAATTGGGCCTTAGCCACTGGTGGCGGCACCCATAAACCAAAATGATCTTCCAAGCTATCATCATTAATCGGATCATTGAGGAGGAGGAGGAGGATAGCTAGTCAACATAACAGCACAGGAACTCAGCATCAGCATCAGTTTTGAAGGGATGTGACATTTTAAAATCAATTAGTCTGTTATATCAGCATCAGGTGTGTGGTAGCTGGTGGTGATCCAAGCCTCAGCAACTCGTTGTCCAGGACCAGGAGTTTGTAACCTCCCAGTCTCTGGGAACGCATTGCACAGACCTTTCTGCAAGGCCTCCCGGAGTTGTCTCATCCTCTGCTCCCTCTGCGACGGTAACATAAGGTCCGCAACCTTACCCTTGTACCGTGGATCAAGGAGAGTGGCCAGCCAGTAATGGTCCCTCTCCTTGATCCGAAGAATACGAGGATCCTTCCGCAGACTTTGCAGGATCAGGGAGGCCATGCAGCGTATGTTAGCTGAGGCATTCAGTCCTGAGTCCTCTGGGTCACTAAGGACGACATGATCCGCAGCCACCTCCTCCCAGCCACGTACAAGTCCACTGGTTTCTTGGGACTGTAAATCATCCCTAAAAGACTGCTGCTGATGATGCTCAGTGCCAGCCTCCACCTCCATGCTGACACAATCCTCCTCCTCCTCCTCCTCCTCTTCCTGTGCGATGGGTGGGACAGAAGGAACACTGTCTGGGTAAAGGGGGCCTTGAGAGGCAAGGAAGTCCTCCTCTTCCTGCCTCTGTTCTGCCTCAAGTGCCCTGTCCATTATTCCACGCAGCGTGTGCTCCAACAGGTGGACAAGAGGTACAGTGTCACTGATGCATGCACTGTCACTGCTCACCATCCTCGTGGCCTCCTCAAATGGTGCCAGGACAGTGCATGCATCCCTGATCATTCCCCACTGGCGTGGTGAAAAAAACCCGAGCTCCCCTGACCCTGTCCTGGTGCCGTAGTCGCACAGGTACTCATTGATGGCCCTCTGCTGCGTGTGCAGCCGCTGCAGCATGGCCAACGTTGAGTTCCACCTGGTGGCCATGTCACATATAAGGCGGTTCTTGGGCAGGTTCAACTCCTTTTGCAGCTCAGCCAGGCGAGCACTGGCATTATAAGATCTGCGGAAATGCACACAGACTTTCCTGGCCTGCCTCAGGACATCCTGTAAGCCCGGGTACCTGCCCAAGAACCGCTGCACCACCAGGTTAAGGACGTGAGCCATACAGGGCACATGGGTCAGTTGTCCCTGTCGGAGGGCGGAGAGGAGGTTGGTGCCATTGTCGCAAACCACCATTCCTGGCTTAAGCTGGCGTGGCGTCAACCACCTCTCGGCCCGCCCCTGCAGAGCAGACAGGACCTCTGCCCCAGTGTGGCTCCTGTCCCCCAAACACACCAGCGCAAGCACGGCATGGCATCTTTTTGCCTGCGTACTTGCGTAGCCCCTTGAACGCCTACGGAGCACCGCTGGTTCCGAGGACAAACCACAGGAAGAGGCCATGGAGGAAGAAGAAGAGGAGGGGGTGGAGGAGAGAGGTGTGTCACAACCAGTAGTAGCATTTTGGAGGCGTGGCGGTGGAACAACCTCCAACACTACTGCACCTTGTCCTGCATCCTTCCCAGCTGCCAAAAGAGTGACCCAATGGGCCGTGAAAGAAAGGTAACGTCCCTGTCCATGCCTGCTGGACCATGAGTCAGCGGTAATATGCACCTTACCGCTGACCGCCCTGTCCAGCGAGGCCAAGACATTGCCTTCCACATGCCTGTAGAGAGCCGGAATCGCCTTCCGTGAGAAAAAGTGGCGTTTGGGAACCTGCCACTGAGGAACCGCACATTGCACAAACTCACGGAAGGGGGCCGAGTCTACCAACTGAAAAGGCAGCAGTTGAAGCGCTAGCAATTTAGCCAAGCTAGCATTCAACCGCTGGGCATGTGGATGGCTGGGAGTGAACTTCTTTCGACGGTCCAGCAGCTGGGGCAGGGAAATTTGCCTGCTAGAATCGGACGTCGGTGTACTGCTAGCAGAGTGCCCGCAAGTACTTGGCTGTGACACACCTAATTCTACACCTTCATTCCTCTCAGAGCAGGTTTCAGAGAGGACTGAAGGTATATCGGGGTTGGAGATCCCAGCTGATGCGGTGAAAGAAGAGGTCAGCTTTGTTCTTTGGTGGGGGTCTTTAAGGTAGGCTTGCCAACGAGCTGCATGGCAGGTCAACATATGTCTGATCAAGCATGTGGTGCCCAAGCGGCTGATGTTTTGGCCACGCGATATACGCTTGAGACATATGTTGCAAACAGCAGCTGTGCGATCTGATGCACTCGCCTCAAAAAAGGCCGACACCAAAGAACTTTTTGAATGACGGGCAGAGGCAGCGCCCTGCACAGGCGGAGCTCTGCGGTGTGATTCCGTCGGTGTGCTGCCCATACGCTGGCCACCCAAGGGCATCCTGCCTCGTTGGAGATGTGCCTCCTCCTCATCCTCCTCCTCCTCCTCTCTCCTATTAGGCACCCACGTGGAGTCAGTGACCTCATCATCCCCTCCCTCCTCATCACTGGAGCCAATCTGGCAGTATGCTGCAGCTGCTGGAGCATGACTGCCAGATTGGTGTCCTTCTTGAGCATCCCCTCTCTCTGCTCTCACGCTACTGCCTTCCTCTATCTGGGTATCATCATCAGATCCTTCGAAACGCTGGGCATCCTCCTGGAGCATGTACCCAACACTGTGCTCAAACAGTTCGGGGGACTCCTCAGGAGGAGGACATGGTGGGTCTAGGGAAGGATTGACTAATGAAGATAATGATACCAGAGAAGAGGACGCTTTGGCAGCTGCTTTGCCAGTACCCTGAGCCTGGGTGAGAGAGGATGAGGAGGATGAGGTGGGCTTGGTCATCCACTCTACCAAGTCTTCGGCATGATGTGGCTCAACATGTCCAGCTGCCGAAAAGAAGGACAAGCGTGTCCCATGGCCATGTGCTGATGACAATGCACCGCATCCACGACCAGCACTGTTGCCCCCAGACACAGAGCCTGCTTGCCCTCTTTTTTTGCCTCCTGACTGTCTGCCTCTCCTTGTTTGCCTTCCAGACATTTTAATGGATGGCCTGCAGGGAGATGGGAAAAACAGCAATAAGGGCTACCTTCAGGTGTATACTGTGCAGGAGGCTTAGCAACAATGACACTGACACTGTCCCCTGCCTATCCTTCTCTGTCCCTAAACACAAGGATTTGCAATATGCTTCAGCAAGATTGGTTTAGCACAGAATAGCACACTGACAGTTTCCCTCACTGTCCTTCTCTGTCCCTACAAACAAGATTTAGCACAGAATAGCACACTGATAGTTTCCACGAGTGTCCTTCTCTGTCCCTAAACTCAAGGATTTCAAATATGGTTCAGCAAGATTGGTTTAGAACAGAATAGCACACTGACACTTTCCCTCACTGTACCTCTCTGTCCCTAAACTCAAGGATTTCAAATATGGTTCAGCAAGATTGGTTTAGAACAGAATAGCACACTGTCAGTTTCACTCACTGTCCTTCTCTGTCCCTACAAACAAGATTTAGCACAGAATAGCACACTGATAGTTTCCACGAGTGTCCTTCTCTGTCCCTAAACTCAAGGATTTTAAATATGGTACAGCAAGATTGGTTTAGAACAGAATAGCTCACTGACACTTTCCCTCACTGTACCTCTCTGTCCCTAAACTCAAGGATTTCAAATATGGTTCAGCAAGATTGGTTTAGAACAGAATAGCACACTGTCAGTTTCACTCACTGTCCTTCTCTGTCCCTACAAACAAGATTTAGCACAGAATAGCACACTGATAGTTTCCACGAGTGTCCTTCTCTGTCCCTAAACTCAAGGATTTCAAATATGGTTCAGCAAGATTGGTTTAGAACAGAATAGCTCACTGACACTTTCCCTCACTGTACCTCTCTGTCCCTAAACTCAAGGATTTCAAATATGGTTCAGCAAGATTGGTTTAGAACAGAATAGCACACTGTCAGTTTCACTCACTGTCCTTCTCTGTCCCTACAAACAAGATTTAGCACAGAATAGCACACTGATAGTTTCCACGGGTGTCCTTCTCTGTCCCTAAACTCAAGGATTTCAAATATGGTACAGCAAGATTGGTTTAGAACAGAATAGCACACTGACACTTTCCCTCACTGTACCTCTCTGTCCCCAAACTCAAGGATTTCAAATATGGTTCAGCAAGATTGGTTTAGAACAGAATAGCACACTGTCAGTTTCACTCACTGTCCTTCTCTGTCCCTACAAACAAGATTTAGCACAGAATAGCACACTGATAGTTTCCACGAGTGTCCTTCTCTGTCCCTAAACTCAAGGATTTCAAATATGGTACAGCAAGATTGGTTTAGAACAGAATAGCACACTGACACTTTCCCTCACTGTACCTCTCTGTCCCTAAACTCAAGGATTTCAAATATGGTTCAGCAAGATTGGTTTAGAACAGAATAGCACACTGTCAGTTTCACTCACTGTCCTTCTCTGTCCCTACAAACAAGATTTAGCACAGAATAGCACACTGATAGTTTCCACGAGTGTCCTTCTCTGTCCCTAAACTCAAGGATTTCAAATATGGTACAGCAAGATTGCTTTAGAACAGAATAGCTCACTGACACTTTCCCTCACTGTACCTCTCTGTCCCTAAACTCAAGGATTTCAAATATGGTTCAGCAAGATTGGTTTAGAACAGAATAGCACACTGTCAGTTTCACACACTGTCCTTCTCTGTCCCTACAAACAAGATTTAGCACAGAATAGCACACTGATAGTTTCCACGAGTGTCCTTCTCTGTCCCTAAACTCAAGGATTTCAAATATGGTACAGCAAGATTGGTTTAGAACAGAATAGCTCACTGACACTTTCCCTCACTGTACCTCTCTGTCCCTAAACTCAAGGATTTCAAATATGGTTCAGCAAGATTGGTTTAGAACAGAATAGCACACTGACACTTTCCCTCACTGTACCTCTCTGTCCCTAAACTCAAGGATTTCAAATATGGTTCAGCAAGATTGGTTTAGAACAGAATAGCACACTGTCAGTTTCACTCACTGTCCTTCTCTGTCCCTACAAACAAGATTTAGCACAGAATAGCACACTGATAGTTTCCACGAGTGTCCTTCTCTGTCCCTAAACTCAAGGATTTCAAATATGGTACAGCAAGATTGGTTTAGAACAGAATAGCTCACTGACACTTTCCCTCACTGTACCTCTCTGTCCCTAAACTCAAGGATTTCAAATATGGTTCAGCAAGATTGGTTTAGAACAGAATAGCACACTGTCAGTTTCACACACTGTCCTTCTCTGTCCCTACAAACAAGATTTAGCACAGAATAGCACACTGATAGTTTCCACGAGTGTCCTTCTCTGTCCCTAAACTCAAGGATTTCAAATATGGTACAGCAAGATTGGTTTAGAACAGAATAGCTCACTGACACTTTCCCTCACTGTACCTCTCTGTCCCTAAACTCAAGGATTTCAAATATGGTTCAGCAAGATTGGTTTAGAACAGAATAGCACACTGACACTTTCCCTCACTGTACCTCTCTGTCCCTAAACTCAAGAATTTCAAATATGGTTCAGCAAGATTGGTTTAGAACAGAATAGCACACTGACACTTTCCCTCACTGTACCTCTCTGTCCCTAAACTCAAGGATTTCAAATATGGTTCAGCAAGATTGGTTTAGAACAGAAGAGCACACTGACACTTTCCCTCACTGTCCTTCTCTATCCCTACAAACAAGGTTATCACAGAATAACACACTGACACTCCCCCTACCTATCCTTATTTGTCCCTAAACACAAGGAATCCAGGATTAGTAAAGGAAAAAAAATGACACTGTCCCTGCCTATGCTTCTCTTTCCCTGCTCCGGAACACACTACACAAGGCCGCTGCGCTGGCGGCTTTTTATAGTGTGGGGCGTGTACTAAACCCCCTCAGCAATAATTGGCCACAGGCATCCTGCCTGTGGCCAATCATTGCTCTCCTCGCTGCCAGGGCTGTGATTGGCCAAGCATGCGGGGTCACAGTGCATGCTTGGCCAATCACAGCGCCTGGATGACACTGCGATGGCGTAGTGCATTGTGGGCCGTTCGCGTCACTCGAATTAGGCGCGAACGGCCCAAATCGTTCGATCTTCGTCGAACGATCGAACAGCCGATGTTCGAGTCGAACGTATGTTCGACTCGAACACGAAGCTCATCCCTACTCCCTAACTATGGAAAGATGTTTCATTTGTTTGCAAGGGAAAATTGTAAAACTTTGTCAGGTGTCCTCGCTCAAGAGCATGGAGGCAAGTTGCGCCCTATTTTTTTCTTCAAAGATGGTTCCGGTGCAAGTTCAAGGCATGCCTGAGTGTCTCAGAGCTTTAGCATCCTGTGTGATGATGGTTGAGATGGCCACTTCTTTCACTCTGGGGCACGACACTACACTTCAAACCACTCACAATGTATCAATCCTGTTGAAAAATGTACATACACAGCACATGTCTGCTGAGAGGTTGAGCGGCTATGAGGTGATCTTGCTGTCTAATCCAAAATTGCACATCACACATGCTTCTCCTACTGCAGGACCAGCAGCAATCCAAATGCCCTTTTGGGATTAAAAGGAGAGCAGGATGAGGTTGTGCCACAACATGATTGAATAAACCTCATTCACCAAGACACATCACCCAGGTCTGATTTATCTTCCACAACACTGCAGAGCACACACAGGCCAACAAACAGAGATAGCCAAGGGAAATGGTCTCGCTGATTTAGCTGCTAAACAAGCTGCTACTTCACAAAATGCACAGATCCAAATGCCCATGCTAGCACCAGGATTGCCCTTTTTTGATCAGGTTCTTTCAGATTTGCAGGGATGTGCAGAAGAAGCTGATCTCAGAGATTGGGACGAAATAGGTGTGCAGAAAGATCCAAAGACTGGACTTCTCTGCAAAGAGGGGAAGCCATGTATACCAGTAGCTAGTGCATCACTTTTTATTTCCTAGTACCATGGAATAGGCCACAGAGGCTGGAAAGCCACTTGTGAACTATTGGAGAAAGACTTTTACATTTCAGAACTTTCCTGGCTGATTAAAGATTATGTATCGAGATGCATCACATGTATCAGGAACAATCCAAACAATCCACACAAGGCCAAACATGAACACCTGATATATCCAGCAACTCCTTTTACACATTTGCAGATTGACTTCACACACATGCCCAAGCTAGGCAAAAGACAGGAATACCATATTTTGGTAATTGTGGACATGTTCTCAAGATGAGTTGAACTTTTTGTAACCACAGAGGAAGATGCACAAACAGTGGTGAGGATCCTCATTCAGGAAATCATTCCTCGATGGGGATGCCCACTTCAGATAAACTCAGACAATGGTCCCGCTTTCATGGCCAGGGTCTGCCAGGACCTGGTAAAAACTCTCAAGGTAGAATGGAAATTTCACATTCCATACCACCCTCAAAGTTCAGGGATAGTAAAAAGAATGAACAGAACAATAAAAGACAAAATAAGAAAGGCCACAGGAGGAACCTTTGCCAACTGGAAAAAGGTCCTCCCAGCAGTCCTGGCAGAAATAAGAATGACCCCTTCCAAGACAACAGGGTATTCACCTTTTGAAGTCTTGATGGGTAGACCTTTCCCCACCCCATGGGCCAGAACACCTTTAAATTATAGAAAAGGGAGATTTAGACTTAATACAGGAAGAATATGTAAGGAAATTGGTTGAAACTTTGGATACAGTTGAGAGAAATGTTGCCCACACCTCTCCTTTTTCTTCACAGGAAGCTACTCACCCCTTGAAGGTGGGAGACACCGTGGTAGTCCAACAGCTGAACAGAAATAAGAAGCAAGGGTATCCCTTTGGACCTCCTACCTCAGTGGTTGCAGTGACCAGAACAGCCATCCTAGTGGAAAATTGCCAGTCCTGTATCCATGCCAACAGTGTGAAAAAGGTCGCCCAAAGCCCCAAGAGCAGGAAGGAGATCTTGGATACAGGAGGCCCTCAAGCAGAAGTCCAAGCAAACGGAGGAGAAGTTCCTGGGAAAGCAGGTCCGGCCAGAGAAGATGACCTCGCTTATTTCACCACAGACTTCTGGGAAGGCATTCTGCCTACTGATCCTGATCTCTCTGACAGTGTTCCTACCCACCTGGATCATCACTAACTGTATCTACCACCCAATTAAAAGTATCTGTGGGAACACACACACACACACACACAAAAGAACATTACAATGACACAAGCTAGAACCAAGAGAGAGATTGGAGATAGTTTTACTGATAAGATGCTTTTGCTAAAATTTAAGTATGCTTATGCTCAAAAAAATCAGGGTACGAAGAATGTTGGATATGTAGTAAATTACATCCTAGCACTGCCTGAATTCCCCTTTTGGCTGTACCTTTAAATATCTCCTCCTTTCTAACATATCCGCTCTGTACATAAACAACACTGTTACCTTTCCAATAGCAGGTAGGAGTCATTCCCCTGATTGGTGTTTTAATTTAGGGAATGAGACACAGATTAACCCTTTTTCCTGCAGCAGGTCAATATTTAACATCTCTATGTGCGAATCCAGAGACTCTGCCCCTGCCTGCTCACTGTTCCAAGTATCTGACCCAGGGCTAAACCGCACTTTGCATAACTTTTCCTCTTTCTGTGATAATGTAGGTGAAATATTGCACCAATTTATAATCGCAACACAGGACAAGTACACTCATGAGATTGTCGCTAAGAGACCTTTTGCATTGGGAAAAAGTATCTATGTATGTTGTGGGGAAGTGTGTTATTCCTGGGTGCCCCTCCATGTTAAGGGATGGTGTTACCTTGCATCCTTGGTACCTGTCATGGGAGTGGTAGGGGTATAGATACAATGAAAAGGTTGAATAATTATTCAAGTATATTGGATGAGATAATGGAGAGGAATTCAGATGACATGGCCATGTTAAACATAGAAACTAGAGCAATTAGAAAACAGTTAGAGTTACATGATCTTGCCATAGAAAGTATGAGTGCAGCGCTCACAGGCCTGTGTGAAGTAACTGAGGACTATGAGTGTTGTATTTGGATTCATAATACAAGTGCCAAGGTGCGTGACTACTATGATATTAGTGCACAACATCGAAAAGAGGTAGGCCAGCTCCAGCAGGAAGCTAGGGACATTGCTAAAACATGGAGCCCATTTGCCAATGCAGGATTTGGGCTTGGAGGTATATTTTCATGGTTAAAAGACATTGTCCTTGTTATTGTTATGGTATTTATCCTTGCTCTGATTCTTTACCTCTGTTTTAAGTGTTGTACTTGCATAATTGCACGCCTTCAATCTCCTGATGATAAGGTTCTATCCTACATGACATACATGAAGAATCATTAGGCAATCTATGCCACAATCCCAAAGAAGTATTAAGACATAACATAGAGTGTAGAGATCATCTTATATGATCTAAGAGGGGATTGAAGGGATATTTAGCTTAACCGCTTCCTCTGTTTCTTATAATCAGTTTCCATTTTTCTACTTATACTGTATTTCACATATTACTAGGTGCGTACTGGTAAACTAGTTTCGTTTCTCATGTTCCTGTTCATTTTCTTCTTGGAGTTTCGTTTCCTATTAAGCACGTGATTTCTTAGAAATAATTAGTTTCACTTTTGTCATGAAATGTCTCTGTATATGATTGGATAATTTGTCAAAGGGCGGTACTTTCTGAAAGCCCCTTTAAATATTCACACCAAGGAATAAAAGATTAGATTTGCTCAGAGACCTTGCTGTTTTGTGTCATGGGCTAATCTCACAGGCCTGGGGGGATTGTAAGTCACATCTTATCAGAAATATTATCAAGATTCAAACTCATCCCTAGACTGACTATCTAAATTCCCCATCAGTGGGTATAGTAAAGAATCACGCCCCCCTCTGGCATTGAGGCCAAATCGTTCCATTTTAGTTTCATCTGACCATAGAACCTTTTCCATGTGGTCTCAGAATGTTCGAGGTGCATTTAAGGTGGTCAGTTGGTAGTAAAATGTTATTATTTGGACTTGTCTGGTGAAAATCCAATACAGCTCACCATCCAAATAACACCATTCCTACGGTAAAGCATGGAGGTTTACCTTCCAACATGACAATGACCCAAATCACACAGCAAAAATTACCACACAATGGTTGAAGGAGAAAGGGGTGAATGTCCTTGCATGACATTGTCAGAGCCCAAACTTAAACCCCATTGAAAATCTGTGTTCACCATCAAATGTAACTGAACTTGAGCAGTTCTGCAAAGAAGAGTGGGCAAATATTGCAAAGTCTAAATGTGCAAAGTTATTAGAGACATATCCCAACAGACGAAAGCAGGGCTCAAAATTTCAAGTCCTGAGCTACTAGCCAGGCCTGAAGGGTTACTCGCTACCAGTTGCCCCACCCAACCCCTACCCTGCCTGCCCCTAATTCTGCCCCTAAACATGCCCTCATAAATCATCTCATGAAATGACACTTAAATGGTTTATGCAGAATTAAGTTACAAAAATAACTATTAACAACAACTTTATCAGTGCCCATCAGTGCAGTCTCACCTGTGCTCATCAATGCAGCCTCACCTGTGCTCATCGATGCAGCCTCACCTGTGCCCAACAATGCAGCCTACTATACATACTGTATCTATATATATATATATATATATATATATATATATATATATATATATATATATATTGTGACAGTGGGAGCTACTGTCACGGTAAAATGGACAGTTTGCTGGACAAAGCTTTCGCATCTTTCTCCAGGTTTTGGTATTCTGGTATGGGGCTTTGTAGTTTGGAGATTCCACAGTGTCTTGGGAGAGACGGGATCTCCAACCCTGTATCCAGACTTTGTTGATTACCAGCAGGGTGTGTGCTCAGGTGAGCACAGCCCTTATAATGAATGTATGGGAAGACCTCATGGCTCCCAGTTGGAGACGGCTCTACACCAAGAGACAGGAGGTCTTCAGGAGTCAGAGAGGCTGTAGGAGACAGCCAGAATGTTGGTGACTGCAAGAGGCAGCCAGAATGTTGGTGACTGCAAGAGGCAGAGCTGTGGACGCTAAAGGGAAGCCGTCTACTTTGAGGAGTCCAGTGGTCTGGGTGACCAGGATAAAGTGCAGAAGTACTGCTACAGATACTGCTACAGAGAGCCAGGTGGGCTAGCATTTTCTGTTCTGTGTATTTGATGGAGAAGAACCCCCTGCATGGGAAACCTTTGTTTGGACTTTTATTTTGCCTTTTTAATAAAAATGGGCTACCATGCCCTTAAATATAGCTCCTGACTGGCTTCAATCACTAGAAAAACGCATCTACCACGAGAGCTAACAACCCCCATCCCACAATATATATATATATATATATATATATATATACTTAGCCAACCTAAGGGACAGGATACCATGTGATTGCTGTGACAGGTCATCACAGTGGTCACATAGTAATGTTTACAGTGCTGTTTTCTCCTTACAACTGGAGAAGGAGAGAGATTGAGCTTTTGTGAATGGGCATAGAATGAATGGATCAACAGCTGTAACTGCAAATCTGTTTATTCTGTTTCAGTGGCACAGGGATCTTTTTATTAATCCTTTCATAACCCCCCAACCTACGCTTGCTAGCTCCGATGCTGACCTGTTTATTAACCCTTTCACCTTATCCTGCACATCTGAACATTAACCCCTTCATCTCTATCCTGCTACTGTATGAGCCAGTACATTAACTACTGTATCTATTTTTTCCTCTGTGTATGACCTGTACATTAATGTATCTAGTGCACCATTCTAAATCTCCATGTTTAACCCAAAGTACTGGCATATTTCTTAATTTCCAAAAAATTGGGGTAAAAAATTAGATCGGCTTGGGATGTCTATTTTCCAAAAAGGTTATTATTATTTTTTTTTTTGGGGGGGGGGCAGTTCATACTATTGTGGCATCTTTATTTTAACAGAACGAGGAACAGGTTTCTTTTAAATTTTTAAAATTTTTATAGTAAAACACGATAATCCCAGTGGTTAATAAATACCACCAAAAGAAGCTCTGTTTAAAAACAAAATGATATAAAACTCAATTAGGTACAGTGTTGCATAATGGAGTACAGTGGAACCTTGGATTATGAGCATAATCCGTTCCAGAAGAATGCTTGTAATCCAAAGCACTCGCATATCAAAGCGAGTTTCCCCATAGAAGTCAATGGAAACAAAAATAATCTGTTCCACATTGACTTCTATGGCATGCAATACCGCATGTGGCCAGAGGTGGGGGGGGTGCCGGAGAGACTCGTAAACACTCGGAGTCCATACAGCTACATTCGGAAACCCTCAGAAAGGATTGGAAACACTCAGGAACTGAGTATTTCCGAGTGTTTCCGAGTATTTCCAAACGGCTCCGAACAGCTCCGGCGCCCAAGCACCTCTGGCCAAATGCGGAACTGCACTTTGCAGAGGCTGGGATTCTGCTTGTTTTGCAAGACAACACTCGCAAACCAAGTCAGGATTTTTTTTTTTAAATTGGTCGTATTGCGAAATGCTCGTTAACCGCGTTACTCGCAATCCAGGGTTCCACTGTAATTGTTAGTTAAACTAATACAGCACTGAAAACTGGAAATGGCCTGTTAATAAATGGGGTATTACAGGCTGGTATACAAGTGGTTAAGCCTTAAAAAAAAAAAATAGGGGTTTTCCAGCAAGACTTCCTGCCTCCTTCCCATGCCCTTCTCATTTTGCTATGACTAATGATAAGGGCATATGTTACTTCATGCATACTTGGGAAACTTAAAAAAAGTTATTGATGGTATTTTTATTTGTTGTTTTATTTTCCCTGTTTGTCTGTAAGAGAACTCATGTTCATGTAATAAACACAGACTTGTATTGCTGCACGGGTGGCATTGGGAACACAAATCAGGACATGGGCTAAGTAACTTTTAGGCCCCTTTCACACGGGCGGCTGTTCTGCCGCAGTTAAAAGCATGTTTCTTTCTTTTGAAATTCAAGACCCCAGGCACAGCGATCAGCTGCATTTGTACACTGCGATTAGCTGCGTTTACATGTGGCAGCGTTCAGCTGCGGTTGGCCATTATTGTCATCCCCATAGCAACTGTTTTTATTTTGATGTGCTTCCTGTTGTTTTTTCCTTTTGTTCACGCTACTATCTGCAGCTGACACAGTGCAATGCGATTACCTGCAGTTATGTGCAGATAGCTGCGCTAAATCGTTCCTGGACGCAGTCAATTTTATTTTTTCTATCTGCACCAAACCGCATGTAATGAAACCGCAGCTAAACGCAGTGTGTGAATGGGGCCATAGGAAATCATTGTGTGCGTTTAGCTGCGGTAGATAACTTGAGAATCCGCAGCTAAAAGCACAATTCTATCCGTCCGTGTGAAAGGGGCCTTACTTAGAAATTTGAAACAGCTTCAACCAGATCAACCCTTCTCTTTAAAGAAGCTTATGCTGCTTCTAACTAATACACTGTTTTACTTTCTCCATCAGCTCATCCCACACTAGGGTGACCACGTGTCCTGGATTGCCCGGGACAGTCCCGCATTTTGCAGGTCTGTCCCGGGTACATTCATTCCAGGACAATACAGTGTCCCAGAATGAAACTGACACAGCCACCCCCTGGGCAAATCTGATGCCCCCAAAAAAGGCCGCCACATCACCGCTTTACTTACTGACAGTACTTGTCCTGACCGAGAATGCCTGGAGGAGCACAATCCCCGCCCCCTGCTTGTGACTGGAGAAATCATAAATCCCGCCTCTCGTGTCCAATTACTGTGCTGTGATTCGTTACAGCACAAGCTGATTTTTGGGAAGGGAGGGTGTCCTGAATGGTAGTTTGGAAATGTGGTCAGCCTATCCCCCACAGCTATTAGCTTTTGTATCAATTGACCCTCCCTCCTAGCTTTTAAGCTCTAATGAGCAGGGCCCTCTGATTCCTCTTGTACCAAATTGTAATGTAACTGTACTGTCTGCCTTCATTTTGTTAAGCGCTGCGCAAACTGTTGGCGCTATATAAATCCTGTATCATAATAATAATGGTGAATAGTAAATACTTAATGAGTCATGTACTGCTAAGCTTTATAGTTCCTCACAGTTCTTGATCATTCTGCAATCTAGCTGATACTTCTAAAAATGGCTCTATACATTTTACACTATATTCCTTTCCCGCCGAGGGTACGCACATATGCGTACTCGGCTTTCGGGGGTTATACCGGGATGATGCCTGCAGCCGCAGGCATCATCCCGGTACCGTTGTTTAGAGCCGGCGATTGGCTTTTCAGGTATAACCACCGATGCGGCTAAAAGCTGCTCGGTTGTTATACCGGAGGAGCGGGAGGGGACACCCCCCCTCCCACCGCCTCCGCCGCTCTGACCGGGCCTCCCGTCCCACTGGGAGACCCGATCCACGATCCCCCACCTTGGGTGCCTAGAGACAGACTTAAACAAAGCCGCGAACGGCTTTGATTCAGTCTCTTCACTGTAACCACGGAAGCGACGTCATGACGTCACGTCCGGGTTACTCGGCTGCCAATGGCGCCGGATTTAAAAAAGTACACAGTATTCAGAATCGCCGTTTTCGGCGATCTGAATACTTTGAAGTGCAAAGGAGGGATTGGGGGTCTTTTAGACCTCCGATCTCTCCATAAAGAGTACCTGTCACCACTTATTACTGTCACAAGAGATGTTTACATTCCTTGTGACAGCAATAAAAGTGATGAAATTTTTTTTTTTTTTTTAAAACACAATTTTTTATTATAAAAATAAATAAGAAAAAAATAAAAAAAAATTCAAGCGCCCCTGTCCCCGCGAGCTCGCGCAGCAAAGAAAAGAGAGCAATAATTATAGCCATAGACCTCCTCTGTAACTCTAACCTAGTAGCCGTAAAAAAAAATTTAAGCGTCGCCTATGGAGATTTTAAGGTACCGTAGTTTGTCGCCATTCCACGAGTGCGGGCAATTATAAAGCATGACATGTTTGGTATCTATTTACTCGGCGTAAGATCATCTTTCATATTATACAAATAAATTGGACTAACTTTACTTTTTAATTTTTTTAAGATTCATGAAAGTTAATTTTTCCAAAAAAGTTGCGTTTAAAAAACAGCTGCAGAAATACTGTGTGACATAAAATATTGCAACGATCGCCATTTTATTCTCTAGATTCTCTGCTAAAAATATATATATAATGTTTGGGGTTTCTAAGTAATTTTCTAGCAAAAAATATGCATTTTAACTTGTAAACACCAAATGTCAGAAATGGGCTTAGGCATGAAAGGGTTAAACAGTCTTGTAGGAAGTACTTTCCGACTCACTGGCATGGACTGGAGACCTCCTTAGGTTAGGTCTAATGAAGCAGATGCACATTTATTCAAGGTGGTCCAAAGACTTCTTCAACCTTTTACCAACATCACTCAGTACTTCCTGCCAGAGGCCATGACATTACTTATATTGCCCATTCTTTCTCCCCTTAATGCAAGGAGTAAGCCCCACATACATATCTCACAAGGTTACCCAATCCTCATGGGGTGGATGAAGCCTAACCATGTCCTTGTGTGTTGTTTGGAATACACCTACCTGCAATATAAGACCACCCAGTGCAGTTCCAGACTTTCATTTCTGATCTCCAACACATGTGTGGCACTTTACTAGGTACACCTCGCTAGTACCGGGTTGGACCACCCTTTTGCCTTCAGAACTGCCTTAATTCTACATGGCATAGATTCAACAAGGAAACATTCCTCAGAGATGTTGGTCCATATTGACATGATAGCTTCATGCAGTTGCTACAGATTTGTCAGCTGCACATCCATGATGCAAATATCCCTTTCCACCACATCCCAAAGGTGCTATATGGATTGAGATCTGGTGAGTGTGGAGGCCATTGGAGTACAGTGACCTCATTGTCATGCTCAGGAAACCAGTGGTGAGATGATTTGAGCTTTGTGACATGGTGCATTATCCTGCTGGAAGTAGCCATCAGAAGATGGGTACACTGTAGTCATAAAGGGATGGAAATGGTCAGCAACAATACTCAGGTAGGCCATGGCATCAAAACAATGCTCAATTGGTACTAAGTGGCCCAAAGTGTGCCAAGGAAATATCCCCCACACCATTACACCACCACCACCAGCCTGAACCGTTGATATAAGGCAGGATGGATCCATGCTTCCATGTTGTTTAAGCCAAATTCTACCATCTAAATGTTGCAGCTGAAATCGAGACTCTTCAGACAAGGCAACGTTCTCTCATCCTCAGTTTTCCAGCAGACGTCTGTGATTGGCGGAACACCCAACACAGTGTCAAAACTGAGGATGAGAGAATGATCGTGATAGGCGGAGAGTGTCTGCTGAGACTCGCCTATCAAGGAAGGAACAGGAAGAGACCGCGGAATTTGAACGATGGACGCCGCGGAATTTGAACGATGGACGCCACAGCCGCAACTTCTTTACAGGTAATATTTACAATGTAAAATAGGGAACAGCAAGCTAGGGAACAGTGGGGCATCGGCTTATACTCGAGTCAGTAAGGTTTCCCAGTTTTTTGGCAACATTAGGTACCTCGGCTTATACTCGAGTCGGCTTATACTCGAGTATATACGGTATATAATGCTTGGGGGTTATATGTAATTTTCTAGCAAAAAAAAATATGATTTTTACATGTAAGAGAGAAATGTCAGAATTGGCCTGGTGGGCAAGTGGTAATTATTATACAGGATTTACGGTATATAGTGCCAACAGTTTATGCAGTGCTTTATAACATAAGGGCGGACAGTACAATTACAATGCAGTTAAATACAGTGGGAAGCAGAGGGCCCAGATACAGTATATATACAGTGCTTTAAAAAAAGGAGAAAAGGATGAGGGTGCAGGACACTCCAAAATGCAAATCAGCTATAGGAGGACAGGTTCTCAAGCACAAGTCCTGTAGCAGCAGCATTTGCTGGAGGTAGAGAGGATGGCCAACTAATCTGGGATTCTGTATAAGCAGTCCCAGTCCCTACAGCAACCTCTGGCATTCATTTCCAAAGAACATACACACCTGGAGTCCTAGATAAAGGTCTGACCCACAATCTCCAAGGACAGCTGGCATCTACCTAGCTTCCATGCAACACTTTAGTGAGAAAGAAGGTTCTTCTCCATCCTAGCTTCCACAGGTGGTGCTCTCCAGCAAATACTTTTCAGTCCAAGTTCCTTCACGTCCTCAGCCAAGCACATGCTGAGGCCTAACAACAACTCTTCAGTACACTAGCTGCCTCCCAAGGGCAGCAGCCTCAGGAGAATAGCCATTGTAAAGTTCAGGGGATCTTGCCTCTCGGGACCACGTGCAACAGCCGTTTATATTATCATCTTGTTCCCATGTTTTTGTGATATTTATAACATCAATTTACTTACGTTAAATATTGCATCTGTGATAAATGCAAATGTAGTATTTACCGCAGCAACCATGACTCATCCCCATGTGGTCCATTCACCTGTTAGTCAAGGATTCCAAGGTACCTTGCCTTCCCCCTGGCAAGGCACCTTGTTCCCATGTTGATGAGGACAAGAGTCTCTTCCCCACAACCCTGGCCCAGTGGACGTGGGGGTCTGTGGGTGGGGGGCTTATTGGAATCTGGAAGTCCCCTTTAAAAATAAGACTGCCTTCACCTGGGAGACCCCAGGTCTTTGGTTGCAATTTTTGGCAGGGACTGGGGCAAATCATTTGCGGTGAGGGAGTAATGGGGTATGGATTGTGACAATGATTTGATGTTTTTTTCTTTTAGTGGGTCAGCAAGCATCATTATTCATGATTCACAAAGATCTACATTGTCATATGACGCGATTGACGGTGGATTTAAATTGTGCATTTTTTTGTGGGGGTTTATTAACCACTTCAGATCCGCGCTATAGCCGAAAGACGGCCGCAGCGCGGACCTGAACTGCCGGGAGGCCATCCCTGGATGTCCTCCTGTTTACTTCCACAATGCGCGCCGCCGCGGGTGTGCATCGGGGAATAGCTGTGCCAGCTGTGTCACGTGGGTGCCGATGCGCGTGCCTGGCGACCGCGATGTCCGCCAGGTACCCGTGATCGGCAGTCACAGAGCCAATGACGTGAATCTCTGTGTGTAAACACAGAGATCCACGTCCTGTCAGGGAGAGGAGACCGATGCTGTGTCCCTTGTACATAGGGACACAGATCGGTCACCTCCCCCAGTCAGTCCCCTCCCCCCACAGTGATAATCACTCCCAGGGAACAAAGTTAACCCCTTGATCACCCCCTAGTGTTAACCCCTTCCCTGACAGTCACATTTATACAGTAATCAGTGTATATTTATAGCACTGTTCGCCGTATAAATGTGAATGGTCCCAAAATAGTGTCAAAAGTGTCCGATCTGTCCGTTGCAATATCGCAGTCCTGACAAAAATAAATAAACGCCATTACTAGTGTAGCGGGTACTCCAAATTTAGGTGGTCTCTAGGTCCAAATTTAGGGGGATGACCCGAGCACTAGTATGGTTCGGGCCTTCTAATTGTGCTGGACTCTGCTTTGATGCTATGTGCCTATGTAGGGTTCCCTGTGGCCTGCAGATGGCGCTGCCATGTTGGGTCAAGGTTGAACCATAGGTTGCATTGGTGCGATTGGATGTCCTCTCTCGGCTACCATGCAGTGGGCGGGTTCGGCCTGCTGTGCATGCCAGGAGAGGATATCAAAGAGACAGATGCCATTATTCGGGGAGAGACCCGGGGACAAGTACCCGGAGGAGCGCGCCCCTAAGGAGGGGGGTGCGTACCCCAGCTGAAGTGTCTCGGGCACCTTCGGCCTGAGACCGCAACGTTCCGGGTAGGCCCAGTACCTTTAACTGGGTCTACAGGCAGAATCTCTGGGAGTCCTAGGATGCCCGGGTGAGGGTATCCGCTCTGACTAAGAGGAAGCCAGGGGAGGATCGGTCCCATAACAGGAGATGAGTGATAGATTGCTGTCTCGGGAAAGGCCTGGTGACCTTTCGGAGGGAATGATCCTATGCTCTGCAGAACTGACCCTGCGGAGTGCTGCTGCTCTCCGAGGACATACTGAACTTGTCCTTGGAGGATTTAAGTTGTTGTTCGAGCTCCACATCGGCTGCTAGGACCATTGAGGGACTATCCGGGTGAGCTGTACCCACTCGGGACCGAGTGGTGATAAATCTGGGAGTTCTGTGCCTGAATCTGCTTTAGTTCAACTACTATCCCTCTCATCTACTCTCTCTTACCTATCAAGCAAAGATACAAAATAAACTCAACGTTGGAGTTTAAGTGGTTTGGACATTGACTTTATTAAAGAAGGGAAAAGTACAGACTCGTCTCTACATCCTGGAGATGGGAACCAGTGGAAGGAGGTAACTCGCTGCGGGACCAAGGTACATATACACCGCCTGACCTCTAAACTAGAGGACACGGGCTTGTGGCATGGGTGCCTCTCTTCTTTCCCCTAGAGAGGAGAGGGTAGTGCTACACTAGTAAAAATAAAAAAAAATAAAAAAATGTCAATAATCTATCCCCTATTTTGTAGGCGCTCTAACTTTTGTGCAAACCAATCAATAAATGCTTATTGCGATTTTTTTTTTTTTTTTACCAAAAATATGTAGAATAATACGTATCGGCTTAAACTGAGAAAAAAATTATCATTTTTTTTTTAAATTGGGATGTTTATTATAGCAAAAAGTGAAAAATATTGTGTTTTTTTTCAAAATTGTCCCGCTTTTATTGTTATAGCGCAAAAAATAAAAACCGAAGACGTGATCAAATACCACCAAAAGAAAGCTCTATGTGTGGGAAAAAAATGATAACAATTTCATTTGGGTACAGTGTTGTATGACCGCGCAATTGTCATTCAAAGTGCGTCAGCGCTGAAAGCTGAAAATTGGTCTGGGCAGGAGGGGGGTTTAAGTGCCCAGTAAGGAAGTGGTTAAAGGACATAAAGTCTGTAGGTTTATTTATATATTTTTTTGTGAATGGGTATGGGTACTATATACCTCTTATTCATATGGAAGGGTGGTATCTAGGGGTCCTCTTATTTTAAAAGAGGGCTTCCAGATACCCCCCACAGACCCCCACAACTACCAGACCAGGATTGTGGGGAAGAGGCTCTTGTTCTCATCAATAAAATTGTCCAGTATTGAGGGTGTGTGGCCTGGTGAGATTCAGGAGGAGTGGCCACGTACTTTCCTCCCCTAACCTGGCCAGCCACACTCCATCCTCGGGTATGGGCCTGGTAACGATTTTGGGGGGACCCCACGCTTTTTTATGGTTTTTTTTGCCTGTGGTTACTCCTTAAAATTTATACCAGAAGTAAAGGGTCTGGTATGGAATTGGGAATTAAAGCGTGGGGATCCCCTAAAAAATCAATGCTAGACATTAGGGGTCTGGTGGGAATCGGGAGGGACCAGACAGTTTTTTTTGTTACACATTTACCACCACATTTAGTTTACATTCACCTGTCAGCTGGGAATGTCTAGCTGGTAGCTGAATGGCCTGGGCGTAAATAGGTCATGGATGTTGGGGACAATGGTGACTGCCAGCTCCCTAACATCCAGTAGCCCTGAGCAGGAGGTGTCATATTTACAGTATTACCGCTGCTAAATGTTTAACTTCCTGCTCCAGCCGAAGGTCCGGTCTAAGATAAAATAAGGAATCAAATAAAGAAAAATGTAAGTGTTAAATAAATAAAACAAGGCAAACAGTGAATTGACCACTTCAGAAATTAATATCACTAATTATTTTACTGCAAAATTTCATGCAGCATTTATCTTTTGTTGAATTGATCTCCATGTGAGGACACTTTTGTAGGTATGTGTCTATGCCAGCATAAAGCATGGGAGTGGAAGTAAACGAAACAGCATTTTTACTAAAAGAAAAAGTATTTGAAAGCATCCCCAAGCAAAAATCAATTGCATATATTTAACCAAATGGGTTTTAAACAGAATTCTGCAATATCTGCCACCTATCCGTCCATCTCTGT
Source organism: Rana muscosa (assembly GCA_029206835.1). NCBI lineage: Eukaryota > Metazoa > Chordata > Amphibia > Anura > Ranidae > Rana > Rana muscosa. The sequence goes on along the minus strand of CM055117.1, from coordinate 481,392,508 downwards.
TGCTAAGCAGGTTAAAATATGTGAAAAAAAGTGAAAAACAAATTTTCTCTGCTAATTGTTCTTTCAGATACTAAAATAATTACTATGCATTATGATTCATTATGATATCGGGAAACATTGTACCTTAGTAGTTATCAAGTAACTGAAACTGAATAAAATTCAACCAAAATGACAAGCATATTCACACATGGATTCTGCTTAGATACATTTTACTTTCCAGAAAAAACAGTCTGGAACAGCTGTTACGAAAAGTGACACTGTGTGGCTATTTCCAAGGATTACATTTATGTTTTGTGAAGGACGTTCTTATTAAATGAGCTGACAGATGCTGCTGAACCGCACAAATTATCGCCGCTGTCTATAAAGTTGAGAGGCTATGACTGTTATAGTGTACACTTAAATAGAACTATTAGGCTTTTCTTATTGGTCTTAATGACAGGATGTCCAGGGACAGGTGGAATGAGCCAGGAGCTTAGTAGGTGATTCCTTTGTAGTAGAGAGAATCATGCTGATCTTCTACTTCAAGGTCACTAATAATTGTGGAAACTTCATTCAGCACTATGAGTAAACATTTTTTAGTCTCTGTAATCAGAAAGTCCCTCTAGCTTGTTTCCTATAAATAATCACATGGCTGTTTAAAAAGTAACATAAGCCATGTGTGATGATAAATGCATTTTATAGCTTTATTCCTACATAATAAAACTCTTAAGGACCAAAATGAAACGTGAGACCTAAGATTCTACAAAATCTTATGCTGCGTACACACGATCGAGTTTCTCGGCGGTGAAAACACCGCCGTGAAACCCAACGGGAAAAACGAGGACCGGCTTGGTCCCCTTTTCCCCGTGTACACACGGCCGTTTTTCACGACATGTTTTCTCTTGGTCGAGAAAACCGGCCGTGTGTAGGCTCCCTAGCAGTGTTTCCCTATGGGAAAACTGCCGAGGAAAAAAACGCCGCGATTTGCGACGAGAAAAATTTAGTGCATGTTCTAAATTTTCTCATTGTGATTCTCTGCAGTTTTCTCGTCGGGAAAACTGCTGGAGAGCCTACACACGGCCGTTTTTCTCGTCCAAGAGAAAACATGACAGTTTTCCCGACGAGAAAACTGATCGTGTGTACGCGGCATTACAGTTTATAATTCACATTATACACACACATGCCAAACATACTACATCAAACATATACAATTCTAACAGCTAAATACACAATGCTTATATTTATGTACCGAGTGGAAAGAAACACTTTGTTTTTAGGCCCTCCTAATTTCTTCCAGAATTTCTGTAGCATACTAAAAGTGTATGTAAACCCAGTAACAAAAATTTAAATTTTTATAAGGGGTTGAATAGCTGGGCCTTACCAGGTGCAAGAGACATTCATCCACGTTCTGGCTTTTGCGGGGCTGCCTGGTATTGGGCTACCTCCTGGATGGTCACTGGGGTGCTTAGGGTGTATGTAAGGCCCTGATTCGTCCTGTATCTCGTCTGGGAGGTCTGTGTAGGCCGTGTTCGCGGTGGCTGCGCCGGCGCCATCTTGGGTATCACTGACTTGTGGGGCCAGCTTTGTGAAGAAAGCCATGAGTTTTTTCGGCCGATACTCACCTTTTCTTTTACTGGACATCGCTGTCTGGGGTCCCCCGTGGTGTAGGGAAGCTGTATGGCACTGGATGGGCCACCAATGTAGGCCTCCGTCGCTCCGCTTCTCTCTCCAGCCGGCGGAGCACTCAGTCTTAGCAACCATTTCTGAGCGTCCTGAAGCCACGCCCCCACAATTTCAATTTTTAAGCTTCACTACAGTGTGTCATTAAAAAAACAACAATTGTTTTCAGTATTTGTAAAACTGAAGATTTTTATTAAAATAATACCTGGTGATATTGCCATAATACTGCATGATGGTTCTTTTTAAAGCACTTCAGGTTGCAATATTCTGTCCTAATCTTCCAATTGTACTTTTGCATTGTCACCCTGTCACACAGGCTTCCAATGAAAAATTCAAGTGGTCTTTTTTACACACATTGCACAGGCATGGTTCTTTGTTGTAACTATTAAGAAAGCCACCCTGAGAAATGACATGCAGCCATTGCAGAAGCCCGTGTATGTAGACAGGAAGGGACTGAAAAGAGGCTACAAGAAATGAGCTGAGATGCAACAAGGGATGAAATAAATATTTTATTTAAAAAAAGTTATATTTTTCTCAAAAGAATAAAGTTTGATTTGCAGTGCCAAAGGAAAAGATCCATAAGCCGCAGATCATGAAGCATACCCATGTGCATGAAGTGAGATGAATGGCAGCCTCAGCCCAGACCACAGCCAGGCCACACCCCCAATGCACTTCGCCCCACCCCATGTAGCTTAATCATAAAAATTATTCTCCATGATTAAGCGCCAAGGGGCAGAGCAAAATGTGTTGGGGGCATGACCTGGCTGGAGTCCAGGCTGAGGCTGCCATTCATCTCACTTCTGCTTCATGATATGCAGCTTATGGGTCTTTTCTTTTGATATTGCTGCAGCTTGGAGCTAGGACGAGCGCCCTGTCCCTGCCTACACTCACAGCGGTCTAGTTGGACTTTACCTCTGTACATGAGCGGCACCTAAATTTTGTCTTTTTGGGTCACGGTTTGATTTGCAGTGCTTTACAAAGCAGACCAGATCTCATTTATTAGGGTTTACTGTACATCTATTTTAAAGTGTACTGTAGGTATAGCAAAAACATTTTTTTAGTTAAACCTTTATTAGTTTATTTGTTGCTGACCCTTCAGTTCTTGTCTGAAAGATGCTACAGGATGTGAGAGAAAATCTTTAGAAAGGGAGGGTAGTTACCCTCACCATCAGAATAGGTGACTCAAATCAAAGATTTACCTTCTTTTCTTGTTAAACCCTTATTAGTTTATTTGTTTCTGACCCTTCACTTCTTGTCTAGAAGATGCTAAAGGATGTGAGAGAAAATCTTTAGAAAGGGAGGGTAGTTACCCTCACCATCAGAATAGGTGACTCAAATCAAAGATTTACCTTCTTTTCTTGCTCTGTTGACAACTTTTTGCATATTTGGCTGTGGAATTTATTTTTTTCTTTTAAAATGATCATGGCTTACATACAGCTGCAGCAGCCGAATCAGGTAGCTTTAGCAGTGACGCATACTATTTTATCAAATAGTATGATATCCTTTTTGACTGTTGGCGAAAATTGGCCAGCAGCATCACATTGTTAATGTGGAAAAATTGGCTGGAATGTAAGAAAGTACAGGCAGGTGTGTTACTGCAAGTCAAAAAAAAAAAAAAAACAGATAACACAGCAGTGTAAAATTGGTCAGCAGCATGTCAATTTAATGAACAAGGCTAGGCCCAAATTTACTAGCAACAAAAAGCACAAGCATTGGCTTTACTATAAGAATTAAAATACTGCAGAGGATACAGCAGTGTAAAACTGACCAGAAGTGATATAATCGGGAATAATGGCTTACGAGCACATTATTCTTGCACTTTCCTTTAAAATGATGCAGTGGAATGCTGCAAACAAAACTGAGCTCCAAAAACATATGATCAGTGACAAGTTAAAGTGATTGTAAAGCCACTATATTATGATGATACAATCCCCTCTGTTAAATAAAGGCCATGTGCCCCACTGTGTTTTATTAAAAAAATGAAGATTTCTACCTGATTTCAGAGCACCCCCCGACACTCACGTGACTCCTCGCTGCTCTCCTCTCCTGGGCTGACAGCTCCAGCGGACAGGGCCAAGAACTTCTGCTGATGTCAGCTTGGAGGAGGGAAGGAGAGGAGAGGAGGAGAGCGGCCAGAAGTTGCGTGAACGCCGGGAGGCTCTCTGAAATCAGGTAGAAATTGGCAAATGTTTTATAAAACACATGCAGTGGGGCACATGTCCTTATTTATTAGAGGAGATTATATCATCATAATATAGTTTCATTAGCAGCAGATGGGGAGGGGGCAGGCACTGTCATGAGCAGACAGACAGGAGGGGTGGGGGGGCCAGAGGAGGACAGAGGGGAGCTGCAGATAGCTGCAGATGACAGAGGCACGTAAACTGACCACAGTGTCAGGGTTCAGCAGCTATGATAAACCGTGGTCAGTTTACAGGGGGGGGCAGAACCAGGCAGGATCAGCCAGGTATTTCAGGTGATACAGGGGGCCAAATTACACAGCACAAGCACTATGTTGTATAACATGATTTAACCACTTCAGCCCCGGAAGGATTTGCCCCCTTAATGAACAGGCCATTTTTTGCGATACGGCACTGCCTTATTTTAACTGACAATTGCGCGGTTGTTCTGACGTTGTACCCAAACAAAATTGATGTCCTTTTTTTTATCACAAATAGAGCTTTCTTTTTGATGATATTTGATCACCTCTGCGGTTTTTATTTTTTGCGCTATAAACAAAAAAAGGCCGACAATTTTGAAAAAAAAATACAATATTTTTAACTTTCTGCTATAATACACATCCCAAAAAAATGTATAAAAAAAAAAACAAATTTCTTCATCAGCTTAGGCCAATATGTATTCTTTTACATATTTTTGGTAAAAAATTGCAATAAGCGTATATTGATTGGTTTGCGCAAAACTTATAGCATCTACAAAATAGGGGATAGATTTATAGACTTTTATGGCGGCGATCTGTGATTTTTAGCGGGACTGTGACATTACGGTGGACAAATCTGACCCCAAGTGAGACTTTTTGAGGACCAGTGACATTATTACAGTGATCAATGCTAAAAAAAAATGCACTGATCAATGTATAAATGATACTGGCAGGGAAGGAGTTAACACTAGGGGTGATCAAGGGGTTACCTGTGTACCCTGGGTGTATTCTAACTGTGTGGGGGGTGGGCTCACTGGGACAACACAGAGATTGCTGTTCCTGATCACTAGGAAAACTAGATCTCCATGTTGTCCCCTGTCATAATGGATATCCACCCTGTTTACATAGGCAGATCCCCATTCTGCCTCTCTGTGGAGCGATTGCGGGTGGCTGGCGGACATTGATTTCACCGGACCCACGCGCAAGCTCCCTCGGTGCGCAATGGTCATGCGCACGCCCACAGTATCTATAGCAGGAAACAACGTACAGGTATGTTGTTTTACTCAATAGAGCCAACCTGCCGCAGTATATACACTGTGGCTGGTCAGCAAGTGGTTAAGACAACAGGATCCATTTATTTTTATTTTTAGGGTAACAAACACTTTATTTGGGTTTTAGCACCCCATATGTAAAAAAGGCCCAGTCGACATATAATAAAAATAAATAAATAAATGAAAACCCCAAATACCACTCCTGAAAGGAAAGCCTTGCAGCAAACATAACAAACAAAAAGGTTGAATGCATGAACGGACAGCAGTTAAAATAAAGTTTGGGACAAAAAAAAGGCAGCAGATGGAAACTTATTCTGTCAATACAGCAGCTTCCAATGCTTTGTGCCCCCCCTCCCCATTTCAATGTGAGGGGCTGGCTTATCTAAAGGCCCTCTTATTGGCCCTTCTAAGCTTGCTGGCCATAGGTCAAAGGTCAAGCAGTGCATTGTGGTTTAAAAACATTTTTCCAGGGCAAACCTTCACATAAATTCATTAGGGGGCATGAATTGGAAGACCACAGATGACATAGCAGTGTAAAAGGCTAGGTCTAAATTTACTAGAGACAAAGACCACAGACTGGGGCTTTACTGCAAGAATTAAGATACTCAAGTGGATACAACAGCGTAAATTGGCTAACAGATGGACAGTTTTATTATTACTATTTTATCTATAGGGACGAGCTTCGAGTTCAAGTCGAACATGAGTTTGAGTCGAACATTGTCTGTTTGCTTGTTTGGTGAATTTCGAACATTATGGGCCGTTGGCGACAAATTCAAGCGGCGCGTCACGGCCCATAATGCACTGTGTCATCGCAGTGCATTGCTGGCTGATGATTGGCCAAGCATGCACTATGACCCACATGCTTTGGCCAATCACAGCGCCGTCAGCACAGAGAGCCATATTTGGCCAAAGCCAGGGTGCCTTTGGCCAATCATGCCTCAGGGATTAAGTACACGCCCCACAATACATAAGGCCACCTGCACAACGGCCTTGTGTAGTGTGTTGCGGCGGTGGAGAGAGAGAGAGAGAGAGAGAGTTTCATTTCAGTTAGCTAGATTGAGCAGGCAGTTGATTCAGCTAGTTAGATCAGTATATTTAGTATATATATGCATTGCACGCTTTGTATGTATGTATGTATGTATGTATATATATATATATATATATACTGTATACAGTTTAGCTAGATCTCACTGCAGAGCGTTCCTGTTATTCTCTTCCTATTAATACTACAGGCAGGCAGTTGATTCAGCTACAGGGATGAGCCGAACACCCCCCTGTTCGGTTCGCACCAGAACCTGCGAACAGACAAAATGTTTGTGTAAACTTTAGAACCCTATTAAATACAATGGACTCGAACGTTCGAAATCTAAAGTGTTAATTATAAAGGCTAATATGCAAGTTATTGTCCTAAAAAGTGTTTGGGGACCTGGGTCCTGCCCCAGGGGACATGTATCAATGCAAAAAGAAGTTTTAAAAACGGCCGTTTTTTCGGGAGCAGTGATTTTAATAATGCTTAAAATGAAAAAATAAAAGTGAAATATTCCTTTAAATTTCGTACCTGGGGGGTGTGTATGATATGCATGTAAAGTGGCGCATGTTTCCCGTGCTTAGAACTGTCCCTGCAAAAAATGTCATTTTTGAAAGAAAAAAAATGCATTTAAAACTGACTCGCGGCTATTAATGAATTGTCGGCTCCCGGCAATACATACAAAAGTCATTGAGAAAAAAAAAAAAAAAAAAGCGTGGGGGTTCCCCAGAATTCAATTACCAGGCCCTTCAGATCTGGCATGGATTTTAAGGGGAACTCCACCCCAAGTTTAAAAAAAAAATGGCGTGGAGTCCCCCTAAAAATCCATACCAGACCCCTTATCCGAGCATGCAACCTGGCCGGCCGCAGGGGAAAAGGGGGGGACGAGAGAGCGGCCCCCCCTCCCTCCTGAACCGTACCAAGCCACATGCCCTCAACATGGGGAGGATGTCCCCATGTTGATGGGGACAAGGGCCTCATCCCCACAACCCTTGCCCGGTGGTTGTGGGGGTCTGCGGGCGGGGGGCTTATCGGAATCTGGAAGACCCCTTTAACAAAGGGGACCCCCAGATCCCGCCCCCCCCTATGTGAATTGGTAACGGGTACATTGTACCCCTACCATTTCACGAAGAAAGCGTAAAAAAAATGTTTAAAAAAACACACAAACACCTTGAAAAAGTCCTTTATTTAAAAAAATAAATAAATAAACATTCCAGCGGTGAAATCCAGTGTCCCGCGGCGATCCCGATGTCCAGCGCTGTCCTTCATTGGTTGTGCCTGAGCGGACCTGATGGGGAACTCCCTCTCAGTATTTTAAATGTATAGACCCGCCCCTTCTAATGTTCCCCATCAGGTCCGCTCAGCGGACGAGATGCAGAACATGAGAAGGGGCGGGTCTATACATGTATTACCAAAGTGAGAGCAGTTCCCCATCAGGTCCGCCCCCTCGGTATGTCAGACCCGCCTACGTCATTGGCTTGAGCGGGGAACTTCCTTCACTATGTAAATTTAAATTTACATAGTGAAGGAAGTTCCCCGCTCAAGCCAATGACGTAGGCGGGTCCGACATACCGAGGAGGCGGACCTGATGGGGAACTGCTCTCACTTTGGTAATACATGTATAGACCCGCCCCTTCTCATGTTCCGCATCTGGTCCGCTGAGCGGACCTGATGGGGAACTTTAGAAGGGGCGGGTCTATACATTTAAAATACTGAGAGGGAGTTCCCCATCAGGTCCGCTCAGGCACAACCAATGACGGACAGCGCTGGACATCGGGATCGCCGCGGGACACTGGATTTCACCGCTGGAATGGGTTTTTTTTTTTTTTTTTTTTAATAAAGGACTTTTTCAACGTGTTTGTGTGTTTTTTTAAACATTTTTTTACGCTTTCTTCGTGAAATGGTAGGGGTACAATGTACCCCTTACCAATTCACATAGGGGGGGGCTGGGATCTGGGGGTCCTCTTTGTTAAAGGGGTCTTCCAGATTCCGATAAGCCCCCCGCCCGCAGACCCCCACAACCACCGGGCAAGGGTTGTGGGGATGAGGCCCTTGTCCCCATCAACATGGGGACATCCTCCCCATGTTGAGGGCATGTGGCTTGGTACGGTTCAGGAGGGAGGGGGGGCCGCTCTCTCGTCCCCCCCTTTTCCCCTGCGGCCGGCCAGGTTGCATGCTCGGATAAGGGGTCTGGTATGGATTTTTAGGGGGACTCCACGCCATTTTTTTTTTAATTTGGGGTGGAGTTCCCCTTAAAATCCATGCCAGATCTGAAGGGCCTGGAATGGATATTTGGGGGAACCCCACGTCAATTTTTTTTTTATTTGCGGCGGGGTTCCCCTTAATATCCATTCCAGACCTGAAGGGCCTGGTAATTGAATTCTGGGGAACCCCCACGCTTTTTTTTTTATCAATGACTTTTGTATGTATTGCCGGGAGCCGACAATTCATTAATAGCCGCGAGTCAGTTTTAAATGCATTTTTTTCTTTCAAAAATGACACTTTTTGCAGGGACAGTTCTAAGCACGGGAAACATGCGCCACTTCACATGCATTTCATACACACCCCCCAGGTACGAAATTTAAAGGAATATTTCACTTTTATTTTTTCATTTTAAGCATTATTAAAATCACTGCTCCCGAAAAAACGGCCGTTTTTAAAACTTCTTTTTGCATTGATACATGTCCCCTGGGGCAGGACCCGGGTCCCCAAACACTTTTTAGGACAATAACTTGCATATCAGCCTTTATAATTAGCACTTTAGATTTCTCCCATAGATTTTTCGAATTTGCCGCGAACACCCCAATTTGTTCGCTGTTCGGCGAACGGGCGAACAGGCAATGTTCGAGTCGAACATGAGTTCGACTTGAACTCGAAGCTCATCCCTATTCAGCTAGCTGCAGTATATTAAGTCAGTGTACTGTATACTGGGCACAGTGTGCAGCTAAAACTCACTGCAGACAATTTCTGTTACTCTCTTCCTAATAATACTACAGGCAGGCAGTTGATTCAGCTAGCTGCAGTATATTAAGTCAGTGTACTGTATACTGGCAGTGGGCACAGTGTGCAGCTAAAACGTACTGTAGACAATTCCTGTTATTTTCTTCCTAATAATACTACAGGCAGGCAGTTGATTCAGCTAGCTGCAGTATATTAAGTCAGTGTATTAAAAGAAGAGGGGAGTGGTGCTGCACTGTTTTTAGTGGATGTATGTGGTAGCTGTTATCAATACAAGCAAAGTGCAAATTGCTAATAGCATAAATTAAATGGCAAAAAGGCATAAAATACTCAATTGCAATAAAATAAATAAATATTCCAAAAAAAGGACATGACCAAAATGTGATACCAAAGTGCAGTGTGCATATAAATTAGTTTCCTGACATGCTCCATGGCAGCATACGTGTGGGTTGGCCCCGCCTCCATAACTACCCAATAGGACCCCCTCCCTATAAATTTTGGCTCTGGGCTCTCAGCCGTGTTCCTTTTTTGTCCTCCTCCGAAGGACTATATGTTTAGTTCTCCTACCTGAAGACGATTGTTCCTACGATCAAGATCGGCCGACGATATGGTGTCTCATCCCTCCGATAAGCCTTGACTGTGAAGCAGGGTATGGAGTGTATGGCAGAGTAGCGCTGAAGAGATGGATGATATCTTCCATTGGAGAGATGAGCGCGCACAGGCCTGATTACCTAGCAGTGTGCAGGTGGCCATTATCTGCTGCAAGCCCGGTGTGTGTATGGATGCGGTGTCCCTGGCCGAATCGATCGTAGATGGTGGTGGTAAGCCTGTATCGCCTTCATGGCAGCAGTGTTTATGTGTGTCATTTTGTCTATGCATATGCCTTTGTTATTTCTCCCAGTGTCATTTCATGCCTGATAGCGGCTGGTTCCCTGTGCGTTCCAGCCGCTGCTCCCTCTTCCTGGTTCATCCGCGGTCTGCGCATGCGCGACCCGGAGCGAAAACGAGGCCTGGTTCGCGCATGCGCGCAAGAATCGCGGGCCTGGCGCAGCCGTGACATCACGCGGCGCCAAATTTAAAGCCTGGTGAAGCCTGCAGAACACTGGGAATGATCGTGGGCATAGCGGCGACTTCCCTGAGCACCTGCAGAAGCCTTCCTGGGTAAGTGCTCATTCAGAAGGGTCTGAATTTTTCACTTGTTCCTTTTTGCTGAAATCTGATTGTTTGCTGTTGCCACCTGCAGTGTTTCCCTGAAGTATCATGGACTCTTCACTGCCTCCCGGTGGCCAACCCTCTTGCAGCAGGTAAGATTGGAAAATGTTTCCTTTTATTCTGCCTGCTGAGGGGGATGGAAGAGAGAGGAGTGTAGGGCATTATTGTGACTTTGTGTCTTTTCTCTCTCTCTCTATGCTTGTCTTTCCCTGTTTCAGCCCTTCTAGGTCTGAAAAACAGAGTAGTTCCCGCAGACGCAGCGGGTCCTCTAAATCACACCACCGGCACTCCCCTTCTGGCTCTAGACACCATGATTCTTCCAGATCCGGACGTCCCAGTAGAGACACTCCTCACCCCCCCTCATCTCACAGCAAGAGGTCAGAGAGACCATGTTGGGGGTGCAAGGCTCCGGTTCCTGCCAGCAAGTCCCTTTGTGACCATTGTTTTACAAAAGCAGCCAATGAGAGAGAAGGTGCAGATAAACACCTGGAAGCATTGGTTAAGCGGGTCGTAAACGAGTCGCTACAAGAGAAAGATGCTAGAATGCAGCATGATTCTCCCTTCAGACCCACTGATTCCCTCGTTAGAACAGGGACAGGTGCATGAGACTCTGGAAATCTCTCAACCCAGCCATCCCTCAGCTCCTCCCTCAGAAAGTGGTTCGGAAGTGGATGATCCTGGGATGGGATTTGATTATGCCTTAGTTCCTGCTTTAGTGAAAGCAGTTAGAGAAGTTCTGAATTGGGAAGATCCAGTTATATCTCCCCCCAAACAAAGGAAACTTTTTAAACAGCTCAGTAAGGAGCGACATTATTTCCCGTTTGTCACGGAAGTGGGTGCCATTATCTCAGAAGAATGGGGTAAAATGGACAAGAAAAGTTCTATGCAGTCAAAAATTGCAAAATTATATCCTTTTAAGGAAGAAGAGGTAAAACACCTTGATTCAGCTCCCATGGTTGATGCAGCTTTAATGCGTTTGGTTAGATATGTAACCCTTCCTCTGGAAGATACAGTCTCATTCAAAGATCCTCTAGAGAGACGGATTGACTCAGACCTGAAGCGAATCTATCTGACAGCAGGTTCAGTCTGTAAACCAATTTTGGCTTTAGCAGCTATCTCAAAAGCTCTAGAAGCATGGTCAGACAATGTGGATGATTCCCTCAGAAGCATCTCTGAAGAAATGGCGAAAAGCTCTCCTATTTAGGAAATCAGGCTAGCATCTGCCTTTTTGGGGGAGGCCTCTATTGATGTTATTCGCCTAGTGGCACGAGTCTTTTTGAAATTGGGCCCGTTCAAACATGTCAGGTGGGGGCACATCTCCTCCACTTTCAGCATGTTTGGGCGGCCTCAATTCAAGATTTTTGGACCATCAAGACGGTCTCTTCAGGCCACACGTGGGTCTTCAACAGCACCCCCAGGCTCAGATACATACCCACAAGTCTTCCAAGTGCAGAAGAAAAGAAACAAGTCTTACTAAATTACGTAAGCTCTTTATTAACTCAAGGCGCAGCCATTACTGTTCCAGAGGGCGAACGAGGAAAAGGCATGTACTCCCCGTTGGAAAAAAGAAAATTGCGCTATTCAAAAATTAACTAAAAATGGGCAAGCAGCAACAAAGGTGATATACAACACAAGCTAATATAATACATTTATTATGTACTCCCCGTTGTTCATGGTACAGAAAAAGAACGGTACCTGGAGACCAATAATAGACCTAAAGCATCTCAACCGATTTATTCGGAAGGAAAGATTCAAAATGGAGTCACTATTGACAATCCAGCAGTCAGTCCATCCAGGAGATTGGTTAGTGTCAATAGATCTGAAGGACGCATATTTTCACGTCCCAGTAGCTGCAGACTATCAAAAGTACCTCCGCTTTGCTGTAGGCGATCAACACTTACAGTTCACCTGCCTACCTTTTGGTCTCACGACATCACCTCGGGTGTTCTCCAAGGTTCTGTTAGCCATTGTGGCTCTGCTCCAAGTGAAAGGAGTTTGTCTTCATCACTACCTAGACGACGTCTTACTTCTAGCTCAAGACAGATGTCAACTCTTGGAACACAAGAATCTAGTAATAGCCACTCTCCAAGAATTCGGGTGGCTCCTGAATTTGGAGAAGAGTCATCTCATTCCAACACAGTCCCTTGTGTTTCTAGGTGCCCTCTTCAACAAAATAGACGGCACCATTTCATTGCCCGAGGAAAAGATTGCAACAATCCGGGACAGGATCCGCGCAACACTTGCTTCCTCTCACCTGTCTGCTCTGCAATGCCTGAAGGTAATCGGCACCATGACAGCCACCATCCCTATGGTAAGGTGGGCTCAGTGGCACACTCGCCCATTCCAGAAGGGGTTCCTCCAGCAATGGGACTCCCCCAGCAAGAGTCAACGCATCAGACTCACTTCATCCATGAGAGAATCTCTTCTTTGGTGGCTTCAGGGGAAGAATCTCCGCAACTGTCACACAATCCGTCCCATCACTTGGATTACTGTAACTTCGGATGCTAGCAATCAGGGGTGGGGCGCTCATTGCCTAACGGAAATAGCCCAGGGCAGGTGGAACACACCGTCCCAAAGAATTGTGTCCAACATACTGGAGTTGCGGGCTGCCTTCCAGGCACTCATGTCCTTCCATCATCTGTTGACAGACACTTCTGTGATGCTCAGGATGGACAACACAACCGCAGTTGCTTACATAAGGAAGCAGGGTGGTACCCGCAGCTGGTCCTTACTCCGGGAAGTAGAACCAATCATGACCTGGGCCCAGAAGTACCTATGCAACATCTCTGCAGTGTACATTCCAGGGGTCCAGAATAGTGATGAGCCGAACACCCCCGGGTTCGGTTCGCACCAGAACCCGCGAACGGACCAAAAGTTCACACGAACTTTAGAACCCTATTAAATACAATGGATGCGAACGTTCGAAATCTAAAGTGCTAATTATAACGACTATTATGCATGTTATTGTCCTAAAAAGGGTTTGGGAACCCGGGTTCTGCACCAGGGGACATGTATCAATGCAAAAAGAAGTTTTAAAAACTGCCGTTTTTCTGGAGCAGTCATTTTAATGATGCATAAAGTGAAAAAAAAAAGGTCAAATATTCCTTTAAATATCGTACCTGGGGGGTGTCTAAAGTATGCCTGTGAAGTGCCACGTGTTTCCCGTGTTTAGAACTGTCCCTGCACAAAATTACATTTCTAAAGGAAAAAAAGCCATTTATAACTGCTTGCGGCTTTAATGTAATGCCTGGTCCCGGTAATATGGATGAAAATCTTTAAGAAAAATGACATAGCTACCCCATCACACCCCCCCCCCTTACCCCAGCCCATTACCAGCCCCTTTGGGTCTTGTATGGATATTAAGGGGAACCCCGCACACAAAATAAAAAAGGCCCTATATACTCCTGAACAGTCGTATACAGGCGGTGCATACAAGACAGGGACTGTAGGTTTGTTCTTATGTAGAATCTGTTTGTAATTTTGAACAGGTACATTGTTTAAGTGTAGCTCCAGATAAAAAATATATTTTTAAGCTTTTTGGAAAACATAGGGAAGGGTTATCACCCCTGTAACATTTGTTTTGCTGTCTGTGCAGTGTGCACCTGTTCAGAACAGTTCACCTCACTTTCCGTCCTAATGACAAATGTTTTTTGAAAATTTGGGGTTTTTATTGAAACAAGAATTGTTGATAAAGAATCAGTGGAGAGGAGACACTTTTTTTCCCATATTAACTCTTACAGGAGAGAATTTGCCTTCCTAGGGGTAGATTTCCTCTCGCTTCCTGTTGTATCCTTCCGTTTGCAAGGAGGAGTCGTTTGTAAGTTGGATGTTTGAAAGTAGGGGCCTGCCGTATATACTCAGCTGAAATTTGCCCCTTACATGTTGGTGTTGCCACAACACTGTGAGCCCTCACAGTTACTCTTGGTGGGCGCATGAATGGGCCCTGCTGTGAATTATTAGATCAAGAATTGTAATTGCATGCCCCTGTTGAAAAGGGGCTGAAAAATTGGGCCTTTGGTGGTGGTGGTGGTGGTGGTGTTGACACAACACTGTAAGGCCTCACAGTTAGTCTTGGTGGGCGCAGGAATGGGCCCTGCTGTGAATTATTAGATCAAGAATTGTAATTACATGCCCCTGTTAAACAGGGGCAGAAAAATTGAGCCTTAGGCACTGGTGCCACAACACTGCAACCCCTCACAGATACTGTACTTGGAGCACAGCAATGAGCCCTGTTGCAAAGTATTGCATCAAAAATTGTAATTACACGCCCCTGTTAAACAGGGGCTGAAAAATTGGGCCTTAGCCACTGGTGCTGGTGCCACGACACTGCAACCACTCCCAGATACTCTAGTTGGAGTGCAGGAATGAGCCCTGCTGCAAAGCATTGCATAAAAAATTGTAATAACACACCCCTGTTAAACAGGGGCTGAAAAATTGGGCCTTAGCCACTGGTGGCGGCACCCAGAAACAAAAATGTTCTTCCAAGCTATCATCGTCAATCGGATAATTGAGGAGGAGGAGGATAGTTAGTCAACATAACAGGACAAACTCTCAGCATCAGCATCAGTCTTGAAGAGATGTGACATTTGAAAATAAATTAGTCTGTTATATCAGCTTCAGGTGTTTGGTAGCTGGTGGTGATCCAAGACTGGTTCATCTTTATGAAGGTCAGTCGATCAACAGAGTCGGTGGACAGGCGCACCCTGTGATCCGTGACAAATCCTCCAGCAGCACTGAATGTGCGTTCTGAAAGAACGCTGGATGCAGGACAGGCCAGTAGCTCAATTGCATACTGTGCAAGCTCTGGCCAGTGATCCATCCTCAAGACCCAGTAAGCTAGAGGATTTTCGGTGGGGAAGGTGTCCAAGTCTGACCTTGCCCCTAGGTATTCCTGCACCATGTATATCAGACGCTGGCGATGGTTGCTGGAACCGATCATACCTTGGGGCTGCGGACTAAAGAATTGTCTGAACGCTTCGGTCAGACGGCCACCTTCCCCACCGCTCCTTCTTTGACTGACCGAAGCCTCAGCAACTCGTTGTCCAAGACCAGGAGTTTGTAACCTCCCAGTCTCTGGGAACGCGTTGCACAGACCTTTCTGCAAGGCCTCCCGGAGTTGTCTCATCCTCTGCTCCCTCTGCGACGGTAAGATAAGGTCCGCAACCTTACCCTTGTACCGTGGATCAAGGAGAGTGGCCAGCCAGTAATGGTCCCTCTCCTTGATCCGAAGAATACGAGGATCCTTCCGCAGACTTTGCAGGATCAGGGAGGCCATGCAGCGTAGGTTAGCTGAGGCATTCAGTCCGGAGTCCTCTGGGTCACTAAGGATGACATGATCCGCAGCCACCTCCTTCCAGCCACGTACAAGTCCACTGGTTTCTTGGGACTGTAAATCACCCCTAAAAGACTGCTGCTGATGATGCTGAGTGCCAGGCTCCACCTCCATGCTGACACAATCCTCCTCCTCCTCCTCCTCCTCTTCTTCCTGTGCGATGGGGGGGACAGAAGGAACACTGTCTGGGTAAAGGGGGCCTTGAGAGGCAAGGAAGTCCTCCTCTTCCTGCCTCTGTTCTGCCTCAAGTGCCCTGTCCATTATTCCACGCAGCGTATGTTCCAACAGGTGGACAAGAGGTACAGTGTCACTGATGCATGCACTGTCACTGCTCACCATCCTCGTGGCCTCCTCAAATGGTGCCAGGACAGTGCATGCATCCCTGATCATGCCCCACTGGCGTGGTGAAAAAAAACCGAGCTCCCCTGACCCTGTCCTGGTGCCGTAGTCGCACAGGTACTCATTGATGGCCCTCTGCTGCGTGTGCAGCCGCTGCAGCATGGCCAACGTTGAGTTCCACCTGGTGGGCATGTCACATATAAGGCAGTTCTTGGGCAGGTTCAACTCCTTTTGCAGCTCAGCCAGGCGAGCACTGGCATTATAAGATCTGCGGAAATGCACACAGACTTTCCTGGCCTGCCTCAGGATATCCTGTAAGCCCGGGTACCTGCCCAAGAACCGCTGCACCACCAGGTTAAGGACGTGAGCCACACAGGGCACATGGGTCAGTTGTCCCTGTCGGAGAGCGGAGAGGAGGTTGGTGCCATTGTCGCAAACTACCATTCCTGGCTTAAGCTGGCGTGACGTCAACCACCTCTCGGCCTGCCCCTGCAGAGCAGACAGAACCTCTGCCGCAGTGTGGCTCCTGTCCCCCAAACACACCAGCGCAAGCACGGCATGGCATCTTTTTGCCTGCGTACTTGCGTAGCCCCTTGAACGCCTACGGAGCACCGCTGGTTCCGAGGACAAAGCACAGGAAGAGGCCACGGAGGAAGAAGAAGAGGAGGGGGTGGAGGACAGAGGTGTGTCACAACCAGTAGTAGCATTTTGGAGGCGTGGCGGTGGAACAACCTCCAACACTACTGCACCTTGTCCTGCATCCTTCCCAGCTGCCAAAAGAGTGACCCAATGGGCCGTGAAAGAAAGGTAACGTCCCTGTCCATGCCTGCTGGACCATGAGTCAGCGGTAATATGCACCTTACCGCTGACCGCCCTGTCCAGCGAGGCCAAGACATTGCCTTCCACATGCCGGTAGAGAGCCGGAATCGCCTTCCATGAGAAAAAGTGGCGTTTGGGAACCTGCCACTGAGGAACCGCACATTGCACAAACTCACGGAAGGGGGCCGAGTCTACCAACTGAAAAGGCAGCAGTTGAAGCGCTAGCAATTTAGCCAAGCTACCATTCAACTGCTGGGCATGTGGATGGCTGGGAGTGAACTTCTTTCGACGGTCCAGCAGCTGGGGCAGGGAAATTTGCCTGCTAGAATCGGACGTCGGTGTACTGCTAGCAGAGTGGCCGCAAGTACTCTCAAAACCGTCTTCCTAGTAGCGGTCACTTCAGCCAAAAGAGTGTCTGATATCAGAAACTTGGGTTCGAAAGAGCCTTTCCTGACCTTTTTTCCAGATAGAGCAGTATTAATTCCCATGCTGGGTTCAAACCCGAAAGTTACATCGATCTTTTATGGAGTTTGTCTTCATCACTACCTAGACGACGTCTTACTTCTAGCTCAAGACAGATGTCAACTCTTGGAACACAAGAATCTAGTAATAGCCACTCTCCAAGAATTCGGGTGGCTCCTGAATTTGGAGAAGAGTCATCTCATTCCAACACAGTCCCTTGTGTTTCTAGGTGCCCTCTTCAACAAAATAGACGGCACCATTTCATTGCCCGAGGAAAAGATTGCAACAATCCGGGACAGGATCCGCGCAACACTTGCTTCCTCTCACCTGTCTGCTCTGCAATGCCTGAAGGTAATCGGCACCATGACAGCCACCATCCCTATGGTAAGGTGGGCTCAGTGGCACACTCGCCCATTCCAGAAGGGGTTCCTCCAGCAATGGGACTCCCCCAGCAAGAGTCAACGCATCAGACTCACTTCATCCATGAGAGAATCTCTTCTTTGGTGGCTTCAGGGGAAGAATCTCTGCAACTGTCACACAATCCGTCCCATCACTTGGATTACTGTAACTTCGGATGCTAGCAATCAGGGGTGGGGCGCTCATTGCCTAACGGAAATAGCCCAGGGCAGGTGGAACACACCGTCCCAAAGAATTGTGTCCTTCCAGGCACTCATGTCCTTCCATCATCTGTTGACAGACACTTCTGTGATGCTCAGGATGGACAACACAACCGCAGTTGCTTACATAAGGAAGCAGGGTGGTACCCGCAGCTGGTCCTTACTCCGGGAAGTAGAACCAATCATGACCTGGGCCCAGAAGTACCTATGCAACATCTCTGCAGTGTACATTCCAGGGGTCCAGAATAGTGATGAGCCGAACACCCCCGGGTTCGGTTCGCACCAGAACCCGCGAACGGACCAAAAGTTCACACGAACTTTAGAACCCTATTAAATACAATGGATGCGAACGTTCGAAATCTAAAGTGCTAATTATAACGACTATTATGCATGTTATTGTCCTAAAAAGGGTTTGGGAACCCGGGTTCTGCACCAGGGGACATGTATCAATGCAAAAAGAAGTTTTAAAAACTGCCGTTTTTCTGGAGCAGTCATTTTAATGATGCATAAAGTGAAAAAAAAAAGTCAAATATTCCTTTAAATATCGTACCTGGGGGGTGTCTAAAGTATGCCTGTGAAGTGCCACGTGTTTCCCGTGTTTAGAACTGTCCCTGTACAAAATTACATTTCTAAAGGAAAAAAAGCCATTTATAACTGCTTGCGGCTTTAATGTAATGCCTGGTCCCGGTAATATGGATGAAAATCTTTAAGAAAAATGACATAGCTACCCCATCACACCCCCCCCCTTACCCCAGCCCATTACCAGCCCCTTTGGGTCTTGTATGGATATTAAGGGGAACCCCGCACACAAAATAAAAAAGGCCCTATATACTCTGAACAGCCGTATACAGGCGGTGCATACAAGACAGGGACTGTAGGTTTGTTCTTATGTAGAATCTGTTTGTAATTTTGAACAGGTACATTGTTTAAGTGTAGCTCCAGATAAAAAATATATTTTTAAGCTTTTTGGAAAACATAGGGAAGGGTTATCACCCCTGTAACATTTGTTTTGCTGTCTGTGCAGTGTGCACCTGTTCAGAACAGTTCACCTCACTTTCCGTCCTAATGACAAATGTTTTTTGAAAATTTGGGGTTTTTATTGAAACAAGAATTGTTGATAAAGAATCAGTGGAGAGGAGACACTTTTTTTCCCATATTAACTCTTACAGGAGAGAATTTGCCTTCCTAGGGGTAGATTTCCTCTCGCTTCCTGTTGTATCCTTCCGTTTGCAAGGAGGAGTCGTTTGTAAGTTGGATGTTTGAAAGTAGGGGCCTGCCGTATATACTCAGCTGAAATTTGCCCCTTACATGTTGGTGTTGCCACAACACTGTGAGCCCTCACAGTTACTCTTGGTGGGCGCATGAATGGGCCCTGCTGTGAATTATTAGATCAAGAATTGTAATTGCATGCCCCTGTTGAAAAGGGGCTGAAAAATTGGGCCTTTGGTGGTGGTGGTGGTGGTGGTGTTGACACAACACTGTAAGGCCTCACAGTTAGTCTTGGTGGGCGCAGGAATGGGCCCTGCTGTGAATTATTAGATCAAGAATTGTAATTACATGCCCCTGTTAAACAGGGGCAGAAAAATTGAGCCTTAGGCACTGGTGCCACAACACTGCAACCCCTCACAGATACTGTACTTGGAGCACAGCAATGAGCCCTGTTGCAAAGTATTGCATCAAAAATTGTAATTACACGCCCCTGTTAAACAGGGGCTGAAAAATTGGGCCTTAGCCACTGGTGCTGGTGCCACGACACTGCAACCACTCCCAGATACTCTAGTTGGAGTGCAGGAATGAGCCCTGCTGCAAAGCATTGCATAAAAAATTGTAATAACACACCCCTGTTAAACAGGGGCTGAAAAATTGGGCCTTAGCCACTGGTGGCGGCACCCAGAAACAAAAATGTTCTTCCAAGCTATCATCGTCAATCGGATAATTGAGGAGGAGGAGGATAGTCAGTCAACATAACAGGACAAACTCTCAGCATCAGCATCAGTCTTGAAGAGATGTGACATTTGAAAATAAATTAGTCTGTTATATCAGCTTCAGGTGTTTGGTAGCTGGTGGTGATCCAAGACTGGTTCATCTTTATGAAGGTCAGTCGATCAACAGAGTCGGTGGACAGGCGCACCCTGTGATCCGTGACAAATCCTCCAGCAGCACTGAATGTGCGTTCTGAAAGAACGCTGGATGCAGGACAGGCCAGTAGCTCAATTGCATACTGTGCAAGCTCTGGCCAGTGATCCATCCTCAAGACCCAGTAAGCTAGAGGATTTTCGGTGGGGAAGGTGTCCAAGTCTGACCTTGCCCCTAGGTATTCCTGCACCATGTATATCAGACGCTGGCGATGGTTGCTGGAACCGATCATACCTTGGGGCTGCGGACTAAAGAATTGTCTGAACGCTTCGGTCAGACGGCCACCTTCCCCACCGCTCCTTCTTTGACTGACCGAAGCCTCAGCAACTCGTTGTCCAAGACCAGGAGTTTGTAACCTCCCAGTCTCTGGGAACGCGTTGCACAGACCTTTCTGCAAGGCCTCCCGGAGTTGTCTCATCCTCTGCTCCCTCTGCGACGGTAAGATAAGGTCCGCAACCTTACCCTTGTACCGTGGATCAAGGAGAGTGGCCAGCCAGTAATGGTCCCTCTCCTTGATCCGAAGAATACGAGGATCCTTCCGCAGACTTTGCAGGATCAGGGAGGCCATGCAGCGTAGGTTAGCTGAGGCATTCAGTCCGGAGTCCTCTGGGTCACTAAGGATGACATGATCCGCAGCCACCTCCTTCCAGCCACGTACAAGTCCACTGGTTTCTTGGGACTGTAAATCACCCCTAAAAGACTGCTGCTGATGATGCTGAGTGCCAGACTCCACCTCCATGCTGACACAATCCTCCTCCTCCTCCTCCTCCTCTTCTTCCTGTGCGATGGGGGGGACAGAAGGAACACTGTCTGGGTAAAGGGGGCCTTGAGAGGCAAGGAAGTCCTCCTCTTCCTGCCTCTGTTCTGCCTCAAGTGCCCTGTCCATTATTCCACGCAGCGTATGTTCCAACAGGTGGACAAGAGGTACAGTGTCACTGATGCATGCACTGTCACTGCTCACCATCCTCGTGGCCTCCTCAAATGGTGCCAGGACAGTGCATGCATCCCTGATCATGCCCCACTGGCGTGGTGAAAAAAAACCGAGCTCCCCTGACCCTGTCCTGGTGCCGTAGTCGCACAGGTACTCATTGATGGCCCTCTGCTGCGTGTGCAGCCGCTGCAGCATGGCCAACGTTGAGTTCCACCTGGTGGGCATGTCACATATAAGGCAGTTCTTGGGCAGGTTCAACTCCTTTTGCAGCTCAGCCAGGCGAGCACTGGCATTATAAGATCTGCGGAAATGCACACAGACTTTCCTGGCCTGCCTCAGGATATCCTGTAAGCCCGGGTACCTGCCCAAGAACCGCTGCACCACCAGGTTAAGGACGTGAGCCACACAGGGCACATGGGTCAGTTGTCCCTGTCGGAGAGCGGAGAGGAGGTTGGTGCCATTGTCGCAAACTACCATTCCTGGCTTAAGCTGGCGTGACGTCAACCACCTCTCGGCCTGCCCCTGCAGAGCAGACAGAACCTCTGCCGCAGTGTGGCTCCTGTCCCCCAAACACACCAGCGCAAGCACGGCATGGCATCTTTTTGCCTGCGTACTTGCGTAGCCCCTTGAACGCCTACGGAGCACCGCTGGTTCCGAGGACAAAGCACAGGAAGAGGCCACGGAGGAAGAAGAAGAGGAGGGGGTGGAGGACAGAGGTGTGTCACAACCAGTAGTAGCATTTTGGAGGCGTGGCGGTGGAACAACCTCCAACACTACTGCACCTTGTCCTGCATCCTTCCCAGCTGCCAAAAGAGTGACCCAATGGGCCGTGAAAGAAAGGTAACGTCCCTGTCCATGCCTGCTGGACCATGAGTCAGCGGTAATATGCACCTTACCGCTGACCGCCCTGTCCAGCGAGGCCAAGACATTGCCTTCCACATGCCGGTAGAGAGCCGGAATCGCCTTCCATGAGAAAAAGTGGCGTTTGGGAACCTGCCACTGAGGAACCGCACATTGCACAAACTCACGGAAGGGGGCCGAGTCTACCAACTGAAAAGGCAGCAGTTGAAGCGCTAGCAATTTAGCCAAGCTAGCATTCAACTGCTGGGCATGTGGATGGCTGGGAGTGAACTTCTTTCGACGGTCCAGCAGCTGGGGCAGGGAAAATTGCCTGCTAGAATCGGACGTCGGTGTACTGCTAGCAGAGTGGCCGCAAGTACTTGGCTGTGACACACCTAATTCTACACCTTCATTCCTCTCAGTGCAGGTTTCAGAGAGGACTGAAGGTATAGTGGGGTTGGAGATCCCAGCTGATGCGGTGCAAGGAGAGGTCCGCTTTGTTCTTTGGTGTGGGTCTTTAGGGTAGGCTTGCCAACGAGCTGCATGGCAGGTCAACATATGTCTGGTCAAGCATGTGGTGCCCAAGCGGCTGATGTTTTGGCCACGCGATATACGCTTGAGACATATGTTGCAAACAGCAGCTGTGCGATCTGATGCACTCGCCTCAAAAAAGCCCACACCAAAGAACTTTTTGAATAACGGGCAGAGGCAGCGCCCTGCACAGGCGGAGCTCTGCGGTGTGATTCCGTCAGTGTGCTGCCCTTACGCTGGCCACCCAAGGGCATCCTGCCTCGTTGGAGATGTGCCTCCTCCTCATCCTCCTCCTCCTCCTCTCTCCTATTAGGCACCCACGTGGAGTCAGTGACCTCATCATCCCCTCCCTCCTCATCACTGGAGCCAATCTGGCAGTATGCTGCAGCTGCTGGAACATGACTGCCAGATTGGTGTCCTTGAGCATCCCCTCTCTCTGCTCTCACGCTACTGCCTTCCTCTAGCTGGGTATCATCATCAGACCCTTCGAAACGCTGGGCATCCTCCTGGAGCATGTACCCAACACTGTGCTCAAACAGTTCGGGGGACTCCTCAGGAGGAGGACATGGTGGGTCTAGGGAAGGAGTGACTGATGATGACATTGATACCAGGGAAGAGGACGCTTTGGCAGCTGCTTTGCCAGTACCCTGAGCCTGGGTGAGAGAGGATGAGGAAGATGAGGAGGGCTTGGTCATCCACTCTACCAAGTCTTCGGCATGATGTGGCTCAACATGTCCAGCTGCCGAAAAGAAGGACAAGCGTGTCCCATGGCCATGTGCTGATGACAATGCACCGCGTCCACGACCAGCACTGTTGCCCCCAGACACAGAGCCTGCTTGCCCTCTTTTATTGGCTCCTGACTGTCTGCCTCTCCTTGTTTGCCTTCCAGACATTCTAATGGCCTGCAGGGAGATGGGAAAACCAGCAATAAGGGGTAGCTTCAGGTGTTTATTTTGCAGGAAGCACACTCCGCCCGCTGTAAGTGCTGCAAATGCCTGTCAGTGTAACACACCAGGAAAAAACAGCAATAAGGGCTAGCTTCAGGTGTATACTGTGCAGGAGGCTTAGCAACAATGACACTGACACTGTCCCCTGCCTATCCTTCTCTCTCCCTGCACACAAGGTTTAGCAAAGAATAGGACACTGACACTGTCGACTGCCTATCCTTGTCTGTCCCTACACACAAGGTTTAGCAATATGGTTCAGCACACTAGGTTTAGCAAAGAATATGACACTGACACTCTCGACTGCCTATCCTTGTCTGTCCCTACACACAAGGTTTAGCAATATGGTTCAGCACACTAGGTTTAGCAAAGATTATGACACTGACACTCTCGACTGCCTATCCTTGTCTGTCCCTACACACAAGGTTTAGCAATATGGTTCAGCACACTAGGTTTAGCAAAGATTATGACACTGACACTCTCGACTGCCTATCCTTGTCTGTCCCTACACACAAGGTTTAGCAATATGGTTCAGCGCACTAGGTTTAGCAAAGATTATGACACTGACACTCTCGACTGCCTATCCTTGTCTGTCCCTACACACAAGGTTTAGCAATATGGTTCAGCACACTAGGTTTAGCAAAGATTATGACACTGACACTCTCGACTGCCTATCCTTGTCTGTCCCTACACACAAGGTTTAGCAATATGGTTCTGCACACTAGGTTTAGCAAAGATTATGACACTGACACTCTCGACTGCCTATCCTTGTCTGTCCCTACACACAAGGTTTAGCAATATGGTTCAGCGCACTAGGTTTAGCAAAGATTATGACACTGACACTCTCGACTGCCTATCCTTGTCTGTCCCTACACACAAGGTTTAGCAATATGGTTCAGCGCACTAGGTTTAGCAAAGATTATGACACTGACACTCTCGACTGCCTATCCTTGTCTGTCCCTACACACAAGGTTTAGCAATATGGTTCAGCACACAAGGTTTAGCAAAGAATATGACACTGACACTCTCCCTGCCTATCCTTCTCTGTCCCTACAAACAAGGTTTAGCAAAGAATATGACACTGACACTCTCCCTACCTATCCTTGTCTGTCCCTACACACAAGGTTTAGCAATATGGTTCAGCACACAAGGTTTAGCAAAGAATATGACACTGACACTCTCCCTGCCTATCCTTGTCTGTCCCTACACACAAGGTTTAGCAATATGGTTCAGCACACAAGGTTTAGCAAAGAATATGAAACTGACACTCTCCCTGCCTATCCTTCTCTGTCCCTACAAACAAGGTTTAGCAAAGAATATGACACTGACACTCTCCCTACCTATCCTTCTCTGTCCCTACACACAAGGTTTAGCAAAGAAAAAATATGACACTGTCCCTGCCTATCCTTCTCTTTCCCTGCGCCGGAACACACTACACGAGGCCGCCGCGCTGGCGGCCTTTTATAGTGTGAGGCGTGTACTAAACCCCCTTAGCAATAATTGGCCACAGGCATCCTGCCTGTGGCCAATCATTGCTCTCCTCGCTGCCGGCGCTGTGATTGGCCAAGCATGCAGGGTCACAGTGCATGCTTGGCCAATCACAGCACCGGGATTACACTGCGATGGCGCAGTGTATTGTGGGCCGTTCGCGTCACTCGAATTTGGCGCGAACGGCCCAAATCGTTCGTTGTTCGCCGAACGCTGCGAACAGCCGATGTTCGAGTCGAACCTATGTTCGACTCGAACACCGAGCTCATCCCTAGTCCAGAACGTTCAAGCGGACTTTCTGTCACAAACTCAAATGAACAACAACGAATGGTCTCTACACATAGAGGTATTCAATTGGCTTCTAACTCTGGGAGTGTCTCCAGAAGTGGATCTGTTTGCGTCCCCATGCAACCACAAGTTGACCAAGTATTACTCGAGGTCTCGGGATCCCCAAGCCTACGGGATAGATGCTCTCACAGATCGGTGGAGATTCAGCCAGGCTTATGCCTTTCCTCCAGTTCCTGTGATACTTCAATTCCTTCACAGACTCAGAGTGGAGAGAGTAGAAATCATAGCAGTAATTCCGTTTTGGCCCAACAGGCCATGGTTTTCCCTCTTGACGTCTCTCAGTTATCGGGACTCAATCCCTCTACCCCTCAGACCGGATCTCCTGTCTCAGGGCACAACGTTGCACCCATGCCCAGCTCATCTGCACCTCAGGGTATGGTTCTTGAGAGGGGAAGGCTGGAAGCCTTAGGATGTCCAGAAGAAGCCATGTCGACTCTCCTTAACGCTAGAAGAAATAGCCCCAACAGAGTTTATGAGCGTATCTGGTCAAAATTTACAGACCATATGTCTTCCAGGGCTAATTCCTGTAATTCTCCAGAAGTCCAGGATGTACTTAGTTTCTTACAAACAGGTTTGGATTTGCCTTTATCAGTAAGCTCTCTTCGAGTTCAAATCTCAGCCATTTCAGCATTCACTGGAATCTCTTGGGCCAATCATTCCCTGATTCGCCAGTTCTTTAAGGGTGCGGTCAGACTTAGACCACAGAGAAAACCGAGGTTCCCGAAATGGGACCTGCCTCTTGTACTGGACTATCTTACCACACTCAGCACAGATCCTGAAAAACCTCTTTCGGTAAAAGATCTTACTCTCAAAACCGTCTTCCTAGTAGCGGTCACTTCAGCCAAAAGAGTGTCTGATATCAGAAACTTGGGTTCAAAAGAGCCTTTCCTGACCTTTTTTCCAGATAGAGCAGTATTAATTCCCATGCTGGGTTCAAACCCGAAAGTTACATCGATCTTTTATGAAAATCAGGAAATTGTATTACCCACTTTTGGAACTTCTGAAGGTCAAGATGTTCATCCCCTTGATGTGGGCCACACATTAAGTCAATACCTGGAAATGACAGAGTCTTTCAGACAAACAGATTTTCTTTTCATTTTTCTTCATGGAAAGAACAGAGGAAAAAGGGCCTCAATCAGATCTATTGCGGCATGGATAGTTCAGACCATCCAAAGAGCTTACAAAGCAAAAGGTTTGGCTCCTCCGGAGGCAGTAACTGCGCACTCAACCCGGAGCATCTCAACTTCTTGGGCAGCCTCTCGTCATGTCGCACCTGACGTTATATGCAGAGCGGCCTCTTGGTTGTCTATTAATACTTTTGTTTCCCACCATTGTGTCGAACCAGCTGCCTTATCATTACTGAATTTTGGTTTACAAGTTCTGTCGGTTGACAGTGTTAAATAAATTTATTTCTTGCCTCAGCATTTTGCCCGCCCGGGTGTGTTTGGCGAGTTATTTCCCACACGTATGCTGCCATGGAGCATGTCAGGAAAACGGAAAATTTACTATCAAATACTTACCGTAATTTTCCTTTCCTGATAGGCTCCATGGCAGCAGGAGTCCCTCCCAATGCTTGGAGTAGGCTAGTTACGGAACACGGCTGAGAGCCCAGAGCCAAAATTTATAGGGAGGGGGTCCTATTGGGTAGTTATGGAGGCGGGGCCAACCCAGACGTATGCTGCCATGGAGCCTATCAGGAAAGGAAAATTACGGTAAGTATTTGATAATAAATTTTCCGTTATACATGAATATCCATATAAAGCAAATAAAACCAATAATGTGCAAGACAGCTGCAATGTGCAAACAGAGCATACAGGCAAAATGCGATATTGCCTGCAAGGTGCAAACCAAAACGTATTGCTGTGCAGGTGCAAATGCTAAATGCAGATGTGCGGAATACACTAAAGTGCAAAAAAAATTTCCAATTTACACTGAAAAGAATAAAGTCCAATCCATGAAATTTTGTGCAAAAACACACATTCAAACTGTGATCATAGCAACAATATATGCTTTCTTCAGAGTGGGTATTTTCTTGTGCAGAAAAAAGGATTGCTGGAGAGATAAATGATCTCTACTTCGTGTGACACACACAGTGTTAAAAGTGGCCTCTTACCTTGCGGTAATGAGGTAACCGCATGTATAGAAATACTAGGGGTGGTAGTTCCTCCTTTATGGTCCTGAACCAGGTATGGATCCTAAATGGTGTCTATGTCTCTCGTTGGGAGCAAGGATTTTGAAAGTAAGAGGAGGGTCTGGATCGTGTAGTACGTTTTAAACCAGTATGGTATATTTATTAAGAAAGCAGTATAGGGTACTCACATTAAATCATATATAAAAACTCCTTATGAGCGGCGAGCTCGTCAGCCTGCGTCTATCTGTGTACCTCTCCATCCCTACGCGTGGCGCGTGGTGTGGGCCTTTTTTCAGACGTGTGCAGCAGATCGCACCATTGCTATTTGCAACATATGTCTGAAGCGTTTCAAGTGTGGCCAAAACAGCTGCCGCTTGGGCACCACATGCTTGACCAGACATATGTCGACCTGCCATGCAGTCCGTTGGCAAGCGTACAGTACATAAAAGATCCACACCAAAGAACAAAGAAGACCTCTCCTTGCTCCTCATCAGCTGGGATCTCCAACCCCACTATACCTTCAGTCCTCTTAGAAACCTGCACTGAGAGGAATGAAGGTGTAGAATTAGGTGTGCCACTGCCAAGTACTTGCGAGCAATCTGCTATTGGTACACCAACGTCCGATTGTAGCAGGAAAATTTCCCTGCCCAGTTGCTACACCGGCGAAATAAATTCGCTCCCAGCCATCCACATGCCCAGTGGTTGAATGCTAGCTTGGCTAAATTGCTAGCACTTCAACTGCTGCCTGTTCAGTTGGTAGACTCTGTCCCCTTCTGTGAATTTGTGGAATGTGTGGTACCTAAGTGGCAGGTTCCCAAACGCTGCCTATGTTCATGCTGAGTAACTATTAGGGATGAGCTTCGTGTTCGCGTCGAACACACGTTCGACTCGAACATCGGGCGTTCGATCGTTCGACGAAGAACGAACTTTATGGTCCGTTCGCGCTAAATTTGTGTTGCGCGACGCGGCCCATAATTCACTGCGGCATCGCAGTGCATTGCTGGCTGATGATTGGCCAAGCATGCACTATGACCCGCATGCTTGGCCAATCACAGCGCGGAAAAAAACGGAGAGCCGTAATTGGCCAAAACCAGGGTGGCTTTGGACAATTATGGCTCAGGGGGTTTAGTACACGCCCCACACTATATAAGGCCGCCTGGAAGTCGGCCTTGTGTAGTGTGTTGGCGTTTGTGAAAGAGGCAGTTTCAGAGAGATAGACAGTGTCATTTATATTGAGTTAGATAGAGCAGGCAGGTGAGTCAGTTAGCTGCTGTTACAGTGTGTAGAGGATATATATGCATCCTAGGTGTTGTGTATATATATTTATACACTGTATTGAGTTTAGATAGATCCGTTCCTGTTAGTCTCTTTACTGTGACAGGCAGGCAGGTGATTGTGCTAGCTGCAGACAGTCATGCCCCTTTCACACTGGGGCGGTTTGCAGGCGCTATTGTGCTAAAAATAGCGCCTGCAAACTGAGCCTAAACAGTGGCTGCTGTCTCTCCAATGTGAAAGCTCGAGGGCTTTCACACTGGAGCGGTGCGCTAACAGGACGTGAAAAAAAGTCCTGCTAGCCGCATCTTTGGAGCGGTGAGAGGAGCGGTGTGTTTACCGCTCCTACACCGCTCCTTCCCATTGAAAGGTCTATTTACGTATTACACAGTGAAGGAAGTTCCCATCAGGTCTGCCCCCTCGGTATGTCAGACCCCGCCTTCATCATTGGCCTGAGCGGGGAACTTCCTTCACTGTGTAATTTAAATTTACACAGTGAAGGAAGTTCCCCATCAGGTCCGCTCAGGCCAATGATGTAGGCGCGGTCTGACATACCGAGGGGGCGGACCTGATGGGGAACTTCCTTCACTGTGTAATACATGAATAGACCCGCCCCTTCTCGTGTTTCGCATCTGGTCCGCTGAGCGGACCTGATGGGGAACTTTAGAAGGGGCGGGTCTATACATTTAAAACACTGTGGAAGAAGTTCCTTATCAGGTCCGCTCAGGCACAACCAATGACGGACAGCGCTGGACATCGGGATCGCAGCGGGACACTGGATTTCATCGCTGGAATGTTTTTTTTTTTTTTTAATAAAGGACTTTTCCAAGGTGTTTGTTTGTTTTTATTTACATTTTTTTACACTTTCTTCGTGAAATGGTAGGGGTACAATGAACCCCTTACCAATTCACATAGAGGGGGCCGAGATCTGGGGGTCCCCTTTGTTAAAGGGGTCTTCCAGATTCCGATAAGCCCCCCGCCCGCAGACCCCCACAACCACCGGGCAAGGGTTGTGGGGATGAGGCCCTTGTCCCCATCAACATGGGGACATCCTCCCCATGTTGAGGGCATGTGGTCTGGTACGGTTCAGGAGGAAGGGGGGGCGCTCTCTCGTCCCCCCCTCTTCCCCTGCGGCCGGCCAGGTTGCGTGCTCGGATAAGGGTCTGGTATGGATTTTTGGGGGGACTCCATGCCATTTTTTTTTAATTTGGGGTGGAGTTCCCCTTAAAATCCATGCCAGATCTGAAAGGCCTGGTATGGATATTTAGGGGGAACCCCACGCCATTTTTTTTTAAACTTGCGGCGGGGTTCCCCTTAATATCCATTCCAGACCTGAAGGGCCTGGTAATTGAATTTGGGGGAACCCCCACGCTTTTTTTTATTTTTTTTATCAATGACTTTTGTATGTATTGCCGGGAGCCGACAATTCATTAATAGCCGCGAGTTTTAAATGACTTTTTTTCCTTCAAAAATGAAACTGTGTGCAGGGACAGTTCTAAGCACGGGAAACATGCGCCACTTTACATGCATATCATACACACCTCCTAGGTACGAAATTTAAAGGAAAATTTCACTTTTACTTTTTCATTTTAAGCATTATTAAAATCACCGCTCCCGTAAAAACGCCTATTTTTTTAACTTTTTTTTGCATTGATACATGTCCCCTGGGGCAGGACCCGGGTCCCCAAACACTTTTTAGGACAATAAATTGCATATAAGCCTTTATAATTAGCACTTTAGATTTCGAACGTTCACGTCCATTGTATTTAATAGGGTTCTAAAGTTCACGCGAACATTCTGTCTGTTCGCAGGTTGTTGTGCGAACCGAACAGGGGGGTGTTCGGCTCATCCCTGACTGTGACAGGCAGGCCGGTGATTGTGCTAGCTGCAGACAGTCAGTGTTTCACTTAGTGTACTACTGTGTGCTTTGCATAGCGATCACCTAAAGCTCACCTGGATACAGTAATTCTCTATACTGTGACAGGCAGGCCGGAGATTGTGCTAGCTGCAGACAGTCAGTGTTTTACTTAGGGCTCTTTCACACGGACGGACCGTTCAGGTCTGCCTATCAGTTTTTTAGGCGGACCTGAACGGATGCTCCATGTACCCCTATGGAGCCACAGATGTCAGCGGTGACATGTCCATTGACATCCGAGCCGCCAAAGTGTGACGGAGGAAAACCCTACTTTTCCATCCGTCTGCGGATCGGATCAGATGACAACCGACTGTACGGTCTGTCGTCATCCGATCCCCCATAGGGTGCGGAGACAGACCTGTCATCTGCCTGCTGAGCAAAGCGGAGCGCGCACACGGACACGGATCGTGTCAAAGGGGCCTTAGTGTACTACTGTGTGCTTTGCATAGCATTCATCTAAAGCTCACCTGGATACAGTTATTCTCTATACTGTGACAGGCAGGCCGGTGATTGTGCTAGCTGCAGACAGTCAGTGTTTCACTTAGTGTACTACTGTGTGCTTTGCATAGCGTTCACCTAAAGCCTAAATTTTTGATGCAATACTTTGCAACAGGGTTGATGGGGTAGCCATGGCATTTTTCTCAATGATTTTCATCCATATTGCCGGGACCAGACATTACATTAAAGCCGCAAGGAGTTTTAAATGTTTTTTTTTTCCTTTAGAAATGTCATTTTGTGCAGGGACAGTTCTAAACAAGGGAAACACGTGCCACTTCACCGGCATACTTTAGACACCCCCCAGGTACGATATTTAAAGGAATATTTCACTTTTTTTTTTCACTTTATGCATCATTAAAATCACTGCTCCCGAAAAAACTACCGTTTTAAAAGATTATTTTTACATTGATACATGTCCCCTCGGGCAGGACCCGGGTCCCCAAACCTTTTTAGGACAATAACATGCATATTAGGCGTT
Source organism: Rana muscosa (assembly GCA_029206835.1). NCBI lineage: Eukaryota > Metazoa > Chordata > Amphibia > Anura > Ranidae > Rana > Rana muscosa. Next base: position 481,361,145 of record CM055117.1, on the reverse strand, counting down.
ATAATTAGCACTTTAGATTTCGAACGTTCGCGTCCATTGTATTTAATAGGGTTCTAAAGTTGGTGCGAACGTTCGGTCCGTTCGAAGGTTCTGGGGCGAACAGAATGGGGGGGTGTTCGGCTCATTCCTAGTAACTATCCTGTTATGCTGAGTGACTATCCTCTTCCTCCTCAATGTTTATGTTGATACTGTAGCTTGTAAAAACATTTTTGGTTCTGGGCACCGCCACCAGTGGCTAAGGCCCATTTTTTCTGCCCCTGTTTAACAGGGCCGTGTAATTACAATTTTTGCTGCAATACTTTGCAGCAGGGCTCATTCCTGCGCTCCAACTAGAGTATCTGTGTGGAGTTGCAGTGTTGTGGCACCAGTGCCTAAGGCCCAATTTTTCTGCCCCAGTTCAACATGGGCATGTAATTACAATTCTTGATCTAATATTTCACAGCAGGGCCCTTTTTCTGAGCCCACCAAGAGTAACTGTGAGGGCTTACAGTGTTGTGGCAACACCACCACACCGTCCACCACCAAAGGCCCAATTTTTCTGACCCTGTACAACAGGGGCATGTAATTACAATTCTTGATCTAGTATTTCACAGCAGGGCCCGTTCCTGCGCCCACCAAGAGTAACTGTGAGGGCTTACAGTGTTGTGGCAACACCAACACCTAAGGCCCAAATTTCTGCAGAGTATATAGGGCAGGCCCCTACTTTCAAACATCCGACTTACAAACGACTCCTACTTACAAACGGAGGGAGCAAACAGGAAGTCAGAGGAAATCTACCCCTAGGAAGGGAAATTTTCTCCTGTGAGAGTTAATATGGGAAAAACATGTCTCCTCTACACTGATGCTTTATCACCAATCCTTGTTTCCCTAAAAAACCCACATTTTTAAAATCCACTTGTCTTTGGGACAGAAAGTGAGGTGATATCTTCTGAACAGGTGCACAGACAGCAAAACAAATGTTACAGGGGTGATAACCCTTCCCTATGCTTTCCAAAAAGCTTAAAAATGTAAATTAAAAAAATTTACCTGTTCCAAATTACAAACAGATTCAACTTAAGAACAAACCTACAGTGCCTGTCTTTCTTGGGACCGCCTGTATACTGCTGTTTAGAGTATATAGGGCCTGGGGGCCCCACACCTTTCCTTTTTTTAATTTGGGTGCGGGGTTCCCCTTAATATCCATACAAGACCCAAAGGGGCCTTGTAATGGGCTGCGGGGGGGGGGGGGGTAACCAAGCCATTTTTCTCAATGATTTTCATCCATATTGCCGGGAGCAGACATTACATTAAGGCCGCAAGCAGTTTTAAATGACTTGTATTCCTTTAGAAATGTAAATTTGTGCAGGGACAGTTATAAACACAGGAAACGTGCGCCACTTCACAGGCATACTATAGAAACCCCTCAGGTGCAATATTTAAAGGAATATTTCACTTTTATTTTTTCACTTTAAGCATTATTAAAATCACTGCTCCCGAAAAAACGGCTGTTTCTAAAACTTTTTTTTAGCATTGATACATGTCCCCTGGGGCAGGACACGGGTCTCCAAACCCTTTTTAGGACAATAACTTGCATATTAGGCTTTAAAATTCACACTTTTAATTTCTCACGTTCGAGTCCCATAGACTTTAAAGCCCTGTACACACGATCGGATATCCTATGGATTTTCGTCCGATGGATTCTTTTCATCAGACAAACCGATCGTGTATGGGACCCATCGGTCTTTTTTCCATCGGTTTTAAAAAATAGAACATGTTTTAAATTTTTCCGATGGATAATAAACCGATCGAAAACTCAGATCGTCTATGGGCAAGTCCATCGGATCAAAAACCCACGCATGCTCAGACTGAATTAGGAGAAGGGAGCGCTCGTTCTGGTAAAACTAGCGTTCCTAATGGAGAGAGCACATTCGTCATTCTGCAAGTTATTGCTTCGTTTAATGCAGCGCATTCTTTTTTGCTTTACAATGGTGTTTTAAATGTCGTTTTTGCTGCAGATCTTTATCACAAGCTCTGACAAACTTATGTCTTTCTTGTTTCGTGCGATCTGCTTAATAATTATGATTTATTATTAAAGGCCGACCTCACAAATTACTTTTTTTTCCTTTTTGTCTTTTTTATTTTGTGTTTGCATTTTTTTGTGTGTGAATTTCTCCCAACAACATTATTTTTAAAAAATTTTCCCTCATGGACATTGTTGTCCCTTGTTATTAATTACACATTGTATTTAGGAAATGTTATTGCTACTCCCAAGAAAAACACATCAGGCAAGTATTTTGGCTGAAATCAAATCTCCATTTATTCTGGCAAAATATCAAACAAAAAACGAAGGGCAACAAATCGGAAATTGGCGGAAAATATGAAGTCATTGGACCCCAAAGGCAGACATGACTATGATGAACAATAAAATAAACAACAGCATGAAATCAGGAGCAGCAGCCAAAGACATACATCATCCCAAGCTGTGGTACTCCATGAACCTGCAACTTCTGGAAGAGCAGCTCGAAGCCAGGGAATCACCTCCTGCTCTTCCCTGTAGCCTTCCCTCCACGCTTCCCTGCAGTGTTCCCTCCACGCCTCTCTGCAGCGTTCCCTCCATGGCCCTGTCCACGCACCCTTGCAGGCCGGGCCACTGGGGGTGGTAATGTGGCAGGAGGAGGAGGAGAAGGAGGAGAAGGATTTGCCTGATGTGACAGATGGGTGGCCTCAGTCAGCTGCCCCCTCGCCCCCATGTGTACGGGAGTATATATAATGTGCTCGCAGAGGGCACATTGTCCCGCCTCCATTTGGAGTAATTTGTCTGCCAGGTATGTACTAAACCCCTCCACAGGGTTGAGGGGCTGCCCTCATGATGGCAGCAGCGTCACGGATCATTTGGAGTGACTCCTCCTCCACCTGTGTCATCCGACAATTTTTTTTAGGTCTGATGTGGAGGGGAGCCACTTGTGACACTGTGCTGCCACTAGGCCTGGGGACCTGCTGAGTCCCACTTGGCCCTGCCTCCTCCTGGCTGACACTCACCTCTGCCTCCTCCTGCCTGCCACATTCCTGGGCCTCTTCCTCCTGGCTGGCCTCATCCTGTGTAGAAAAAAGGCACATAGTTTGATATTTTGGGGAAACTATCACACACAATTTTCATCTCATGACTGTTTCATTTTTTTTAGTTTAAAAATAGAAAAGAGTTTTATTCTGTTGTATTTTTTTGCAGATACAGTACTTAAAGAATCATTTGGGTCCCCCCTTTTTTTTGGGGGGGGGGGGATGTAAGCATTTTTGGGGAATAAATCAAGTTAATCACAATAGTACTTTGAGGCCAATATTTATGTTCGAAAATACTATACCTGGCTGAAGATGCGAAGATCAGGCTCTTCAAGCACAGGTGGCTCCTCCTCCACCTCTGCAGGGGTGGAGGGAAGGGTGGAAGGAACGCTGGAGGGAAGGGTGGATAGAACGCTGGAGGGAAGAGTGGAATGAAGGGTTGAGGGAAGGCTGGACAGTGATTCCCTGGCCTCAATCTGGTCATCCAGAAATTGCAGGTGCTTGAAGTACCACAGCTTGGGCTGTAGTACATCGTCTGCTGCTGCTCCTGATCTCTTGGAAACACAGATTTCTTTGTAGATTTTTTTATATGCATTACGCATGTTGTTTATTTTATTGTTCATCATAGTGTAGTCTGCGTCTGGGACCCAGGGCTTCATATAATCCGCCAATTTCTCGATTGTTGCTGGACGTACAGCACTCTTGTGATAAGAGGGATGCTTAAGTTCCCAGAGGTTTCTCATTTCTTTATATTTCTCTATCAAAATCATCATGACATCCAGGTCCCGTAGTTTATGCATATTTTTATGTCTGCAAGAAAAAAACACTGTAAAAAAAAAATGACAGATCAGATTCGATTCTCCTCAACTTAGCACAATATTGGCCTTTACAATCATGAACCATTATAGGCCACTGCAGGCCCCAGTTCCCTTCTTACCTTAGTTGTGGTCTTTTATGCGCTTCCGCTCATTCTTACTCCGCGCAACCCTAATAACTTTGTTTCCATTTTTATACCCTGCGCATGCGTGTAACTCCGCCCGCGTCGCCCGCCCATGACGGTCTTTTTCAGCATTTCCCCGCCCCTTAACGTTCGGCGCACAGTGGGAGACGGCGTAAAGTCGGTGACACAGGTGGCTTCTTTCCTCGAAAGTAATGAGGAGGAAATCCCGGAGGCGGAAACGTCCCGATCCAGGAATAAAAGATATAAGGCGACTAATATGTCATTTGCTGAGATGGTCGAGATGGTGGACATTCTGCAGAGGAAGGATTACGATGGGAAGCATGGGCCATACAACACCCCTAATCTCAGGAAGTCACAAATAATGGATAAAGTGGCGAAGACTCTCTATCATAAATATGGGGTCATGAGATCCAAGGAGCAGCTCCGTAAAAGGTGGCCTGACCTGAAGCTGAGGGAGCCGGAGCAGTATAGGAAGCTTAAAAAAAGCATAGAAAAAAGTAAGCTTTTATTTTTACTGTGTTCTTTTACATTGTAAGATGTATTCTTCCATGTTTTGCACCATGTGCTTGTATTGACTGGTTTCACCTTTCCAAAAGGCAACTTTAATGTTAAGTTGAGGGTCCACTTATTTTGTTTTCTTTTCTTCCCAAAAAATTGTTCGTCTTCCACAAAACATGTTTGGCACATATCCACGTAAACTGCACGTGGGCATGCCTCATTTTCCTTAAACAATGTTTATCTACACATTGTTGGCTAGATGATGTGTTGTAAGTAAAGTAGAATGTGAATGAAAGGCTAAACTGGATTCTGGGTAAAGGAGATGACACTCAGGAGCAAGTTCAGGAGCTTGTTCAGGAGCAATATACTATAGTGTTGCCCGCATGACTAAATTTGTAAGGGTGTCACACCCAGGTGCTCCAGTGGATACCTTTATGGTTCTCAAAGTGTGTTTTTTAGGCCCCTAGAAAAAGAAACATGCTGCTTTGTAGAGTTCTCAGGATCTCGTGTGTTCATCTTTGAACTCATGCCCAAATATCAATTGTACCCCACTTCAAAACAATGTATATAATATCTGCGTGAAAATCTCTGTGTGCTAAAGGATACCTTTTTTTTGACATTCCCATAGGGGAGAGGAGACTGGGAGGACAACAATCTGAGGAGACGAGGAAGCACAGACCACCTAAACTCCCCCAAGATCCCAAAGCAGCACAAGATCAGCATGTTGAGGAAGTGGAGGTGGAGGAAGGGGAGGTGGAGGAGGGAGAGGTGGAGCTTATCCCCACAACAGGTCAGTGTCTGTCCACACAACTTCAAGGTAAATACAGATGTAGGCGTGCATATTTCTAAATGTCTTTTTTTTTAGGGGATGAACGTGGTGGTGTGTCAGGAACTCAAAAACATCCATTCTCGAGTGCAAGTGCCAAAAAAATTATTCAAGAAATAATGGAATGCAGTAGCGAAATGGACATTATGAGAAAGAGAATGATTGTAATTGAGCAAAAATATAAAAACATTATAGATATTTTGGGGCGAATAGTGTGACCCCCCCTCTGTTTTTGTATTTTGTTTGGCCTAACTAATTTGCAATGGTATTTCCACCAGCCCAAATGTGAAGATGCACACAGTCACTCAACATGTGCTATCTGCCGTCACAGGATATCTATGTCCCTGTTTTGGCGTGCAACCTCTTCCTCCCTACTCAAGTAGGTTCGAGGAAGGCTTAGCACCCCCAAAGCACGTCCATTAATCCCCCATGATGGCAGATAGCACATGTTTACCTTAGCCATGGTATCATGTTGAAAAGACACATTCGAGCCACAAAAAGAAAGGGGTTCTTCACATTTGGTTTGGATCAGCGGTGACATCACCCCATCTCAAGTTTCTCCTTTTCACTTTGTTCTTTGGTTTCAATGTTTTACCCAGAAAATTGTCGATTTTGACCCTTGCATGTTTCTGCCAAACAATCCTCCCCCCAAAAAAAAAAAAATGGGGAGCTCAAACTTTCTACATATTTGTATTAAAGCCAAAAAAAAAAGGGTTGCACAGAGTAAAAAGTTTCTGGAAGACTCAAAAAGATGTGGCTTGTTATTTCGATGCTCAATAGCATTTTTGAAAATGCAAAATCAATGTTTTTTATAGTGACAAGTGGGGCTATTTAATAAGGATAAATACACTTGGCACTTGGCACTACAAGAACCTGGGAGACACATAAACCCAAAAATCAAGAATGACAAAACCATGTTTTGTATAAAATAATTATTTATTTTGAATATAAAAAGGTCAGATGTGGTCTGGCATTGCGATGGCCCCCCTATCCGTGAAGTACTCAACGTATTTATCACGTACTTCACGGGCACTTTGGGGGGCCAAACCAGTACGGGCAGGGTCGAGGCCGGTCAGAATGGTCATGTCGGATGGACCGGCCTCAGGCCCAACTGTTGACAGATATGCTGGTAAAAAATGTCTCAGGAAATTGTGCATTATGCAGCAGCAGTAAACTATGGTGTTCAGCTTGTATTCCGCCAAATGAATTGCTGTCTGAAACAGGCGGAACCGGCTGGCCATTATCCCGAAGGCATTCTCCACAACTCTCTGGGCTCTGGCCAGCCAGTAATTAAAAACCCTCCTCTCCGGGGTGAGGGTGCGTTGGGGAAACGGCCGCATAAGGTGTGGTCCCAGTCCGAAGGCTTAATCCGCGATGAACACAAACGGTAGTCCTTCCATGTTCTCTGCATCTGGAGGCAGTGCAAGACCCCCAGCCTGCAGACGGTGAGCGAACTCCGTCTCAGCGAATACTCCACCATCGGACATCCAGCCCTTCTTCCCCACGTCCACATACAGGAACTCGTACCGTGCCAACACCACCGCCATTAACACAATACTATTGAAACCTTTATAGTTAAAATAGAATGACCCCGAACGGGGTGGCGGCACTATGTGGACGTGCTTCTCATCAATTGCCCCTCCACAGTTGGGGAAGTCCCACCACTGGGCAAATTGATCAGCCACAGTCTGCCATTCCTGTGGTGTGCAAGGAAACTGTGGAGTCAAACAAAAAGAAGACATTAGTACGTTTTAAGTTTACAGTGCAAACAGATAACACAAAGACATTGTTGACCAACATCAGGCTAACATTATTATTTAAAGGAGTATTTCATGGCCTAAAAAGAAGGCCCACTTAGCACATGACTCACCTCCCCTGAGGGGACATTAGAAAATATTCTAAGGGGGGAGTGTTTGAGATGATTTTGGGGGCCCCAAATAAAGGCTCTACCACTCTGCTGAACTTGAATGAGTAATAAAACATTTGTACACATTTTAGGGGGGGGGGAGGCTTGCTAAACTACGATGGTAATGACCCAAAACAATCCTGAGTAAAAAACTAGGCTAGGGGGGCGTGGCTTGGCGCGCGGAGGAGATGGCAGCCTAAAAGAGAAGCTCCGTCGGGACCGCAGCCCTAACCCGTCTCTCTGCAAGGTAGATACTCGATAATGAGCAAGCAGATTCGCCATTATCATCAGACCCGCTCCAGGCGTTCCTTGGCGGCTAGCTCCGGACGGAATATTTCCGACATATTCAAGAACCAGGCGGCAGTGTTGAGAGTCGCGGCGGGAGGCAAGATGGCGCCGACCCAAGCAGGGGAGACATCCAGCGAGGACTCACAACCTGCTATGGAGGATTACGGTAGGAGAAACACTAAAGCAGATCATCCCCACACCTATGGCGACATGTCAGGCTTCGCGGCTGACATTAAAGCCTCTTTTTCAGCCGCCATTACAGACCTGAAAACCAGCTTCATGGTCTTACAAGAAAAGATGGCGACTGTGGAGACAGAGGGCAGAATTAGAGATAAGGCGATACAGAGACTAGACAGAGTGATCTCTACACAAGCTCTACATTTTATAGAAGTTAACAGGCATTTGGAGGACCTGGACAATAGGGGAAGGCGCAATAACATCAGAGTGCGTGGTATCCCGGAGTCGGTGGACACCGACCAAATTGCGCCTGTCCTCCAGAGAGTGTTTAACAGCCTCCTGGAACGTCCGGAAGATACAGTCATAGAATTTGTCAGGGCGCACAGGGCTCTCGAAGCCAGAGGCCCAGACACGCTGCCACCTCGAGACATTATTTGCTGTCTGCAAAATTTCAGCCTTAAAGAAGACATTATGCTAAAAGCGAGGAGAAGTGAACATATTGAGTTTAATGGGGAAAACATCAAACTGTTCCAGGATCTCTCTCAGATCACTTTGAAGAACCACACTTCTGGATAAGCTAAGGGAGAAAGATCTCCGGTACACGTGGCGCTTCCCTTTCGCGCTGATGGTCACATATGGGGGCAGACAACACACTCTCCGTACGCCTAATGATCTTCCCGATTTCTGCGATGCGCTACAGCTAGGCCGGGTAGAGCTCCCTGAGTGGTACCAGGAATTCTCCCTACCTCATACAGACAGGAGCCCACCGCACTCTCCCCTTTCGACGCCTGAGAAGCAGTCCGCAAAGAAACAGAGGCCTGACAGAGGCGACAGCAGGGCGCGGGGGACCCCGGGCAGCCGTGCTCACTCCTCCAGGAATATACTGGAGACCTGAGATCGTGCCACACTTGAACTCCGGATGACATAATCTGCACACACTCAATGGTGCTCTTGCCTCGAGAGATCTGGTCTTGGGCCTCCTCGGCCCCCATCCAGCGCTTGGTCCCGGATCCCTGGCCATGATAGAAGCCCAATTATCACACGTTATCCCTGCGATCTTATATTATATTTCCTTTTGAGCATACGGCTAGCTCATCCATTTGCAGCATCCTCCTACTACATCACTGTCAACCTTTTTTTTTTTTTCCCCGGAACCCTACCGGAATCTGGCTAGCTGGATACTTACCAAACCGCAAATACCACTACTGCCCTTATACACAATAACAATGTTACCTTCCTGAGCATTTATATAGCTGGGCTCTTATTACTTTACAAGTCAGGGGAAAAATTTAGACTTGGATAGTTTTTGGAGCTACCTTTGTATGTTGTATATCTACATGGTTTGCTCACACTTGGTGGTGACTCGGTCCGGTAGGACCCAGCCATGGGACTCTTCGCTTCACAAACTTGCTCCAGTCTCATGGATATAATTATAATTATATCTCACTTAGCCCATGTCTTTCTTAGGAATGTACTCTTCCCTCGGATATATATTCCCCCTCCCCCTTTATACACATCATAGACTTTTGCTAGATTGCCCATCCGCCACCTCCCCAACAAGGTCGCAATCAGCCTTTTCATGATCTCCTACCGGACTTTCTGCTAGCTGGCCATCACAATGCAAGTGTCACTAATATCCAATGCATAATTATAATGTTGTCTTTCTGATCATTTATATAGCCGGGGACCGGTGAGGCTTTATTGATATGCGGGTCTGGGGGGATGCGGGCCGGGGAGGCGATAGGGGCCACCATGTGTGTGTTATATACTTCTCCTGTATTGTGTCATCACGGCTAAACTGAGGGGGTCCCGGGGGGTGTGGCTGGGGAGAGGCGAGTTTCTGCCCTTCTCGGTGGCGCCACCTGCTGACCTTGCTCAGCCATGTCTCAGGTTCACTTGCTCATTTGTTCATTCTAACCTAAACTAGTTCGTTTACAGTTACTGCTATTTCTACCTATGCAGAGTAGACCCTTAAGCACTTGTTATGTCATACTAATGGGCCGTTACCCGACTGTTTCTTAGTTACATTTGGTATAACCTGCACATATCTCTTAAGATATTGGTTTGGCTGCTAGACCCTTGGTGTGTCTACCCCGTTCCCACATAGGGCGTCTGGGTGGACCCTCTGGGCTCATCTAGACGCACTAATTTGAGTTCTCCAGGACGTGACCACGTCTGGGAGAAGTGTTCTCCTCAATTTCTCCCTACTCACTTCTATATAATTCCTACTCTTCTTTGATTCTTTCTCTCTATCCTGCTATTTTATTTTGGGGGGGTTTTTTCAGGCGAGGTCGGCCGGTGATTTCTGTGTATTAATCGCTTATATTTGAGTTGCCTTTAGGTGTAAAACTTCCCTCTCTGCGTCTGTGTCATGGCGTACTCCGATCTTGGCGTCACTCCCACGGTGATTTCTCATAATGTTAGAGGACTCAACATTCCCGAGAAACGCTCTACTATGCTGAGAGAACTCAAAAAAGGTAGGCCCAGCTTTGTTTTTCTACAAGAAACCCACTTTAGAACGAACCAGATCCCTAAGCTTACTGACTCATACTTCATAGACGCCCATCATGCCACCAATGACGCAGGCAAGTCCAAAGGGGTCTCAATCTTAGTTAGCAAAACTGCATCATTTGAGCTGACTGACAAAATAATAGACCCTGGGGGCAGATTTATTTTTCTTAAAGGGAAATATAGTGGGATCCCTATCACACTAGCGAATGCCTATTTCCCCAATACCTCGCACCAGTCCTTCTGCAAAACTTTGATTAGGGAGCTGTCGGGCTTCAGCTCCGGTAGGTTAATTCTTGGGGGAGACTTTAATGTCCCTCTCAACCCCATAGAGGACACATTGTCCGGGAAAACATATATCACCTACAAAATCCTGAAAAAAATTAAGTCTCTACTTAATTCTCTGGATCTAGTAGACGCATGGCGCTTTACGCACCCAGTGGACAGGGACTTTACCTACTACTCCATCCCCCATGACAGGTACTCCCGAATAGATTATATATTCATTTCACAGCGAGATCTCCACGCCGTAACTGGCTCCTGCATAGGAGCACAGATCCTTTCGGATCACGCCCCTGTCTCTCTCTCTTTGAACCTCACTGCCCCCCCTCCTAGATCTAATGTTTGGAGGCTAAACTCATCCCTGCTGACAGATCCCACTCTGCTTCCGACACTGAACTCGGCACTCCTAGAGTTCTTCAGGCTCAATGCTACACCAGGGGCCGACCCCCTAATGGTTTGGGGGGCCCACAAATGTACAATTAGGGGTGAATTAATTAAAATGGGCTCGCAGAGGAGGAGAGAAAGGGACAGGGAAATTTCACACCTCCTGCAAAACATCCGCTTGCTTGAAACCTCTCATAAACAGTCCCTGACAGCTAAATCGGCAACTTCCCTTTTAGAGTCCAGGAAAGCCCTCAGACAGATCTTAGACATTAGGACAAAACGATTCTTGTTCTTCAGGAAAAAACTATATTACGAACAGGGGGACAAACCGGGCAATTTACTGGCTAGGGCACTCAGAGGATCGGTTGTACATCACAACATAACGGGCATACAAAATAAGGATGGGAGGATCGATAGGGAGACTGACAAGATAGCACGACACTTTCAGGATTTCTATACCAACCTATATAATCTCCCGACACAACATGGCCCTACGAATGCCTCTAATCCTAGAATACAGGGTATTCGGGAATATCTTAAAGACTCCTCTTTACCCACACTTACTACAGATGACGCAGCTCATCTCGAGAGCCCTATAGACGCCTCTGAACTCAGACTCGCCATTAAAGAACTTAAAACGGGCAAAAGCCCCGGCCCGGACGGGTTTAGTGCTATATACTACAAGACATTCATAGACATTCTCACAACCCCACTGCGAGACGCCCTGAACACTCTCTCTGACCCAAGAGTTATACCGTCTGATTTCCTTGCAGCACATATCACCGTCCTGCCTAAGCCGGGCAAAGATCCAATACATTGCGCGAGCTATAGGCCGATATCTTTGCTAAACATAGACATCAAACTGTTGGCAAAGATTGTTGCCAACAGGCTGAGACCTCTACTCCTACACTTGATAGGACCTAGTCAGGCTGGCTTCATGCCGGGTAGGGAGGCTAGGGATAATGTTACTAAATCTCTCAACCTCATCCACGCGGCCCACGAGCGAAAGATAGAGGGCTTTCTCCTATCAACAGACGCGGAGAAGGCCTTCGATCGAGTAGCGTGGGACTACATGTTAGAGACCTGTGGTCATATAGGGCTGGGCCCACACATGAGGACGTGGATATCGTCGATTTACAAGAATCCATCAGCAAAAATTAAAATAAACGGCACCCTTTCAGATGTGGTAACTATCAAAAATGGAACCAGGCAGGGCTGCCCTTTGTCGCCCCTGCTCTTTATAATTTCGTTGGAACCGTTTGTTAGAAGAATCATAGCCAACCAGTCTATTAAGGGATTTCGGTTGGGAAACAGGGAGTTCAAAGTAGCCGCTTATGCGGACGACCTCCTTTTTTTCCTGTCGAGTCCACACATCTCTATACCATCTCTACTTAAGGAGTTCTCAACATACGGCCGAATTTCCAACCTCAAAATAAATTACTCCAAATCTGAGGCACTAAATATCACATTGCCAGAACCTGAGCTGAGAGCCGCTCAAACTAATAACTCATTTACTTGGGTCTCATCCGCCATTAAATATCTGGGAGTGTGGCTCACACCTAGTCTTTCATCAATTTTCAATCACAATTTTATCCCTCTTCTTAAAAGCGTGGAGGGTGATCTCCATGAGTGGCATGCGGGACATTTCTCCTGGTTCGGAAGGGCAGCCATTTGCAAGATGACGGTCCTTCCGAAAGTTCTATATTCAATTCGCACTCTACCAGTTAGGATCCCTCCAAGTTTTTTTGCTTCCCTCCATTCCATGCAGATGAGATTTATCTGGGCGCACAAACCGCCTCGTATTAAAGCCTCTCTCTTAACCCGAAACAAACGGGTTGGGGGTTTGGGAATTCCAGACTACAAAAAATACTACCAGGCTTCACATGTTGCCAGACTCGTGGACTGGCACTGCCACTCAGACATTAAGGACTGGGTCGGGATCGAATCCAGCTTCAGCCCCATCCCCTTACGGTTCTCACCATGGATACCAAGAGCCAACTATCCACGGATCATGACCTCCCACCCACTGATTGGCACTACGCTCAAAATCTTTCACCAATTAGCTCAACATCCGCAGTTCTCCTCGCCCCTTAGCCCTCTCACACCACTTGCAAACAACCCAGCCTTCCCACCAGGAGTAGGGAACCCATATATGATAAACAAGGACAGCATGAAGCCGCTTCTGGCCCAACACTGTTTTGATGGTGAGACAATGAAAGACTTGATCCGTCTCAGAGAGGACAACAATATGCCCCTTCTGCCTTTGTGGTCATACTTACAGATACGAAGCTTTGCCAATAATAAGATACGTAAGAGTCATTTCACTAGGGCTCTCACCGAGTTGGAGTCGGTGTGCCTGCGAGGGGAACAGATGCCCAGATCGACATCTAGCGCCTATGCTTGGCTACAGGGGTTGGGGGGGCCTGAGTGGGACAGATGCAGAGAGAGATGGTCCGAGAGCTTAGGCGTAGCAATTACAGATGCCCAGTGGTCCAGAGCGAGCATCATGTCTCACAAATGCTCGCTCAGCACGAGAATGCAGGAGACATCATACAAGATCTTGACCCAATGGTATGCCACTCCGGAGAAAATACATAAATGGTACCCCCAGTCCTCTGACAAATGCTGGAGATGTCACAATGTTACGGGATCCTTACTGCATATATGGTGGCATTGTGATGTGATAAAGGCTTACTGGTCGGGGGTGAAGGAGATTGTTAAGCAGATCACGGAGACCGAACTTTCACTTGACGCAGCGTGCTGCTTACTGCATATTTCGCACTTCTCCATTAAGAGATACAAAAAATCCCTCTCCAGGCATTTGCTAAATGCGGCCAAGTCTCTCATCCCGCTGTACTGGAAATCGACACGGGTCCCTTCCATTTCTCAGTGGTTACACAAGGTGTCTGAAATCTGTGAGATGGAAGATACCGCTGCTCAATCAAACGAAAATGTTGAACAATTTCATGAAACATGGTCTCCTTGGTTTGCTTTTAAATTCTCCCCGGGCTATGACGCCTTGATTGGTAACCCCCCCCTGGGGGATTAACTGGAACGCTCACTTCTCATCTGGGGTCTCACCCCCACAACACATTTAAACACCTGGCCTCTCTGGTAACTGACTGCAACTGAATGCCCACTTAACCCACTTAACCCACACCACGAGAGCTGGGCATAATTGTCTGATTGACACATCAGCAGAAGACCCTCTAGAATCACCGGCCGCCTCCCTGGGGGTTACACCCCTAATATCCACTCGCTGACTCTCTCCTTTTCTTTCTTCCTTTTCCATCTAATTTTCTTCTTTAGCTATGTTATTTTTCTCCTGAAAGGTTATATATGGAAATACCCAATGATAGCAGGAGATGCTCACCTTTGCTTTCACGAGGCTTGAGTTGATGCCTCTGGTTTATGTCTAATAGAAGCATCTACCTTTATGTTGATTGCTCACGTATTCAATGTATGTTGATACTTCTTTTCATACCAAACTTGTAAGTTTCAATTGTTATTTCCATATCTGTATGCATGTGATACTATTTCTTTTCTCTTCAATAAACTTTGATGTTAAAAAAAAAAAAACTAGGCTAGCTGTGTTTGGGCCCTGGATAGCATGCTGGAGAGGTTAGTGAAGGGAAATAGGCATGTAGGCCCCAAAAAAAGGCCAATAGAGGTAAAAACATGCATGGGGAGAATTACCAAGGATATTACAAACAGGCAAATTTGGGAAGGAGGAAAACAAAAAAAAAAAAACATAACAATCCAAACATATAATGTGATGTTAAAGGAGCAAACTTACCTTCATATAGTCCTTCTGCAGAACCTGAATAATGGCAGAACACGTTTCAGGGATTATGATCCCGAGAGCCTGGGGGGAGATGCCTGTTGTGAACTTGAGGTCCTGCAAGCTTCTCCCAGTCGCCAGGTATCTCAACGTGGCAATAAGCCTCTGCTCGGCAGTGATGGCCTGGCGCATCACAGTGTCCTGCCTCGTGATATAGGGGGACAGCAAATCCAACAGACGGTGAAATACGGGGTCCGTCATCCTGAGATAATTCCTGAAATCATCAGGATTATTCTCATGGATTTCCCGCAGCAGAGACATATGAGAGATTTGGTCACGCTGGAGCAACCAATTCTTGGTCCATGAACTCCTCCTCACCCTGTTCACGGACTGAACTTGGGTTACAGTGTTAACCGCAACACCAAGTCCATAGCCAGCACGAGCTCGAGAACGAGAACGCACTTCAAACATGGTTTTAAAACGGTCGCCTGGTCAGAACGAACTCAAACAGAACGCACTGTGGAACAGCAAGGCCTGAGAAGAACGACCTGAAAAACAGTAAACGAACGGCCAAGAAGGCACTGCCAAGCAGTAACGACCTGACTGCACGCACTGAAGAACAAATACGAACCCACAAGCACAAACTGAACGGCAGGAAACGATCTGAAAAGCACGGAGACTGAAAAGCGCGAATCGGCTCTCACCAAACTTTTACTAAACTTTTACTAACACGTGGTAACACGAAATCAGCAAAAGCAGCCCAAGGGGTGGCGCCATTAGATTTGAACTTCCCTTTTATAGCGCTGTCGTACGTGTTGTACGTGCTGTCGTTTTGTTGCCGTCGGTTTTTGGACTGATGGTGTGTGGCCAAGACTGATGAAAAACCGGACGAAAATCCATTGGATATCCGATCGTGTGTACAGGGCTTTACGGTGTTCGAAAGTTCACGCAAACTTTCGGTCCGTTCGCATGTTCTGGATGAGAACCGAACCGGGGGGTGTTCGACTCATCCCTAGTGGAGTGTGTTGAAGGTGAATATTATAATGTAAGGTGGTTTAAGTGCACATTGTTCTTGTACTTAGCTTTTTTTTTTCCTTTACAATAATGCGTTAAAAAAAACCCTATCATCATGAAAAAATAAAAAATAAACAAAAAATGAAAAAGCCAAAAATAGCACCCCTGAAACAAAAGCCCTGTTCCTTTTAAAGACAGACTTTGTAGAACCCCCCCCCCCCCAAAAAGAAAAAAAAATACAGTTTAACTTAAAAAGTAAACTCCTATACCTGACTTTTACCTATAGGTAAGCCCTATTATAGGCTTACCTATAGGTAGTGTAAATATCTCCTAAACGTGCACCGTTTCGGAGATATTTACATTACATGCAGCCAGTGACATCACTGGCACATGCGCTCTGAAGGAACGGCCACCCATGGCGTTCCTTCCGAGCCCTATGCCTTGAACAGTGGTTTCCGCGTGCATGCGCGGGAGTGACATCATCGTGGCTCCAGCCAGTCACAGAGCCAGAGCCGCGAACCCGGAAGAAAGACGGGTGAAGATGGAAGCAGCTGCTGTTTCACATAATGTGCTAATATGCAATGCATACTAGCACATTATGACTTCACCTTGCAGGGGAAAAAAAAGGCCAGCGGTATACAACCGCTTTAAAATAAAGGTCCTATCAACATAAAATAAAAATAATTTTTAAAGTGAAGTCTTGCGGCAAAAAAAGTTTGCTTTGGATCGAACAGCAGGTGACTGCTGACCTCAAATCAACCACAAAAAAAGAAAATACAAAATGGCTAACAATTAATAGAAGCAACAAAGAGGTTGATTTCCAAAAGAGCCATCAATCCGAATTAAAGTACAGTTTTACACATTCGGCCCGTGTGTGCTAGGCTTAAGCAAGTTCTACTGCAAAGATTAAACAGTTGGAGAAACACGTGCAATTGTTAATAGACATGTGCACACTGAAATATTTCGTTTCGGAATTTCGTTTTCGTCCGAAAAATAAATGTATTAAGTTACTCCCGAAATTCGTTTTTATTTATTTCGTTTTTCGTTAAAAATTGCATTCGTCCGAAAATCTGAATTAATTAAGGTCGAATCTGTCATTGAAGGCTTATGGTGTCTGTCGAATGTTCAAAGAAGATTCGACGGAGCAGCAAAACTGTACGACTCTGCAATCATACATTTCCGGTCGAATGTTCCGCCCACAAGCAGTGATCTTTTCTCTCTATGTCGAATCTTTTCTCTCTATAATGTTGAATCTTTTCTCTCTATAATGTTGAATCTTTTCTCTCTATAATGTCGAATCTTTTCTCTCCTATGTCGAATCTTTTCTCTCTATAATGTCGAATCTTTTCTCTCCTATGTCGAATCTTTTCTCTCTATAATGTCAAATCTTTTCTCTCTATAATGTCAAATCTTTTCTCTCCTATGTTGAATCTTTTCTCTCCTATGTCGAATCTTTTCTCTCTATAATGTCAAATCTTTTCTCTCCTATGTCGAATCTTTTCTCTCTATAATGTCGAATCTTTTCTCTCCTATGTCGAATCTTTTCTCTCTATAATGTCAAATCTTTTCTCTCTATAATGTCAAATCTTTTCTCTCCTATGTCGAATCTTTTCTCTCCTATGTCGAATCTTTTCTCTCTATAATGTCAAATCTTTTCTCTCCTATGTCGAATCTTCTCTCTCTATAATGTCAAATCTTTTCTCTCTATAATGTCAAATCTTTTCTCTCCTATGTCGAATCTTTTCTCTCTATAATGTCAAATCTTTTCTCTCCTATGTCGAATCTTTTCTCTCCTATGTCGAATCTTTTCTCTCCTATGTCGAATCTTTTCTCTCTATGTAGAATAATCTTGGACTAATAGAGTTAAGGTTAGGCACATTCGACCACAGGTTCGATAGACACAGATTGTTATTGTCAGCGTCACGTCGAATCTCCTATCTATATCGAACTGTTGTAGCAACGAAAACGAAAATAAAGCATTTGTTTATGTCGGATCTTTTGGTTTTCGGATTCTGTGCTTTTGTTTTCGTTTGTTAAAACGATAACGAAAATAGCTGAAATTCGGACGAAAATGCATTCGGACGAAAACGAATGCACATGTCTAATTGTTAAACAGTAGCAAGAATGAGCTACAATCACAATGATAGGTGTACAACACAACTCCTTCTGCACTCTATTCTGGGTAACCCTAAATGAGGGGAAGATAAAAAAACACCCTGTCAGATCAGCAGTCAGGAGCAGACTACTCTACTACTTCTGCTGGCTATCTCACAGGGGCTCAAAACTTTATGTTGGTGTGCTTAGGGTAGTGTTCCTTTAAGAACTGATGCAGGCAATAATTCATTGTTCCAACACCGTCCTCAGCATCTGCCTCCTTAGCTATAAAGCAGGCTCCTCAGCCTCCAGGGTTCACTCCACTGCTACGGAATTGTGGCCACTCTCTCTCTACTGCTGTCAGGTATCACCATCTGCTCAATGCTTCTGCTCCTCAGCAAGATGTTGCCTTTCCTCTCTCCCCAGGTGCAGCAGATCTGTTTCAGTCTCTCTGCTAAATCCCCCTTCTTTCTTTTTTCAGCCCAGGAAACACTCACCTTTCTCCACCTCACAGTGTAACTGGGAGTTAAAGAAGTACAGCCAAGGCTTGTTTGGCTGCAGTTTGGCTGTGGAGCAGTTAGGTCTGCACTCCTGTGCGTGAAGCCGCTGTCGCCTGACGTCACAGAGACGGTCTCCAGGCTTGGGCAAGATCGCGACAATAAAGTCAAGATCCGTCCACATGCCTGGACCGGTACCCAGCTCAACCTCTCAGCGAGCCGCCCCTCTACAGCCCATAGTACGGGGAGGGGGGGCAGAGCAAAGAGCAGTGACTGAATGACACCAGCTCTCTGCTCACAGAGCTCTGAGAACTGAGTGATAAGCAGTGTTATATTGCTTGGTTTTCAGTCTTAGAGCTGGGGGGACACAGATGCAAACCTCCCAATCATCCCGGGAAAGTCCCGCTTTTGGCAGGACCCGGGCAGCTTTATTCCAGGACAATACAGTGTCCCGGAATGAATATGAAGCCCATTCATGATTTTGCATCGACTGCCAATGATGTCATCTGGCTGGGTCAGCCCAGTGGTGTAGCGTGGGTGGCAGTCGGTGCTCTCTCCCCTGTGTTCAACCTATTTCTTTTGCTGCTGGGACGCCGTTGACTGTCATTGCTGTCCCAAGAGTGACTTCCTCCAGCCCCTACTAGACATGTGCACTGCCAAAAAATTTATTTTTATTTTTTCCGTTTTCATTTCATTTGTTTTTTTGCTTTTTTCGGAAATTCGGAAATTCGGAAATTCGAAAATTCGTAATTCGGAAATTCACAAATTCGGAATTTGGAAATTCGGGAAATTCCGAAATTTGGAATTCGAAATTCGGAAATTAAAAAAATTCAGAAATTCGGAAATTCAAAAATTCTGAATTTTCCAAATTTCCCATTTTCGAATTTTAGATTTTCGAATTTTAGATTCTAGAATTTTGTAATTTCGAATTTTCGAAAATCTGAAAAAAATTAAAACATCAGTAAAATTAGAAATAATAACTATCTAATAATAACTCTTAAATTACAGGTATTGGAATTTCCTTTCAAATTTGGCTGTTAGTGAATGTAGCGAATACAAATTTATCTGAAGTTACGAATTATCCGAAATAACGAATGGAACATCTAAACCAATGGAATGGAACAAATTAATAATAAATAATAATAATAATAATAATAAAAAATATTATTATTATTTATTATTATTAGATTGTTACGTTCCATTCTTTATTTTGGATAATTCGTAACTTTGGATGAATTCGGATTCATTCACTAACAGCCAAATTTGAAAGGAAATTTCAATACCTAATCTCCAAATTTCCAAAATATAGAATTTTGAATTTCCGAAATTTAGAATTTCCTAATTTTCGAAATTTCCGAAATTTTGGTATTCTGACTTGTTCATTCCCCGACTAAGTTGGGGTAGGCGGTAAACTTTGGTGGGGTCGGGTCAGCCATGCCTTGTGACCATTGACCTCTGGGAACCTGCATTCTGACATTTGACCTCTGAATGAATGAATGAGTGACTGAATCGCCTCTAGGTGCTGGGGGAGGTCCCTATTCCAATTCTTGAGTCTTAACCTTATTCTTCAAGGGGAAACCCTAACCCCAAACCCTGGCCTTGACCCTGACCCTAACCCTTACCCCTAACCATTAACCGCTAACCCTAACCCCAACCCTAACCCTAGCCATAACCCCTAACCCCCAACCCTAACCCTAAACTCTAGCCATAGCCCTAACCCCTAACCCTAACCCCTAACTCCAACAATAACCCTAACCCTTAACCCTAACCCCTAACCCTAACTGATAACCTTAAGCCCTAACCCTAACCCCAACCCCTAACCCTAACTCCTAACCACTAACCCTAACCCTAGCCCTAAACCCTAGCCATAGCCCTAACTCTAAACCCTAACCTCTAACCCTAACCCCCTAACCCTAACTCCTAACCCTCTAACCCTAACCCTCTAACCCTAACCTTCTAACCCTAACCCTAAACCTAACACCCTAACCCTAAACCCCTAACCCTAAACCCTGACTGCTAACCTTAGGCCCTAACCCTGACCCCAACCCCTAACTCCTAACCCTATCCCTAGCCCCTATCCCCAACCCTAACCCTAAACCCTAGCCATAACCCTAACCCTAATCCTAACCTCTAACCCTAACCCTCTAACCCTAACCTCCTAACCCCTAACCCTCTAACCCTAACCCCTAACTTCTAACCCTAACTCCTAACCTTAACCATAAGCCCTAACCCTAAACACTAACCCTAACTCCTAACCCTAACCACTAACCCCCAACCCTAACCACTAACCCACAACCCTAACCCTAAACCCTAGCCATAACCCTAACCCTAGCCTTAACCCTAACCCTTACCCTAACCCTCTAACCCTAAACCTAACACCCTAAACCTGACCTGTAACCCCTAACTGCTAAGCCTAAGCCCTAACCCCTAACCCCTAACCCTAACTCCTAACTTCTAACCCTAACACCCTAACCCTAAGAATTTCCTAACTTCAAATTTTCTAATTTCGATTTTTCAAATTTCCGAATTTGGAATTTCCGAATTCGAAAATTCAGAAATTCGAAATTATGTAATTCGAAAATTCTGAAATTCATAATTTCGGAAATCCGAAAATCCGAAAATTCGGAAATTTCAAAATTCGGAAATTTCGGAATTAACTAATTTGTCAAAATTTGTTAAAAAACGAATTCGGAACTAAATGAATTGCACATGTCTAGCCCCTAAACTGTACACCTCCGATGAGGCAGACTCCGCAGCACCCTCCCCCACCCAGGGACTCCAGTGGTCCAGACTCGGGTGTGGGTGGGTCACGGGCTGCCATTGTATAAGTGAGTGGGAGGGGCAGTGCTCGGTGCAGACGAGCGGACAATGGCAGCTGGCGGAGCTCCCAGCCTGCGGGGGGGTACCATGGAGTGGCTGGGGGAGAGCACTCATCTGATGGAGGATCTTCATGGAGGCCTGGTCTGGAGTGGTGAGCGAAATCCACCTTGTGTATATGTGGGGGAGTAGTCAGTAGTGTGGTAGAGCAGGAAGGAGTGTAGTGGTCAGGTAGGTCAGCTTAGGAGTCAGGTAGGTCAGTGTAGGTGTCAGGTAGGTGAGTATAGTGGACAGGTAGGTCAGTGCAGGGGTCTGGTAGGTCAGTATAGTGGGCAGGTAGGTCAGTGTAGGGGTCAGGTATGTCAGTATAGTGGACAGGTAGGTCAGTGTAGGGGTCAGATAGGTCAGTATAGTGGGAATGCAGGCCAGTGCAGGGGTCAGGTAGGTCAGTATAGTGGGCAGGTAGGCCATTTTAGAGGTCAGGTAGGTCAGTGTAGTGGGCAGGTATGTCAGTGTAGGGGTCAGGTAGGTCAGTATAGTGGGCAGGTAGGTAATTTTAGGGGTCAAGTAGGTCAATGTAGTGGGCAGGTAGGTCAGCATAGGGGTCGGTGTAGTGGACAGGTAGGTCAGAGTAGGGGTCAGTGTAGGGGTGAGTGTAGTGGACAGGTAGGTCAGTATAGTGGTCAGTATAGGAATCAGGTAGGCACTTGGACCCAGGGACTTGCCCAGCAGGTGTGCAGAAGCCGTGGGTCCCAGTAAGATCATCTGCCCACGCGTGTGCTTTGTGTCTGGGGTCCTGCATGGCAGCACATCTCTATTTGTCAGTCGGCATCTCTAACGGCCAGTTGCCTCTCACACAGTGCAGAGCGGCTGAACCCACCGCCTCTTCCCCCCTGGTTGTGATGCTTTCCTGTACATAAACAGGAAGAGGAGGGACAGGGCTCTGCATATGTTGCATTGCTCTGAGGTCTGTGATAAACATTCGGCTTGCACTGATGAAGAGGCACTGATAGACAGCACTGAAGGGCACTGATAGGTGGCACTGATGAAGAGGGACTGATGAGGCTGCAATGATACGCAGCACTGAGACACACTGGTTGGCACTGATAGGCAGTACTGATACGCACTGATTGGCACTGATAGGCAGAACTGATACGCACTGGTTTGCACTGATAGGCAGTACTGATATGCACTGGTTGGCATTGATAGGCAGTACTGATATGCACTGGTTGGCATTGATAGGCAGTACTGATATGCACTAGTTGGCACTGATAGGCAGTACTTATATGCACTGGCTGGCACCAGGGCCGCTGATAGAAACCATGGGGCCCCGTATAGCCCTGTTCCCATATGAGAGAACTCTCCTGCATAAATCTCTTACCTCAGAAGTTCCTGTCCTGGGCTGCTAATCCTCTGACTTCTCTCCGCCAGCCAATGAGAGCAGTGGAGGGGTGTGGTCTGGGGTCTGGGGAGAAGGCAAACTAGAAGCTCTGGACTGGATTATAGAGCTCAGCTGGGGTCCTGAGAGACACAAAGCGGATTGGACCTGGATTCTGTTTCTAGGATTTTGTAAATTAAAAATCCTGCGCGTGCAAGGAGCCATGGCCTCCTGGAGCTAAATACAGGGTTGCTATGGCAACTCCTGCACCCCTTTATGCTATGCCCATTGTATTAACACAACACCCCCTAAGCTAGTAGGAGTGGCTGAGCGGGGGTGTAAATTAGAAAGCGCTTTTTGTTTTTCTCCACTGAACTGTCTTTCAATATGCACAGGCCCCCCCCCTGCAGGCTGGGCCCCGTATAACAGGGCTGGTTGTACTGGCTTATCAACGGCCCTGATTGGCACTGATAGGCAGTACTGATACACACTTGTTGGCACAGATAGTCAGTATTGATATGCACTGGTTTGCACTGATAGGCAGTACTGATACACACTGGTTGGCACTGATAGGCAGCACTGATGAACAATGTTGAGGCTGCACTAATTATCAGTGCAGATGTCCCCTTTCACACTAGCTGGTTACTGGCTCTCTCCTCACGCTGTGACAGAGTGAGGAATGGAATGCCGATAACCAGCAAGTGTGTTTATGTGATCAGCTGAGATTGGACACAGCCAATCATGTGGTAAAGAGCTGCTGTCATTATCTCTTTGCACCGATCGGTGACCTCCTACGGACACAGTTTACCATTGATCGCCGAGCGCATGCACGGCAAGAATGGGAGGACGTCATATAACATCCTCCCAGAACTAGAACGGTCCCGCCCCGGCCATCTTTTGACTATACGGCGGGCGGGAACCTGGTTGAGGTAGGCTCAGACAAAGCAATCAAAGCTAATTTTATAGGTACAATGAAGTCTGGATTTTATGTAACCACATCTATTACGCCCCTCCCACTGTTAAGGGTTTGGCCACGCCCACATTTTGGAGTGGCGCACCGCAGGTCACTTTCTCCCTCAGGTGTCCCTCATTCTGAAGTTCAAAAGTTGGGAGGTATGCAGATGGAGCATCGGACCGCTGATGCATCCACCTAGTTTTTTTATAGCCCAACTTCTCTTTTGAAGTGCAAAGACAAAGCACTACATTTCCCAAAATCCTTCACACTTCTCCTCAGAGTCTGTAGCAGTCCATGCCCTCCATTCACCCCCTAGTGGTTGAAGGGTGGCTTAACACTAGCTGCTCTGTGTTCTTTGAATGCCATTTCTTCTGCAGTTGTGTCTGCAAATGTCTCTATCACTGATGCAGTCTAGGCTTCATTGGGTTAATTCTTCCCAGCTGTGGGGTGTGCCAGGAGTGTACACTTAAATGTGCATGTGCAGCTCATTTTACTTTCAGAAGAAGTTTGTAAGCCTTCAGGTCAGAAGCTTTTATTGCAGAGGATAAATAGTATGCTTCTTCGGAAAAAAAAATACCTTCCTGTTCGCATTTTATTTTTTTGTGAGACAAAGTTCCGCTTTAAGTGAAATGCAATGTGTCTGAATTCTTTGCTGTGCACCCTGCCCATTGCCACACAGCCTCATTTCAGAATCTTTCAAGTCCTGTAGCTCAACACACTCTGGGAAATGGGACACATACATGTACGCTGTTGAGTGCTCTTCACTTTAGCCTGCAAAATTGTTTGTGTTCACACCATTGGTCTGAAGAAGTGACAAGGGGTCACAAAATCCATTATTTCAGTGTTTAATAAAGTCAGCTTCTATTAAAAGTTCTTCTTGGACTAATCATTATCTACTACTTGTGTACCTCTGCTACGTGACAAGTCTTTTTCAATAACTCTCCTTGCATCTTAATACCCTGAACTACTTTATTTATTTTAATGAAAAACTGTAGCTTAAAGAGTAGAGTATGGGGTGCACATGTGTAGTGCAGGACTGGGTGGACTAATTTTTAGGCTTCTGCAATTTGTTTCGTAACGAATCGAAATTCGGCCGAATTTAGCAACTTTCGGACATTCGGAAGCATTCGAATTTCCGAACAAAGCAATTACGAATAAAACCGAATCCGAAATAAATTATACCGCAAAATAGCGAATGCCCGAATGTCTTCGGCATAATTCGTTATGAAAAAAGTTACGAATGTACGAATCCATACGAAGCACAATAACACTCTGCTCTGCTCTCTGCTTCTCCCTCACCGTGCTGAACTCCCTCTCAAAATGGTGTACAGGGGCGGAGGCTATAGACACATGTAAAAAACGAAAGTAAAATATGAGATTTCTAATCCATTCGAAGCACAATAACACTCTGCTCTGCTCTCTGCTTCTCCCTCACCGTGCTGAACTCCCTCTCAAAATGGTGTACAGGGGCAGAGGCTATAGCCGCATGTAAAAAACGAAAGTAAAATACGAGATTTCGAATCGTTACAAATAACCGCTATGTATTTAGAAAAGTACAAATCCATTCAAAGCACATTAGGCATAATAGGCAGCGTCGTTGTGAGAGAGACACGGAAAATTACGAATCAACAAGCCCAAAAAAAGTTACGAAAGTAGGAGTTGTGTCCAGAATCAACGAAAAACAATGTACCCTACCGAAAGTACGAATTATAAATCAACTAAAAATTCAACGAAAAATGACGCTTGCGAAAATACGAATTAGTCCGAACACGAAAAATCCCGTCTAGCAAAATTACGAATGATTACGAATCAACAGGACCGAAAAGAAACTAACCGAAACTATACAAATTTTTCCGTTGTGCACAAGAAACGAACCAAAACGAAACAAATTTTTCCGTTGTGCACAAGTCTACTAATTTTACATGCATGATTTGTTTTATCTCATCATAATTTTCTCAACACAGTTTCAAAGTATAAACCTAAAGCCCATATGGGTGTAAAATTGTTCTTTTCTGCACAAAATGGACATTTAAATACTAAAAAACATAATTTTCCATGAATCATTACTTTGTTTCCTATTTATTTCTTTATGTCTTCAAATAGCTCCCTTTTCTGATCTCCTCGAAAGATACCCCATAGAACATCATTGTTCAGAAGGTGCAGCATTTTAAAGTACCGTATTTTTCCGTGTATAAGACGCTATTTTTTCCTAAAATAATAGCCTGTAAATCGAGCAGCGTCTTATACACGGTCAGTCAGCCTGGGAGACAGCCGTGCGTCGCGGCCTATAGCTTGTCAAGCGGCTTTCTCCAATCACGAGCCGTGTGTTACTGACGTCAGCTAGAGCTGGAGGCGGGGGTGGAGGTGGAGGTGGAGAGTGAGCAGATGCGATTCTATTGGAAGTGGAGAGTGCACAGATGCAACAGGGACCGGAGTGTTCTGGGACCAAGATGTCAAAAAATAATAAAAGTAAGTGATTGTCTTACTCTGCCAAATCAAACAAAAATGTAGCCAGCTATGCAAAAAAGAGCATGGGAATAGAGCTGCAGAGAAACAGTTTGGACTTGCCTCCACTGAGTGTATGATCAGACAGTGGAGAAAACAGGAAGAACAACCCCTGCATAATATACTAGTATTTAAACGTTACCTGCGGTAATTACTAAATAAAAATGTGTTCTGTTTTACCTATGTGTAAAATATTGATTTCTTAATTTTGGGTTGGAAAAGTGGGGGGCGTCTTGTACATGGGGGCGTCTTATAGACGGAAAAATACGGGTATACCTGAAGGCAAAATCTTTTTTTGGGGGTTTTGGACAGAGTAGAGATGGATTAGAATACCTCTCAGGTTTTTATTTCTACCTCTGCCCCTGTTAGGGAGAGACACCCTCTCTATTTGTCCTGTTTACCATTATCATCAAAAGTGAGAGTAGAAGACAACCCAAATTTTGGGTTGTCCCCAGAACAGTAGAAGAGGGGAAATCTTCCAATGGAAAAACTAGTTCTGGTGATCTAGGGGCACCAATAGATTATCCCTAATTTGCAGGGATTTTGTCTCACTTCCTGTTTTGACTATGCAACAGGAAGGTAATGCTCCCCAATAGGACAGCCCACCCGTTGGTGTGTGCGCCTCGTGACCCGCATGGCACGGGGTGCGTGTGTGTTCTGGCCCCGAGTACCTTCAGCCCGAGGCTACATCGCTACCTGTTAGGCCAAGCTCTGCTGGCTGAGGCCCACACTTCAGGAAAGGATCCCAGGCTACCCACCTGCGGGAAGCCCACTCCTAGGAAAGGAGGCCATGGGAGGATCTGCCCCGGAGGAGACTAGCGACGGTACTGCTGTCTCGGGAGGAGGCCTGGAGACTCACCTAAGGATGGATCAATTTCTACAAGCCCGGCAATACACCAATCTGGCCTAAAGGTTCTCTATTATTGCTTGACTGGGAGGTTCGGGACTTTGATAATCCTGTGGCAGAGGATTCCTGATCGCATCCTTACTTTTTTTTTCAGCTAAAATTGATCCGTGCATCATCCCAGCTGCTAGGACCAGCGAGAGGGACTATCTGGGTGAGCAATACCCACTCAGGCTTGAGTGGCAACGTTGTGCCTTTAGTGCTGCGTGCCTGAACCTTCCCCTGTTCTTCTTTTATTCCTACTTTCCTCTCAAGTTTCCTCAGCAAAGTGAATAAAGCCTTATTGTTGCGTTTTACAGCTGTGTGGACATTGGCCTTTCTAAAGACTTTTCTATACCCTGATAACGGGAGCCTTGGAGGTAGTTTGCGGATCCAACAAAACCAGCTGGTCCCTTAAATGGGGGTAAGTGATACACTAAGCTACATTCAGGGGAGGGCTGGCAGCCTTAGGCCTGGGGGGCAAGTCCAGTCAAGTGGCCCATTGAACCATCGAATCGGCTCACCGTCCATCTACACCACATTCTCCACACAGAGAGAGGGAGGGAAACTGATCCACATTGCCACAGAGAGAGAGAGAGACCGCTTGACACTGCCTGCACAGAGAGGCGATCACTTTCTGTGGGGGCAGTGTGAAGCTGTCACTCTCTGTGGGGGCAATCATTGTGGAGCAGTCTCTCAGAGAGAGACTGCATGATTACCCCCAGAGAGACTGAGAAAAAGAGCTTGCACATTCCCCACACCCAGTACACAGACCAATAAGACTGCAGAAAGATAAAGACTAAAAACTGTGCTGCCACACTAAGCGCTACCTGTGGAGTCTGGAGCTTCTCTGGTGAGTGTGCACCACACCACTGGGCAAGCTAAGCAGAGTAGCCGAGAGTCACAGTAAGCGCAGCAGGCAAAACACGCAAGTCCTGCTGTCTCCCCGACATGACCACCAGATTCCTCAGGCTGCAGGCTCCTCCTGTGTCGATTGCAGGTAGTGAGAAAAGCACATGCAGGTGCACGCTGGTGCCCTGGCCAGTTTAAGGGCATTGTGGGCCTGCAGTGGACCAGGTTTAGGAGTGGCAGGGATATGTAGTAAGTAATGTCTTATCCCAGCTCTCCTCTTAATGGCCACCCTCCTGTGTTTCCAGGAGCCTGTGCTGGCTTGTGCCCAGGCTTGGCCACAGGTGTAATGCTAGGGAAGCCTGGCTTTTGATTTACCAAGCTTCTGTAAGAGCCGTGTGTCGGTGTGTGCTCTTAGATGAAAGTTTTCAAGTCATCAGAATACAGTGATCACTGCTGGCAGCTATAGCAGCCATCAGTGATCGCCAAAAAAAGAGACATGCTGGTTGTACTGAAGTCAGTTGATAGATCGAATTCTGTACAACCACACATATTCTGCACATAGATAGATTGAAATTTCTGCTGAATCGGCAGAATTTCAATCTGTCTATGGTGGCCTAAGTTCACCAGTCTCTGGGTTTAATAATATCCTCAAATCTTCTGAAAGGGGTGCTCCACCTAGGTGTAGAAATTTACTTTGAACTCCACCTTATTTCCAGAACTCTCTTTAGGGTACTTTCACACTGAAGGCCCTTTACAGGCGTTTTAGCGCTAAAAATAGTGCCTGTAAACTGCCTCTCATGCCACCTCAGTGTGAGAGCCTGACTGCTTTCACATTGGAGCGGTGCACTTGCAGGACATTCTGCAAAGTCCTACAAGCAGCATCTTTGTGGCAGTTTGGGATCGCTGTATACACCACTCCCAAACCGTCCTGCCCATTGAAATGAATGCAGCACGGGCGGTTTTATCCCGACGGTAAAGCGCCACTAAAACTACCATCGCTTTACCGCTACCACCCCAGTGTGAAAGTACCCAAGTACCCTTAGGTATTAGATGTGCAAAAAATAAGATGAGAGCACATCTAATACCTACAGAGAGTAATGGAAATATGGAGTTCAAAGTGAACCGTGCCATTACCTGGAGGGATTGGCATTCAGGGGGTAGACCCCTTTCACACTGAGCAGCCCATTGCATCGGCAGTAAAACGCCGCTATTTTTACAGCCGATGCTATGGGCGGATTTACGGCGCAATTTGGCCACTAGCGGGGAGCTTTTAACCCCCGCTAGCAGCTGAGAAAGGGTTAAAACCGCCCGCAATGCGCTGCTGAATTGATTTCAATGGGCAGGAGCGCTCCTTCACCGCCCAAAGATGCGGCTAGCAGGACTTTATTTACCATCCTGTTGCCGCAACGCTCCAGTGTGAAAGCCCTCGGGCTTTCACACTGAAGTGAATGTAACAGCTGTTTAGGGTCGGTTTGCAGGAGCTATTTTTAGCGCTATAGCGCCTGCAAAACGCTCCAGTGTGAAAAGGGTCTAAAACAGGCAGGAAGGAAATGTACCGTAATATCAACTCACTGCCTGTCAAATACCTCTGAAAAGTGACCTGAGCATGGATCACTTTTCAGAGGAGTGGCAGTGCCTGCTGCAAGTGAATACAAGCCTTTGGGCTCACACTGGTGTGCTGCGGTTTGGCTACAGTGCTGGTGTACTGGCGGGTTTTCTTAGCCGCCGTCCCTTAAGCCTCGTACACACGACCGAGTTTCTCGTCCAAAACCGGCAAGAAAAGTGCCGCGAGAGCTTTTTTCTCGAGAAAACCGTTCGTGTGTATGGTTTTACGATGAGAAAACTGCCGTGAATCTCGACGAGAAAATAGAGAACCTGCTCTCTATTTTCTCGTCAGGATTCAAGATTTCCTCGTCGTGTTTCTCGTCGGCCTGTTTTGTGACGAGAAAATGGTTCGTGTGTATGCTTTTACGACTCTTCCAAAAGCGCGCATGCTCAGAAGCAAGTATGAGACGGGAGCGCATCTTCTGCTAAATCAAGCCTTCATAATGGAGATAGCACATTCGTCACGCTCTAAATTATTGCATCGTTTACATTTTGTGCATTGAAATCTTCTTTAGAATGTTACATTAATCAAAACGAATGAACTTCTTTTGCTGCTGATATTCACACAGAGTTATGACTATCTTTTTTTAACCTTTTTCATGCTGCTCTTCAGAAGATATATGTGTATTATATTGTGCAAGATCTTCAGAATATTTTTCTGTTTTATATTTTTCAAACAGATGTTAATAGTAATTTGCCAATGTTTTGATAGTGATCTCCCATTGAATATTTTAATTTATTTTTGGTAAATTTTACACCCTCTATTTTCAAAAATATAATTTAATTGTTTTTTTGGGGGTTGTTATCTGTCCCTTTTTTTGGCTGTCAAATGTATCTGCTTACTCCAAAGCTAAATTAAAAAATTGTTAAAATAAACATAGTCAAGTATGAACTTAAACAAAAATAACATTTATTCATGTTTGAAATAAAATAAAGAGAAGGCAGCGCTGGAGAACCTGCTGCCATTTGTGCATCCCAGGGACCCCAGAGCACACATCAACCCTGTGTGGACACTAAAATTGGGAGCTTGAGAAGGCCAACAGTTCTGAGCACAATCTGATCCTGGCCTCCCAGAGGTCAGGAACAGCAGCAGGTGAGATATATGTCCCAAGTGTGTGGTACTACAACAGGCTGCCTTCTGTCCGACCACAATGAAGCAAGGCCATCACTTCCTCGTCTTCTTGGCAGCCTTCCCTGCAGCCTTCCCTGAAGCCTTCCCTGCAGCCTTCCTTCTTCGTGTGGCTGGAGGCTGGGCCACTGGAGGGGTACTCCTGTCAGGAGGAGGAGGAGGTGGAGGAGAAGGGGGTGGCGCAGAAGAAGAAGGTGGAGGAGGAGGTGGAGGAGAAGGGGGTGGGGCAGAAGAACAAGGTGGAGGTGGAGGAGGAGGTTGAGGTTGTGAGAGTTGTGCCACCTCACAAATTGCGGTATTGGGGGTAATTTTCTCCATCACCCCCTTGTTCAGCAAGGTGATGAGCAGGGGCTCGCATAGGAGGCGTTGCTCCATGCTCATCACCTTGAACTTTGCCTCCACTAGGCCGGCAATGGCCTCTTCAGGGGATGTGGGCTCCTTGAGGGTGGCATGGGCCTCTTGAATAAGGGCCATTGCTGCCTCACTGCTGGTCCTGTCCCTCCTGCTTCTTTTGGGAAGTCGGATAGGAGGCACCTGTGATGTTGTGCTACTCCTTTGGCCGGCCACCTCCTGCCTGCCACTGGGCCCTGCCACCTCCTGGCTGCCACTGGGCCCTGCCACCTCCTGGCTGCCACTGGGCCCTGCCTCCTCCTGCCTGACAGTTTCCAGACCCTCCTCCTGGCTGATTTCATCCTGTGTATGAAAAAGGGACATAGTTTATTTTTTTGTTTTATTGTTTTCATCTAACTTTCAGCTCATGTTTGAAGCAATTAGAATGTAAATCCTTAAAAAATGTTTTACAATTTACAACTACATCAGATTGACTATTTTGCACCCAATTTTGGCCAGACTAATGTCTAGAGATCTTGATTTTACGTGTGTAACACAAAATAGTTTATGTTTGTCATCTTGACATATTTGTCAAACATTAGGTTTATCACAATACATTTTCTATAAATACTATACCTGGCTCCAGATGGCCAAATCAGGTTCATCCAGGATGGCTGCCTCCTCTTGCTCCAGAGAAGGCTCAGGTTGGCTGCAGGGAAGTCTGGGGGGAAGAGTGGATAGTGATGGCCTTGCCTCAATGTGGTCATCCAGAAAGGACATCCTGCTGTAGTACCACAAATTCGGGACATACACATCATCTGCTGCTGCTCCTGACCTCTGAGAAGCCAGGACCTTAGAGCGTTCAGTCCTGTAGGTGCCTCTCAAGCTCCCAATTTTAGTGTCCACCTGTTTTGCTGTGGCTGTGGGCACCTTGGTCTGCACAAATGGGAGCAGGCTCTCCAGCGCTGCTTTTCATACCCCTTTTTTTTATGGATGGGGTTTTTGGTCTCCCACAGAGCGGGCAGCTCCCTTACCCGGTCTATAAATTCCTCCAGGAATTCTTTGTCGCTAATAAAGACATTCATATTGTCTCTGCAAGTTAAAAAAAAAATTAACTAATGTGAGGCACACAGTCTAACCTCCTTAAAATCTTATTCACCATATATATCCTCCAACATTCTCAAGACAGTATAGGCCAACAATTGTTCAAAGTCACAAAATCACATACCTTCGTTCGCACGTCCGTCACTTGAACTCCTCTCTCCGCACACCGAACGTAGTATAGTCACATGTGTGTTTGCTATACATACACCACGCATGCGTGTAACTACGCACACGTCGCTCCGCACGCGTCGCCCGCCCATGACGTTCTAACTAACATCTTTTCCCCGCCCCTTCTCTTTCGGCGCGCAGACAGATATGGCGGATTTACAGCAGGTGTCTGATAATTCCTCAAATAACGAGGAGGAGACAAGCCCGGAGACTGAGGAAACGTCACGATCAAGGAGGAGATTCAAGGCATCTAATATGTCTTATGCGGAGATGGCGGAGATGGTGGACATATTGCTAAAGTCGGATTATGACGCAAAGCATAGGCCGTATAGCAAACCAAATAGAAGGAAGGCCAAAATCATGAAGAAAGTCGTGAAGAGCCTGAAGAAGAATTTTGGGGTGAAAAGCTCAAATGAGCAGCTCAGAAAGAGGTGGTCAGACCTCAAACTGAGGGAGCTGGAGCAGTTAAGAAGCATTAAGAGAATGCTAGCAAAAAGTAAGTACATTTTTCACTTTTATACTATTAATTTATTTCTCAACTTCCATGTTGCTCCATTTTTTTAAATTTCCTATTGTACTCCCTTCCAAAATGTCATAGTTTGAACTTGGTTTGGCACAGTAATCGTTCGTTACAGACACATCGTTCGGCCACTCTCCTCTTTTTTGGGTTATTTTTCACCCTCAAATGTAATTAGACATCTGCCGGATTTCTTAAAATTGTTGGCTAGATAATGTGTTTGTAAAGAGAATGAAATGCAAACTTTAATCAGTGTAAAGGAGAGGACACTCAGAAGCTGCTTCCACATCTGTACTTTTGAGCACTATAGTGTGGGCCACTAAAACCGCCTTTTTGGGGGTCCCACACAGGTGCATCAGTGAATGTTTGTGCTGCCTCCATGTCTGAAAATTGACAGCCAAAGGTGAATACTAAACCGATTCTTGGACATATATAATGCATTCATGTTTAAATTCCACACAAACACACACTTGTACCCCACTTTCAAGCAATTTAGCCTGTTTTTATTTTTCATAGAGAATTTCTGTGTGATAACTAGACCTTTGGTTTGCTTCTCATAGGGGAGAGAAGACTGGGAGGAGAACACTCCAGGGAGCACATGAAACCCATAGCTTTGAAACAACCCCAAACTCCCAAAGACCCACAACCTGAGGGTGTTGAGGAAGTTGAAGAGGTGGAGGAAGGAGAAGTGCAGGAAGGAGAGGTGGATGACGTGGTGGAACTGGTCACCACAACAGGTCAGTATCTGTCACCACAGCTTCAGGTAAGAGATGTAGGCCTGCAGAGTTATAATACCTTTTTTATTTTGTTTTTAGGGGATGTAAATGTTGTGGTGAAGGATAGTACACGTTTCTCTGCTGACAGTGCCCTCCGAATAATACAGCAAGTGATGGAATGTAGCACAGAACTGGACAGAATTAAACAAAGAATTCATGTGATGGATCAAACATTTAAAGACATTCTCAATGTTTTGGGGAGAATTGAATAAGGCATCAAAACCCCAAATTTTGTTTAATGATTGTTGTTCCCCCTTTTTATTACCTTTTTGACAATCAAACCAACCAAAAATTGAATATGCACACAGTGTGTCAACATGTGCCATCTGCCATCAGGGGATATCCATGTACGGCTTTTGTGGGTGCAACCCCTTCCTCGTATCTCAAGTAGGTGAACTGAAGAAGGGGTTGCACCCACAAAACACGTCCATTGATCACCCCCGATGGCAGATGGCACATGTTGACAATAGGGATTAGGAGTCTCAAATCCCTATTGGAAATGACTTCAAAATGTGTGCATATTCAATTTTTGGCTGGGCAAGGGGTGGCAAGACCCCATATTAGGACGGGCAAATAGAGACATAGTTTGTGTACGTGAATGCCTCATATTGCTCAGAGGTATCCAATGTTGTACTTTTTGCAATGCAACTGATTGTTTTATATTTTCATATTAAAAAAATTGCCGGTTTGTGGCCAGCCAAAATCCCGCAAATTTTTTTTTTTTACCATGTGTGTGAATGTGCACAGAGTAAAATGTTTGAACACAAACAACGTGTAGCTTCTTTTTCAAATACGCTCTAACCTTTTTTGTGTATATTTTTGTGGGGTTACATAGTGAAATGGTTGGTATTTACTAAAGGAAAATACACTTGGCACTACAAATGCACTAAGACAAACTAGGAGACATGAAAAAACTAAATTTAAAAGATTATATCAGATTTTTATTGAGTTCGTTCTCCATGCATCTTTACACATGGCCTGGCATAGGAATTGCCCCCCTACCCGTGAAATATTCCAGATACTTTTCACGAACCTCACGGGCATTTTGGGGGGCAAGCCAGGACGGGCAGATTCGAGGCCCGGCAGCCGATTGCCAGACGAAAGTCCTGCCTCTGGCAAAACTGAGGCCATATAAGAAGTTGATTTTCTGCTGAGAAAGTTATGGAGCACACAGCAGCATAAAACTACATAGTTTATTTTGTAGTCTGCCAAGTGGATGGGAGTCATAAAAAGGTGGAACCGGCTGGCCATTATCCCGAAGGCATTTTCAACGACTCTTCGTGCCCTGGCCAGCCGGTAGTTGAACACCCTCTTCTCTGGGGTCAGGGTCCTCTGTGGAAATGGCCTCATGAGGTGCGGTCCAAGTCCGAAGGCTTCATCAGCCAAAAAAACAAAGGGGAGTTTCAACATTCAACATTCCCTGCATCCGGTGGCAATGCAAGGTCGTCACTCTGGAGACGGAGGGCAAACTCCGTCTGGATGAAGTATCCCCCATCGGACATCCGGCCATTCTTCCCTACATCAACATAGAGGAATTCATCCCGTGCTGACACCACCGCCATCAGCACAATGCTATGAAACCCTTTGTAGTTGAAGTAGTAGGACCCAGAACGGGGTGGCGGCACGATGCGGACGTGCTTCCCGTCTATGGCACCACCGCAGTTGGGGAAGTCCCACCGCGTGGCAAACTCCGATGCCACAGTCTGCCATTCCTGTGGCGTGGAAGGAAGCTGGGGAATCAAACAAGATGAAAAAAATGTGAATTTAAAAATAGAACATTACAAGCAGATTATAAGAAAATACATTAGAGGCCAACATCAATAAAAATCTCAGTTTAAGGTGTTTTTAAGAAGTATAATGGAAGGCTCATGTTTCATATTCATCACCACCTCTGATGGTCCATTCTTAAAATATTTTGGGGGGGGGTAGATGTGTTTGGCCACAACATAGCATTGCAGTTGCGGTGCGTCCAGAGTAGGCGCTGGAGCACTGCCCCCTCTCACCTGTGCCCGTCACTCAGAACAATACATAGGTTCATGCGTTGCAGTAACCTATGTATTGTCAATGCCGCACAATATTCAGGTGGGTGGCCCCCTGTTAAGCGACCGACATATGAAGAACTGCAGCATTTATGGGATGAAAATTGCATATCAGAAACAGGGGGGCAAATAGGCTTGCAAAATCCAGCCTGAGGGATGTAATTGGCTTGATAAAAGTAAAATTGGGGACGCAGGGGTGGGACACATTCCTTGGGTAAACACTGACAGGCTGCTCTGCCAATCATGTTCACCAAGTCTGTTTTACGGTTACATGATTGGCTGATGCAACATCGAGGGCAGGAAAAGACATCAAGGACAGAAAAAGGATGGCGCTGACCAGAAGAAGGTAAGTGCAGGGCTGGGGGGAAAATGGCTGCATTGGAGGGGACAAAATGGCTGCATTGGAGGGGACAAAATGGCTGCATTGGAGGGGACAAAATGGCTGCATTGGAAGGGGCAACTGGTGGCGTTTAATAGGCACAGTCGCTAAAAAGGAGGAAGTTTAGTTCCTAAAATTGGGGGGGACCCCCAAACATTTGGAGCAACAGACGCCCCTGCTGGAAAGCTTAATGAAGGGAAATATGCATGGAGGAGAAAAAAGGGGCATTTAAAAACTTCCAACATGCATGAGGACAAAGGGGACATTCTCAGCATATTACAATCATGGTAATTAGGGAAGGATGAAAGAAATACAATACATTAGCATACATGAAATACATAAAATGTGATGTTAATGGAGAAAACTTACCCTAATATAGTCCTCCTGCAGGACTTGTATAATGGCAGAACAGGTGTCTGGGATTATGAGGCCCAGAGCCTGGGGGGAGATGCCTGTCGTGAACTTCAAGTCCTGCAGACTTCTCCCTGTCGCCAGGTAACGCAACGTGGCGATGAGCCTCTGCTCAGCACTGATGGCTTCCCGCATAACGGTGTCCTGCCTGGTAATATAGGGGGACACCAAAGCCAACAGTTCCTGAAAAACGGGGTCAGACATCCGCAGAAAATTCCTGTAGTCCTCAGGATTATTCTCGACGATCTCCCGCAGCAGAGGCATATGGCAGAATTGGTCCCGCTGGAGCAACCAATTCTTGGTCCATGAACTCCTCCTCACCCCGTTCATGGACTGGTCTTGGTCCAAAACAAGCAGACCAACACCAAGCGCACGCACAGCACGAACTCGACGACGAGAAAGTCCATGCGACATGGCTAGGAAACGGTCGTCTGATCAGAACGTACAGAACAGAACGCACTTTAGAACAGCAAGGCCTATGAATAACGAACTGAAAATCAGAAACGAACGGGCAAGAACGCACTGTAAAATAGATACAACCTGCCTAGATGCCCTGAAAGACAAGATACGAACCCACAAGCACAAACTGAACCTCAGAAAACAAACTGCAAAGCACGAAGACTGAAAAGTGCGAATCGTCTCTTCCCAAACTTTTACTTCACACGCGGTAACACGAGATCAGCAAAAGCAGCCCAAGGGGTGGCGCCAGGGAAATCGATCTTCCCCTTTATAGTGCCATCGTACGTGCTGGACGTGACCGCGGAGAACAACGAGGAAATTGGGAAATGTCAGTGTGTACGCATGGAAAGCTTGACGAGAAAATCGGCAAGGTTAACAAGAATCTTGTCGTAAAAAACGACGTGTTTCTAACGACGAGAAAATCGGCCGTGTGTACGAGGCTTCAGACTTTTAGGTTGCACATTTTTGCTGCATTTTCTGAAAGTGCACCAATGATGCAGCCTGAAGGACATTTTGTGCACATTCAGAACATGCAGTAAAAATGTGCAAGCTCTATGGAACCAGGGGCAGCATGCAGGAAGACTGCCAGTACACCACCACTGAAGCCAAACAGCAGCATGCCAGTGTGAGCCCACATTATAACACCTAGGAGGGCAAGGTAGTGTCACAGGCTGCTAGAAAAAAAATCTTTAGCTGCAGAGAGGGGGAGGGAGGAGAAGTTCACTTACTTGTATGGTCCCAGCCTCCAGGAGACTCACTGTATTCTAGCAAACTGTTCAGATTGAACTTTCCCGCCCACACATCTTCTTCTCAGACAGCACACAGGCTGCCTGGAGTGTGGGCGGGGAAACAGAGCAGGTCCAGCTTCTGACAGCCATTCGTGTGGAGGAGGGAGGGGCTGGGGGGGGCTGTGCTGTGCTCTGTAACAGACTGTCAGCTCAGCCCTCTGACAAAGACATCGCTGGCTCACAGTACATCATGGAGCTTCTGCACTCGGCTAGCTCAAGAACTGTGCATGTGCGGTTCCTAGCTGGTGATACGGCCGCCTTTGCACAGCCTATCAGAGCAGCCCAGGGGGCAAATGCATGCCGGCCCCTGGCTACATTCTTTCCCAGTTTGCTTAATCTCACTCTAGGATAGGGTGACCAGACATCCTCTGTTTCCGGGGACAGTCCCCGGATTGAGGACACTGTCCCCGGAACAAGTCTGTCCCCGGTTTTGTCCCCGGATTGGATTTGAACAGGGGCTGGGGCAATTTCAAAGACAGTCAGTGCAGAATAAAAAAAAAGACATTATCTGTGCCCCTTTCTGATGATCATGTGCTGGTCAGAGTGGGGGGGGGCATTTCTTCAGTTTCGGTTGCATGCCCATTTAGCGCCGCTCGCATTTTCTTCTTCCTTGGCTCTAGTCCCGGCCAGCCACCTGCCAGTTTATCCCCTTGCCTTCCCTGGTGGAGTGATATTCCTCAGCTCCCCACCCAGTAGTAGCCGGGGCATGGAGAGTGAGACTTGAGAGGCTGTGAGGCGGGCGGTGGCGGCGACGGGGCAGAGAGAGACAGCTGAGCTCAGCTGACGGTGTCCAGCAGCAGGAACAGAGGGGAAGTGGATCCGATCGTGGGGCTGCATATTTTTAGCACTGATCACTGTATTAGTGTCACTGGTTCCCACATAATGTCACTTAGTGACCTCTAATAATGAACGGAGCCTTACACATTGCCCTTATAGCTGCATTCTCTCCTCCAATAAAGTGCCTCCTTACAGACTCTGCTGATCCCACTGCGATGCCTTAAGACCCAAGCTTAGCCTTTCTTGCATGCAAAGTCAGAATAAATAGAAAAAAAAACACAATTTCAAAGTCAAACCTGTTTAACATAGAAAATTACATTTCCAGTTTTTTCACATTGGCCAAAGAATGCAAATCTTTAGCATAATTCCACTGTTGGCTGTAGTATGGAATGGGCCATTCTTAAAGCATTGCCCTTGCATATTCAAGTGTAAACTTACTTAAAGGGGTTGTAAACCCTCACATATACACAGTGAAGTGACTAGCCTCAGATGCTACACAGAGATGAAATAAATCTTCCTACATAAGTTGTACTAGTTTATCTGCAGGTAACTCACCTCTCTACACCTGTTTAGCGTACAGAATTTATACAGCTTGTCAAGCTTTCAGAAAGCAGAAGGCGGAGAGCTGAAGTTACACTCTGCAGAGCTCAGTGAGATGTGATTGGAGGGAAGTGACATACCACACTTTACACAGCACACAGGAACAGAGAATAGGCTGTCAATCATAGGTTGTATGCTAGAGATCCCCCCCCTTGTCACTATAGAGTGATATGCTTTGTTCATTTTTCATGTCTGAGGTTTACAACCACTTTAATCAAGGCAGAACCAGGTATCCTGTTGCTGTCTCTCAGTCTGAAGTCACCTCCTCTGTTGTTCTGAGCATGTCTGTTACTTCTACTGTACTTCAGCACAGACTGAAGGAATCATGTCTACAGGCATGACATTGTGCATCTGGAGGTCAAGGACACATAAGATCATTCAGTGACAGTAACAGCTATAATTTATACTGTCAACATTCAGTACTGAAACCAAACTGCTAGTGGAGTAGTGTGCATTCTTGCTTTTTACTGGCACTAAAGCAACTACGAAGAACTGTAAAGACTTTGCCCCCAACCAACATGGTTGCCATAGGCTATGACCTTTCCAGTCTACCCATAAATCTGGTCTTAATATCAACCTCAGTTTTTATTTTCAAATGACTCATTCCCACAAGAAGTTTTTAACGTTTTCTGTATCTGTAGTAGTCTGTTTTTCTCTGTTGGCATGACTCCACAGCTCCTTGCAAATCGAATACAATATGACTATTCTGCAATTCATGTAATAAGCCTGTTGCAGTCATTCTAGTTTTACTCATTGTAAGTGGCACCAGCAAATCTTAGCAATAAAACAGACTGACCCCAAACAGCCAAGGAAATTTGCTTTGCTAATTAACTTAATGAAGAGTCTACATTATTGACCTTGAGCAGAGAATTATAATTAGATTTTTCCTCTTTCCACTTTAGTAATCACTCCTCTGATACTGTTCCAATATAGAGAAAAAAACTTTTAATGACATTAATCTTATTACAAGGAAGAGAATTAATTATAGGGTGAACGAATTTGACGCAAGAAGCCAAGATTTTTTTCTGGGTTGGAAAAACACAATAAATGATCTGTAGATGCCGAAAGTGATTGTGATCAAATCAGGAGGAGTTTATGGTATGGTGCAGTCAGTTAAGGACATTGGAGATAATATGCTTTATCTAATAGGCGCAGCTATGACAATGATAGATGGTAAAATCTAACATTAACAAATATGCAAAACATCTGTATAATCCTTGTTTCAACACTTGCTATACCTCCCAGCAAACCAGAATTGCATTTACACTTGTCATCAACATTTTCTGATTAATATGCCGTGGTGTGCATTGCCAT
This sequence comes from Rana muscosa, assembly GCA_029206835.1. Classification (NCBI taxonomy): domain Eukaryota; kingdom Metazoa; phylum Chordata; class Amphibia; order Anura; family Ranidae; genus Rana; species Rana muscosa. The sequence continues at coordinate 481,321,107 of CM055117.1, read as the reverse complement.
GCGTGTAGAGGTTCGCATTAACACATGCTACGTTAAGGTAGACCAAACTTTTGAATGGTGTACCAGTGCAGCACAATAAACCTAAAATCTAACCTGCACCATAGTGTGGTGAACTGCGACAAACAGATTGCAAAGGTTGGGTTGGTGCACCGGGTGCCATTCTAGATAAATGGCACCTTGTTGTTGTGGCAACACACAAAAAAAAATATATTTTTAAAACAGGCTTTCAGATTCCAATAAGCCCCCCACCCAAAAACCCCCACATCCACCAGGCCATGGTTATGGGAAGAGGCCCTTGTGCTCATCAATATGGGGACTTTCAAGATGCCCTCTGCATATTGAAGCCATGTAGCCTGGTATTGTTTCCGAGGGAAGTGGGCACTGGAGGGGTCTGCTATGAAATTTCGAGAGGACCCCATGCTGTTTTTTTTTTTTCGTTTTGTTTTTTGCATGGGATCCCCATTGACATCCATACCAGACCCTCGTCAAGAATAAGGGTCTGGTATGCATTTTTAGGGGGAATCCCATGAAATATTTTAGTGGGTTTTCCCATTATTATTTCTACCAGACCCCCATCTAAGAAAAGGTTCTGGAATAGATAAAAGGTATCCTCAGCCATTTGTTCACAGACAGAATGAAGCAGGCTGGACCTGTAATTTACTATGTTATTTAACCACCTCAAGACCGGACACTTTTACCCCCTTCCTGCCTAGGACAATTTTCAGCTTTCAGTGCTGTCACACTTTGAATTACAATTGCATGACCATGCAACACTGTACCCAAATTATGTTTTTATATATAAAAACATAATTTTATATATAAAAACATAATTATATAATATATAAAAAAAAATTATACACATAGAGCTTTCTCTTGGTGGTACTTAATTGTCTTTGTTGCTAAATAAATGATTTTTTTTTTTAAAAGTTTGAAAATAAATGTTTTTCTTAATTTCTATTATTACAATCTCTAATCTCTATTCTATTACAATTTTGCAAATAAATAATCTCTCTTCATAAATTCAGACCAAACTGTATTCTGCTACATTTATTTGGTGAAAATAACCCAAATCAGTGTATATTATTTAGTCTGTAGGAAAGTTTCTTTACCCCTTTTGGAAATTAGAGAGTCCAAGGTATTTAGTAAGAGGCATGTCACGTTTTTTGAAGTTGTAATTTTTTGGAAAATGAAGAAATTTAAGAAACTCTTTTTTTCATATTTTATTTTATCTTTTACATACTGTCACCAGTGCACCAGTGCAGTACAGCATCATCATATAACTGGTGTGGCTGTGGCCAGGGACACTGACTGATGACAGTATGTACAAAAAATAATATATAATTTTTTTTACACACTGTGCCCAGAGAAATACGGTGTTACCTCTGTAACACTGAACTCCTCTGGGGAAGTGATCAGGATTTTTCTTTCAATTTCATTGCTATAAGCAAACATTTTTACTGAATGAAAGTGCGTATTCAGTGTGCATTGTTGTGATTAGCTGTGATTGGACACATGAAACAGATGGGCTGTGTTTGGGCTCCCTGTACAATGTGATCACTGTGACGAATCACAGCTAGCAACACAATTGTTCACAATGAATGGCATGAAAGGAAGCCATTCATTGTATACAATTGTCGAGTGATCTGCTGTGAATGGTCACAGCAATCACATGGTACTGGCAGCAGGCCGGTACATTGATCAGTCACTGGCTGTGTCTGATGGACACAGCCGATGACAGATCACGCCGAAGCACAGACCAAAGGGACCGCTCAAGGAGAGTTCTGGAGAGGAGGTCATATGACGTCCTCCCAGAACAATAGGGTTCCAGTCCTCATTTTACAATGGGCTGGGCGGGAAGCAGTTAAAGAAGTTTTATATTTTAATGCTGCTCTTTAAGCATTTTGTAATTTTCTGCCCCCGCCAAGCCTTAAATGTAAATTTTAAGTTTAAAATGTTTTGTTTTTTTTGATACGTGTTACTTAGGGCAGTGCCCAGTCCTCCATACCATTTGTTTGACAATCCCTTGCCTACCTAGAAAATGGTCATTCATGTTTTCAACGCAGAAATTTACTCCCCTCTATGTTGTTGAGTTATCTTCAAAACACATACTCACCAGCATAGCGAATCCAGTTATGCTATCCATGATTCACAGTTTGTATGACTAGGTCCTGCACCTCCATCTTGTTCCTCTTCAGTTGACTGTCTCTTCTAGGTTTAGATATTCAGGTCCAGTGTTGAGCCCACCCTCTGGGCTCTCTGTGTGATGGTCCTGTGACCTAAGTATCCCAGTGGGCTGCAGGTCCAAGGACTTGTTTTTCTGGTCTAGGCCAGAACGGCTGCTTGGGGAAGAGGGGGCAGGTCTGGAGTGACACTTTCCTCTTCTTTGGACAGTTTCTAGTGCACAAATACTGCACTATGAACGAGGTGATACGAAAGATAAAAATGGCATATTTTAAACACTACACTCTTGCGCTTTGTTTTGTTGCCAATTTAAAAAGTGACCTTTAATGAGTGTACTCAGATGTATTACCAGAGCGGCTACTGCCAAGTTAAAAGAGCAAGCACAATAACTGCAGACAGCAGCAAGCAGTAAGTTATCACCACCTACCCACTTACACACACCAGGTCTTGTTCTATTGCATAAACATTCAGCATAATAAGTACATTACATAAATCAATAAGGTTTTAGTAAACTGAAAGTTCATTTAGGATTTGTTCATGATCTGAATAATCTTTAAAAAAAATAAATAAAGCCAGACAATATTCTATCTCAGTATTTAACGTTTTCCATCCGCCGTTGTCAAAGCTAAAAAAAAATTAAAGGGAGGCAAATGTGGAAACAAAATACTTTTATATTTGTAGTTTAATGTGGAAAATAATGTTTTAGCCAGATTTCACAATCGTGATATTGTACATATGTTTGATGACATATATGGGTGAGGTAATGCTATTATGAAATGTATTATAATAAAATTGTATTTTTTAATTTTGGGATGAGGTGGGATGAGGTGCGTGATATATGGTGTCCACCATAAGTCCGACCATAAAAACCATAGACGTATTATAATAAAACTTTTCAATAAACCTTTGTGTTTTTTGTTTGTGCAAACGTTGCAGCATACAGTAAACTTGCGCAAAGCAAATCTGCTCTTTGTCCATACATATATTGATTTGTATTTTTTTACATTGTGTTTTAAAAAAAAAATAATTTTGATCACTTTTATTGCTGTCACAAGGTATGTTAACATCCCTTGTGACAGTAATAGGTGGTGACAGATACTCTTTATGGAGGGATCAGAGGTCTAAAAGACCCCAAATCCCTCCTTTTCATTTCAAAGTATTCAGATCGCCAAAAACAGCGATTCTGAATACTGTATTTTTTTTTTAAAACTGGCGCCATTGGCAGCCGAGTAAACCGGAAGTGACGTCGCTTCCATGTTTACATACAGGAGACTGGAACAAAGCTGTTTCCGGGTTCATGCCAGTCGGTCTCTAGGCGCCGGAAGTGGCGCATCGCGGATCGGGTCAGGAGACCCAACAAGAGCGGCGGAAGGCGGCGGGAGGGGGTATGTCCCGGTCCCTAGCGTTCCCCTTTATATTGCAGCCTGCAGCGTTCCCATTTACATCATAGCTCTCCCTTACATCATGGTCTGTAGCATTCCCCTTTACGTCAGAGTTCCCCTTTATATCAGACTCACAGTCCACAAAGTTCTTCCTTACATCAGAGTCCGCAGGATTTCCCCTTACAGTGTACCCTGATGAAAAAGGAGAACTCTGTGAATCCTGATGGAAAGGGGAACTCTAATGTAAAGGGAAATGTGGCGGACCATGATATAATGGGGAACGCTGTAGACTCTGATGTAAGGGGGGGCTCTGGTGACCTTAGTTTCTCTTACAGCATTCAGAGTACCCCTTTACATCAGAGTACCCCTTTACATCAGAGTTCCCCTTTACACCAGAGTCCCCCTACAGTGTAAGATAGAACTCTGCAGACCCTGATGTAAAAGGGGGACTCTGGCGTTAAGGGGAATGCTGCAGACCATGATGTAAGGGGGAATGCTGTGGACTCTAGTGTAAAGGGAAACTCTTATGCAAGGTGGCCCCTCCTGTTACATCAGAGTCTACAGCGTTCCCTTTTACATCATGGTCCACAGCATTCCCATTTACATCAGAGTTCCCCTTTACATCAAGGTCCATAGAGTTTTCCCTTGCACTGCAGCGTTCCCATTTACATCATAGCTCTCCCTTACATCATGGTCTGTAGCATTCCCCTTTACGTCAGAGTTCCCCTTTATATCAGACTCACAGTCCACAAAGTTCTTCCTTACATCAGAGTCCGCAGGATTTCCCCTTACAGTGTACCCTGATGAAAAAGGAGAACTCTGTGAATCCTGATGGAAAGGGGAACTCTAATGTAAAGGGAAATGTGGCGGACCATGATATAATGGGGAACGCTGTAGACTCTGATGTAAGGGGGGGCTCTGGTGACCTTAGTTTCTCTTACAGCATTCAGAGTACCCCTTTACATCAGAGTACCCCTTTACATCAGAGTTCCCCTTTACACCAGAGTCCCCCTACAGTGTAAGATAGAACTCTGCAGACCCTGATGTAAAAGGGGGACTCTGGCGTTAAGGGGAATGCTGCAGACCATGATGTAAGGGGGAATGCTGTGGACTCTAGTGTAAAGGGAAACTCTTATGCAAGGTGGCCCCTCCTGTTACATCAGAGTCTACAGCGTTCCCTTTTACATCATGGTCCACAGCATTCCCATTTACATCAGAGTTCCCCTTTACATCAAGGTCCATAGAGTTTTCCCTTGCACTGGGGGGAATCCTGCAGACTTTATTGTAAAGGGTATGATGTGGACGGGGGACTCTGGTGAACACAGTGACCCCCCCATAGACTGTGTGGCCTGGCTGGAGCTGTCAAACTGACCTCACCTCCTCCATTGCTCGGGTGCAGGACAAACTCAGTCAGACCTTGGCTTTGATCTATCATCTTCTCTTCTCCTCCCGGTTCTCCCACTCTCAATTTTCATATCAACCACCTATTCAGTGTGGTTTGTCATCTCATTCACAAATAACATCTGTCCTATATTTGTGGTTTTGGGTGCCATATTGTTGAAGACCAACTCCAATTTGTGTATATGAGCAGACTTGAACAAAATGGTGCCGGAAATGGAGACATTGGCTTGGTAGGGTGCGGGGCTCCTGCTGATGGAGAGCTGGGGGGAGAGATGTCCCATCCAGGCCAGCCAGAGTGCGGCTCTCCAGACGTGCTGCCAGATTGGTGTGCGCTGACCTACCCCCTCCTCCTCCTCCTAGAAATGTCACCACATGGCCATCCCATTCCCGAGTCTGTCCAAACGCGAATATTATTTGGCCGTCTTGGGCCCCCCCCCCCCCACAGTGGCGGAACACCAGGGCTCAGTCGCGAGTGCGACTGCTGCAACCCTGGTAGTTCCGCCACTGACTTCACTATCATTAGGGCAGTTCTATTAGGTGGTGAATGTGAAACTGTCCCTTTCAAACTGTACAACGGATGGCTGATGGGCTGCTAACTAAGGAGCAGTCTCAACTGGCATAGATTGCTGTTGTTGTAATATGTTGGCCGATTTATGTAGAATATTATATTCTTATATATATATGTACACATACAGTACAATATTGACATATTTACCAGGCCAGAATTCAGTTGACAATGGTTGAGTTGTCCAAGCCAACTCAACTTAAACATATCAAAGGGACAGCTGATGACCCTTGGATGTGTTGATCTTATGCAAGTTTATCTAGGTATGTGAGGAATGGCCTGTACATTGTTTACATACTTAAGGATGATAAAGGACCATAGAAGGGGGTATTCATGGAAATGGTGGCTTGTTTACCTGGTAAACACTAATGTGAGGTTATTGCTAGCAATTACAAACAAAGTCTTTTCACCTTGATTAATAATAAGATCAAAAAGTATTTTGGGATGACCCCCCCCCCCCCCCCAGTATCAGACTAGTATTTGAGAGGGACAATTCGAGATGGCAGTCAGTCTTTTCTTTCTCCATGAAGATGAGGGCCACAGGTATAGTTATAGTCTAGGACAAATGGGACTCTGAAGGCTACTGTTCGTTGTTATATTTACTCTGTTGGATTTTGTCATCTGTTGCAAGGATTTTGTGAACTTTGTTCATCTGTGTTGCAAGTCATCTCTCTGGAAGAATCAGGTTGCTGTGGGAAATTACTCACATTATAATAATAACTAATTAATCATAATCTACCAGCTACTACATCACTACACCTGTAAGTGTTGAAATAAGCACTGTCAACTTTGCAATCCAGGAGCACAGAGTGTCTTATCTAGTGCGTTTGGTGGTCTGCTGTCCTCATGAGTCAAATCCCTGGTCGCATAAGGCTGGGTCTCTGTTTCAGACTCTCACCAGTCTCAGTGTGGCAGCAACAATGGTCCCTTGGGTCAATGTCTGCTCACTTCTGGGTTGCCTGGGGCGACTCCAGCACACAGCACAACAAAAGATGTATCCTTACAGTAGCTTAGACATACAAGTTACAGCTTTGTACTCTCTGATCCTCTGAAGTAGGCATAGGACACAGCAGCAAGTCTGCACACTCTCTCCTCCCCTGCATGCACTCTCCAGACATTCAGTAAATCTTCAATAAATTGTCCCGGGAAAAACGTTCTGTAATCTTCTCCTCTGTGTTTGCAGGGAATCCTGGGTGAAGAAGTCCAAGCTTCATAGCCTCTATAGCACATTGCTCATTTAAGGACTACGTGTACTATGATCCTCATCCAGCCTCACCTGATTGGTCTACTGCCTCTGTTAGAAGGAGCAGGGGGGGAAGGAGCATGGGATTTTACACACAGAGCCCCTCCAGCAGCTCAGTGGAGGAGGAGAGAAGAACACTCTCTGATCCTCAGTACAATCTACTCATCTACACAGCCAACATGCAGCACCCTACTACATTTGAAAATATGAAGGTTGTTGTTTCTGGAGCTGTAGGGCCTGGGAATTTTGGTTCAGGGTCTTTAACTGGAGGCTTTAATGTACGTGTACAAAAAAAAAAAAAAAACTCTCCAGCCTCCCTCCCTAGCCCCCACAATACATATAGTTGCCCCACCCCCACCCCTCACAGGTCTTTGGTAGTTTAGGGGATCTGTAAATTGGAGGCATTAGGGATAGGAACTTTAGTTTGGGGGATGTAAAGAGGTTGGGGCTTTATTTAAGAGAGTTTTAAGGCTTGGAGGCTAAATTTTATGAGGTTTATGGGTCAAAGACTTTAGTTTAAGGGGCTTGGTAGTCAGACATTATGTAGTTTGTTCATATTAAGTTGCAAGATTCAATTTATGGGGTTGATGGTTTAGGTTTGGAGGTTGCTTGGGGTTGCTCTGGGTTAGGTTTGCTTGGAAGCAGTAGGAAATTCTCTTCACTGTTCTCCAGAGAGGGTAGACAGACTAACAAGCAGTGTGGGGGGATTAATCTAAGGGGCACCGTGGTATCATAAGCAGGATAGTAATTACAAAGCATCCTATATTATAAATAGGAATTACTGTTTTATGACTGGTTAAACATTCTACAGTCACGTAAGCAGTCATTTTTTATTTTACAGAGAGAGTATAGTTAATTAATCAAATAAATCTTAATCTCAGTAGGTTGATATGGATTAATAGACAGCACAAAGTTCATGTTACCTTAACAAATAAGCCAATTTGCCTGTTATGAAGCAAGGAAAACTAAAATTCTCAACGCTCCAGAATGGCAAAAATAATGTAATTGCACATGTATATACTGTATATATATGAAAGTATTCTCTAAAGAATTTCTTATCTTCATTACGTTCAATTTATACTTGCTCTGTTGTACATTTAAAATGGTAACATTTGAGTCCAACTTTACTGAATGACCATTAATTCAGGTTGAAATAACAAAAGTTAGCCGATTACTAGACTGAAACTAGACTGAATTTCAGATGATGACCAAACCAGATGGACCAAATTTTCTCAATTCTAAAGGTCAAATCTGGATTTCAGTTAAAATTCTGATTTCCAAAGTGAGTGACTAAAGGCTCCTCCAAAGGCCGCTTCTGCTCTTTTTGGATTTTTGGAGCCTTGTTCAGATTTCCATTGACCACAATGGCATTTTCAGTTCAGTGGTAACAGGACTGAAGTTATGGGAAACAATTTCAAAGCTGCCTAGTGGCTTTGCAGAAGCCAAGAAACACTGCTATTAGGGGAATGATGTTGCAGCCAATTGTCAACTCTGGTCTTTCCCTGACCCTGCACCTGTTCCCGTTGTGGTATTGCTTCTGCCCACCTGTTGATGACCTTGGCCTGTCTATTAGTACACTACTCGAATCATACAATAGACACTCATGCCACTCCACTACCCTTGTGTCTCCTGTCACCTACCAGGGGGACTTAGAATACAAGAAAAGACACCTCTAAAATCTTGATTTCCACTAGGAATGTGCCATTTAGGTAACGTAGTGGAACGTTATAATATTTATCAGTTAATTTATGCTGTCCGTGTCCACATTAAAGATATTTCCTCTCACTTTCTGTTTCACTCACACCCAGTCTTGCCCTGACACAGGCTGTCCCCAGAACAGAAAGCGAGTGTCCCATCAGTAACACATAGAGAAATAGAAACCTGACAGAACATCAGATCTTACTCACAATATATACAGTTTTGGCTGGAAGTCCAATTTAAAAACACTGGGAACCCAGGAAAGGCAAAGACAGCACTGCACATTAATATTTTATGGTAATTATGAATTTTGCAGCATTAAAAATAAATACGTTAACTGTTTAGGTTGTTCGTTGTGTATGCTATCTGAAAAAGTGGCTCACTTATTTCTACAGAGATGTGCAAGTATTTTATGCTGAGATTAGTAGTTCTGTAGAGACAGGAAAGTCAAACAAAGCATGCTGAGAGACAGGAATTAATAAATTATTTTTTTCTGACATTTGAAGTTCTACATAAACAAGATACATAGGGGTTGATTTACTAAAGGCTGTTCGTTTTATAAGGGAGCCTCTACTTTTCAAGGAGTGACATCAGCATGAGTGGACTATGGGGGACCAGGAATGGGCGCAATCTGCAGATCTGGATTAGCCATTCCCTGTGTTTGGAAAGGTTGCCAGAGAAAGACCAGGTGGCGGATGTAGGTGAGTATATTTTGCTGTACAAGGTAAGAAAAAAAATCATGCAGTGTGGTTTGGAGGGGGTGGCATAAGGTTCATATTTTGGAGATGGGCTTGAAGCATGTTGTATCATTACTAAAAAAACTGCAGGGGAATTCTCAAAGAACATGTTGGTCCTTTATATGTATGAGCACATACCCATCTTACTGCAGATCAAGTTATGCAAATGTATAGCAAATTACCTCTACATTGATCAAAACAAGACTCTTATTATATATGTATGAAATAACAGCATTCTAAAGAAAGCCTAGGAATTATATAGAATGCATGATGTTTTTGTTGACAAAGTAGGAAATGTCTGTGTAATTTAAATTTTCTTATATACTTTAACTAGACATTGTACAGAATACCTAGGCATTATGCAGAAAGACAAATACTATTTAGGAAAAGTATGAAAAAAGAGTGATGAAAACATGAAATGTCTGTTATTTTAATGTGTTATATACTTTTCCTAGTCATTGTATAGAATAGCTAGGCATTATGCAGAACGACACATATTGCTTATGCAAAGTATAAAAAAAAACATGAAACCATTAAATGTTTTATTTTTTTTATTTTTTTTTTGCTTCATACTTTACCTAGGCATTGTATAGAATACCTAGGCATAATGCAAGATGACTAATACCGATTAGGCAAAGTATGAAAAGAGAGTCATGGAAAGACCTTGTCAGGGTCACCTGTGGCCAGGTGACAGATGCACACCGTAGGGGGACAGGAGTGCACCGCGGGGTAGTGAACCCTATGGCTGGCTTCTGCGGATAGGAAACTGGGTGGTTGTGGAAAGCGGGACCAGAGGAGCACAACCGGGATCCTAACGGAAGCGAGAGCCAAGATTCCCCAGGGCGCGGAGTCTAAGACCCAGCTGGTCTTCTCCAGGGCCTCTAGTGGTGAGGATGTTACGCTGCAGGCTGGGACCAGGTCGCGGCCCCTGGAGTTTCCTAGCTCACGCCCCGTAGGATAAGGGGAAAAGAGGGGAAGCAGCAGCACACGATAGAGAGAACCGAATAACAAGCTGAAGGTCAGGGGCCACAAGCAGACAAGGATAACGAAGAACGAGCCGAAGGTCAAGGGTCACGAGCAGACAGGGATAGTCGGGGACAAGCCAATAACGTAACAGAGAGACAGACGTAGCACACGGCAGGCAGGAACCCAAACACACAATGCCTAACAAACACGTTGATCAGCAAAGCAGGCTTACAGTGCACAGGTTAATATAGTGTTCTGTGATAGGGCCTGGGGTGGAGTCAGGCTGGGAGGAGATTATAAAGGAAGCCAGGTGAAGGAGGTCTGGTCTCTAGATGAACACATGAGGAGGAAGGTAAGATGGCAGACAGACATTAATGCATATCCATGACAGTACCCTCCCTCTTACGAGGCCTCCCCCTTCCCCGCCTGGGCCCAGGTTTAGAGGGAAACTTCAGATGAAACTCCTTTAACAGATGAGGTGCAAAGACCTCAGATGCAGTGATCCAAGACCTCTCCTCAGGACCAAACCCTTTCCAATGAACGAGGTACTGAAGAACGCCTTTACAGAGTCGGGAGTCCAGAATTTGACTGATCTCGTACTCCTGATTATCCTCAGAGACAGGCGCCACGGTAGGGAGAGGACGAGAGAATTTATTGTGGACTAAAGGCTTTAGAAGAGCAACATGAAAGGAGTTAGTGATTTTAAGGCTCTTAGGAATCTGGAGTTTGAAACAAACCGGATTCAGTTTAGCAGTTACCGTGTATGGACCGATGAATCGTGGAGCAAACTTCAGAGAAGGAACTCGGAGCTTGATGTTCCTGGTAGAGAGCCAGACTTTGTCCCCTGGCTGAAGAGAAGGCGGTTTACGCCTGCGGCGGTCGGCAAAGCCTTTGAATTTTTCAGCAGCTGCCCGGAGGGAATCATGAACGTGACCCCAAACGGAATTGAGAGACTCCTGAACCGAAGCCAAAGCTGGAATGTCTGGAGAACAGATCATGGGAAGAGGAAGTTGAGGGTGTTTTCCATAAACTGTGAAAAAGGGTGTCTTCTGCGAACTGGCATTCACATGATTTTTATGGGAGAATTCTGCCCACGGGAGTAGAGAGGACCAATCGTCATGGTGCGAAGACACAAAGGTGCGAAGAAAGACCTCGAACTCCTGATTAACCCTCTCAGTCTGTCCATTGGATTGGGGATGGTAAGAGGAAGAAAAATCCAAGACAATATTGAGGGATTTGCAAAAGGCTCTCCAAAAACGAGACGTGAATTGGACTCCCCTGTCGGAAACAATATGAGAAGGGACCCCATGTAGGCGGAGAATTTCCCGAATGAAAATGGGAACCAAGGCAGGGGCAGAAGGAAGACCAGGAAGAGGAACAAAATGAGCCATCTTGGAGAATCGATCGATTACCACCCAAATGACTGTATTATTCTCAGACAGTGGGAGATCGGTGATAAAATCCATGGCAATATGGGCCCAGGGTTCCTTAGGAATGGGCAAGGGCATGAGGAGACCAGCAGGAGCTTGTGTGGAGGATTTGGACTGAGCACAGACATGACAAGCTTTGACGTAGTCTTTGACGTCTGAGCGGAGATTAGGCCACCAGTAGTGACGACTGATGAGTAGGAAGGATCGGAGGAATACAGAATGCCTTGCCACCTTGGAATCATGTCCCCAACGAAGGATCTTAGCTCTTAGCTCAGTGGGGACAAAGGTCTTACCAGGCGGAATTTTAGACTTCAGGGTGGTAGAGTGGGCAACAATGCATGAGGTGGGAATGATCGGCTCAGGTTCAGGGGCGGACTCCTCGTCCAAAGTGTCAAATGACCTAGAGAGCGCATCAGCCCGACCGTTGCAGGAACCAGGTTTGTAGGTAATCGTGAAATTAAAACGGGCAAAGAAGAGGCTCCACCTGGCCTGTCTAGGATTCAGACGTTTAGCATTCTGTAGATACTGTAAATTCTTGTGATCGGTAAAGATCGTTATGGAGTGAGGGGAACCCTCCAAGAGATGACGCCACTCCTCTAACGCCAATTTAATTGCGAGAAGTTCCCGATCACCGATGGCATAATTCCTCTCTGCCTGAGAATTTTTTTTGGAGAAGAACGCACATGGTTGGCGTCTTTTCTCAAAGATTTGAAGAAGCACAGCTCCCACCCCCATTGAGGAAGCGTCCACTTCAATAAAAAATGCATTCCCAGGATTTGGTCTCCTCAAGAGGGGGCCAGAAACAAAGGCCTGTTTCAGGTTGTGAAATGCAGAGACAGCTTCGGGAGGCCAGTCTCTGGCATTCACACCCTTCTTGGTCAAAGCGATAATAGGCGCGGCAATGGAAGAGTAATTCCTTATGAACTGCCTATAATAATTAGTGAAGCCAAGAAAGCGCTGTGTGGCCTTGAGGCTAGCAGGAAGAGGCCAGTTGGTGATAGCCAAGACCTTCCCAGGGTCCATACGAAGCCCCGAACATGAGACGAAGCACCCCAAAAACAGGACCTCAGAACATTCAAAGGAACATTTCTCCAGCTTGGCATAGAGATTGTTCTCTCTAAGACGTTGAAGTACAGTGCGGACATGGTTTCTGTGGACGAGCAGATTTTCAGAAAAGATCAGAATGTCATCCAGATAGATGACAACAAACTGGTACAGCAGATCTCTGAAGATTTCATTGACAAAGTTTTGAAACACGGCTGGAGCATTACACAGACCAAAAGGCATCACCAGATATTCGTAATGCCCGTCTCTAGTGTTGAATGCAGTCTTCCATTCGTCACCCTCCCGTATTCGAATGAGATTGTACGCGCCTCTGAGATCCAACTTGGTGAAAATGGAGGCACCCTTCAACCTATCGAATAGCTCAGATATTAAGGGTAAGGGGTATCGATTTTTAATAGTAACCGCATTTAAACCCCGATAATCGATGCAGGGTCTTAAGGTACCATCCTTTTTGGCAACAAAAAAGAACCCTGCCCCTGCAGGCGATGAGGATTTCCGGATGAAACCTCTCTCCAGATTCTCTGCGACATACTCCGACATGGCCTGGGTCTCTGGGATGGACAGAGGGTAGGTACGACCCCTGGGTAGAGTTGCTCCGGGGACAAGATCAATAGCACAGTCAAAAGACCTGTGGGGAGGAAGCACCTCAGCTGATTTTTTACAGAACACATCCCGGTAATCGCTGTATGCAGCAGGAAGATCAGAAGAAACAGAAGTGGCAGCAACCGGAAGACTCTCCTTGGGGGTCACCTTGAGAAGACACGACGAGAAACATGAGGAACCCCAGGCCAGGATCTGCCCAGAGACCCAGTCCACATGTGGAGAGTGGAGCTGTAGCCAAGGGAGGCCCAATACAACTGGGGTAGAGGCCTTGGGTAGAATAAGAAAGGATATCCACTCCTGGTGGAGAATCCCTACCGACATCCTAATGGGTAGCGTCTGGAAGCGAATAGGGCCCCCTGGGAGAACAGTGCCATCAATTGCCGAGACTACCAATGGGGTAGTGAGAGGTGAAAGGGTAAGCTTCATAGAAGAAGCAGTTCTCCAATCCATAAAATTGCCGGCAGCCCCGGAATCCAGGTATGCAAGGGTTGACTGAGGAGAAGTGCCTACATGAAGGAACACCGGCAGGAGCAGGCGAGAAGGTGATGTTTCTGGGTCCAATACTCCACCTTCCAAATGTATTACGCCCGAACGTTCTCCGGACAGAAGCGAGCAAAAGTCACGAAAATGACCCTTGCCCCCACAATAGAGGCACAAGCCCAGAGTTCTGCGCCTAGCACGTTCTTCGGGGGTTAGTCTGGTCCGGCCCAGCTGCATAGGTTCTTCAGCAGGTAGAGGATGCTCCACGGAATGAAGGGAGGGGAGCTCAGACTGGCTAGGACCCAGAGAGTGCTGGCGTCTTTTTTCTAAGGACCTCTCTTGAAAACGAATGTCGATCTGGTTGCATAATGAAATTACATCGTCCAGACCGACGGGAATGGCTCTTCCCGCTAATTCGTCCTTCACTCGGTCAGAGAGGCCATGTAAAAAGGTAGCGACCAGGGCCTCATTATTCCAGCTCAATTCAGCTGTGTGGATACGGAACTGAAGAGCATATTGCCCCACTGAACTAGATTCTTGGCGAAGACGTAAGACAGCACTAGCCGCTGAAGAAGCCCGAGACGGCTCTTCGAAGATATTACGAAAGAGCTTCAAGAAATCGGACAGACTGGAAACCACCGGATCGTTCCTCTCCCACAGGGGGGCAGCCCAGGCCAAAGCTTCACCGGAGAGGAGGGAAATGATATAGGCTACCTTAGCCCGGTCAGACAGGAAGCTTTGAGGCTGAAGCTCAAAATGAATTGTGCATTGGCTGACAAAGCCCCTGCAGGCCTTGGAGTCCCCAGAGAAACGGAACGGAGCTGGCAATCTTAGTGAGTGTGAGGCTGCGACTGGTGCGATAGGTACAGCCGCTGGTTGTACCTGGGGTTGCGGATTCGGGGTTCCCAAGGAGACCTAAAGCTGCTCGAATCGAGAAGCCAGATCCTGGAGGAATCGCATCACCTGGGTCTGATTTGATTCCTGGGACTCAAGTCTGCGAACTATGCCCTGCAATGGATCATCCGCGGGAAGCGGGATGTCAGCCGGGTTCATGGCTGATCAAACTGTCAGGGTCACCTGTGGCCAGGTGACAGATGCACACCGTAGGGGGACAGGAGTGCACCGCGGGGTAGTGAACCCTATGGCTGGCTTCTGCGGATAGGAAACTGGGTGGTTGTGGAAAGCAGGACCAGAGGAGCACAACCGGGATCCTAACGGAAGCGAGAGCCAAGATTCCCCAGGGCGCGGAGTCTAAGACCCAGCTGGTCTTCTCCAGGGCCTCTAGTGGTGAGGATGTTACGCTGCAGGCTGGGACCAGGTCGCGGCCCCTGGAGTTTCCTAGCTCACGCCCCGTAGGATAAGGGGAAAAGAGGGGAAGCAGCAGCACACGATAGAGAGAACCGAATAACAAGCTGAAGGTCAGGGGCCACAAGCAGACAAGGATAACGAAGAACGAGCCGAAGGTCAAGGGTCACGAGCAGACAGGGATAGTCGGGGACAAGCCAATAACGTAACAGAGAGACAGACGTAGCACACGGCAGGCAGGAACCCAAACACACAATGCCTAACAAACACGTTGATCAGCAAAGCAGGCTTGCAGTGCACAGGTTAATATAGTGTTCTGTGATAGGGCCTGGGGTGGAGTCAGGCTGAGAGGAGATTATAAAGGAAGCCAGGTGAAGGAGGTCTGGTCTCTAGATGAACACATGAGGAGGAAGGTAAGATGGCAGACAGACATTAATGCATATCCATGACAGGCCTTTCATTGACAAGAGGTATATGAAAAAGAAAGAAGACATCCGAAATAAAGCACATAACCCTCTTACTGAAAAATACAAGAGAGAAAGAGGAATATTGACCTACTTGTTGCAACAAGTAAAGCTAGAACGGCATTTAGAATTGCACTTTATAGTTTTTCTTAAAGAAGAGCACTTTGTAATTTGGCACTTGTTCCATGAGGTCTTCTTTCATTTTCATATATCTCTTGTCAATAAAAGGCAAATCAATGGCTCTCTTTTCATACTTTGCCTAGGCAGTATTAGACGTTCTACATAATGCCTAGACATGTGCATTCATTTTCGTCTGAATGCATTTTCGTCCGAATTTCAGGTATTTTCGTTATCGTTTTAACAAACGAAAACGAAAATGCAGAATCCGAAAACCGAAAGATCCGACATAAACAAATGCTTAATTTTCGTTTTCGTTGCAACAACAGTTCGATATAGATAGGAGATTCGACATGAGGCTGACAATAACAATCTGTGTCCATCGAACCTGTGGTCGAATGTGCCTAACCTTAACTCTATTAGTCCAAGATTATTCTACATAGAGAGAAAAGATTCGACATTATAGAGAGAAAAGATTTGACATAGAGAGAAAAGATTTCACATTATAGAGAGAAAAGATTCGACATTATAGAGAGAAAAGATTCGACATAGAGAGAAAAGATCACTGCTGGAATTGGGTGGGGGAAGTAAAATAAAAAAATGATGATGATGAATGTTATTGGCTGATTGTAACCAAAGAGGAGGAGCAGTAAAATAGCTAGAACTAACTTGACAATTCGACATGAACGACGAAGATTCAACCAAATTGGGGTGTTCGCGGCAAATTCGAAAAATCTATGGGAGAAATCTAAAGTGCTAATTATAAAGGCTTATATGCAAGTTATTGTCCTAAAAAGTGTTTGGGGACCCGGGTCCTGTCCCAGGGGACATGTATCAATGCAAAAAGAAGTTTTAAAAACTGCCGTTTTTTCGGGAGCAGTGATTTTAATAAAGCTTAAAATGAAAAAATAAAACTGAAATATTCCTTTAAATTTCGTACCTGGGGGGGTGTGTATGATATGCATGTGAAGTGGCGCATGTTTCCCGTGCTTAGAACTGTCCCTGCAAAAAATGTCATTTTTGAAAGAAAAAAAGTCATTTAAAACTCATTCGCGGCTATTAATGAATTGTCGACGTGGGGTTCCCCCAAATATCCATTCCAGGCCTTTCAGATCTGGCATGGATTTTAAGGGGAACTCCACCCCAAATTTTAAAAAAATGGCGTGGAGTCCCCCTAAAAATCCATACCAGACCCCTTATCCGAGCACGCAACCTGGCCGGCCGCAGGGGAAAAGGGGGGGGATGAGAGAGCGGCCCCCCTCCCTCCTGAACCGTACCAGGCCACATGCCCTCAACATGGGGAGGATGTCCCCATGTTGATGGGGACAAGGGCCTCATCCCCACAACCCTTGCCCGGTGGTTGTGGGGGTCTGCGGGCGGGGGGCTTATCGGAATCTGGAAGACCCCTTTAACAAAGGGGACCCCCAGATCCCGGCCCCCCATGTGAATTGGTAAGGGGTACATTGTACCCCTACCATTTCACGAAGAAAGCGTAAAAAAATGTTTAAAAAAACACACAAACACCTTGAAAAAGTCCTTTATTTAAAAAAAAAAAACATTCCAGCGGTGAAATCCAGTGTCCCGCGGCGATCCCGATGTCCAGCGCTGTCCTTCATTGGTTGTGCCTGAGCGGTAGGCTTGTGCAATTCGTTTCGTAACGAATTGAAATTCGTCCGAATTTAGCAACTTTCGGACATTCGGAAGCATTCGAATTTCCGAACAAAGCAATTACGAATAAGACCGAATCCGAAATAAATTATACCGCAAATAGCGAATGCCCGAATGTCTTCGGCATAATTCGTTATGAAAAAGTTACGAATGTACGAATCCATACGAAGCACAATAACACTCACTCTGCTCTGCTCTCTGCTTCTCCCACACCGTGCTGAACTCCCTCTCAAAATGGTGTACAGGGGCGGAGGTTATAGCCGCATGTAAAAAACGAAAGTAAAATACGAGATTTCGAATCCATTCGAAGCACAATAACACTCTGCTCTGCTCTCTGCTTCTCCCTCACCGTGCTGAACCCTCTCAAAATGGTGTACAGGGGCAGAGGCTATAGCCGCATGTAAAAAACGAAAGTAAAATACGAGATTTCGAATCGTTACAAATAACCGCAATGTATTTAGAAAAGTACAAATCCATTCGAAGCACATTAGGCATAATAGGCAGCGTCGTTGTGAGAGAGACACGGAAAATTACGAATCAACGAACCCAAAAAAAGTTACGAAAGTAGGAGTTGTGTCCAGAATCAACGAAAAACAACGTACTCTACCGAAAGTACGAACCCAAAAAAAGTTACGAAAGTAGGAGTTGTGTCCAGAATCAACGAAAAACAACGTACTCTACCGAAAGTACGAATTATAAAGCAACAAAAAATTCAACGAAAAATGTCGCTTGCAAAAATACGAATGAGTCCGAACACGAAAAATCCCGTCTAGCAAAATTACGAATGATTACGAATCAACAGGACCGGAAAGAAACGAACCGAAACGGAACGAATTTTTCCGTTGTGCACAAGTCTACTGAGCGGACCTGATGGGGAACTCCCTCTCAGTATTTTAAATGTATAGACCCGCCCCTTCTAAAGTTCCCCATCAGGTCCGCTCAGCGGACCAGATGCGGAACATGAGAAGGGGCGGGTCTATACATGTATTACCAAAGTGAGAGCAGTTCCCCATCAGGTCCGCCCCCTCGGTATGTCGGACCCGCCTACGTCATTGGCTTGAGCGGGGAACTTCCTTCACTGTGTAATTTAAATTTACATAGTGAAGGAAGTTCCCCGCTCAAGCCAATGATGTAGGCGGGTCCGACATACCGAGGGGGCGGACCTGATGGGGAACTGCTCTCACTTTGGTAATACATGTATAGACCCGCCCCTTCTCATGTTCCGCATCTGGTCCGCTGAGCGGACCTGATGGGGAACTTTAGAAGGGGCGGGTCTATACATTTAAAACACTGAGAGGGAGTTCCCCATCAGGTCCGCTCAGGCACAACCAATGAAGGACAGCGCTGGACATCGGGATCGCCGCGGGACTTTTTCAAGGTGTTTGTGTGTTTTTTTAAACATTTTTTTACGCTTTCTTCGTGAAATGGTAGGGGTACAATGTACCCCTTACCAATTCACATAGGGGGGGGCCGGGATCTGGGGGTCCCCTTTGTTAAAGGGGTCTTCCAGATTCCGATAAGCCCCCTGACCGCAGACCCCCACAACCACCGGGCAAGGGTTGTGGGGATGAGGCCCTTGTCCCCATCAACATGGGGACATCCTCCCCATGTTGAGGGCATGTGGCCTGGTACGGTTCAGGAGGGAGGGGGGCCGCTCTCTCATCCCCCCCCTCTTCCCCTGCGGCCGGCCAGGTTGCGTGCTCGGATAAGGGGTCTAGTATGGATTTTTAGGGGGACTCCACGCCATTTTTTTTTTAATTTGGGGTGGAGTTCCCCTTAAAATCCATGCCAGATCTGAAGGGCCTGGAATGGATATTTGGGGGAACCCCACGTCAATTTTTTTTTTAATTTGCGGCGGGGTTCCCCTTAATATCCATTCCAGACCTGAAGGGCCTGGTAATTGAATTCTGGGGAACCCCCACGCTTTTTTTTTTTTATCAATGACTTTTGTATGTATTGCCGGGAGCCGACAATTCATTAATAGCCGCGAGTCAGTTTTAAATGACTTTTTTTCTTTCAAAAATGACATTTTTTGCAGGGACAGTTCTAAGCACGGGAAACATGCGCCACTTTACATGCATATCATACACACCCCCCAGGTACGAAATTTAAAGGAATATTTCACTTTTATTTTTTCATTTTAAGCATTATTAAAATCACTGCTCCGAAAAAAACGGCCGTTTTTAAAACTTTTTTTTGCATTGATACATGTCCCCTGGGGCAGGACCCAGGTCCCCAAACACTTTTTAGGACAATAACTTGCATATTAGCCTTTATAATTAACACTTTAGATTTCGAACGTTCGAGTCCATTGTATTTAATAGGGTTCTAAAGTTCACACTAACATTTTGTCTGTTCGCAGGTTCTGGTGCGAACCGAACAGGGGGGTGTTCGGCTCATCCCTGTTGACTAGTAGGGATGAGCTTCGTGTTCGAGTCGAACATACGTTCGACTCGAACATCGGCTGTTCGATCGTTCGACGAAGATCGAACGATTTGGGCCGTTCGCGCCAAATTCGAGTGACGCGAACGGCCCACAATGCACTACGCCATCGCAGTGTCATCCAGGCGCTGTGATTGGCCAAGCATGCACTGTGACCCCGCATGCTTGGCCAATCACAGCGCCGGCAGCGAGGAGAGCAATGATTGGCCACAGGCAGGATGCCTGTGGCCAATTATTGCTGAGGGTGTTTAGTACACGCCCCACACTATAAAAGGCCGCCAGCACGGCGGCCTAGTGTAGTGTGTTCCGGAGCAGGGAAAGAGAAGCATAGGCAGGGACAGTGACATTAAATTTTTTTTGCTTAACCTGGATTCCTTTAGTTTAGGGAAAGAGAAGGATAGGTAGGGAGAGTGTCAGTGTGTTTTACTGTGCGAATCCTTGTTTCTAGGGACAGGGAAGGACAGTGAGGGAATTCTCCTTGTGCTATAGTGTGCTTTAAAAAAACATTTTTTCTAGGGACAGAAAACTATAGGTAGGGAGAGTGTCAGTGTGTTTTACTGTGCGAATCCTTGTTTCTAGGGACAGGGAAGGACAGTGAGGGAATTCTCCTTGTGCTATAGTGTGCTTTAAAAAAACATTTTTTCTAGGGACAGAAAACTATAGGTAGGGAGAGTGTCAGTGTGTTTTACTGTGCGAATCCTTGTTTCTAGGGACAGGGAAGGACAGTGAGGGAATTCTCCTTGTGCTATAGTGTGCTTTAAAAAAACATTTTTTCTAGGGACAGAAAACTATAGGTAGGGAGAGTGTCAGTGTGTTTTACTGTGCGAATCCTTGTTTCTAGGGACAGGGAAGGACAGTGAGGGAATTCTCCTTGTGCTATAGTGTGCTTTAAAAAAACATTTTTTCTAGGGACAGAAAACTATAGGTAGGAAGAGTGTCAGTTTCTTTCACTGTGATAATCCTTGTTTCTAGGGACAGGGAAGGACAGTGAGGGAATTCTCCTTGTGCTATAGTGTGCTTTAAAAAAACATTTTTTCTAGGGACAGAAAACTATAGGTAGGGAGAGTGTCAGTGTGTTTTACTGTGCGAATCCTTGTTTCTAGGGACAGGGAAGGACAGTGAGGGAATTCTCCTTGTGCTATAGTGTGCTTTAAAAAAACATTTTTTCTAGGGACAGAAAACTATAGGTAGGGAGAGTGTCAGTGTGTTTTACTGTGCAAATCCTTGTTTCTAGGGACAGGGAAGGACAGTGAGGGAATTCTCCTTGTGCTATAGTGTGCTTTAAAAAAACATTTTTTCTAGGGACAGAAAACTATAGGTAGGGAGAGTGTCAGTGTGTTTTACTGTGCGAATCCTTGTTTCTAGGGACAGGGAAGGACAGTGAGGGAATTCTCCTTGTGCTATAGTGTGCTTTAAAAAAACATTTTTTCTAGGGACAGAAAACTATAGGTAGGGAGAGTGTCAGTGTGTTTTACGGTGTGAATCCTTGTTTCTAGGGACAGGGAAGGACAGTGAGGGAATTCTCCTTGTGCTATAGTGTGCTTTAAAAAAACATTTTTTCTAGGGACAGAAAACTATAGGTAGGGAGAGTGTCAGTGTGTTTTACTGTGTGAATCCTTGTTTCTAGGGACAGGGAAGGACAGTGAGGGAATTCTCCTTGTGCTATAGTGTGCTTTAAAAAAACATTTTTTCTAGGGACAGAAAACTATAGGTAGGGAGAGTGTCAGTGTGTTTTACTGTGCGAATCCTTGTTTCTAGGGACAGGGAAGGACATTGAGGGAATTCTCCTTGTGCTATAGTGTGCTTTAAAAAAACATTTTTTCTAGGGACAGAAAACTATAGGTAGGAAGAGTGTCAGTTTCTTTCACTGTGATAATCCTTGTTTCTAGGGACAAAGAAGGAAAGTGAGGGAAATTCTCCTTGTGCTATAGTGTGCTTTAAAAAAACATTTTTTCTAGGGACAGAAAACTATAGGTAGGAAGAGTGTCAGTTTCTTTCACTGTGATAATCCTTGTTTCTAGGGACAGGGAAGGACAGTGAGGGAATTCTCCTTGTGCTATAGTGTGCTTTAAAAAAACATTTTTTCTAGGGACAGAAAACTATAGGTAGGGAGAGTGTCAGTGTGTTTTACTGTGCGAATCCTTGTTTCTAGGGACAGGGAAGGACAGTGAGGGAATTCTCCTTGTGCTATAGTGTGCTTTAAAAAAACATTTTTTCTAGGGACAGAAAACTATAGGTAGGAAGAGTGTCAGTTTCTTTCACTGTGATAATCCTTGTTTCTAGGGACAGGGAAGGACAGTGAGGGAAATTCTCCTTGTGCTATAGTGTGCTTTAAAAAAACATTTTTTCTAGGGACAGAAAACTATAGGTAGGAAGAGTGTCAGTTTCTTTCACTGTGATAATCCTTGTTTCTAGGGACAGGGAAGGAAAGTGAGGAAAATTCTCCTTGTGCTATAGTGTGCTTTAAAAAAACATTTTTTCTAGGGACAGAAAACTATAGGTAGGAAGAGTGTCAGTTTCTTTCACTGTGATAATCCTTGTTTCTAGGGACAGGGAAGGAAAGTGAGGGAAATTCTCCTTGTGCTATAGTGTGCTTTAAAAAAACATTTTTTCTAGAGACAGAAAACTATAGGTAGGAAGAGTGTCAGTTTCTTTCACTGTGATAATCCTTGTTTCTAGGGACAGGGAAGGAAAGTGAGGGAAATTCTCCTTGTGCTATAGTGTGCTTTAAAAAAACATTTTTTCTAGGGACAGAAAACTATAGGTAGGAAGAGTGTCAGTTTCTTTCACTGTGATAATCCTTGTTTCTAGGGACAGGGAAGGACAGTGAGGAAAATTCTCCTTGTGCTATAGTGTGCTTTAAAAAAACATTTTTTCTAGGGACAGAAAACTATAGGTAGGAAGAGTGTCAGTTTCTTTCACTGTGATAATCCTTGTTTCTAGGGACAGGGAAGGAAAGTGAGGGAAATTCTCCTTGTGCTATAGTGTGCTTTAAAAAAACATTTTTTCTAGAGACAGAAAACTATAGGTAGGAAGAGTGTCAGTTTCTTTCACTGTGATAATCCTTGTTTCTAGGGACAGGGAAGGACAGTGAGGAAAATTCTCCTTGTGCTATAGTGTGCTTTAAAAAAACATTTTTTCTAGGGATAGAAAACTATAGGTAGGAAGAGTGTCAGTTTCTTTCACTGTGATAATCCTTGTTTCTAGGGACAGGGAAGGAAAGTGAGGGAAATTCTCCTTGTGCTATAGTGTGCTTTAAAAAAACATTTTTTCTAGGGACAGAAAACTATAGGTAGGAAGAGTGTCAGTTTCTTTCACTGTGATAATCCTTGTTTCTAGGGACAGGGAAGGAAAGTGAGGGAAATTCTCCTTGTGCTATAGTGTGCTTTAAAAAAACATTTTTTCTAGGGACAGAAAACTATAGGTAGGAAGAGTGTCAGTTTCTTTCACTGTGATAATCCTTGTTTCTAGGGACAGGGAAGGAAAGTGAGGGAAATTCTCCTTGTGCTATAGTGTGCTTTAAAAAAACATTTTTTCTAGGGACAGAAAACTATAGGTAGGAAGAGTGTCAGTTTCTTTCACTGTGATAATCCTTGTTTCTAGGGACAGGGAAGGACAGTGAGGGAATTCTCCTTGTGCTATAGTGTGCTTTAAAAAAACATTTTTTCTAGGGACAGAAAACTATAGGTAGGGAGAGTGTCAGTGTGTTTTACTGTGCGAATCCTTGTTTCTAGGGACAGGGAAGGACAGTGAGGGAATTCTCCTTGTGCTATAGTGTGCTTTAAAAAAACATTTTTTCTAGGGACAGAAAACTATAGGTAGGGAGAGTGTCAGTGTGTTTTACTGTGCGAATCCTTGTTTCTAGGGACAGGGAAGGACAGTGAGGAAAATTCTCCTTGTGCTATAGTGTGCTTTAAAAAAACATTTTTTCTAGGGACAGAAAACTATAGGTAGGAAGAGTGTCAGTTTCTTTCACTGTGATAATCCTTGTTTCTAGGGACAGGGAAGGACAGTGAGGGAAATTCTCCTTGTGCTATAGTGTGCTAAAGCATTCCTCATCAATAGTGTTGAGCGGACCCGAACTGTAAAGTTCGGGTCCGTACCGAATTTTGGCGTTTTCCCGACCCCGGACCCGGACCCGGATTTTGCGCTAAAGTCCGGGTTCGGGTTCGGATTCGGGAGTTTAATGGCGCAGTTAGAAATGCTTCAGGGGCCAGCCAATCACCATTTGATTAGCTGGTGTGCCCTTAGAAGCCAT
This sequence comes from Rana muscosa, assembly GCA_029206835.1. Taxonomy (NCBI): domain Eukaryota; kingdom Metazoa; phylum Chordata; class Amphibia; order Anura; family Ranidae; genus Rana; species Rana muscosa. The sequence continues at coordinate 481,297,102 of CM055117.1, read as the reverse complement.
CATAGCCATGCCTACTAATGGCATGGCTGTAATTGGTCAGTGCAACATGTGACCCAGCATGTGACCAGCTTCTATATAAGAAAGAGGCACACAGCACAGATTGTCACTCTGCTTTTAGACAGTGTAGGGAAAGGATCCTGGCTGCTGTTGCTGTGAGGGAGAGAATTATATGATAGGAGTTAGTCCTGATTCTGCAATCTACTGATAGAAAAGATAGGGAGACAGTGTAGTGTAGTGTAGTGTAGGGGCAGGATCCTGTTTGTGCTTTCAGGGAGAGAGATTTAGATAGGAGTCCAGATTGAGAGATATAATAGCTCAGCGATCTGCATAGGTTTATCTGTTTGTGTTGCAAGCTCAGTGCACCAGCACTGCATTACGTTGAGTGATACACCTATTCCATACTGTGGCTGTATTGTGCTCTTGCTAAAAGACCTATTTTGGTCAGAAAAAAAAAAAAAAAAAAGGCACTTTATTGTGCTTTTGCTAAAAAGACCCATTTTTGGGCCCCAAAAAAAAAAAAAGGCACTTTATTGTGCTGTTGCAAAAAAAAAAAAGGCACTTTGTTGTGCGCAAAAAAGACCTATTTTTGGGCAAAAAAAATATTTTGCAGTGTATATCTCTAGTTGTGTGAAATAACCAATTTCTATATATTTTTCTTGTACTATGCTATACTAAAAAAAAAAAAAAAACTTTTTTTTGAATAGCATTCTCTGCAGCTGTGCGATTCAGCGGTTATATACTGTGGTTGTGTTGTGCTCTTTCAAAAAACGCCATTTAGGGCCACAGAAAATATTTTGCAGTGTGAAATACACATGTGGAGGTGTGTAAAATAAACAATTTCTATATATTGTACAGTGCTATACTAAAAAAAACAACATTTTTTTTGAATAGCATTCTCTGCACTTCTATAGCTGTGCGATTCAGTGGTTAAATACTGTGGTTGTGTTGTGCTCTTTCAAAAAACGCCATTTAGGGCCACAGAAAATATTTTGTAGTGTGAAATACACATGTGGAGGTGTGTAAAATAAACAATTTCTATATATTGTACAGTGCTATACTAAAAAAAAAAACATTTTTTTTGAATAGCATTCTCTGCACTTCTATAGCTGTGCGATTCAGTGGTTAAATACTGTGGTTGTGTTGTGCTCTTGCAAAAAACGCCATTTAGGGCCACAGAAAATAAATTGCAGTGTGAAATACACATGTGGAGGTGTGTAAAATAAACAATTTCTATATATTGTACAGTGCTATACTAAAAAAAACAACATTTTTTTTGAATAGCATTCTCTGCACTTCTATAGCTGTGCGATTCAGTGGTTAAATACTGTGGTTGTGTTGTGCTCTTTCAAAAAACGCCATTTAGGGCCACAGAAAATATTTTGCAGTGTGAAATACACATGTGGAGGTGTGTAAAATAAACAATTTCTATATATTGTACAGTGCTATACTAAAAAAAACAACATTTTTTTTTAATAGCATTCTCTGCACTTCTATAGCTGTGCGATTCAGTGGTTAAATACTGTGGTTGTGTTGTGCTCTTGCAAAAAACGCCATTTAGGGCCACAGAAAATAAATTGCAGTGTGAAATACACATGTGGAGGTGTGTAAAATAAACAATTTCTATATATTGTACAGTGCTATACTAAAAAAAACAACATTTTTTTTGAATAGCATTCTCTGCACTTCTATAGCTGTGCGATTCAGTGGTTAAATACTGTGGTTGTGTTGTGCTCTTTCAAAAAACGCCATTTAGGGCCACAGAAAATATTTTGCAGTGTGAAATACACATGTGGAGGTGTGTAAAATAAACAATTTCTATATATTGTACAGTGCTATACTAAAAAAAACAACATTTTTTTTGAATAGCATTCTCTGCACTTCTATAGCTGTGCGATTCAGTGGTTAAATACTGTGGTTGTGTTGTGCTCTTTCAAAAAACGCCATTTAGGGCCACAGAAAATATTTTGCAGTGTGAAATACACATGTGGAGGTGTGTAAAATAAACAATTTCTATATATTGTACAGTGCTATACTAAAAAAAACAACATTTTTTTTGAATAGCATTCTCTGCACTTCTATAGCTGTGCGATTCAGTGGTTAAATACTGTGGTTGTGTTGTGCTCTTGCAAAAAACGCCATTTAGGGCCACAGAAAATAAATTGCAGTGTGAAATACACATGTGGAGGTGTGTAAAATAAACAATTTCTATATATTGTACAGTGCTATACTAAAAAAAACAGCATTTTTTTTGAATAGCATTCTCTGCACTTCTATAGCTGTGCGATTCAGTGGTTAAATACTGTGGTTGTGTTGTGCTCTTTCAAAAAATGCCATTTAGGGCCACAGAAAATATTTTGCAGTGTGAAATACACATGTGGAGGTGTGTAAAATAAACAATTTCTATATATTGTACAGTGCTATACTAAAAAAAACAACATTTTTTTTTGAATAGCATTCTCTGCACTTCTATAGCTGTGCGATTCAGTGGTTAAATACTGTGGTTGTGTTGTGCTCTTTCAAAAAACGCCATTTAGGGCCACAGAAAATATTTTGCAGTGTGAAATACACATGTGGAGGTGTGTAAAATAAACAATTTCTATATATTGTACAGTGCTATACTAAAAAAAACAACATTTTTTTTGAATAGCATTCTCTGCACTTCTATAGCTGTGCGATTCAGTGGTTAAATACTGTGGTTGTGTTGTGCTCTTTCAAAAAACGCCATTTAGGGCCACAGAAAATATTTTGCAGTGTGAAATACACATGTGGAGGTGTGTAAAATAAACAATTTCTATATATTGTACAGTGCTATACTAAAAAAAACAACATTTTTTTTGAATAGCATTCTCTGCACTTCTATAGCTGTGCGATTCAGTGGTTAAATACTGTGGTTGTGTTGTGCTCTTTCAAAAAACGCCATTTAGGGCCACAGAAAATATTTTGCAGTGTGAAATACACATGTGGAGGTGTGTAAAATAAACAATTTCTATATATTGTACAGTGCTATACTAAAAAAAACAACATTTTTTTTGAATAGCATTCTCTGCACTTCTATAGCTGTGCGATTCAGTGGTTAAATACTGTGGTTGTGTTGTGCTCTTTCAAAAAACGCCATTTAGGGCCACAGAAAATATTTTGCAGTGTGAAATACACATGTGGAGGTGTGTAAAATAAACAATTTCTATATATTGTACAGTGCTATACTAAAAAAAACAACATTTTTTTTTAATAGCATTCTCTGCACTTCTATAGCTGTGCGATTCAGTGGTTAAATACTGTGGTTGTGCTGTGCTCTTTCAAAAAACGCCATTTAGGGCCACAGAAAATATTTTGCAGTGTGAAATACACATGTGGAGGTGTGTAAAATAAACAATTTCTATATATTGTACAGTGCTATACTAAAAAAAACAACATTTTTTTTGAATAGCATTCTCTGCACTTCTATAGCTGTGCGATTCAGTGGTTAAATACTGTGGTTGTGTTGTGCTCTTTCAAAAAACGCCATTTAGGGCCACAGAAAATATTTTGCAGTGTGAAATACACATGTGGAGGTGTGTAAAATAAACAATTTCTATATATTGTACAGTGCTATACTAAAAAAAACAACATTTTTTTTGAATAGCATTCTCTGCACTTCTATAGCTGTGCGATTCAGTGGTTAAATACTGTGGTTGTGTTGTGCTCTTTCAAAAAACGCCATTTAGGGCCACAGAAAATATTTTGCAGTGTGAAATACACATGTGGAGGTGTGTAAAATAAACAATTTCTATATATTGTACAGTGCTATACTAAAAAAAACAACATTTTTTTTGAATAGCATTCTCTGCACTTCTATAGCTGTGCGATTCAGTGGTTAAATACTGTGGTTGTGTTGTGCTCTTTCAAAAAACGCCATTTAGGGCCACAGAAAATATTTTGCAGTGTGAAATACACATGTGGAGGTGTGTAAAATAAACAATTTCTATATATTGTACAGTGCTATACTAAAAAAAAAAACATTTTTTTTGAATAGCATTCTCTGCACTTCTATAGCTGTGCGATTCAGTGGTTAAATACTGTGGTTGTGTTGTGCTCTTGCAAAAAACGCCATTTAGGGCCACAGAAAATAAATTGCAGTGTGAAATACACATGTGGAGGTGTGTAAAATAAACAATTTCTATATATTTTCCTTGTACTGTGCTATACTAAAAAAAACAACCTTTTTTTTTGAATAGCATTTTCTGTAGCTGTGCGATTCAGCGGTTACGTGCTGTGGGTGTGTTGTGGTCTGGCAAAAAACGCCATTTAGGGCCACAGAAAATATTTTGCAGTGTGAAATACACATCTGGAGGTGTGTGTAAAAAAACAATTTCTATATATTTTCCTTGTACTGTGCTATACTAAAAAAAACAACCTTTTTTTTTTTTTTAATAGCATTTTCTGCAGTTCTGTAGCTGTGCGTTTCAGCCATTACGTACTGTGGGTGTGTTGTGGTCTTCCAAAAAACGCCATTTAGGGCAAGATCCTAAATTTGGAAAATATGAGGGGAAGGTCAAAGGGACGTGGTGGCCCCGGTCGTGGTGCTGCTGGTGGAGCTCCTGTTGCAGGGAGAGGACGTGGTGGATCTGTGCCAGCTACACGCACAAGTGAAACACCTTCCTCAGGTGCGAGTAGGCGACCGAGCCTGCGGCGGTATTTTGTCACGCCTAATGAGGCTGTACCAATGTTTAGGCCAGGACAAGTACAGGCGATAGTAGATTGGGTTGCTGACAGTGCCTCGGGTTCCTTCACATTGTCTCCCACCCACTCTTCTGCTGAAAGATCAGAGTTGGCACCTGAAGCCCATGTCCATCAGTCTTTCACCTCACCCCCTTGCAAATCAGCCAAGCAGTCTGAGCCCCAAATCATGCAGCAGTCTCTTCTGCTTTTCGATGACTCTGTTAGCAGGGTTTCCCAGGGCCATCCACCTAGCCCTGCCCCAGAAGTGGAAGAGATTGAGTGCACCGATGCCCAACCACTTATGTTTCATGATGGGTACATGGGAGGACCATCGCAGCACGTCTCGGATGATGACGAAACACAGGTGCCAACTGCTGCTGCTTTCGCAATTGTGCAGACAGACATGGAGGGCAGGGGTGAAGACTGGGTGGAAGATGATGTGGAGGACGATGAGGTCCTCGACCCCACATGGAATCAACGTTATGCAGGTGACCAGTGTAGTTCGGAGGAAGAGGCGGTGGTCGCACAGAGCCACCAGCACAGCAGAAGAGGGAGCAGGGTGCAAAAACGGAGCATTCGTCCCCTAGACAGTACATCTGCTACTGCCCAACGCAGCAAGGGACCGAGCACACCAAAGCCAGGTCCAAGGACTTCCCTAGCGTGGCAGTTCTTCACACAGTGTGTTGATGACAAGACACGAGTGGTTTGCACGCTGTGCAATCAGAGCCTGAAGCGAGGCATAAACGTTCTCAACCTGAGCACAAGCTGCATGACCAGGCATCTAAGTGCAAAGCACGAGCTGCAGTGGAGTAGACACCTCAGAAACCAAGAAAGGTCTCTGGCTCCTCCTGCTTCCTCTTCTGCTGCAGTCTCGGCCTCTTCATCCACCTCTGTAGTGACAGTGGCACCTGTCACCCCGCAAACAGAGGATCTGCCAGCAACACTACCACCTGGGTCACCGACCATCTCCACAATGTCCCATGGAAGCGTTCAGCTCTCTATCTCCCAAACATTGGAGCGGAAGAGGAAGTACCCCCCTAGCCACCCATGATCCCTGGCCCTGAATGCCAGCATTTCAAAATTCCTGGCCTTTGAAATGCTGTCATTCCGTCTGGTGGAGATGCAGAGTTTTAAAAGCCTGATGGCATTGGCTGTCCCGCAGTACGTCGTGCCCAGCCGCCACTACTTTTCCAGGCGAGCCATCCCTTCCCTGCACAACCAGGTGGGGGACAAAATCAGGTGTGCACTGCGCAACGCCATCTGTGGCAAGGTCCACCTAACTACGGATGCGTGGACCAGTAAGCACGGTCAGGGACGTTATATCTCCCTAACAGCACACTGGGTAAATGCAGTGGCTGCTGGGCCTGAGGCAGATAGCGGTTTGGCGCATGTCCTTCCACCACCGAGGATTGCAGGGCGCTTCAGTTTGCCTCCTGTTGCTAACTCCTCCTTCTCCGGTTCCTCATCCTCTACCGCCTCCTCATCCATTCAGCGTAACACCTTCACCACCAACTTCAGCACAGCCAGGGGTAAACGACAGCAGGCAGTTTTAAAACTTTCCTGTTTGGGGGAAAATCCCCACACCGCGCAGGAGTTGTGGAGGGACATGGAACAACAGACCGATGAGTGGTTGCTGTCAGTGAGCCTCAAGCCCGGCCTGGTGGTGTGCGATAATGGGCGAAATCTCGTAGCAGCTCTGGGTCTAGCCGGTTTGACGCACATCCCTTGCCTGGCGCATGTGCTGAACTTGGTGGTCCAGAGGTTCCTTAAAAATTACCCCAATATGCCAGAGCTGCTGCAGAAAGTGCGGGCTGTGTGTGCGCACTTTCGGCGTTCTCACCCTGCTGCTGCTCGCCTGTCAGCGCTGCAGCGTAACTTCGGCCTTCCAGCTCACCGCCTCATATGTGACGTGCCCACAAGGTGGAACTCCACCTTGCACATGCTGGCCAGACTGTGCGAGCAGCAGCAGGCAATAGTGGAGTTTCAGCTGCAGCAATCACGCGTGAGTCGCTCTGCGGAACAGCACCACTTCACCACCAATAACTGGGCATCCATGCGAGACCTGTGTGCCTTGTTGCGCTGTTTCGAGTACTCCACCAACATGGCCAGTGCCAATGACGCCGTTCTCAGCGTTACTATCCCAGTTCTATGCCTCCTTGAAAAAACGCTTCGTGCGATGATGGAAGAGGATGTGGCACAGGAGGATGAGGAGGAGGAGGAGGAAGCGGGATCATTTCAAAGGCTTTCAGGGCAGTCTTTCACAAGTGGCTACGAGGGTGGGTTCCTGCACCAACAAACGCCAGGTACACAATTGTCCGGTAGAAAGGGCACAGTTCTGGAGGATGACGAGGTGGAGGAGGAGATGGAGGAGGAGGAGGAGGAGGAGGAGGAGGAGGAGCCATGTTCACAGCAGGGTGGCACTCAGACCAGCTCGTGGCCATTACTGGTGCGTGGCTGGGGGGATACAGAGGACACAGACGATACACCTCCCACAGAGGACAGCTTTTCTTTGCCTCTGGGCAGCCTGGCACACATGAGCGATTACATGCTGCAGTGTTTCCGCAACGACAGCCGAGTTGCCCACATTTTAACTGGTGCTGATTACTGGGTGGCCACCCTGCTGGATCCCCGTTACAAGGACAACGTACCGTCCTTAATTCCCTCACTGGAGCGGGATCGTAAGATGCGCGAGTACAAGCGCACGCTGGTAGACGCGCTGCTGGTGGCATTCCCACCTGACAGCGGGCGTACGGTGGAAGCACAAGGCGAAGGCAGAGGAGGAGGAAGAGGTCGCCAACGCAGCCGGGGCACCGGCAGCACCTCAGAAGGCAGGGTTAGCATGGCCGAAATGTGGAAAAGCTTTGTCAGCACGCCACAACAACCAGCACCACCAGCTGAGATGGAACGTCTTAGCAGGAGGCAGCATTTCACCAACATGGTTGAGCAGTATGTGTCCACAGGCCTACACGTACTGGATGATGGGTCTGCCCCCTTTAACTTCTGGGTCTCCAAATTGGGCACATGGCCTGAGCTTGCCGTTTATGCCTTGGAGGTGCTGGCCTGCCCTGCAGCCAGTGTATTATCTGAACGTGTATTTAGCATGGCAGGGGGCGTTATCACAGACAAGCGCAGCCGCCTGTCCAGAGCCAATGTGGACAAGCTCACGTTCATTAAAATGAACCAGGCATGGATCCCACAGGACTTGTCCGTACCTTGTGCAGAATAGACATGTATACCGGTGTTGTGACAAAAACTGTCCGGCCATCGGATTGTGCTCGGCCCGTACTGCGCAGGCGCAGCGCTTGCGCAGTACAGAGGACAAGGAGATTCACAAAATCTCCGAAGATGAACGGCGCCTGCGCTGTGAATGCAGGTTCAAGCCCCACCATCCAAGAGGACATACGGTAGCACATAGTAACAGGGCCCCTCACGGGCTCGCTTCGATCGCGGCCTTGCTTGGCTCGGCTTGAACCACGGATGGTGTGGCCTTCACCTGAACTCAACACGCAGGCGCCGTTAGTCTTGGGAGATTTTTGAAATCCCCTTGCCCTACATACTCAGCAAGCGCAGTACAGGGCGGACACTATTCGACAGGGGACAGAATTCGACACATCACCGGCCTTACCCAGCCATTGTTGTATTTTTGAACCAGTGTTGGCTACCTCGTCCTCCTCCACCGCCGCTTCCACCTACACAGCCACATCCACCGCCACCTCAACCTCCTACTCCATATGGACCTCGTCCTGCTAGGCCAAGATTAAAATTTTTATTTTATTTTTTTGTAGCGCACAGATCCTTTCCCCCTTACCTGCCTTTATGTTGTTGGCTCTTCGCAGGAGGGAGAAAGGCACACCGCACTACCAGCCCGTATCATCCTATATAAAGAGGTTGAGCGGTGTACTTGACGGGCCGTGTCCACAGCCGGAGTCAAAACTCCTCCAGAGGATGATTCTCACCTCTACTGTAGGTAGAGGCAAGTCCTTTAATTGCCAGTAAAGTCAATGTCCACACCAGCTGAAACTCCAACTCTTATTCTCTCATGGCAAAATAAACTGTACTCAGATAGAAAAGGTTAGAGCAAAGAAACAGGACAGCTTAAGGTGTGGAGGAGGTCCAGGCACAAACGTAGCACATTCACTTCACTGCTTAGGTTTCTAAAACAGTTTTTGGCGCACGGTCTCTGCCACAGACATTGAGGTTGGTCTCTGCCACAGACCGGGTGTACAAGGCCCCTGCCACGGGCCTGGAGAACTTTGGTCTCAGCCACAGACCAGGGTGTATAAGGCCCCTGCCACGGGCCGGTTGAATAAGGCCTCTGATACAGTCAAGGTGACCTTGAGCTTCTCCTTCTACGAACCTAGCCCATATCAAGGGGAAGACATCTCTCCAGGGAGTCAACAGACCATTCCTTCACCGTGACTCCCGCATCGGTCCATCAGAATGATCCTCCCTTCCCTGGAACAGGGTCCCCTGCACGAGGCGGCTCTGGACTCCAGGCTTTACTCCCGCCCCTAGGCCTCCATACCCAGGGCAGCAAGAACTCCAGGATAGTACCTCACCCCGGGCTAAAGGTGCCCGAGATGGAACAGGAACACATGCACCCAGGCCGAAGGCACCTGGGCGCGGACCCCACTGGACATCAGCCCCCAGGCCAAAGGTCTTCCCCTTTTATATGCTCTCCCGGCATGCACAGCAGGTTCCCCGCCCCGCTGTACTACTGCCAAGAGGGGACACAAAAGGCGCCACCTGTAGGCCGCAGGGAACTGCACACCAATACTGTCCCCCGAGGACAAAATGGTCCATGAATCCTACAGAATTAGGGTATTTGAGCCTATTTACCACTCAAACACTTTCCTTAAATTTAGCACCCCGCTACATTTTTATTTCAAAGTATTTTATTTTCCCACTAGCTTATCCATTAAATTAAATAATTTATTCCAGAAAGGGCGTATTCTGGGGCATTCCCACCATATGTGTGGCATTGTGCCGTTGAGTTTCTGAGGTTCTTAATGACTTCCTGTACCTCTTCTGCTGAAAAGGGGGCCTCCAGCATATTTTTTTATTTTTTCATTTTTTTTATGTTCTTTTAAGTTATTTCCTATCCACATTTGTTTGCAGAGCACTTGCCATGTTCTTAACAACATTTTGCTGCCATTTGCAGCCCTCTAGCCCTTTCCATTACTTTTTTAGAGCCTTTTTAGTCGTCAGAAGTCCGGGTCCCCATTGACTTCAATGGGGTCCGGGTCCGGGTCCGGGTTCGGGTTAAAGTTCGGTCCCGAATCCGAACTTTTTTCCGAAGTTCGGCCGAACCCGCCGGACCCGAATATCCAGCTACCCGCTCAACTCTACTCATCAACCATCTTTGAAATCCTTGTTTTTTTGGACAGTCAGGGAAATTGTCGTTGTGCTATTCTGTGCAAAAGCAATCATCCTCAACCATATTTAGAAATCCTTAAGTAAAGGGACAGAGAAGGACACCTGAAGGTAGCCCTTATTGCTTTTTTCCCATCTCCCTGCAGGCCATCTATTAGAATGTCTGGAAGGCAAACAAGGAGAGGCAGACAGTCAGGAGGCAATAAAAGAGGGCAAGCAGGCTCTGTGTCTGGGGGCAACAGTGATGGTCGTGGACGCGGTGCATTGTCATCAGCACATGGCCATGGGACACGCTTGTCCTTCTTTTCGGCAGCTGGACATGTTGAGCCACATCATGCCGAAGACTTGGTAGAGTGGATGACCAAGCCCTCCTCCTCCTCCTCATCCTCTCTCACCCAGGCTCAGGGTACTGGAAAAGCAGCTGCCAAAGCGTCCTCTTCCCTGGTATCAATGTCAGACTCATCATCAGTCACTCCTTCCCTAGACCCACCATGTCCTCCTCCTGAGGAGTCCCCCGAACTGTTTGAGCACAGTGTTGGGTACATGCTCCAGGAGGATGCCCAGCGTTTCGAAGGGTCTGATGATGAAACCCAGCTACAGGAAGGCAGTAGCGTGAGAGCAGACAGAGGGGATGCTCAAGAAGGACACCAATCTGGCAGTCATGTTCCAGCAGCTGCAGCATACTGCCAGATTGGCTCCAGTGATGAGGAGGGAGGGGATGATGAGGTCACTGACTCCACGTGGGTGCGTAATAGGAGAGAGGAGGAGGAGGAGGAGGATGAGGAGGAGGCACATCTCCAACGAGGCAGGATGCCCTTTGGTGGCCAGCGTAAGGGCAGTACACCGACGGAATCACACCGCAGAGCTCCGCCTGTGCAGGGCGCTGCCTCTGCCCGTCATTCAAAAAGTTCTTTGGTGTGGGCCTTTTTTGAGGCTAGTGCATCAGATCGCACAGCTGCTGTTTGCAACATATGTCTCAAGCGTATATCGCGTGGCCAAAACATCAGCCGCTTGGGTACCACATGCCTGACCAGACATATGTTGACCTGCCATGCAGCTCGTTGGCAAGCCTACCTCAAAGACCCACACCAAAGAACAAAGCGGACCTCTCCTTGCACCGCATCAGCTGGGATCTCCAACCCCACTATAACTTCAGTCCTCTCTGAAACATGCACTGAGAGGAATGAAGGTGTAGAATTAGGTGTGTCACAGCCAAGTACTTGCGGCCACTCTGCTAGCAGTACACCGACGTCCGATTCTAGCAGGCAAATTTCCCTGCCCCAGCTGCTGGACCGTCGAAAGAAGTTCACTCCCAGCCATCCACATGCCCAGCGGTTGAATGCTAGCTTGGCTAAATTGCTAGCGCTTCAACTGCTGCCTTTTCAGTTGGTAGACTCGGCCCCCTTCCGTGAGTTTGTGCAATGTGCGGTTCCTCAGTGGCAGGTTCCCAAATGCCACTTTTTCTCACGGAAGGCTATTCCGGCTCTCTACCGGCATGTGGAAGGCAATGTCTTGGCCTCGCTAGACAGGGCGGTCAGCGGTAAGGTGCATATTACCGCTGACTCATGGTCCAGCAGGCATGGACAGGGACGTTACCTTTCTTTCACGGCCCATTGGGTCACTCTTTTGGCAGCTGGGAAGGATGCAGGACAAGGTGCAGTAGTGTTGGAGGTTGTTCCACCGCCACGCCTCCAAAATGCTACTACTGGTTGTGAAACACCTCTCTCCTCCACCCCCTCCTCTTCTTCTTCCTCCATGGCCTCTTCCTGTGGTTTGTCCTCGGAACCAGCGGTGCTCCGTAGGTGTTCAAGGGGCTACGCAAGTACGCAGGCAAAAAGATGCCATGCCGTGCTTGCGCTGGTGTGTTTGGGGGACAGAAGCCACACTGGGGCAGAGGTCCTGTCTGCTCTGCAGGGCCAGGCCGAGAGGTGGTTGACGCCACGCCAGCTTAAGCCAGGAATGGTGGTTTGCGACAATGGCACCAACCTCCTCTCCGCCCTCCGACAGGGACAACTGACCCATGTGCCCTGTGTGGCTCACGTCCTTAACCTGGTGGTGCAGCGGTTCTTGGGCAGGTACCCAGGCTTACAGGATGTCCTGAGGCAGGCCAGGAAAGTCTGTGTGCATTTCCGCAGATCTTATAATGCCAGTGCTCGCCTGGCTGAGCTGCAAAAAGAGTTGAACCTGCCCAAGAACCGCCTTATATGTGACATGCCCACCAGGTGGAACTCAACGTTGGCCATGCTGCAGCGGCTGCACACGCAGCAGAGGGCCATCAATGAGTACCTGTGCGACTACGGCACCAGGACAGGGTCAGGGGAGCTTGGTTTTTTTTCTCCACGCCAGTGGGGCATGATCAGGGATGCATGCACTGTCCTGGCACCATTTGAGGAGGCCACGAGGATGGTGAGCAGTGACAGTGCATGCATCAGTGACACTGTACCTCTTGTCCACCTGTTGGAGCACACGCTGCGTGGAATAATGGACAGGGCACTTGAGGCAGAACAGAGGCAGGAAGAGGAGGACTTCCTTGCCTCTCAAGGCCCCCTTTACCCAGACAGTGTTCCTTCTGTCCCACCCATCGCACAGGAAGAGGAGGAGGAGGAGGAGGATTGTGTCAGCATGGAGGTGGAGGCTGGCACTCAGCATCATCAGCAGCAGTCTTTTAGGGATGATTTACAGTCCCAAGAAACCAGTGGACTTGTACGTGGCTGGGAGGAGGTAGCTGCGGATCATGTCGTCCTTAGTGACCCAGAGGACTCCGGAGCGAATGCCTCAGCAAACCTACACTGCATGGCCTCCCTGATCCTGCAAAGTCTGCGGGAGGATCCTCGTATTCTTCGGATCAAGGAGAGGGACCATTACTGGCTGGCCACTCTCCTTGATCCACGGTACAAGGGTAAGGTTGCGGACCTTATGTTACCGTCGCAGAGGGAGCAGAGGATGAGACAACTCCGGGAGGCCTTGCAGAAAGGTCTGTGCAACGCGTTCCCAGAGACTGGGAGGTTACAAACTCCTGGTCCTGGACAACGAGTTGCTGAGGCTTCGGCCAGTCAAAGAAGGAGCGGTGGGGAAGGTGGCCGTCTGACCGATGCGTTCAGACAATTCTTTAGTCCGCAGCCCCAAAGTATGATCGGTTCCAGCAACCATCGCCAGCGTCTGATAAACATGGTGCAGGAATATCTAGGGGCAAGGTCAGACTTGGACACCTTCCCCACCGAAAATCCTATGGCTTACTGGGTCTTGAGGATGGATCACTGGCCAGAGCTTGCACAGTATGCAATTGAGCTACTGGCCTGTCCTGCATCCAGCGTTCTTTCGGAACGCACATTCAGTGCTGCTGGAGGATTTGTCACGGATCACAGGGTGCGCCTGTCCACCGACTCAGTTGATCGACTGACTTTCATCAAGATGAACCAGTCTTGGATCACCACCAGCTACCACACACCTGATGCTGATATAACAGACTAATTGATTTTAACATGTCACATCCCTTCAAGACTGATGCTGATGCTGAGTGCCTGTGCTGTTATGTTGACTGGCTATCCTCCTCCTCCGAGTCCTCAATGATACGATTGATGATGATAGCTTGGAAGATCATTTTTGTTTATGGGTGCCGCCACCAGTGGCTAAGGCCCAATTTTTCAGCCCCTGTTTTACAGGGGCGTGTAATTACAATTTTTTTAGCAATAATTTGCCATAGGGCTTATTGCTGTGCTCCAAGTTCAGTATCTGTGAGGGGTTGGAGTGTTGTGGCACCAGTGCCTAAGGCCCAATTTTTCAGCCCCTGTTTAACAGGGGCGTGTCATTACAATTTTTGAAGCAATACTTTGCAACAGGGCTCATTGCTGTGCTCCAAGTACAGTATCTGTGAGGGGTTGTAGTGTTGTGCCACCAGTGCCTAAGGCCCAATTTTTCAGCCCCTGTTCAACAGGGGCATGCAAGTACAATTCTTGATCTAATAATTCACAGCAGGGCCCATTGCTGCACCCACCAAGAGTAACTCTGAGGGCTTACAGTGTTGTGGCAACGCCACCACCACCACCACCACGAAAGGCCCAATTTTTCAGCCCCTGTTCAAAAGGGGCATGTAATTACAATTCTTGATCTAATAATTCACAGCAGGGCCCATTGCTGCACCCACCAAGAGTAACTCTGAGGGCTTACAGCGTTGTGGCAACGCCACCACCACCACCACCACGAAAGGCCCAATTTTTCAGCCCCTGTTCAAAAGGGGCATGTAATTACAATTCTTGATCTAATAATTCACAGCAGGGCCCATTCCTGCACCCACCAAGAGTAACTCTGAGGGCTTACAGTGTTGTGGCAACGCCACCACCACCACCACCACGAAAGGCCCAATTTTTCAGCCCCTGTTCAAAAGGGGCATGTAATTACAATTCTTGATCTAATAATTCACAGCAGGGCCCATTCCTGCACCCACCAAGGGTAACTGTCAGGGCTTACAGTGTTGTGGCACCAGCACCACCATCAAAGGCCCAATTTTTACTACCACTGTTCAACAATTATATGTAATTAAAATTCCTGATATAATAGTTGACAGCAGGGCGTTCCAGCCAACACCAACAACTAAGGGGCCTATTTCTGCAGAGTATATACGGCAGGTCCCTACTTTCAAACATCCAACTTACAAACGACTCCTACTTGCAAACGCAAGAAGACAACAGGAAGTGAGAGGAAATCTACCACTAGGAAGGAAAATTCTCTCCTGTAAGAATAAATATGGGAGAAAGGTGTCTCCTCTGTACTGATGCTTTATCAGCAATCCTTGTTTCAAGAAAAACACCACATTTCAAAAACAGTTGTCATTGGGACGGAAAGTGAGGTGAAATGTTCTGAACAGGGGCACAGACAGCAAAACAAATGTTACAGGGGTGATAACCCTTACCTATGTTTTCCAAAAAGTTTAAAAATAGATTTTTGGGCTGGAGCTACACTTAAACAATGTACCTGTTCAAAATTACAAACACATTCTACATAAGAACAAACCTACAGTTCCTGTCTTGTATGCACCGCCTGTATACGGCTGTTCAGAGTATATAGGGCCTTTTTTATTTTATGTGCGGGGTTCCCCTTAATATCCATACAAGACCCAAAGGGGCTGGTAATGGGCTGGGGTGGGGGGGGGGGGGTCATGGGGTAGCTATGCCATTTTTCTTAAAGATTTTCATCCATATTACCGGGACCAGACATTACATTAAAGCCGCAAGCAGTTTTAAATGGCTTTTTTTTCCTTTAGAAGTGTCATTTTGTGCAGGGACAGTTCTAAACACGGGAAACACGTGGCACTTCACAGGCATACTTTAGACACCCCCCAGGTACGATATTTAAAGGAATATTTGACTTTTTTTTTCACTTTATGCATCATTAAAATGACTGCTCCCGAAAAACGACCGTTTTTAAAACTTCTTTTTGCATTGATACATGTCCCCTGGTGCACAACCCGGGTTCCCAAACCCTTTTTAGGACAATAACATGCATAATAGTTGTTATAATTAGCACTTTAGAATTCGAACGTTCGCATCCATTGTATTTAATAGGGTTCTAATGTTCGTACGAACTTTCGGTCCGTTCGCGGGTTCTGGTGCGAACCGAACCCGGGGGTGTTCGGCTCATCACTATTGACTAGTAATAGTAATTAAAAAATATAATTATTACTAGTCATACAATAGAATTCATCTATAGCTTGTAGGCGGAACATTCGACCGGAAATGTACGATTGCAGCGTCGTACAGTTTCGCTGCTCCGTCGAATCTTCTTTGAACATTCGACAGACACCATAAGCCTTCAATGACAGATTCAACCTTAATTAATTCAGATTTTCGGACGAATGCAATTTCTAACGAAAAACGAAATAAATAAAAATGAATTTCGGGAGTAACTAAATAAATTTATTTTTCTAACGAAAACGAAATTCCGAAACGAAATATTTCAGTGTGCACATGTCTAATAATGCCTAGCTATTCTATGCAATGCCTAAGTAAAGTATATAGAAAATTTACAATAATAACAAAATGTCATACTTTGACAAAAAAAGTCACACATTCTATATATTACCTAGGCATTCTTTAGAATGCAATTAACACATTTCCGGTAACATATACAACATGCCAATAAAAATGGCAGTATCGTGAGTACTTTACACTTTGCCAGTTTACCTTCTGGCATTGCATAGAATGCCTAGGAAATGTGTATTTTTCATACTTTGATGTACCATTTTTACCATTCTTTATATTGCCTAGGAATTTTATAGAATGCCTAACTTCAAACATACTTTTCCTAGGCATTCTATACACCATGACAATAAAAATGTCAGTTTCTGGACTATTTTATACTTTGCTGGTGTGCCTTCTGGCATTGCATTAAATTCCTAGGAAATTTATGAATTTTTAAGCATCACATGTTTGCAATTCTTTAGATTTCCTAGACATTTTATAGAATGCAGTATTTTATACTTTGCGGGTAACATATATAAAGTATAGGATGGCAGCTGAAAGCAGAAGACATGTAGGCAGGGCCAGTTGATTGGTACCCGAGATGGAGTAAAGGCACACAGAGACAAAGGAAGGTGGCACAATTATTATTGGGTAAAGTAGAAGTAACAATTGACAGGTGGAAGACAACAACAAAGTGCTCACTTTACAAATACTATGGTAATGAGTCTCAATATTACAGGCAACCCAGGTATAACAGCTCTTAGCAATGTTAGTGGTACTTTAACACAATCTTTGTACTTGAGAGGACACTCTGGTAGGCTACGTTACGGAAACAGCATCTGAGAAAGGGGGTGGTTGATAGGCAAAACAGCAGTCCAGGTGCCTTTAGTAACCAGATAGGAAGGTCATCATCCCAAATCTCTAGGGTTCCGAGGTGGCTGAGCAAGGCATAGTATCCCTGCACTATCTCTACACAATGGGAGCCTCTCCCTGATGGTAAGATCACTGCCCCTAGCCAGCAGAGATTCTTTCCCTACACTGTCTTTTTCAGAAATGCCAACTGCAGTGCGGCAGTGATATTTATTAGCATTGCCCTCACTAAAGATGGCAGGGGAGGTTTCTCAGTGCAGCAGCGTCCAATCAGACGGCTGCTTCCCTGATGACACCTAGGAACAAAAGCTTCTCTCAACTTCTGTTTCCTTTGCTCTGCAGCTGATGGAACAGAGGATAGTCTGAACTGCATCTGCCCACACAGAGGCCCCAAGTTCTGGTGGCCAGTAGCACAGTTGAACCTGGATTATGTTATCCTGTGTAAATCAGACCAAAGAGAACATGGGGTCCTCACAGAGGTCAATTTTGGTGCTGGAGACCCTAGAGTGAGTAATAGCACTCACCTTCCAAATACAGTAATTTATTATATGAGTATTATATGTACCGTATTTATCGGCGTATAACACGCACCGGCGTATAACACGCACCCCAAGTTTAGGAGGAAATTTTAGGGAAAAAAACTTTTAGCAGGGAAGTTTAAGGAAAAATAACTTACATTTAAATGCAGCCTTGTCAGTGTCCATTGCAGCCTTGTCAGTGTCCATTGCAGCCTTGTCACAGTGCAGCCTTGTCAGTGTCCATTGCAGCCTTGTCACAGTGCAGCCTTGTCAGTGTCCATTGCAGCCTTGTCACAGTGCAGCCTTGTCAGTGTCCATTGCAGCCTTGCCCCAGAGTCCATTTCAGCCTTGCCCCAGAGTCGCCGTGCAGCCTTGCCCCAGAGTCGCCGTGCAGCCTTGCCCCCAGTGTCGCCGTGCAGCCTTGCCCCCAGTGTCGCCGTGCAGCCTTGCCCCCAGTGTCGCCGTGCATCATTTTAAAATTGGCGCCGAGACTGTGCGAACGCCGGGGACGCAGGGGACGCAGGGACTGGGCGGAGCCGCCGCCGAGATACACATAGCCGAGTGTACTCGGCTATACTCGGCTTTTCTCGGCTCCGCTCACAGTCACGCCGAGTCCCGCCCTATGATGGACATAACACAGGTCCAATGGCGGGACTGGGCGTGACTGTGAGCGGAGCCGAGAAAAGCCGAGTATAGCCGAGTACATTCGGCTATGTGTATCTCGCTCCGCTCCGCTCACAGTCAGCGGAGACAGCTCAGGGATGACAGTATCGGCGTATAACACGCACCCACGATTTTCCCCTGATTTTCAGGGGAAAAAAGTGCGTGTTATACGCCGATAAATACGGTAATTATAGACTAGAATCACCTACGGAAGATAACACGTCTGCATAAATTCCAATAAAGATTAATTATGAAATAAAGCAAAACATTTCTGAAATGTTTTATGTTTTTACGATTGGGTTTCAAGGAGGGCTGTTACTGATTAAACATTTTGTGTTCGATTAATCGTTTTTTTTTTTAATCGACTAATTTCGATAAATTATAACGCACATACAGATCCAACTACTTTTAGCTAATCTCCTTGCAGGCTGATTCACAGTGCAGCTACCAACCATTGAAAAAATGGATAGCAGGATACAAAAAACACACAAAGGCAGCGCTCGGTGAGAATAGCGTTAAAACTTTTATAGTCTTCAAGTAGGTAACAAAGGAAAATATTGCACTGGAGATAAAATCGATGTAGCTACATAAACTGTAAAAATGGTGTGAGTAATACCAAATGGTAGCAAAAGCAGTCATAAAAACATGTAGCTAAGTATGATACTGGTATAAAAATGTGTACAACGATACCACTGCTGAATCCAGATGAGGAGGGGTTAACATCAGTCCGTCGGCATGTAGATGTCCCGTGAAGGGAACTATCACAACTCCCAGTGGATGGCTGTAGAATCCCAGGTTGCTAGATGGAAGTTGTAACTGCACCCAAGTATGAAAGGGGTTAACGCCGTTTAGGATATTCCCTCTCTGGACACACATCCACTGCCGATCCTCCACAGTCAGGTGACCGCTTCCCATAGGATTAATCCTTCCAAACATTCGAGACAAACACTCTGTATGAAGTTTCCAACTGGACTGACAATCTTTAATGACAAACTCCCAGTTTTATACACACAGAGAGGAGGTTCTTACATTCTCCTCAGACAATACACCTTTGACCAGACCTAATTTACATGAGCTAATTAACTACAGTGATGACTTAGACACATGACCTTTAGGCTAGCCTCACTGTCTCCCAATACACATCTGACATCTTAGCAGACACAGGTGGGGGCTGGATGTGGTGACATTAGCATCTAACAGTATGTGTCCCAACATCATGAAGGAGTCACTTTTCAGTTAACCTGTTGAGTTCATAATCAAACAGTAAATAGTTCTTTACAGATATCCTGGGGAATATTGTGGAAAAATATCACTGTCCCATTTTAAAGCAATCCAAGACATATTCTTAATGTCCATTATTTTCTTGCTCACCCTGTGCCCAAAGTGACCCCTATCACACATCTCCCCTTACGGCAGGAGACTAACACAGGAGGAGACCCCAGACGGGTTGACTCCAAAGTTAGTCCATAGTTCCATTCCTCTAATGCCTGGACAACCCATCAGCATGGCTGTTTTGCTTATCGGGTCAGTAGCTGATGGTGACGTTGTAAGGTTGCAGGGCGAATAATGGAATTCAGTTCTGGAACAGTCACTTGCTTTGCTCTCTCAATGGCTCCCAAAACTTGTTGCTGATGCTCTTGGGAGAGGTAAGGCAGAACCTAGGCACAAATCCCATTTAACCTTTTGACAATTTCAGCCTGTTTGTGCATTTCAATGTTCAAGCCATGGGACATCTCATATTACATGACGTAGTGTCGTTGCATCTCCGATTTCTCCCTGGCCAACTTTTCCCTTTCCAATTCTAGACTGTGATATTTTCCCTGATCTAAGGTACATGTTGGGGAAGATAGTCTTACCCAGTTCTCAGCCGTAAGCGGGCCGGTTCCAGCAGCATGGGTCTGGGCACAGGTAGTCACTGGGTTGGATTCAGCGGGGCCCATCGCGGCGTAAGCAGAAACAAGGGGGGCCAAATCATTCCCCAGTAGTACATCCGCTGGCAAATCCTTCATCACCCCCACATTCACGTGTCTCGAACCAACCCCCCAATCCAGGTGAACACGGGCAACGGGTAGCCGGAAGATGGTACCTCCCGCTACTCTTACGGCTACAGTGTCTCTGGTGTGTTGGCTCTCTGGGATGAGGTTCTTCTGTAGTAGGGTCATGGTAGCTCCACTATCACGTAGGCCATTGGCTACTGTTCCATTGACCCAGGCAGTCTGCCTGTGTTGTTGCCTGTTGTCCCGGTTAGCTGCTTGTATTGGATCAGCCTCGTGCAGGACGCCCCAATGTTCTTCCTCCTCAACGCAGTGGGCCGCAGGCATGGATGTGCGGGGGCTCCCCCTTGCTGGCTGTCTCCATGACTGGGACTGGATGGCTGGATTCAACGGACAGTCTGGCTTTTTGTGCCCTAGCTGTTTACATCTGAAACACCTGATGGGTTGTGAGTAGTCCTGGGAGTTGAACCTGGGCTGCTGAGGATAAGTGGCCGCTGGAGGTGGTGCTGAAGTTGGGTTAGAGGCTGGTAAACTGGGCCGAGATAGTGGATAGCGCTCGCTTCCGCCTGACCTTCGAGAGTCCAGATATTCATCGGCCAACGTAGCCGCTTGCTGTACAGTCCGTGGTCGCTTATCTCGCACCCAATCCCATAATACCGGAGGGGTGTGGTTAAAGAACTGTTCTAGGAGTACTAGCTGGGTGATGTCCTCTATGGGATGAGCGCGGCTTCCCTGAAACCAGCCCTTAAGGTTTCGCTGCAGACGATGTGCCCACTCCACGTATGTTATGTGGGTTTGTTTCCGGGATTCTCAAAACTTAATCCGGCTGGCTTCAGGTGTAATGGCAAATCGGGCTAGCAGAGCTTCTTTTACCCGGTCATAGTCTTTTGCGTCCTCATCCTCCAGGGCCCGATATGCATCCGCCGCTCTGCCAGTTAAATTACTTGCCAGTAAGGCGACCCAATCTTGGGGCAGTACTTTGTGTATCTGGCATAGTCTCTCAAAGTCCTGCAGGAACGCTTCAATTTCCTCCTTTCCTTCCTTAAATAGTTTGAACGCCCGAAAGGGCAACTTACGGACAGGCGCTGCATCTTTAGGCGTTGTCTCCAATTGCCGTATTTCCGCCATTCTCCGCTCATGTTGCCGCTCTAGTTCTCTCTCTTGTCGCTCCAGTTCTCTCTCTTGTCGCTCATCCTGCAGCTGGATGTCTTTAATGGCTTCCTGTATGGCGGTCTCTGATGGGTTAGCACCATATAATGCCAACCGCTGTCAAACTCGTTGCTGAAACAAGTCTTCAACTGACCGGGGTCCTGCATCACCATCCCTCTGATCCATCTCGGCTAGCTCCCTGATCAAGGTGGCCTTGTTCTTTGTCCCACCGGTCCCTCCACGGCTCTCAAGTAAGTCTTTCAGCGTGGCTTTCCTGCAGGCTGCATAGCTGGTCATTCACTGTGGTGGTTTGGAGTGTCCCAGTAACTGGAGGGAAAATCCCACCGCTGCCAACCAATGTAACTGCACCCCAAGTATGAAAGGGGTTAACCCCGTATAGGATATTCCCTCTCTGGACACACATCCACTGCCAATCCTTCACAGTCAGGCGACCGCTTCCCATAGGATTAATCCTTCCAAACATACGAGACAAACACTCTTTATGAAGTTTCCAACTGGACTGACAATCTTTAATGACAAACTCCCAGTTTTATACACACAGAGAGGAGGTTCTTACATCTCCTCAGACAATACACCTTTGACCAGACCTAATTTACATGAGCTAATTAACTACAGTGATGACTCAGACACATGACCTTTAGGCTAGCCTCACTGTCTCCCAATACACATCTGACATCTTAGCAGACACAGGTGGGGGCTGGATGTGGTGACATTAGCATCTAACAGTATGTGTCCCAACATCATGAAGGAGTCACTTTTCAGTTAACCTGTTGAGTTCATAATCAAACAGTAAATAGTTCTTTACAGATATCCTGGGGAATATTGTGGAAAAATATCACTGTCCCATTTTAAAGCAATCCAAGACATATTTTTAATGTCCATTATTTTCTTGCTCACCCTGTGCCCAAAGTGACCCCTGTCATAGA
Organism: Rana muscosa; assembly: GCA_029206835.1. Lineage (NCBI taxonomy): Eukaryota > Metazoa > Chordata > Amphibia > Anura > Ranidae > Rana > Rana muscosa. Next base: position 481,274,933 of record CM055117.1, on the reverse strand, counting down.
AGTGATAATGGGAAGTGTAACAGTAATTGCGTGTGGCAGATAGTAAGGTCCCGCCAGCATGCAGCTATGAAGGCACAGCAAAGGAGCCCTTCAGATGGACACGGCAAGCCCCGCCGGTGTCTGTGACGTCACCGGATCTCCGACGGAACTCCCTGAAGACCCGGAAGCCGGCGGAGAGGTGAGTACCGATCAAAAGAATTTTGATCGATCAAAAACATTAATCGATTAATCGAGGAATTAATAGTTAATTTCCACAGCCCTAGTTTCAAGGCATGGCTAGTTTTCACGGACATAGCCAGGCTGCTGAGAAAAACAACATTTTTCAACTACACACATTCATTTAGGATGACATATTATACAAAAATAACTATTTTAAAGAAAGCACTTAAATATAAAATGTGGTGTGTTTTGTATGCTTTTCCACAACCATTTACTTCAGTAAAAACTATATTTACATATGTGCACATACTTTCATGATGATGTTTTAGTGCGATCATCCATTTAATACATTTTCTGTTTCATGTCTGAGCACTTCAAGTATTTCCTGCCAAGATCTATTTAAGTAGAACTCCAGGCTAGAGTATAAAATGCATTAGCCTAAAGGCGATTTTACTAGTGTACACAATATTACTTGTTTTCCACATTTCATTGTTAAGAAGACAGGGAGATAAAATACAAAAAGAAACAAGAGACAAAGAAAGGAGAAGAGAACAATATACCAGATGATGTTATTAACCATTTTGATCCTAGAACCTTTTCCTCCCTACACTCCCTTTAAATGCCAGAATGATTTCTTTCAGAAATGTCTCAGTTCCAAACTGTATACCTTTTAGCATCCCTTATGTATTTCTTGTTTGAGTCAGATAGGGTTTTAATTTGGTAGCAGAGTGGATAAATATATTTTTATTTCCTTGGTTTTAATAGGAAAGCACTAGAGAAAAATTAGAAAAATTTATTTTCTTAGCCAGTCCTAGATACTTACTGTTGAATTCTTCAAATTAAAAGGATATCACATAATTGTGATTTTTATGTAATGTAGTAGAGTGGCAAAGCTCAAAGTGAGCATTTGTGTTCTAATTTTGAAGAGCTTTATTTCCGTTTGTGTAAATTACAAGCAAGAAATTATGACAAGATCAAGTCAGGTTCGCATGGACACAGTTTAGCATGACAGTGAAAAGCTAGAAATCACCTAAACGTGGAATTACACTATGCTCGCTTCTTAAGTATTTGATGCTTACAAGGTACATGCAAATGTCATCCACATCTTTGGACACAATTCTTGGGATCTGGAGATTAATCTGGGAAGGAAATATTTTAAATGACATTGTAGTGGCTTGGGCAGGCAAATTTCCTCCAACATGATTGTTAGCATAGGGAGAATAATCTGGGAAGTGAATACTGTATTTCCTAATTAAAAAACGTAAATATAAATATATACCCGGTATCTCTTATATGATGGATACCGTGTTATGTTTAATTTGTGCTGAAGACAAGTGGACTTTTGTGTTTGTGTTGCTGAAGTTAAGCTATATACGTTTGTTGCGTGAAGCTCCGTTTTTGTTTGCCTAAAGGAAAAAAAATATTGGCCCCCTTGCTCACCGGGGCATCTGTCTGCTGATCCCCACTGAGCAGACGGATGACAGGTCCGTGTCCACTCTGCTGATGACGAGCGGACATGGACACAGCCAGCTGTTTTTTCACTTCCTGTCTGTTCCCATCCGACTATCATTCGATCCGATAGACCAGAGGTCTCCAAACTGTGGCCCGAGGACCAGATGTGGCCCTTTGCTAGCCTTTTTCTGTCTCTTTGGGCAATATTCCTTCCACTGATATGAGGCACTATTCCTCCCACTGACACCAACAAGGGGGTACTATTTCTTCCCCTGATAACAATGATGGGATACTATTACTCCTACTAATAGGGGCACTATTCCTCCAACTACTGACCACAAACTCTCACCGATGCTGGGCCTAGGACATTTTCTGCCCCCGCTGATCCTCCTAAAGTCTGAAGGACAATAAACTGGACCATTGTTTGAAAAGTTTGGAGACCCGTTCTCCATCCCTCTGTTTTTGGTGGACTGCATCGAATCGGATGCAGACGTGTGTGAACAGACACATGTCTGTTTACAGCTGCCTCCCTATAGAGAATAATGGGTGGTTTGATCGGGTCTGCCTGAAAAACAGACAGGCGGACCCAATCATATAGTTACATAGTAGGTGAGATTGAAAAAAGACACAAGTCCATCAAGTCCAACCTATGTGTGAAAGGTCCGCTCCCGTGAAAGGGGCCTTTATGTTCATGAAAAACGGCTGTGCATATGATTCTAAAGCATTATCACTGTAGCAAATATGTAGTACAGTACCTTGCAAAAGTGAGCACACCCCTCACATTTTTGTAAATATTTTATTATATATTTTCAAGTGACAACACTGAAGAAATTACACTTTGCTACAATGTAAAGTAGTGAGTGTACAGCTTGTATAACCATGTAAATTTGCTGTCCCCTCAAAATAACTCAACACACAGCCATTAATGTCCAAACCGCTGGCATCAAAAGTGAGTACACCCTTAAGTGAAAATGTCCAAATTGGGCCCAATTAGCCATTTTCCCTCCCCGGTGTCATGTGACTCGTTAGTATTACAAGGTCTCAGGTGTGAATGGGGAGCAGGTGTGTTAAATTTGGTGTTATCATTCTTACTCTCTTATATTGGTCACCGGAAGTTCAACATGGCACCTCATGGCAAGGAACTCTCTGAGGATCTGAAAAAAAGAATTGTTGCTCTACATAAAGATAGCCTAGGCTATAAGAAGATTGTCAAGACCCTGAAACTGAGCTGCAGCACGGTGGCCAAGACTATACAGTGAGATGAGACCAAGATAAACTTATTTGGTTCAGATGGTGTCAAGCGTGTGTGGCAGCAACCAGGTGAGGAGTACAAAGACAAGTGTGTTTTGCCTACAGTCGAACATGGTGGTTGGAGTGTCATGGTCTGGGGCTGCATGAGTGCTGCCAGGACTGGGGAGCTACAGTTCATTGACGGGACTATGAATGTCAACATGTATTGTGACATACTAAAGCAGACCATGATCCCCTCCCTTCGGAGACTTGGCCGCAGGACAGTATTCCAACATAATAATAATAACCCCAAACACACCTCCAAGACGACCACTGTCTTGCTAAAGAAGCTGAGGGTAAAGGTGATGGACTGGACAAGCATGTCTCCAGACCTAAACCCTATTAAGCATCTGTGGGGCATCCTCAAACAGAAGGTGGAGGAGTGCAAGGTCTCTAACATCCACTAGCTCCGTGATGTTGTCATGGAGGAGTGGAAGGGGACTCCATTGGCAACATGTTAAGCTCTGGTGAACTCCATGGCCACACAGAATATTGACACTTTGGACCCAATTTAGACATTTTCACTTAGGGGTGTACTCACGTTTGTTACCAGTGGTTTAGACATTAATGGCTGTGTGTTTAGTTATTTTGAGGGGACAGCAAATTTACACGGTTATAGAAGCTGTACACTCACTACTTTACAGTGTAGTAAAGTGTAATTTCTTTAGTGTTGTTACATGAAAAGATATCATAAAATATTTACAAAAATGTGAGGGGTGTACTTACTTTTGTGAGATACTGTATATAGATATTTTGGACATCCATCCGATTCCATTGGTCTCTCTCCATCGGAAGTCCATAAGGCCAATTTTAGGAAGTACTTTATCAGTTTAGTACTCTAAATATTCAGCTACCCTAATCTCTCCTCAGCTACCCTTACTCCATCTATTTAACAGCCCTTTGTTCCCTCCTGGTATGGAGATTAGGTATGACTTCAGATGGTGAATATCTAGTGGATTCTACACAGTTTATTCAATGTTGAATGACCGTAGGGTTGCTACATTTAATCGAATTCCAGAAAGTCATCAAGGCCCTAGGAAGGAATTATTTTGCTACATACAAATAAGACACTTCCCCATCTCCTTAACCACTTGCCTACTGGGCACTTTGACCCCCTTCCTGCCCAGGCCAGTTTTCCGCTTTCAGCGCTGTCACACTTTGAATGACAAATTGAATGACATTTTTTATCATTTTATTTCACACAAATAGAGCTTTCTTTTTGTGGTATTTAATCACCACTGGGGTTTTTTTTTTTTTGCTAAACATACGCAAAAAGACCGAAAAAAAAAAAAAAAAAAACTGTTTTCATAGTTTGTTATAAAATTTTGCAAACAGATAATTTTTCTCCTTCACTAATTTGCGCTGATGAGGCTGCAGTGATGGGCACTGATAGGCTGCACTGATGGGGCGGCACTGATGAGGCAGCACTTATGGGCACTGATGAGGCGACACTTATAAGTGGCACTGAAGGGCACTGGTGGGCACTGATATTTTGTAAATATTTACAAAAATGTGAGGGGTGTACTCACTTGTGAGATACTGTATATATATATTTATATATATATATATATATATATATATATATATATAAAAAATTCACACATATTTTTCTTTATGAGGGTGAAAGAACACTCAATCTGCAACAATTAACATTGATTTATTTCTGCCTACAAAAGGAGGAAGGACAGAGTTGGATCAACTGGATAAAGAGATGCCATGATGTCATAAGTGTCAGGTGCCTGGTCACTCCTTGCACTATTTAGTACCCTCTACTGGTGGAAGAAAGCCAAGGACACAACAGAGGAGCAGGCATCCGACATACCCGTGTGTCATATGGAGAACATTTTTCTGTCAGCGATAGAGAACAAAGATCAGCACTGGATGCAGGAAAGGTGAGTATTAACGGTTTTTCTTAACAGGGACTCCTTTATGTAACTTTTAAAAAAAGTAACAGTAGCGTCATAAAATATTTAAAGTCACTTCAAGGAATGTCATGGTAACTGCTAGGTCACTTCAAATTTGACAAATAATGACATTTAACTAATCACTTCCATAAAACTAAACACAAGTCAAAGATTTTGTGTGATTGCATTATCTGTATCCTATTTTCTCTTATTTCCTGTCTACAAGAACTAACACAGAGACACAGACATCAAGGTTTAATGCACATGGACGCCCGCAGGCATTCAACATAAGTTATGGGTGCATTTCCATGCCTGGGAGAGTACAGATGTCAATAGTTATAAAGGACTTACACTAGCTATACTTGTGTATACTGTATGCTCGCATGTGCATGGGCAAAAAATTCCTGAATGTGGCTATTGCACATTCTGTGATTTTAGCCCATACATGGGTTTATGTAAGCACGGTTTATAAACGCATAAAGCTAGCGTACAGCCATTCAATACTGGCTATTAGGGATGAACTTCGAGTTCGAGTCCAACCTATGTTCGACTCGAACATCGCCTGTTTGGCTGTTCGTCGAATTTTCTAAAATTATGGGCAGTTAGCGCCAAATTCGAGTGGCACGTCACGGCCAATAATTCACTGCGGCATCGCATTGCATTGCTGGCTGATGATTGGCCAAGCATGCACTATGACACGCATGCTTTGGCCAATCACAGCGCGGAAAAAATTGAGAAACATAATTGGCCAAAGCCAGAGGGCTTTGGCCAATTATGTCTCAGGGGGTTTAGTACACGCCCCACACTATATAAGGCTGCTTGTGTGGCATTATATTTCACTGTAATTTGAGGTGCAGCTTATATATAGCAAATATTTAGTATATTAATTGGTGCAGGCTCCATTTAAATCATGCTTGTGTGGCAGCCTTGTGTACTGTGTTGCAAGTTGGTTAAAGGAAAGAGACAGAGAGAGAGACAGTGTAATTTGATTTGAGTTAGATAGTCAGTTAGCTGCAGTTACAGTGTGTAGAGGATATATATGCATCCTAGGTGTTGTATATATATTTACACACTGTATTCAGTTTAGCTAAATCCGTTCCTGTTATTCTCTATACTGACAGGCAGGCAGGTGATTGTGCTAGCTGCAATGTTTAACTTAGTGTACTGTGTCCTTTGCACAGTGTGCACCAAAAGCTTACCTCAATACAATTGCTGGTGTTTTGATACAAATACAGGCAGGGAGCTGCAGTATTTTGCTTTAGTGTCCTTTGCACAGTGTGCACCAAAAGCTTACCTGAATACAATTGCTGGTGTTCTGATTCAAATACAGGCAGGGAGATGCTGTATTTTGCTTTAGTGTCCACCAAAAGCTTACCTGAATACAATTGCTGGTGTTCTGATACAAATACAGGCAGGGAGCTGCAATATTTTGCTTTAGTGTCCTTTGCACAGTGTGCACCAAAAGCTTACCTGAATACAATTGCTGGTGTTCTGATACAGCATCTCCCTGCCTGTATTTGTATCAGAACACCAGCAATTGTATTCAGGTAAGCTTTTGGTGCACACTGTGCAAAGGACACTAAAGCAAATTACTGCATCTCCCTGCCTGTATTTGTATCAGAACACCAGCAATTGTATTCAGGTAAGCTTTTGGTGCACACTGTGCAAAGGACACTAAAGCAAAATACTGCATCTCCCTGCCTGTATTTGTATTTTGCTTTAGTGTCATTTGCACAGTGTGCACCAAAAGCTTACCTGAATAAAATTGCTGGTGTTCTGATACAAATACAGGCAGGGGGCTGCAGTATTTTGCTTTAGTGTCCTTTGCACAGTGTGCACCAAAAGCTTACCTGAATACAATTGCTGGTGTTCTCATACTAATACCACAGGCAGGGAGTTCAAAATTACAAACAGATTCTATGTAACAACAAACCTACAGTCCCTGTCTTGTTTGCACCGCCTGTATACTGCTGTTCAGAGTATATAGGGCTTGGGGGCCCCAAGCCTTTCCTTTTTTTAATTTGGTTGCAGGATTCCCCTTAATATTCATACAAGACCCAAAGGTGCTGGTAATGGGCTGGGGGGGGGGGGGGGGGGAACACATGCCATTTTTCTCAATGATTTTCATCCATATTGCCAGGACCATACATTATATTAAAGCCGCAAGCAGTTTTAAATGACTTTTTTTCCTTTAGAAATTTAATTTTGTGCAGGGACAGTTCTAAACACGGGAACCAAGTGCCACTTCACAGGCATACTAAAGACACCACCCAGGTACGATATTTAAATGAATATTTCGCTTTTTTTCACTTTATGCATCATTAAAATCACTGCTACCGAAAAAACGTCCGTTTTTAAAACTTATTTTTGCATTGATACATGTTCCCTGGGGCAGGACCCGGATCCCCAAACCCTTTTTAGGACAATAACTTGCATATTAGCCTTTAAAATTAGCACTTTTGATTTCAAACGTTCGAGTCCCATAGACTTTAATAGGGTTCTAAAGTTTGCGCAAACTTTCGGTCCGTTCGAAGGTTCTGGTGCAAACCGAACCGGGGGGTGTTCGGCTCATCCCTACTTGCTATACATTAGCTTAAAGGGGTTGAAAAGTCAGAAGGTTTTTTTTTATCTTGATGCATTCTATTCATTAAGATAAAAAGCCTTCTGTGTGCAGCAGCCCCCCCCCCCTCAGCCCCCTTAATACTTACCTAAGGTTCCTTCTCTGTCCAGCGATGTCCACAAATGTGTGTCAGCCATCTGAGATTCTGCCTCCTGATTGGCTGAGACACAGCAGTTGCGCCATTGGCTGTCACTGCTGTCAATCAAAGTCAGCTAGCTAATCAAGGGAGAGAGGGGGCGGGGCCATGCTGGGCTCCATGTCTGAATGGACACACAGAGCTGTGACTCAGCTCGGGTGCCCCCATAACAAGCTGCTTGCTGTGGGAGTACTGAACAGGAGGGAGGGACCAGGATCACCGAAGAGAGACCCGAGAAGAGGAGGATTTGGGTTGCTCTGTGCAAATCCACTGCAACAGAGCAGGTAAGTATAACATGTTTGTTATTTTTATAGGAAAAAAATGACTTTACAATCACTTTAAGTAGCAACTGACTGGCGGTGTCATGGAAGTTAGCAGACCAGACTGTGTGGACTGCACAGAGGAAACCAAAAACGCATGTAAGTGAAAATATAATAATTATTTAAGTAAGTAAATATGAATACAACCACCTCAAATAAACACAGTGCAATAACCAACCCTAAAACAAAGACCCACAGATAACAATAGACATATATGTACAATAATGGGAGATACCGTAATCGTAAACAAGCCAGGCTGAGGTCATACACAAGGAGATCAGAAGATAGGTAAGGACGGGAGATCAACAGGAACAGGGAGAGAACGGATGGATAGGCCACAGAGCAGGGGGAAAGGTATCCAAGGTAATGGGGAAGCAGGAGGGACAGAACCAGGAGGGACAGAACCAGGATGGTCTCGGGATAGGGATCAGGTCGGATCAGATCGGGTCACATACAGGCTCAGAAGTCAGGATCGCAGGGTCAAGGGCAGGGAGAGAGATACCAAAGCAAACATGTGAGGGCTTGCCGGGTATTTAGGTATCTGCCAGTGATTAGGCTAGGTGACACCTGTCCGCAGGAAGAGCAGTCCGCTCCACACTGCCAGGATCCATCCGCTGGTGGAGACCAGTACTGCGTCCCAAAGATGATATAACACCAGCAGGGAGAAGTTCTCCTGACAGTTCCAAACTGCCAGGAGACACCTGCTGGTGGACCACAGTACTGCAAGCCAAATAATAAATATTACCAGCGGATGGAACCTTTCCTGACAGGCGGCCACAAAAATCAGAAGAAACATTTTTTATATGTTATAACATTTGTTATAAGCACATTGTTATATGGTTGCTATTAGTGGTGCAACGGATCAGTGGTGATCCGTGATCCGAACGGGTCACCCTGTTTGGATCGGATCACCACGCGATCCGCGGAGCGCTCCGGAGCCTCGGCCATAGGAAAGGCCGCGGCTTCGGCCTAGCTCTGGAGCGGCGGCCATCTTGGTACAGCCGGCAGCAGCCGCTGTAGTGACGTTTCGCCGCAATCTTGCTCCACCCCACACTCCTGCACAGTAATGATAGAGAAGGGGCCAAGCGGACATCTTGTTACACCCAACGGAGTTTTAGATTTCAGTTCATTTCAACACAAAACTGAGCTTATCAGCTTTAATACATTATTTGGATATCCATCGGACTGTTTACATGTTAAATTTTTGCTAATGTGACGGAACACCTCTGATTTTCACATTTAACATTTAGTTAAATGTGAAAATCAGAGGTGTTCTGTCACATTAGCAAGCATGTAAGGTTTGCTGCTGCTTTTAAAATTTAACATGTAAAGAGTCTGTCGGATTTACAAATACTGTATTTAAGCATATAAGCGCCGTTTTCTGTTGAAAATAACTGAAATCTAAAACTCCGGTGGGTGTAACAAGATTGTCTTTTTTTTTTTTTTTGCTGATCCGAAAAATGATCTGATCCGTGACTCTGATCTGAGGATCGATCCGATCCGTGAGTTTTTTGATCCGTTAGTTAGAACCCCTAGTTGCTATGTTAGAAATTGTATTTGTATACAGCTCTGTTTTTTATTGGAATTGAAGGATGATCATCACATGACATTCTCTATGTGTTCTTACTGGAAAGTAAGAACACATAAATATACCATAATTATAGCCCCAATTTTTCATACACTGTTTTCTATGATTTGAAAGGGATGAGGACCCTTATGCCCTGTACACACGATAGGATTTTCCGTCAAAAAAAGTTGGATGTGGTCAGGAGATGGTGGTGTAAGGTCAGACACAAATGGAGCTCCTAATACCCTCCAGCTGAGCGGCCGGTAATGCTGTAGCTTATCCCAGTATGAGCACCAGAGGACGGGGAAAGGAGAAGCGTACTCAGAGAGCAGCAAAATCCCGTTCAGACATTGCTACCATAGAGAGCTATTTCCCGGGTACAAGATCTGCTGTTGCACAGAGCCGAGCAAAAGAAACCCAGAGCATTATCCACATAGAACCAGCTATGACGGCTCCTCTGGTTCCGGTTTCTTTGGCGGCGGTGGAAACCTCCGTCCGTCCCCCCCTTCAGCTGAGCCTGCAGGAGAAGCAGGCGATTAGACCATCTATGCCGGGGGAGGGGGACATTAGAGCTCTCATCCAGGCTCTACCAACCAGAGCAGATATGGAGGCGCTTCCCACTCGAGATGATATGGAGGCACTAATCCTCCGGGTGGAGGAAGCACATCGCAGAGATATACAAACTATCCGAACGGAGGTAGAAGCGCTTACAGAGAGGGTCTCTATAGGTGAAAGATTATCAACTAACCTGGAGAAAAGAGTATCCCAGTTGGAGCAGACGCAAGATCTACAAGCCCTACAAGTCTCACTATCACAATTACATTTGGAACAGCTTGAAGATCAGAGTCGCCACAATAATCTACGGCTGAGGGGAATCCCAGAGGAGACAGGTCAGGAGTCATTACAATCTGTGGTTTTGACAATTTGCCTCTACGGAGGTAGAAGCGCTTACAGAGAGGGTCTCTATAGGTGAAAGATTATCAACTAACCTGGAGAAAAGAGTATCCCAGTTGGAGCAGACGCAAGATCTACAAGCCCTACAAGTCTCACTATCACAATTACATTTGGAACAGCTTGAAGATCAGAGTCGCCACAATAATCTACGGCTGAGGGGAATCCCAGAGGAGACAGGTCAGGAGTCATTACAATCTGTGGTTTTGACAATTTGCCAGCAATTAGCTGTCTCAGTGACCCCAGCAGAATTGGAGTTTGAAAGGGTACATAGAGCCCTGGGACCTCGCTCTAAAGACCTAAAAAGACCCAGAGATGTTATATGTCGCTTGTTACACTACCCCCACAGGGAGATGATCCTCCGTGGGGCATGGGAAGCAGGAGACATTGACTTTAAGGGAACCCCAGTAAAAATATTAGCTGACTTATCCAGGGCTACATTGCAACGGAGAGCATTATTGCGCCCATTATTGGATAAGATCAGGCAAAAGGGATATACATATAGATGGGGATTTCCGATTGCATTAACTGTGAAGAAGGGTCCTGCTTCCTTTTTTATATCTAGCCCCACGGACTTACCAGGACTGTTTGTTTTCCTGGAGATGGACGCTATCCCGATCCCCAACTGGTTAAAACCTATACCGGGCCCAATACGGCGAGGTATTACTGACATTGGGAGGACACCGCCGATATCCCAAGCAGATGAGGAATAAGAGGGACCCTAAGAGATCTGGGCAGAATACATAATCAGAGAGAGGGATGGAGAGAGTGGGGGGAAAAAAATAAATAAAAAAAAAAGTAATATAGAAAGAGGATACGACGTGGGTAAATTTCCCCCCCCCTCCCCTCCCCTCTTTTTTTTGATAGAGCCCTTTATATTGGAACTTATATTGAAATTGGTAAAACAAATTTTGTTATGTTGGTTATGTTGGTTATGTTGGGGTTAGAGGGAATATATACCCCCAATTAATTAATGTCAGGGACAATTATAGGGAGGTCTAGTCGAATTAAATTAAGGGGAAAAAGGGGTAATACCCCTTCCCCCCCTCCCCCTTTTTTTTTTTTTCAGGGCCCCAAATACCATAAAATAATAATACCATAATATATAACCGGACTAAAGAATTGTGGGGTGGGAAAGGGGAAGAAGGGAACATTATGGTTGATGTGTGTGTTTTTTTTTTTTTTAAGGGGACAATTGATTGATGAATAATTGTGGGGTTTAGGGTGAGATTGTGAGGGAACATGGTGGGTGGTAACTACTGCTATACCGCTACCCATGTTTGGGGTTCCCCCCCTTTTTTTTTTTGTCACTAAATATTATTACAAATAAACCCATGTTATGGGTTCTTTTTTTTTTTTTTTTCTCTCTCACTAAATAGAACACGATTAGCTTCACGTAATGGAGTTGGGAGGGAGGGTAAGTGTGGGAATATATAAAGGGGAGGAGGGGAGGGGAGAAATTGGAGGAGAAAGGGAAGGAATGCACAAAGGGGAGTAGGTGAAATAATGATATATATAAGAACACAAAAATAAATAAATACACACTATATATCTATAGATCTATAAGATCACGAGCAAAAGGGAGGTAATAGGAGAGTGAGAATAAGGACACAATAAGACACAAGGGTTAAGGGTTGAGGGTAAGGGAGTAATGTAGGTAACTAGGAACTACAATTCTACTTGATTAATATATTTGAGAAGAGGGGTAAAAGGGGAATCTAGACACTAGGGGTTTATATTTTTTTTTTTTTTACCCCACCCCCCACATAAGCTGTAGGACAAACATATTATGAGAAAATGATGGGTTATTAAATGGAGAAGAGGCTATATATGGGGTTCTTGAAGGGGAATATTAAAGAGGGAGAATTGGAAGAAGTCCTTTGACATGGTTTATGTTTATCTATGGGAAATGCCAATTCAATATATTTAATTTGTATATTAGTTTATCTTCTTTCTCCTCCAATCTTTACCATGGTATAATGAGTAATTGTGATAATAATGACATGAAAGGTTAGGCTGAGTTAATATAAATATGTATATGTATGTGTGTGTATATGTATATGGGTATATATGGAGGTATATCTATGTATATGTGTATATATCTATATATGAATACATTTTTATTTTTTTTCTATATCTATTGATTTTTGTATATTTGTAAGAGAATCATATTAGGAGGAGAGGGTAGATTACTAAGTAGAGAAAGGGCCAGGCGAGGGGTCACCTTGCTAGAGAATATTAAACAGACAGAATCGGAAGAAGTCCTTTTACATGGAGGAAGTGGGAGAGAAGGATTATATATGTTAATGTTTGAATTTTTATTTCTATTCTCTCCTCTCCCTATTTCCACCATGATATAACAGGCAATAGTAATGAGATGAAATACAGTGCAAAACTGGCATAAAATATATATAATTTGATATTTTTTTTTTTGTTTTGATTAATGCTGGAGGGTAAATAAATTGGGAACCCCATCTCGGAACACTCCCCTAATTAGGCCTGTGCTTACATATTCTGGAGGGGTCCAGTAGTAGGTACCTTCCTTAGGGTAATTAGCTGAGAGGAGGGGATCTCCTCTCAGATTGGGATTAGAGAGTTATTTAACCCCCCCCCTTTTTTTTTTTTCTTTAGGTATTTATTTTTCCCTTCTTTTTCTTTCTTTATATACCCCTTTCTATTCCCAACATGACGTTGGACAGTATTGTAGTGATGTCCCTAAATGCTAAAGGACTTAATATATCTGAGAAGCGACGCATGTTATTTCACGATTTAAAACGTTCCGGTACGGATATAGCGTTTATTCAGGAAACACATTTCAAGACAGATAGGCTTCAATATCTTCAAAATAAATTTTATCCATGGACATATCATTCTATTAACCCGATGGCCAAATCAAAAGGTGTTTCAATAATAATATCTAGCAAAATCCCCTGGCGCTATCAAAGCTCGTTGATAGATCCTACGGGCCAATATGTCTATATTAAGGGACTCTTGGGGAATAAACAGATAACATTGGCAACAATATATACTCCCAATGATAATCAGGCCTCTTTTTTGGAGGAGGTACTGGGGAAACTCCTAGACTTCATGGAGGGACAGTTGATACTCGGTGGAGATTTTAATGTGCCGCTGATACCAGCAGTGGACACCTCCACGGGTACATCGACCATCCCTCCGAGCCAACTGAAACGTATTGCAAAAATGCTACATAAAACTCAATTGATTGACGTCTGGCGATTACAACATACGGGTGAACGAGACTATTAATTTTTTTCTTTTCCGCATAAAATTTATACTAGGATTGACTATTTTTTGGTTCCTCATAATTTCTTGCACGCGGTTCGAACTACATCGATAGGTAATATTACATGGTCAGATCATGCGCCTGTGTTCCTGACATATGATTTGACAGGAACACAGTCGCTTACACATCGTTTTTGGCGACTTAATGAAAGCCTGCTGCAGACTCCGGAAGTTTTGGAGGATGTGACTAAAAAGTTGACATTATACTTCCAGAGGAATGATCTACCGGACTGTGATCCAGGAGTTCTATGGGAGGCACATAAATCAGTTCTGAGAGGTGTCCTTATCAAACATGGAGCTCGTATTAAACGTGAGCGAACGAAACAACTTACTGAATTATTAGATAAACTAGCAGTTGTAGAGGCTAGTCATAAACATGCCCCTAACCAGATGGTAGAAATAGAACTGGCGGCAATTAGAAAACAGATTACAGATTTGTTACAGTTTAAAGCGAAAGCGGCGCTACAGTTCTGGCGCAAGGCGAGTTATGAATCGGGCGACAAATGTGGGAAGGCGCTGGCAAGAAGGGTTAGAGAACAGAAGCTATCAACATATATTCCCCAAGTTGTTAATGGTGACGGACAGAAGATAACTTTACCAGCACAAATTACTCGAGAATTTAAAGAGTTTTATTCATCTTTATATGATTTATCATTAGCTAAACCATCTAGATTGGCCATAGATGAGTATATTCAGGCATCCCAAATGCCCTCCTTATCTTCTGAGATAGCTGCGGAATTAGATACCCCCATTTCTTTACTGGAGCTCCAACAAGCATTGGGAACTATGAAATTAGGGAAAGCGCCTGGCCCCGACGGGTTTACGGTACAATATTACAAAATGCTATTTGGAATATTGGGCCCGCGCCTGATTAATCTATTTAATGCTATTGATTCTGGTTCCTTATTTGCCAGGGATACCTTGGGAGCCCATATTACTTTAATATACAAAGAAGGAAAGGACCCTACCTCTTGCGGCAGTTATAGACCAATCTCACTCTTGAATGTGGATCTTAAATTATACACTAAAGTTCTGGCTACCCGGCTAGCGACCCACTTACAAAAATTAATTCATCTAGATCAAGTAGGATTCATCCCTACACGGGAAGCAAGGGACAGCACTTCCAAAGTGCTGAACCTGATACATGTGACCCAATCCAGGAAAATTCCATGTGTATTGTTAAACACCGATGCGGAGAAGGCATTTGATCGGGTAAACTGGTCATTTATGTTCTCCGTACTTAGACACATTGGACTTGGGGAGGTGATGAGAAGCCGGATAGCCAGAATATATTCAAATCCGACCGCACAGGTCAAGGTAAATGGAGTACTCTCAGAATCCTTTTCAATTAAGAATGGAACCAGGCAGGGGTGTCCTATGTCCCCACTTTTATATGCTCTTACTTTGGAACCTTTTCTTTGTACGATTAGGCTTCAAGCGGATATACAGGGAGTGATAGTGGGTAGCACACAACATAAGATCTCGGCGCACGCCGATGATATGTTATTTTCATTAGTCAACCCAGCAGTATCATTACCTAATCTTATTAAACAATTTGATTTATATGGTGCCCTATCTAATTTGAAAATAAATTTTTCAAAATCAGAGGGGATTGGGGTGGCGTTACCACCGCGAATCTTGGCACAAGTACGAGGTGGTTTCCACTTTAAGTGGACTATATCAGCATTAGATTATTTAGGTACAAACATCCCAGCAAATCTAGCCCGTACGTATGAATTAAATTTCCCCCCTTTGTTAATAAAGGTTAGATTATTATTAGAGAAGTGGCATACAAACTTCCATTCGTGGTTCGGTAGGTCTAATTTAATAAAAATGTGTATCCTACCAAAATTTTTATATTTATTTCAAGCCCTACCGATATGGGTACCGACTTCTTACTTCAAACAAGTACAGGCAATGTTCATATGATTTGTTTGGGCTAATAAGAAACCACGCCTTTCGTGTACCCTATTAACTCTTCCAAAATATTATGGTGGCTTAGCACTGCCGGACATTCGGAAATATTATCAAGCAGTCCATCTTGGAAGAGTAATAGACTGGCAACGTCATAATGATCTGAAGTTATGGGTGCAAATAGAACAGCATCAATCCTCCATACCATTGAGGAGGGCGCTATGGTGTTGGGATTTTATACCGTTAGATTTAAAATTACATCCTCTGATAGGGAATACCTTGAAACAATGCTACAGGCAGAGCAAACGACCAAGACATCTCCTTTAACTCCGATTATTGGGAACCCTAAATTTCTTCCAGGGCTCCCAACCACACAATTTTTGACCTTACGTGAGACTGAGCGAATCACTGCATCACAGTTTGTGATAGGAGATAGATGGCCTACTATAGAGGAGTTGATGAATTCTGCAGGTCCCTATAGACTTATATTCTGGAATGCAGCTCAGCTATACCATTTCCTTCAGACTATACGAGACCTGCAGGCATATTCTAGGCAATTAACCCTATTTGAGGAGTATTGCTCTGGAATAGAACCATTATTTCATGTCCTTTCTAAAACTTATACGTTACTTAATTCTCCACAGGAACAGCCAGAGCTTACTTGTATATTAAAATGGGGTCTAGATCTGCATTGTACATTCACTAAAGCACAAATACAAGCTATGATTAGTCTCTCGTTTAAATCCTCAATCTGCACCAAGGTACAGGAGACTAATTATAAGATATTGACGAGATGGTATATGACACCTAGTCGACTTCATACCATATTCCCTGAGACATCAGAATGCTGTTGGCGATGTGGTGCAAATAGAGGGACTATTCTACATATATTTTAGACATGCTCTAAACTGACTGCTTTTTGGACGATGGTTCGGAATATCTCTCAGAAATTTACTACGTTTCAAATCCCGAATGATCCGGCGTTCTTTTTATTGCATGTCTCTAATATGTCAATAAAAAACTATAGAAAATCCATCCTATGCCATTTATTAAATGCAGCTAAATCTTGCATCCCTCTGCTGTGGAAAAAACAGACTCCACCAACCACAGCAATGTGGCTGAGGAAGGTGGAAGATATTAGAAGGATGGAAGATTTGATCTTGACATCCACTGATAGACAGGAGATATACAGAAAGATATGGACTCCTTGGAATCTTTTTATTTACTCGGAAGAGGGTAAATCCCTCTTAGGGTCATAAAGCATTCATATGAATTGAAGACAGGAGAAGTGATGGAGGCGAGGCTTGATAGTAGGATATATTTTCGGGGGCCATCCCTGAATACTGCCCTCCTCCCTTTCTGAATCTCTCTGTAGGAGAGGTCTCCCCCTCTCTCTACTTCTTCTCCCCCTCCCCCCCTTTTTTTTTTTCTTTTTCTTCTCTTGGGGACTGGGGTTTCTTTTTTTCTCTCTTTTTGTAGGTTAAAGTATACGAAATGGAGTAGTGGAGCTTTATGGTACTGGGTGATATGAAGTAGGAGAAATAGGTGAAGGTTGTAGTGTGACAAAATGTTATGATATATGTTTAGATTAATCTATGTTAGATACCTTTGCCTGTTACTTTGAAGAAGCAATAATCATATACTTTGTAAATGTTGCTATATTTGTTGATTCTGTTTTTTTTGGGAAAAAAATCGAATAAAAATCTATATTTGAAAAAAAAAAAAAAAAAAAGTTGGATGTGAGCTTTTGGTCGGATATTCCAACCGTGTGTAGGCTCCATCCAAAATTTTCTGTCAGAATTTCCGCCAGCAAAAGATTGAGAGCAGGTTCTCTATTTTTCCGACGGAAAAAGTTCATGTCGGAAATTCCACTCGTCTGTATGCAATTCCGACGCTCAAAAAAATACGCATGCTCAGAATCAAGCAGAAGAACCAAACTGCCTATTGAACTTCATTGATCTCGGCTCGTCGTACGTCTTGTACGTCACCGCGTTCTTGACGGTTGTAATTTCCGACAAGATTTGTGTGACCGTGTGTATGCAACACAAGTTTGAGCCAACATTCCGTCAGAAAATTAGGAATTTCCGATCGTGTGTACGCGACATTAGTTTTTAGGGCTCATGCACACTGGATGTTTTTACAGCTACTCCTAAGGGTGTCTGGTGTTTTGTTTTTGTTTTTTCCTGCCTCTAAACTCCATTGCATGTTAGCCTATGGAGGAGATTTACTAAAACTGATGTAGCTGTGCATAGAACCAATCAGCTTAGAACTTCAGCTTGTTCAATTAAGCTAAAACCTAGAAGCTGATTGGTTACTATGCACAGCTGAACCAGATTTTGTGTGCAACAAGTTTAGTAAATCTCTCCCACGTATCCATGCACACATAGGGGGTTATTTACTAAAGGCAAATCCACTTCGCACTACAAGTGCACTTAAAAGTGCACTGAAAGTACACTTGGAAGTGCAGTCACTGTAGATCTGAGGGGTACATTCAAGGAAAATAAAAAAACAGCATTTTAGGTTGCACATGATAGGATGATAAAATCAGTAGAGCTTCACCTCATTTCAGATCTTCCTCTCAGATCTACAGCGACTTCACTTACAAGTGCATGTTCAGTGCACTTTCAAGTGCACTTGCAGTGCACTTGTAGTGCAAAATGGATTAGCCTTTCGTAAATAACCCCTATAGACTTTTAGCAGCATTTAGTGGCAGGAGAATTTAGAGGCTGGAAAAAACCCACTGCCAGGCTGGCAGAAAAAATCTAAAGCTAGTTGCATTTAGAGCGTGAGCGTTAACTCATTTCAATGGCCAGAATAAATTATTATTCTGGGCAATGAAATTAATTAATGCCCAAGAGCTTATTGCCTGTAAGCGCGCCTAATAGCTTATAAAAGTGTTAGACACTTTTTTAAGCATCAGATGTTTTTTCTGCAAAAACACTGCTGGCAGGAGGAAAGGCTTCTAGGAGAGTTTGCAAAACATCCTGTGTGCATGAGGCCTAAGAGCCCATTCACACAGGGGCAACTTTGGATCCGACTTCAAATCGCCCCAGGTCGCCCCTAGTCGCCTCAAGTCGCGCTGGCTGAGGAAATCAATGTAAGTTAATGGAGCCGTCTTAATGCACACTACTGCAGTCGCTCCGACTTCAAAAAAGGTCCCTGTACTACTTCAATCCGACTTCTAGGCGACCTGTAACCATTCATTTCAATGGGAGTTGCCTCTGAAGTAGTATCACTGTCTTAACCACTTAAGCCCCGGACCATTTGGTAGCTAGAGGACCAGAGGTGATTTCAGAATTTTGCACTGCGCTGCTTTAACTGTAAATTGTGCGGACATGCAATGTTGTACCCAAACAAAATTTGCGTCCTTTTCTTCCCACAAATAGAGCTTTCTTTTAATGGTATTTGATTGCCTCTGCGATTTTTATTTTTTGCGATATAAACGGAAATAGACCGAAAATTTTGAAAAAATGATATTTTCTACTTTTTGTTATAAGAAAAATCGAATAAACTCAATTTTAGTCATACATTTAGGCCAAAATGTATTCAGCCACATGTCTTTAGTAAAAAAAATGTCAATAAGCGTATATTTATTGGTTTGCGCAAAAGTTATAGCGTCTACAAACTAGGGTACATTTTCTGGAATTTACACAGCTTTTAGTTTATGACTGCCTATCTCATTTCTTGAGGTGCTAAAGTGGCAGGGCAGTACAAAACCCCCCCAAATGACCCCATTTTGGAAAGTAGACATCCCAAGGAAATTGCTGAGAGGCATGTTGAGCCCATTGAATATTTTTTTTTTGTCTCAAGTGATTGAATAATGACTAAAAAAAAAAAATTACAAAAAGTTGTCACTAAATGATATATTGCTCACACATGCCATGGTTATATGTGGAATTGCACCCCAAAATACATTTTGCTGCTTCTCCTGAGTACGGGGATACCACATGTGTGGGACTTTTTGGGAGCCTAGCCGCGTACGGGCCCCCGGAAACCAAGCACCGCCTTCAGGATTTCTAAGGGCACAAATTTTTGATTTCACTCCTCACTACCTATCACAGTTTTGAAGGCCATAAAATGCCAAAATAGCACAAACCCCCCCCCCCAAATGACCCCATTTTAGAAAGTAGACACCCCAAGGAAATTGCTGAGAGGCCTGTTGAGCCCATTGAATATTTTTTTTTTTGTCCCAAGTGATTGAATAATGACAAAAAAAAAATACAAAAAGTTGTCACTAAATGATATATTGCTCACACATGCCATGGTTATATGTGGAATTACACCCCAAAATACATTTTGCTGCTTCTCCTGAGTACGGGGATACCACATGTGTGGGACTTTTTAGGAGCCTAGCCGCGTACGGGACCCCGAAAACCAAGCACCGCCTTCAGGATTTCTAGGCACAAATTTTTGATTTCACTCCTCACTACCTATCACAGTTTCGAAGGCCATAAAATGCCAAAATAGCACAAAACCCCCCCAAATGACCCCATTTTGGAAAGTAGACACCCCAAGCTATTTGCTGAGAGGCATGGTGAGTATTTTACAGCTCTCATTTGTTTTTGAAAATGAAGAAATAAATTTTTTTTTTTTTTTTCAATTTTCAAAACTTTGTGACAAAAAGCGAGATCTGCAAAATACTCACAATTCCTCTCAGCAAATAGCTTGGGGTGTCTACTTTCCAAAATGGGGTCATTTGGGGGGGTTTTGTGCCATCTGGGCATTCCATGGCCTCCGAAACTGTGATAGGCAGTGAGAAGTGAAATCAAAAATTTACACCCTTAGAAAGCCTGAAGGCGGTGCTTGGTTTTTGGGGTCCCGTACGCGGCTAGGCTCCCAAAAAGTCTAACACATGTGGTATCCCCGTACTCAGGAGAAGCAGCAGAATGTATTTTGGGGTGTAATTCCACATATAACCATGGCATGTTTGAGCAATATATCATTTAGTGACAACTTTGTGCAAAAATAAATAAATAAATAAACAAATTGTCTTTTTTCCGCAACTTGTGTCAACATATAAAATATTCCATGGACTCGACATGCCTCTCAGTATATAGCTTGGGGTGTCTACTTTCCAAAATGGGGTCATTTGGGGGGGTTTTGAACTGTTCTGGCATTTTATACACAACATTAGGAAGCTTACATCCACTCTTCTAACCACTTGAAGACAAAGCCCTTTTTGACACTTTTTGTTTACATGAAAACATATTTTGTTTTTGCAAGAAAATTATGTTGAACCCCCAAACATTATATATATTTTTAAAGCAAAGGCCCTACAGATTAAAATGGTGGGTGTTGCATTTATTTTTTCTACACAGTATTTGCGCAACGATTTTTCAAACGCATTTTTTGGGGAAAAAATACACTTTTTTAAATTTTAATGCACTAAAACACAATATATTGCCCAAATCTTTGATGAAATAAAAAAGATGATCTTAGGCCGAGTACATAGATACCAAACACGACATGCTTTAAAATTTCGCACAAACGCGCATTGGCGACAAACTACATACATTTTTAAAAGCCTTTACAGGTTACCCCGTTAGATTTACAGAGGAGGTCTACTGATTACATATGACACTAGACCGACGCTTGCGTTCGCCATTGGGCAAGAGCAGGGCAGGACAGGGGTGCTTTTTTTTTTTTTTTTTTTATTATTAATTTTGCTTTTTTATTTTATTTTTAAATTGTTCCTTCCATATTTAATTTTTTTTATCATTTTTATTGTTATCTCAGGGAATGTAAATATCCCCTATGATAGCAATAGGTAGTGACAGGTACTCTTTTTTGAAAAAACTGGGGTCTTCTAGACCCTAGATCTTTCCTCTGCCCTCAAAGCATCTGACCACACCAAGATCGGTGTGATAAAATGCTTTCCCAATTTCCCAATGGCGCTTTTTATATCCGGGAGGGGGACATTCCCTCCCACTGCTTGTAAAAGCAGTCCAGAGGCTAATTAGCCACTAGGATTGCTTTTACATGAAAGCCGGCCGCTGGCTGAAAAGAATGATACCAAGATGATACCTAAACCCGCAGGCATCATTCTGGTATAAACATTCAAAGTCCAGCAACATACCAGTACGTTGCTGGTCCTTGTTGGACATGTATTGTAATCTTTTTTTTTCATGCAGCCAGTTGGCTGAACGAAAAAAGAGATTGATCGGTGGGTATGCCCACCATTAGAATACCGCCCTTCATCCACCCACTTCTAATGATGGGCATACATGCACCATTTATATATGCCGAAGCATGGGGGCATCCTCCCGCAAAAAAGTTATGCCGCACACACATGGTTGGACTTTTCCACGGGCAAGCCTCTGTCGGAATTTCGACCGTATGTACACGGCATTAGGAGCAAAATCGCTCCTCCGTCCCTGCTGCCCCAATGCTTCGGCATATATGCTTTTTTTTTTTAACTGTGGTGGTGAAATCACCTCCTACAGCACTGGAGTCGCAGGGATCAGGCCTGTCTCTGCGAATGCTGCAGTTATGTGTGTTGTGTTTTGTAAGTGACAGTGATCGATCGATACTGCACTTGGTGGGTCTGGGCTGGACGAAGGGGCAAAACGCAGGTGCTAGAAGGTATCTGGGCTGATCCCGCTAACACTGCGTTTTTGGGAACCCTAAACTGCTGGGGACGCTAGTATAGATCTGATCAGATCAGATATTGATCTGATCAGATACTATACCACTAAGGGGGGTGTATGCTTCACGCGTGGGTGTTAGCGTTACTGGCACTAACCTGACGCTGCCTGGGTTGTGACGCAGACCCTCTCTGACGCTAAAACCTAATTGATATCACCCGCCGGGCGATCAGGGGGTTAAACCTTTATTGGGTTATATATACGGCGGGTGCCCTGACACTTTAAAAAGCAAACTAACTAACCAGCGTCACCCGTAACTAGGGTTGTCCCGATACCACTTTTTTAAGACCGAGTACAAGTACCGATACTTTTTTTCAAGTACTCGCCGATACCGATTACCGATACTTTTTTTTCAATGTCACGTGACAGTGGCACATGTGTCAGTATTTTTTTTTTACAATTTTTTTTTTTTACATTTTTTTTTTACGATTTTTTGTTGTTTTTTTACAGTGCTTTCTTCTTTTTTTTTTGGTGGGGGGGGGGTTGGATTGTGTGAGTGTGTTTTTTTTATTCACATTTTTATTATTTTTTTCAATTCATTTTTTTTATTTATTGCAATTTTTTATTTTATTTTTTTACACCTGTTGGGGGGGCTTTGGTGAGATTTCAGGGGTCTTAACAGACCCCTGACATCTCCCCTTTGAGACAGAGAAAGGGACTAGGGACACAGATCCCCCAGTCCCTTTCTCTGCAGCCTCAGATAAAATGAATGGACAGGAGGCTCCTCTCCATTCATAAACTGAAGCATCGTAAACACAGGTTACGATGTTTCAGTTATATGAATGGACAGAGTCAGTGATGACTCTGTTCATTCAGAAAAGGTAGGAGCCAGGTTTAGCGGCTCCTACCTCCGCTCTCCATCCTGACAGATCGAGGACAGAGGGAGTGGAGGAGGACATGGAGGGGACACGGAGCACGGAGGGGGAGAGCAGCAGGAGTGGGACACGGAGCGCGGACAGCAGCACGGAGGGGACAACGAACCCGGAGGGGGAGAGCAGCATGGAGGGGGACACAGAATGCGAAGGGGGAGAGCAGCATCACGGAGGAGGACACGGGACACAGATCATGAAGAAGGACAGCAGCAACAGCATGGAGGGGGTTACAGGGACAGTCAGCGGTGATCGGTGTGACTTTGGGGGGAGTTTAGAAGCACCGATCGCCGCTGTATATATTTCGCTAAAGCAGCTGAAAGGGCGGGGGGGCTCCGGGGGGAGAAGCTGTCAGTTGTATTGAAATCTATACAGGGAGACCAGTGCTTGAAACTTCCCCCCGCCGCACCGATCATCCCTGACTGCCCAGGTATTGGGTGAAGCATCGGAGCATTTCCCCCGAGTACAAGTACTTGGGGAAATGCTCAGTATCGGTACCGATACCGATACCGATACTAGTATCGGTATCGGGACAACCCTACCCGTAACACTTATATGGTGATCACTGGTGAAAGGGTTAACTAGGGGCAATTAGGGGGTTAAAACCTTTATTAGATAATATATGGGGGTACCTGACGCTATAAAAACCTGCGGCGAACCTAAAAAAAATTGCTGGCTACCGATCTGCATCACCGACAATAAGACAGCGATTAGAAAAATGATCGCTTAGCGACAGTGGTGATAGGGGGTGAAAGGGTTACCTGGGGGGCGATCAAGGGGGTTAAACCTTTATTAGATCATTTCTGGGGGTACCTGACGCTATAAAAACCTGCGGCGAACCTAAAAAAATTACTGGCTACCGATCTGCATCACCGACAATAAGACAGCGATCAGAAAAACGATCGCTTAGCGACAGTGGTGATAGGGGGTGAAAGGGTTACCTGGGGGGCGATCAAGGGGTTAAACCTTTATTAGGTAATATATTGGGGTACCTGATGCTATAAAAACCTGCGTCGAACCTAAAAAAAATAACTGGCTACCGATCTGCATCACCGACAATAAGACAGCGATCAGAAAAACGATCGCTTAGCGACAGTGGTGATAGGGGGTGAAAGGGTTACCTGGGGGGCGATCAAGGGGGTTAAACATTTATTAGGTAATATATGGGGGTACCCGACGCTATAAAAACCTGCGGCAAACCTAAAAAAACTGGCTATCGATCTGCATCACCGACAATAAAACAGCGATCAGAAAAACTATTGCTTAGTGACAGCGGTGCTAGGGGGTGAAAGGGTTACCTGGGGGGGGGGCGATCAAGGGGGTTAAACCTTTATTAGGTAATATATGGGGGTACTCAACGCTATAAAAACCTGCGACGAACCTAAAAAAAATTACTGGCTACCGAGACGGCATCACCGACGCTAAGACGGCGATCAGAAAAATGATCGCTTAGCGACAGTGGTGATAGGGGGTGAAAGGGTTATCTGGGGGGCGATTAAGGGGTTAAACCTTTATTAGGGGGGGTTAGGGGGCTACACTGGACCTAAAACTAAACTTTGGTGACACTTTTACAGTCACAAATGTCACTGATTGCAGTGATCAGTAAATAAATGGTCACTGCAATCAGTGACACTGTGGCTGGGGGCTGGGGGGTGATCTGGGGGTGTCTGGGGGGGCCTGGGGGGGGCGATTTATGTACCTATGTGTCCTGGTGTCAGTGTAGTGTTTTGTGCACTAACCTGGCATCTTCTCCTGTACGGCGCTCGGTATATGTGAGCACCGCAGGAGAGATGACATCACTTCCTCTGCCTGTGTAAACATTACACAGAAAGTGAAGCTCTCTCATTCGCCGGGAGCGATCGAGAGGGGGTGGCCGGAATCGAACGGCCGTCCCCTCATGCCTGATCGCTCCCGATCAGTTAACCACCGCTCACTGTAAAGAAGGGGGGTCCGATCGGACCCCCCAACTATACAAAGGCAGTCACGTAGATATACGTGATTCTGCCTGTCGGGGCCATTCTGCCGACGTATATTTACAGTGGGCGGTCGTTAAGTGGTTAAGATAAGTAACTTTTCAGGAAGTTAACATACATTTCTCAGGCAAACCCCTCCCACAGAGCTAATTCTTGTTTTATTGGCCACTGGAATGTCTCCTGTCCTGCAGGCAACTTGAAGTTGCCTTGTAAGTTGCCTGGAGTCGTGCTGTGATTCATACTCAAGTCGTGTCTGAGTTGCCTCATAAAATCGGGCTGGAAGTCGTGTTGCCCCCGTATGAATGGAGTCTTAATATACTATGAAACAGTAGGAGATCTTCACTAAACAACACAATATTTTTCCCCCACAAATAGAGCTTTCTTTTGGTGGTATTTGATCACCTCTGTGGTTTTTATTTCTTGCGTTATAAACAAAAGAAGAGTGACAAGTTTGAAAAAAAAACAACATTTTTTTTGCTTTTTGCTCTAATAAATATCCAAATTTTTTTTTAAAACAAATTTTTTCCTCAGTTTAGGCCGATATGTATTCTTCTACATATTTTTGGTACAAAAAACCCACAATAAGCGTATATTGATTAGTTTTCGCAAAAGTTATAGCATCTACAAAATAGGGGATAGAATTATGGCATTTTTTATTTTTTTTACTAGTAATGGCAGTGATCTGCGATTTTTATCGTGACTGTGATACTGCGGCGGACGTATCGGACACTTTTGACACCGTTTTGGGACCATTCACATTTATACAGCGATAGGTGCTATAAAAATGCATTGATTACTGTGTAAATGTGACTGGCAGGGAAGGGGTTAACACTAGGGGGCAATCAAGAGGTTAAATGTATGTTCTAGGGAGTGATTCTAACTGTAGGGGCAGGGGACTCACAAGGGGAGGAGACCGATTGGTGTTCCTCTGTACTGGGAACACACCTCTCCTCTGACAGGACATGGATCTGTTATCCGGCAATCGCGGGTGCCCGACAGGCATCGCGGCCGCCGGGTACACGCACCTGTACCCGAGTGACGCGGCGGGTGCGCGCACCCGCTAGAGGTCGAGAAGCCGAGGACGTCATATGACGAACAGCCAGAACAAGAGCCGCACCGCCCAGCCGTCATTTGACGGCCAGCGGGCGGCAAGCGGTTAAATAGACAACAGGGAAATAAAGTTTACATATTTTTCATTCACACACGAACGTAGTGACATACTACAAGGAATTTCAGCTCTTGAGTGCCACCCTTTGGGCCCCTTCTGCTAATTTAGTGTTTGGTAAACATTGATTCCGAGCATGCGTGTTTGTACTTTCAACTTTTGTGTGACAGACTTGTGTACTGACCATCAGAAAATCTGACTAATGGTCAGATTTTAGGACAACAGTCTGTCAACAGGCAATCCCCTGCCAACAATTGGATTTTGTGTACGAGGCTTGAAGCCTTAAAGTGGAGTTCCACCCTGAGAAAAAAAAATTACACAAAAATACAGCAAAAAAAAGAAATTGAAAAAAAAAAAAAAATGTACTCACCCGAAATACCGGTTGCTATGCTGATGTTCCTAATCTGCCTCTTCCTTATCCGCGGTGGGTTTTCTTCCGCATCCTCTTCTAGTGAATGGGGCGCGCTGCCTTCTGGGAACTGTGTGTAATCAACATGTATCAATGCAAAAAAAGTTTAAAAAACTGAAGTTTTTTTGGGAGCAGTGATTTTAATAATGCTTAAAGTGAAACAATAAAAGTGAAATATTCCTTTAGATTTCGTACCTGTCGATAGTATGCCTGTAAAGTGGCGCATGTTTCCCGTGATTAGAATAGTCCCTGCACAAAATGACATTTCTAAAGGAAAAAAAGTCATTCAAAACTACTCATTGAAAAAAAAACGGCATGGGTTCCCCGCCAGTCCATTACCAGGCCCTTTGAGTCTGGTATGAATATTAAGGGGAAACCCGAACATAAAAATAATGTGTGGGGGTCCCCCCAAATTTCATACCAGGCCCTTCAGGTCTGGTATGGATATTAAGGGGAACCCTGCGCCAATTTTTTTTTAAAAATGGCGTAGGGGCCCCCTCAAAATCCATACCAGACCCTTCAGTTCTGGTATGGATTTTAAGGGGAACCCGCGCCAAAATTAAAAAAAAAAAATGACGTGGGGTTCCCCCCAAAAATCCATACCAGACCCTTATCCGAGCACGCAACCTGGCAGGCCGCAGGAAAAGAGGGGGGAGTGAGAGCGCCCCCCCCGCCTGAACCGTACCAGGCCACATGCCCTCAACATGGGGAGGATGTCCCCATGTTGATGGGGACAAGGGCCTCATCCCCACAACTCTTGCCCGGTGGTTGTGGGGGTCTGCGGGCGGGGGGCTTATCGGAATCTGGAAATCCCCTTTAACAAAGGGGACCCCCAGATCCCGCCCCCCCATGTGAATTGATAATGGGGTACATTGTACTCCTACCATTTCACAAAAAAAGTGTAAATTTTTTAAAAAACCACAGTAGACAGCTTGGGACAAGTCCTTTATTAAAAAGAAAAAAAAAAGAAGAAAAAAATTCTAGCGATGTAAATCCATTCTCGAGCGGAGGATACAGAGAACACACCGACACGATCCTGCCTCCAAGGGAGGCACCCGCCGTATGACGCTCTCTCACCGTGACAGCTCTTATATACCCAGTGACATGTACGGGTGACCCCGCCCCCTCTGACGCAACGGGAAACCCGCGTTGCGTCATAGGGGGGCGGGGTTACCCATACATGTCACTGGGTAACCCTGGCGTTTCCCCGTTGCATCAGAGGGGGGTGGGGTCACCCGCACACGTGATGGGTGGCCCAGCCCTCAGCTCTATAAGAGCTGTCATGGCGAGAGAGCGTCATACGGCGGGTGCCTCCCATGGAGGCAGGATCGTATCGGTGTGTTCTCCGTATCCTCCGCTCGAGAATGAATTTACATCGCTGGAATTTTTTTCTTCTTTTTTTTTCTTTTTAATAAAGGACTTGTCCCAAGCTGTCTACTGTGGTTTTTAAAAAAATTTACACTTTTTTTGTGAAATGGTAGGATACAATGTACCCCGTTACCAATTCACATAGGGGGGGCCAGGATCTGGGGGACCCCTTTGTTAAAGGGGGCTTCCAGATTGCGATAAGCCCCCCGCCCGCAGACCCCCACAACCACCGGGCAAGGGTTGTGGAGATGAGGCCCTTGTCCCTATCAACATGGGGACATCCTCCCCATGTTGAGGGCATGTGGCCTGGTATGGTTCAGGAGGGGGCCGCTCTCTCGTCCCACGTCTTTTCCCGCGGCTTGCCAGGTTGCGTGCTCGGATAAGGGTCTGGTATGGATTTTTGGGGGGAACCCTGCGCCATTTTTTTGGGGTCTGGTATGGAACCCCACGCCATTTCTGAAGGGTTTGGTATGGTTTTTGAGGGGGGCCCCTACACCATTTTTTTTTTTAATTTTGGTTTGGGGTTTCCCTTAATATTCATACCAGACCCAAAGGGCCTGGTAATGGACTGGGGGGGAGGGACCCATGCCATTTTTTTCAATGACTTTTATCTGTACAGTATCTTTATCTATATCTATATCTGGGACCCGACAATTCATTATAGCCGCGAGTAGTTTTAAATGATTTTTTTTTCCTTTAGAAATGTAATTTTGTGCAGGGACTATTCTAAACAGGGGAAACATGCGCCACTTTACAGGCATACAGGCATACTATAGACACCCCCCAGGTATGAAATTTAAAAGGAATATTTCACTTTTATTGTTTCACTTTAAGAATTATTAAAATCACTGCTCCCGAAAAAACTGACGTTTTAAAAAATGTTTTTGCATTGATACATGTCCCCTGGGGCAGGATCCAGGTCCCCAAACACTTTTTATGACAATAACTTGCATATTAACCTTTAAAATTAGCACTTTTGATTTTTCATGTTCGTGTCCCATAGACTTTAGCGGTGTTCGCGTGTTCGAACAAATTTTTTGCCTGTTCGCATGTTCTGCTGGGAACCGAACCGGGGGGTGTTCGGCTCATCCCTACTGTACACTGTACAAACTGGTGTCAATGACACTTACTTAAAATGTTCATCCCAAATGTGCCTTTATTCAGTCATTCCTGTAACAGTTGTCACACCTTCTACTATTTCAAAACAATAGTAGCCTTTTGAGTCTGGAAACATTATAGTGATGTATAGGTTTTACTGTTAACCACGTGGAGGCCTTCATTCCCCAAGCAATGGCTTCTCCAACCAACAAAACACAAGCTGTGCTGAAACCGGATTGAATCATTAAAGAGATAATGCCTGCAGGTGCTGAACTCTCCATTCTTGGCACAATGATATATTCAGCTATTGTCTCAATTTACAAGGATTGTTTTTTCATGTTAGTGCGGCAAACACTGGCGCTAAAAAGAATTCTATTCACAATGGAGAATAACTGAATATATGAATACAATTCACCAGATATAGAGGCTATAACCTACAGTAATAAAACAAGCAATGAATATAATTTAAAAGAGAACGAGAGGTAAAATAATATAAAAGAATTATTGGAATACCATCTTGCATAAAATTGAAGGATAAAACAACAGAGTCTGCACAGTTAAGCATATATACAATTTCTACAATTTCTTTTTAAATGGAAATCCTTAATGAATGAACAGGAATACTATTTATGTAGATGTAAATTCAATCACAAACATTGTGTATCCACTTTAACAATAATGTAATTTTACTTAGCAATTTTCATTAAAATAAGATCCACTGATTCTGTTATTAAAGTCCTTGTTCTGGCACTTCTTGTTTTGTGGTGGCAATGCTTTGTCTCTCTTTTCCAATTGTGCTCCTGTGTTGTCACCCTGTTACACTATCCCAGTGGGGAATTTTACTTACCGGATTGCAGACAGCAAAGGATGTCACAGCTGTTGGAGACCTACTGGAGGGGGAAACCAGATCTATTTATTGAGGGAGCTAGTCCAATTTTGACCTGATTGTTTACACATACGACATATAGTATACTAAATTACAACTAAAGGCTACAGTCTAAACAAGTGTAGTGCTACCCCTGCAGGGGCCGCTGGTTGATTTAGGTCCTCTGCTCTTCTTTCAGCCTCATTTGAGCACTTAACATCACTGACACCAATAGTATATCTCTCTTTTCACTTTAATGGGCACACAAGAATTGGGCTCACAACTCTATAGCAGAATGTATTGGCAAGTTAAAGTGAGCCAACATAAGGAATAATAATGAAACACAACCAGGTACATAGAGTTTCTTGCAGTGATTTTAAATCCCAGCATATGCAGTGACTCCAACAGCGTAAACAATAGCTCTCCATATAAGATGAACTGTGACAAGTGACACAGATGGGTAACAAACCTGGGTATGGGCTGGGTCACTTGGGAGTTCTCACAATGAGCGACTAAGCCTAGGCCTGTGGAAATTGAGTCAAGGTCAAATGCAGGTCAAATGTGGATCTCAAGATAAAGTAACCTAAATACAGTCCTAGAAGTTACTCTTCTGCCGTATAAGTTGGGGCCTTTGAAGATGTTGGCGCATGTGAATGAGATACTGTATGTCCATGGTGTAAGTAGTTATAATTCTGCACCCAGTAGTAGGGGCTGAAAGCTATAGGGAATCTTTATAAGCCTAGGCCTGTGGAAATTGAGTCAAGGTCAAATGCAGGTCAAATGCGGATCTCAGGATAAAGTAACCTAAATACAGTCCTAGAAGTTACTCTTCTGCCGTATAAGTTGGGGCCTTTGAAGATGTTGGCGCATGTGAATGAGATACTGTATGTCCATGGTGTAAGTAGTTATAATTCTGCACCCAGTAGTAGGGGCTGAAAGCTATAGGGAATCTTTATAAGCCTAGGCCTGTGGAAATTGAGTCAAGGTCAAATGCAGGTCAAATGCGGATCTCAGGATAAAGTAACCTAAATACAGTCCTAGAAGTTACTCTTCTGCCGTATAAGTTGGGGCCTTTGAAGATGTTGGCACATGTGAATGAGATACTGTATGTCTATGGTGTAAGTAGTTATAATTCTGCACCCAGTAGTAGGGGCTGAAAGCTATAGGGAATCTTTATAATACAATTCCAGCAGTTGAATTAAAATAAACAGATAAGAGTGACCAAGGTGGGACTAATTCGATAGAGCAATAGTGTGTATTGGTTTGAAAGCTTAATTTCATTGCAAGGAAACAGAATATACTATGCCAATATTCCAGCATGACTGCAGGTCTGAGACCATCTCACCACTTTCCTTTGGGCTCTCCTCAGTGACAAGTCAAGATGTTGGTGGGGCCCCCTTTTGATGTACTTTAGCTGTCTGGCAGAAAAGATGGTGTAGACCGTAGCAGTGGATTTCTTCCCTCCCTTCTGCAGCAGGCCTGGGCAGTGGCAGTTTGGATCCCTGGTTGATGGTTCAGGTTGTCACCAGAGCAGCAGACAGTGCAGCCTTTGTATAGTTCAGTTCAGCAGTCTGTGTCAGGGTACAGCAGCGCCCAAAATGAAATCGATCTCTTGGCTCCTTCTTTCTCAGCGTGCCACAAACGGCACTTCTTGCTCCACAGCAGTTCTCCACTTTATCTCCAACTCCCCCCCTTCGGGTTTCCAGCTTTTCTTTTTATACCCCCACCTCTTGTCCACTCCTTCCACTCTCAGGTGCACTTGGTATGGTAGTTATTTTCCCAGAAGTGGTAATGGCTCTGCTCTCTGCCCCAATCTATATTTCCCAGTGTTCTGCAGTCTAAGGTCAATCCCAATAATAAGCATACCTGCTGCTGCATTCCTGCATACTCCAGTAACATTAATTCCTGTTACACAAGTACCAAATCCAGTTACTATGTGATGCACAATCCTCATGCACAAAAAAAACTTCCTTTACCTTACATGACTGAACCAACACCTCATTCAATTGTATCTCACATACTCTCCTTCCTAGACACTGCAGCTTTCAATAACAGAGGTAGTTCTGTCTATCTAGAAAGCTGTGGGTAAGGTGAGGTGTGACCAAGTAGTGACTGACAAGCTACAGGCTGACGATGCGGATTTTCATCCCACTGTAGTGCAAGGAAACATAGCCTATGTAAGGGCTGAAAAGCTGCTCTGAATTAAGGAGCAGTGTAGAATGGTTGGCATACCACCACAAATAGCTGCGTTAGGTGGACTTCAATGGCAGGCTCAAAAGGTATTTGTGGGACATTACAGAGGGACTAAGGAAGTGCAGATGCACTTATAATTATGTGCCATGGGACATATTTTTATTTAAGAAGAGGCTCCCGCTCTGTTTTAAGGTCTAAATTTACTTAAATATGAAGCCATTAAAGTATAAGTAAACTTATTTACTAAAATCCTAAACTCATAATAATTGCAAAAGTCTATTTCAATATTTTTAAAGCTCTGGGCACAACATAAAAGCTTAGCCCCTTCACGACGACAGTATGCAAATATGTGGCCTCTCGGTGGGTGGGCCTTGGCGTTGAGCAGTCGCATATTTGCGTACCACACTGCGGAAACAGCTGTGCGTGTTCCCGGCACAGTTACCGGCGGGTAACTGAAAGCTCCTAATTGCTGCTTGCAATCGGGAGCTTTCCAATCATGTGACCACCGTGACGGTCAATCACGGCGGTCACATGATCATAAACCCGTCACACTCCCAGTATCTGAAACCCCTTAGAGGGCCGGGAGGCGCCAGCACAAAGGGGTTAACACCTGGTATGATCTTAATTGCATATTTAAATTAGCCCAGTTTGGCACAATGTAAATTTGCATATTTCATACCTCAATTCCCGCTGGGGAATTTGGCAATCACTGTAGTAGTTGGCACTACAACAGTGATTGTCGTAATCTTCAGGGTCCTGTGTCGAGCGGCTTCCCCACTGCATACTGATCACCCTGAATCCCTCTCAGGATTGCTGCCATTCACAGAGCACCATGTAATTTCTGGAATAAAAGTAAAACTCTGACAGGAAAAAAATGAAACAAGGAGAAGAGGAGGGTGGTGAAGTCTAGAGTTTCAACCCATCCAATCAGAGAAAGCCTTGTATTCATTAAAAACAAAAGGCGTTCTGTAAATGGTGGCAGTGCCGAGCAAGTGACCCTCTGTGCTTAGTGTACAGAAGGAAAGCTGCTCAGCACAGGGAATTTTTGCTGTTTCAGGAAAGATTGTGGTGATCACCGTAGTACAAACAACTACTACAGTTATTGTCAGCTTCCCCAAAAGCCTCTCAGGTCACAATAAAGATTATACCTGGATTTTAGCTTTAAGTAGATAAACGTACACCTACCATCTACCACCTACCTCCATTCAAAATTTAAAATTTCCATGCTATGTGCCTATGATTCATAATCTTCACAAATAGGTGGCCTTATCTCTGGTAGAAGCCCCTATTTCCTTTAAAAGTGACTGGTCATCACTGCCTTTCTGCCTGTGAGCAGGACGACCATTCACCACACCGCCCCTATATTGTTCATTGATGTAGCACTGATGTGGTGACATCAGTGCTGCCTGCAGGATGAGGAGAGCAGGAGCAAGAGGAGATTTTATTTTTGGTTTTCCTAGAACACTGGATGGCTAATACACATACCAATTTGTGGTATAGAAAAAAATAATCATTATAAAGCTAGGTTAACCTCCCTGGCGGTATTCCCGAGTGTAGCTCGGGGTGAATTTTCAGTACCAAAAGCAGTAACCCTGAGTCACACTCGGGATCGCATAGCATGATCCATGTACAGCTCTTACTTACCTTGTCCCTGCGTCCTGCGATGTCTCTCCGCTGTGTCTGCGAGCCGTGTCTCCGCTCGATTCACAGTGCCGAGCTCCGTTCCCTGCGAGCGTTGCGACGCACAGGGACGGAGCTTGGTGCCAAATTCAAAAAGTGAAAAACACACAATACATACAGTATACTGTAATCTTACAGATTACAGTACTGTATCAAATAATTACACATCCCCTTTGTCCCTAGTGGTCTGCCCAGTGTCCTGCATGTAGTTTTATATTAAAAAATACTGTTCTTTCTGCCTGGAAACTGGAGATTGTCCATAGCAACCAAAAAGTGTCCGTTTACGTCAAAAGTGGTTTTAGACCAGCTAGAAAACAGCGATAGTAAATTAGAATCACTTGCAGAATTGAGCGATAGTGATTTGTGGGGAAATTCGTCATCAAACACTGAAAGTAATGACAGCGACAATTCTGCAACTGAGCAAATTTCAGTGTTTTTGATTTGATTACATTATTGAATAATTTTTATTATTATTACCGGTTTATTAATATTTGTTATAATTATTTATAGTTATCTATTATATTATAATTTATGATTTAGTGTTTCAAACTTTATCATAACCGTGATGTCTTCTAGACTCTTGTTTGGACAGATTTAAGTGTGTTATTCTTAAGAATTACAGGCCTACCATATAAAACGCCAAATTTCCATGCAAAATAATGGTACCGCTTTCAGCATCAAAAATCTGACATAATCATATCGCCAGGGAGGTTAAAGAGAGGTCCAGCAGACATTTATTGATTTGATTTAAACACCTTGTGAAAACTGACACCTGTTACAGAACTACAGAATATTTACATATTCTACTGTATTTTTAGCCATAGTGACTACGAATCCTTGCCATGCTTTAACAAAATCTCTAACTAGAAAGCGCTGTGCAAACTGTTGGCACTATATAAATCCTGTATAATAATAATAATAATAATAATAATAATAGAGCCCAACTCTTTAAACTCTTTGACTCTAACTTTAGTAAGTTTTCATCTACCAATTATACCAGCTCACATGTGCTGGCTTATACCAGCGTTTCTCAACCTTTTTTCAGTCGAGGCACCCTTTAAGAATTTGATCAATCCCAAGGCACCCCATTTTAAAATGTAAAAAAAAAATATTCTAATAGTTTTACATAATGCATCAACATCCACATGTAGGACACCCAACATTATTGGTGATTTATTCTTCTAACGCAAATACACTTTTGCATACTGGTACTGACTAGTATTCCAATGTTTCTCTTCTCCCTCAATTTCTCTCCATCAGTCAGCTAATACCACCCCAGTGCTGAGGGAGAGGGGCACAGGAGGGTCAAACAAGGATGCTTTAGAGGCAACAGACATTCTTCTTATTAACAGATGATGCCATTGGTTGTTAGGATGCCAGTGTCTAGAAAGACATAATGGTGCATAATTAAAACCTGTGGCTTTGTTTTACTAAAGGGTAAGCTTAATCCACCTGCTGGCTTGTGTACAATTTTTGATAAATTTTTAGGCATTTTGTCAAGGCACACCCTGAAGAAACCTCAAGGCACCTTGGTTGAAAAAGACTGGCTTATATAAAAATAAAATGAGGAACGTGTACAGTATATTATCCCACTGAAACTTATCAGAAGTTCAGAACAAATTTTTCAGTGATCTGAATGTGGTAGGTCGGTAACCGTAAAAATCCAGTCATAGAGTGAACATTTGCAGTATCATTAATGCTTCTTTAGGAAATTATAGATATAATTTAACTAAGGAATATTAAACTGCAGCTATAAATTGTAACATTTTTTTTTTTTTAATTTATAGTCTGTCTTGTTTAGTATCGTAAAAGCTGT
The DNA here is from genome assembly GCA_029206835.1 of Rana muscosa. Lineage (NCBI taxonomy): Eukaryota > Metazoa > Chordata > Amphibia > Anura > Ranidae > Rana > Rana muscosa. Next base: position 481,239,237 of record CM055117.1, on the reverse strand, counting down.
GACAATAAACTTGCACTTGTTTATGTCCGAAGGCAGTTATTGCTGATTAGCAGTTTACTGGATGCTTAGTAACATAAATTATATAAACGCTATTATGTATTGTGGAAACAAAAGCTCAGATTAAAACCTACCCACACATTCTGAAAATCCAGGTATCTGTCACTGTTCTTCACATAACGCTCTGAAGGCTTTCAAAGCCATTACCTTCTGTACCTCCAAGAAAAATGCTGGCCTTAAATTGTACCTGTTGAATTTCGTTAAAATGCTTAGATGAGAAAGTTTAAAAATCGCTTTTCCAACCTTTGCATGGTGCCTTCATGGACTCAAATATTTTCAAAAGTCTTTGTGCTCAAGTACAATGTCAATGTCTCGATTTTCTTAGAACAAATGTTCTACCTCTGAATTAACTTTGAATTCAAGGATTAGAAATTTGTGCCTATTCGATTCAATAAAAAATTTCCATCCTTTTCTTTGTCAGTTTTTTCGCTCGCTCTGGTTGAAACCAATTGTGGGATCAACACCTTTAACTCTTATGCCGCATACACACGATCGGACTTTCCGACAACAAAACCGTGGGTTTTTTTCCGTCGGATTTTCGCTCAAACTTGTCTTGCATACACACGGTCACACAAATGTTGCTCGGAAATTCTGAATGTCAAGAAAGCGGAGACGTACAACACTACGACAAGCCGAGAAAAATTAAGTACAATGATTTTGAGCATGCGTCAAATTCATTCCGAGAATGCGTAGGATTTTTGTGCGTCAGAATTGGATACACACGATCGGAATTTCCGACAAGAACTTTTGTTGTCGGAAAAATTTAGAACCTGTTCTCAAACATTTGTTGCCGGAAATTCCGACAGCAAATGCCTGATGGAGCCTACACACGGTCGAAATATCCGACCAAAAGCTCACATCGAACATTTGTTGTCGGAAATTCCGATCGTGTGTACGCGGCATAAGAATGTTGAACGAACGTTCTGAAAAATGGAAATTTTCTAATGAAATTTTACAGGTGTAAGGCCAGCTTAAGTATATGTATAGTATACAGTATAGTTAGAAATGTGCAGGTGGGAAAGGAGTGTGAGAATAGAAGGTGCCAGAAAAGATCTATAGAAAGATGCAGCATCCACAATCAGCAAATACGATTCTAAACCATAGGAGTCCAGTGGTCCATTAAAAAATTAGGCAGAGGCTTAAAGCAAACCTGTCATTTGTAGAGTGAGTGAACAAAACAGTGGATTAGGTCTGCTTAATTTTTTATCTACCCAGTAGCATATACTTACCAATCCTTCTTGTGGTCACATAGGGTTCACAATTCTAAATCTCCAAGCACTAGCTCTGTCACATGAGAAGAAAGGGAGTGAGTCACATGCTTCCCCATACCCTGAAAATAATAAAGCTGAACTAAACCTTCCTATTCTTTACAGCCAAGGAAGCTGCCATCTTAGCCTTAGCTTGATTTGCAATTGCTGTACATGTGATCAGTTATGACACCAGCCATTAGATGTCTTGAGAGATCAGTTGAGAGAATAAAGCAACTGTGACAGGTGTCATTCGTAGCATGCTTTGAATGTAAATTGTATTTATTACAGGTACTTATATAGCGCTGTCAATGAATGCAGCGCTTTATATATATTAAACATTCACATCAGTCCCTGGGCTTAGTTCATAAGCATGTGCACAGGGTGTGCCAGGTTTGCCCAGGCACACCCAAATCACCCTGTGCAGCATAGATTCCCCCTACTGCCCTAGCTCTCCCCCTTCCCGCCACACCGCTGCTGGCTTCCCTCCTCTCCCAGCGGCTGATGCTGCGGGATGTTTTAGGATGAATGGGGGAAGGGGCCAGTAAATATGTCATTTACTGACCCCTTCCCTTTCTGAATAAACAGTGAACGATCGGTAGTGTGTGTTTGAGCTTTGGGGTGCACACCCTAATGCAATAGGCTGTGCACACCTATGGTATAGGTTCCATTTTAAATACTTTTCCCACCACCAACCAGAGCACTGTGGGAGAGAAGAAAAGGTTAGTGGGTGCTGTTGGGCATGGGGCAATTTGAGTTATTCTGATGCTATTCCCTACATGAAAAAGGCAAGGGTTCACTTTATAAAATTACAATTGTGAGCTGAAAAATATGTACTTGTGTAGGCTGATGTTGAACACTGTCATGCTTGGGAGCATGAACCAAATCCTACTTCGTACTATTCAATCTTATTGACTCATTTGAGTCAATAACATGGAATAAAGGAGCATTAGAAAGTCTTGCTTTCTTTTCATAACAAAAATTATATTCTTTTAATTGAGATGAATTCCTGTGCAGTTTTACGCCAAAGCTCTGCATGAATAAAGACTTTGCACGTTTAAAAGTAAGGTGAAGATGGCTACAATAAACCTGGGTACAATTAAATTTTACAAATTAGTTCTTTATCTAATCAGCTCAATTCATGGAGCTAACTCATAGGGATATAGATCCTTTTCTGAGTCCAAAGAGATCTGAGAACTACAGTCCATGTATAAAGCTTTGTTAATCGAGCCTAATGTGTCCAATAATGTGAAAAGGTAATACAAATGACAAATTGCAATATTATATTTTATAACTTTTTCCAAGTAAGCTGTAATGATTTGTAAAAAAAAAAAAAAATGACAAAATGTCTTGTGTTGCAAAAATAGATTTTAGGAGTTTCCCTTTTAGGTTTAGAAAATGCAACAATATTGATGTGTTTTATACCTAACATTTTCTTGGAGATAATTTTTAGACCACCCTAATATAACAATAAAGGTGTTATTTTTGTATTATCATTTTTACACTGTAGGGGAGGAAGAGGGCTGTGTTCAGTCTCAATAAATTTAATATAGCAGTGAAACTGTAGAATTTAAACAAATTAAGAAGCTCTCCCTATTTTTATAATAGATAATCTTACATTTTGATTGATTTGTGGTTTTATTTGTTCAGACTTAAAAATGTTTTCTTCCATTCTCTCATGGGTATTTCTTGTAAGTAGACTAGATAAAATAAACCAATCATGAGCCTGAGCAATTCAAATTGAGTATATGATACAAAATGCATTAGCAGAGATTATCTTCAGTAAAAACTGCAAGTCAAAACAACCAGTGGAAAAAGCTACAAACAAATGCATGAATTAGAAGCGAAAAATGGTCCTCTCAATACTGAAACATTTATTCAGCATAATTGATTACGCAAATCTTGTCAAATCTGCTCAGGAAAAGACTTACAATCTGCCTAGTATATAATGAATTAGTAAAACAATTCATGTGATGTAATATACCCGGTAAAGATGTATGGAACATTGTTATTAGGTATAATGTACACTCATTAATAGGAAGCCTGCAGATTTGGAGCAGGGAGTGCTTTCTCTCCACCCTTTGCCACAGTCAAGAGAGGCTATATATTTTTTGCTGTTCAATGATTATATTTTTGAAGCGGTACCCCTGTAAGGGCTGCTAATAGACTCTGTACCCTATTGGTTACCTTGACTCTGCAAATCCTCTCTTATCTCTGACACCCTGGGTTCCATCATTTCACCAGCTGTGATAGTAAATAGAGACTCATACAGTATCACTGGAGCAAACCAGATATATTTACTGAGATGAAAAACACAGAAAATTGCATAAGTAACTCAGTTTTGAATTAACAATGAATATGCTCCAATGTATTATTATGCATGAATACTTAACATAGACACACTACAGAGACCTATGTGGACAGGTGAGAAGAGGAGTAAACACCTGACACTATTTCTCACGTGTCAGATCTCTCCCCATTGCCTGCTCAGCACACAGACCAGCAAACTGTAAAATATCAACAACAATATAAGCCCAAATAATATCCTATAGGGTGGCTCCCTGTAATAGTTCAAATAAATTTATGCAAATAAGCAGAGGAAGTTGTGCACAAAAAAAGGGGAAAAAATTATTGTTCCTTTAGTTCCGGATATCTTCAGCTAGCCCGTGTTTCTAGTAGTAAAGAAAATAGTAATCCAAAGCGTAAAAGGCAACAAGGATGAACTAAGCTGTGATTTATCCCAAAAAATGGTAAATGATGTGTATTCCTCCTTTATTGTTATACTAAAGATGTCCTCAATTAGGATTATAAGACACAATAGGTGTATTGAACCCAAGCATCTGCTGTATGTGGCCTGTATAGCAGTAGATTCACATCCGTGGAACTACAAGTACCACCAGCCAGTCTGTACAAGTGTTATTCAGCAGTACTGTACTCATCTATCACAAGGGCTATGCCCGCTCACCACTACGAACGTCAGATGAATGGATCAGATGAAAAGAGGGTTCCAGCCGGATTTCTCTGTCTCTGTATCTTTGTTCAGTAGAAATGGCAGCGCCGCACCATGCTGCAGCTCCCTGTAAACTGGATTGCAGGTACCTCCGAAAGGTCCGGAATACAGGTCGGTCCGCTGTACAGGAGTAGCGATTCTGTCTTCAGAGATTCCTCTGAGTCTAGCCATCTGGCTCTCTGCTGTGTAGGCTGCAGATTCTCAGCACTCCCTGTCACACAGACCTCCTGCTGGCAGGGTCAGAATGGCGTCCAGAGAGAGAGAGAAATAGGCCGCACCAGCCCTTTTTATTTCCTCTCCCAGCAGGCTGTTCTGTGCACACAGCATTCTGTTACCTGTAGTCCAGATTAGTCCTGCTGGCAGTGTCACATCCTCATCCTGAACTACACGTTCCATGATGCTTTGCTCTGGGTCTCCACACAGGAAGAAAAGAACACACATAGAGTCCAGCATGCACTAGAGGGAGCCAAACCCATTATAACAATAAAGAAACTGTCCCTTAACTCATAAGCATAGTAGCTGACCTTGGCTACATTTTATTATGACTAAAACCCTAAGGTTGGAGAAGAAATGTGTGAATTTGCGCTTGAATTTTTTAATCAATCAGGTCGGTGCCGGATTTCTTAGTTTCTTCAGGGCTAACTCTGAGGTTGAGCACAAACTCCTCATAAATGGTACTGTCAGGGTTGAGTTCACCTGCTGGTGGCACTGGTGTTCACTTTGCCGATGGCTGCAGTTCCAGTATCCACCAGCAGGTGTCTCCCAGAAGCCAGCAGGTTCTGATCAGCCACACCTGGCTCCAGCTGCCAGGTGGATATTTAAGGCTGCTCCTCCCTTCCCCCAGGGCGTCACTATCCTGTCTTGCTACCAAATTGTACCTGATACCTACACTGAACCTTCCTGTGTCCTGATCCGTCCTACACCCCTTCTGCCTTGTTCCATGCTCTTGTACCCAGTCGTGTTTCCTTTCCTTGCATCCCTGTTACCTTTGTCCCTTATGTTGTAGATATTGTATATAGATAGCAGTTAGGTTCATTCGTTGTTTTTGTTCTTGTTTGCTGGAGTGGTTTATGTTTTTACTGGTTGCTGTGTATGCTTATTGGTGTGTGTTCACTCTAAATAAATATCACTTTAATGATAAATACTTTGTTTGGTCTCAGTTTCCTTGTGTAGCTAAGTGTCTGGTCTCCTTAGCCGCTGATCCCTGACAGGTACACACACAAATTGGTAAAAGATCCAAAGAGTTATTTCTCTGCCATTTAAACTTTGTAACATACAATAACAGATACAAAAATCCTGATGTATACTTTAGGAATGCTAGAACATACAGCATTGTAAGCGGGGCAAGTAACGTGTGGGGGGGGGGGCCTCAGTGCAGGTACCCTCCTAGAAGGGAATAAATTCACACACAGCATTCTCTGTTAACTGGAACGTTTATAGGCATGGTTTGCAATGGAGTAGAAGAACATACAGTACAGTTCAAGGCAAATGATAAGACCACACAGGTTATCACAACCACTGTAATAGGTTAGAGACCGATTTTACCGGAGGACAGCTTCTGCAACGGGGGTGGCGGAACAGAACAATGCACACTGCAATCACTACTGAAGAGATTTAAGGAGGTTCTGCAACACCAGACAGTGTCCCTGACTCTGTCCCTATACATCAGTGACATCAGGAAATCTATCCCTATGCTAAACACTATCCCTATCTCCCTAACCTGCCACTCGCTTGAAGCATGCCAAATGACATGGGATTTCCTATTTAAAAGCTCCTATGTTAAGGTGGTCACCTTAACGCTCACAAGAACTTGACATCAAATGACATGCCTACTTTGCCAGAGAGGACTAACAGAGTCTCTGAAGGAGCCAACTTCTTCCTACTCTAAAACATAAGCAACAATGCCAATTACAGGACATAAGTACATCTGCATCTGCCTACAAGCGTAGCACCAATGTTCCTAAATCGATATATACAAACTTCAGGCCTAGACTTTTCTGGTGTGGACCCCAACTCCCAGAGGTAATAGTCTCCAACAATGACATATACACTCTCACGACTACATTTCCCAGTACTCAGTCCTAATGTTCTCCCCACCGTGTCAGGTTAATACTCATATTTTCTGGCATAGGTCACTGATAGCAGATGAATCCTGTTCTGCTTTTTATCTTTTACTTGGTCTGCAATGACAGGCACATAAAAGTAATTAATTCCGGGTAATAGTTGCCAGCGTATGTCCATTGCAGGGTAATCCTCAAGTCTTACAGTACTGAGCCCACCTAGGGAACAGGATGAAGATGAGGAATGCCATCTCTATGGAATTCTACAATTTAAAATATAGGACCCCCAAGTTCCCATCAACAACTACAAACTCCATTTCTGTTTGAGTGCATACTAGGAGGTTCTCTACTCGCTTCCCTGTTATTTCCCCACCTATAGACTTGGGGCAGGGTGACACTAACAGACCAAAAAGGGAATGCACCGTACCCCAAAAATGAGGATCAGGCATAACAAATAAACTTTCTGCAGCCTCCTAACAACCTCTTACAGTGCGATAAGCAGCACAAAGGTATCTCAGCTCAGTATGTCCTGCAACATTTCTGTAAAGTTTTGACAAGACTATTTATAATTGCAATTCTTAAAAAAAGCCATCAAATAACCTAATCTGTGCACAACTCTGTAGTATTTAAAGCACAACTATAATTACCTCTTACTTGGCTCCAACAATGCAAGGTCACTGAAGTCTTTTTGTAAGAAAATGGGGGGTGATTACACAAATAATAATACGGACATTAATAAATAATATCAATATTATTAATCCACACCCACTTCTCATGGTTCTTTTTAGCGTTAGGTCAGCAATGAAACACACAACACACACTGTAAGTTAAAAAAATTATATTGCTCAAATAATTAACCTGAACAGGTTTGTCACAGATAAGGAAATACATAAATTACAATACTTTGGAGGTATGAATACAGATCAATATTAACAGCAACACTCAATGCACCAAGAAGACATGCACAACAACATTCAAGCAATCATCAACTGGAATTCGAGCTACTCCTCCGTCAAGCCTTTTTTTTCTTAGTTCAGTCATTGGCTCTTCTTATACAAGTTCCCTCCATTCACCTTCACTGAGCACACTATGATTGGTTCAAATGTTACAGTGAATCTTTCTCAAGAACGTGACTGGTTGAAACTTAAGCCTACTTTGCAATCATGCTTATCACATAATAATTAAGATCTTTGGTGACCCAATGTCTATGGCATGTTTATGTTTGTTAAGTCTGCCATCATCCTAGACTTTAGGATAAACAGTCCCCAAATTAGCATGTTAAGGTCCTATACCCAAATGGAGACACAATGACTGGTGAGCAGCCCTAAAGACAGCAGGGGCAATCTTAATTACAATGCCTAACATTTGGCTTGGACTTACTATTGTAGGCACCAGCAGAAGCTTTTGTCCATTGAGAGTCAGGATACAGTCTTACAGTCTTGTGATAAATAAACAGCTTGTCTCCCCCTGAGGTGTACACATATACTTTGGACTAGTTATGATCTATCCCCACATATTATATTAACCCCATAAACATATCTCACATACATCATTTATATATTTACCTGGGCGTGGTAATTTTTTACATTTTGACAACAACATAATCTCCCCAGTTTTTTCAAGTCTTCGGCTGTCTTCGTTGGCTAGCCAAGCAATGATGCAACTCATGGAGTTCATTTATTTCTGTGACAAGCTGTGCTACTGTGGTGCCAGGGTGGCTTTTAGCCTACTAAACACAACAGGGGTACCATTTATGCCATGCTCACAAAGCAACAATTCGCAGCTATTACATGTGTACATCCCCATCTGGCTGACTATGCTTTGAGGTTGGGGGGGGGTGATAAAACCAAATTTTACTAAGCCAAATTTCCATCATAGAAAACTGCTTGCTATGGTGGCACTCGTACAGGCTCATTATCAAAAGAGTTCAGAGACACACAGGGCAGGGCTCAGCTCTGCCACTGGCTCCTTCCTCAGTGGCTTTGATTGACAGTAAAAGGTTCTCACTGCTGTCTCTGAGCGGCACTGCGTACCGCATCACTTCCTCCCTCGCCTGTGCTCCTGGGAAATGTGAGTCATCATTTCCCAGGAGTGAGTTGGCGGTATTGTGAGCAAAAATTGCGTTATTTCCCGACAGTAAATGATGCGATTTAACACGGATCACATCTACTTTGCCATAACAACGGGCGGGACCTTCCTTCGTCGCCGCAACTTTCTAAACAATCGGCGCTACGGCCGCCGGTGCACCGCACCTGCACGAGATCGAGAGGTGCATACTGGTTACCCAGCATGCACCTCTCCATTGCAAATCCAGGAAGAGGTTGCGATTGGGCTTCACATGCCCACAATCATCATGGCAATGGCCAGAGAGGATTTTCTAAATAGTAAGTATAAAAAAAATTATAAAATTAAAAGGGTTGTAAAGCTTTGTGTTTTTTCACCTTAAGGCATCCTATGCCTTAAGGTGAAAAAACACCCGATGCTTACAAGCCCCCCAGCCCCCAAGCCCCACCGTTTACTTACCTGAGCCCTCGAAAGTCCCGCGTTGTGAAAGCGCTGGCTTCTCAGCCCGGTCTTCTCGGCTGTTCTCGGCTCTTCATTGGATGATTGATAGCAGCGCAGCCATTCGCTCTCGCTGCTGTCAATCAACTCAATGGCGCGGCGCGCCAGGGGGCGGGCCGATTGATACACTTAGCGGCTATGGCCGCCGACTGTATCACGAGAGCGTGCCCGCAAGCTAACCCCCTTGGGAGAGCACTTCCCAGAAGGGGGTTAGCTCTTGCGGGGAGGAGCCGAGACAGCTCCTCAGGAACCCCAGAAGACGAGGATTGGGGCCACTCTGTGCAAAACGAACTACACAGTGGAGGTAAGTTATTTAAAAAAAAAAAAAAGAACCTTTACTAACCCTTTAAGATCCACTAGCAAACATATATAATGTTTATTGGGCTTATTAATGCATTATGATGGGATGCCAGAAAAAATACAAATAAATTCTGTGGCCGTAACTCCGCTTTAAGGTAAAAAACCTTCAGCCTTTAGAACCATTTTATCTGTTAGAACCGCTGCACCTCAGATTACTCTGTCTGTGCCAAAATAAGAAAAAGAGTCCCCCCTCCTGCTGAACTGATGGTGCCTGGGCAACTTTACCTTACTTGCAAGAAGCCTCAGCCTGAATGAAGGAAAATGGGCATAAGCTCATTGGAAAATAAATAGTCCCCTCTCTGTCCCAGGCCTCCTGTTGAACTACTGGGTCCGTTGCACATTACAGGAGTTCTGACTCTACTCCCCTCCCCTATTGGTGACCCTGGACTGAAGGGTTACAATAGTGGTCTAACAAAGCTCTGATATCTCCTTAAAGTGAACCTTTCACCTATGCTATTACATACAGGATTTTTAAAGCCCCTGGCCCACATGCCTACATAAACACAAACGTGAGCATTTAGTGCAGATGCGATTATTGCATTACGTATTCTAAGTATCACTGTAAAAACCATAGAAGGGGTACAATAATTCTTAAATCATCATTCACTGAAGCAGTACAAGGATCCAATCAGTTGCTGACAGCATGCTGATTAAAAGAGATAGAACAGTAACTAAATGAGTGCTTCAATGCTTCTACTTTCACTGTCCCTTCAAAGGCTTGGATAGGTCCAGGATGACCTGAACGCAGAGAAAGTGAATGAAATGATGCTGGCCACCAGAATAAAGACATAAAAAAATACTGAGTCTGAAATCTCTGTTTTAAAGGAGAATATTGTAGCAAAAAAAGTTTTTTAATTTATCTTTTAATTTTAGGTGTTTTATGATTACATAGCTGCAATAATTTGTGTCCTTTTCAACTGCCAAGAGTTTAACTTTATAGCGTATCTAAGCCTTGACTAATGTATAACAGATGTACTTACTGCTTACCCCCTGTTTGCTCCAACTTCTTACCCATAATCCTAAATTAACGAGACCACACCGAAATTGGAGTAAAACATAGGCCGTAGCAGCCTTATTTATTAAATAAATATATTTCCAAAATAATATCAAAATCCTAGCGTTGGTCTTTTGCGGGAACCTCCATAACCATCTGATAAAATATTGCACTGCGGTACCTCTCATATGCTTATAGGCCTCAAGCCGACCGGCTGGCTCAGAGACAACCACGGACCGCAGTGCACCCGTTACCAACACATTTTAGCTAAACCTCCGTTAGCTGAAATCCAACCATCAGGACCCATACCAACGATAGGTCCTGAACTCATTCCTTCCAAGGTATCTTCCTTCATCCGCAAAGACCAACACCCGCCACAGCACCCAAGGGGAAAACCTTACCCTTGGGGGCCCCCCCACACCCCAGAGCTCACTGTATGCCATATTGCATTCCCAATGCCCATAAGTCACACCCCACAGCAGTGGGGTGCACACCATTGCCCCGCAGGTACCTCCAGACATCCACCACCAACTCCATGTGCCTTACCACCAACCCTCCATTCCTCACTACAAATCTACTCACTTCCCAATTAAGCTTCGTACGGGCCCTGTAGATACCCTCTAAAGACCAAGCCCCATTCCATGCGGTCCGAGTGACAATGTCCAACCACCCAATGACCATGTCCGGGAATGCCATCGACCTTACCCCTAAATCATTACCACCTACGTGCAGGACCAAAACGTCAGGCGGCCTATACAGACGTGAAAAGCTGTACCTCTGGAGCCCCTCCACTCCATAGCATTCCCGGAACTCCCAGCCATCTAGCACAAACCTCCTGGCTTGGAAACCCCACCTGCTAACCCTCTGGCCCCGTATCCACCCCTCATTACCCCTTTTTTTTTTTTTTTTATGTATTTTTAAACACGATCGAATGGCCCAGTATCCAGGCCAGGGCCTGTACCGAACCTGCAAGAAGAGAAAGAAACAAGCCACCAAGACCTCAGCAAGCCCAAAATCATCACAGCCCCATACACTCTCTCCACCCAGCCCACCACTATTCGAATCCCGCCAGCTGATGGGGGCGAATGAATAGCACAAATCTACAAGACTCCCACCTACCAAAGCGCTTAACCGCCTCAGCATCCATCCCACCTTAGCCGCCTCGGTCGCAGCCCCAACCCTGAAAGAAACGAGAAGAACATGCCCTCTCATCCAAGCCCCAACCCGGCAGCACTTCCTGGAAACTGAAACCCTGTGAAACCTGAACAACAAAGGGGGACCCGTCCATGTGCATTAAGAAGGACCCGACTGCCCCGGGACGCACCTCCCAAATAAAAAAAAAACCCCCGTCACGGCCCCCTCCGGACACCACTGCTAGCCAGGCGGAGCCAAGCCCGCACCAACTGACCCCTGCCTACCTGCTCCATCTTGTATATCAGTAACACCAACGACACCCCCTCCTTCTTGCACCTAATCTCATAAACCCACATTCCCCCTTTGACTTGGAAAGGCTGACCAGCTCCCCAAACCAAAAGGCCCCAAATTTATTTATTATTATTATTCCCTTGTTTTTTTTTTTGTTTTTTTTTTTGTTTTGTTTTTTGGAAAACGAGAATAAACTTGCCAACGAAAACAACTCCCTCTAACTAGGGAAACCTCATATGCTGCTGCCCAAACCCTGCAGCTGCCCAAACATTTTATTATTATTATTATTTTTATTTATTTGTTATGATATAACCAGGAGACACCCAAAATTCTTCCGTAAATTCCGGGCAACCCAGCCTTTGACCAGAAACGTCAAACCCGCTAGTTTTTTTTTTTTTTTTACACGAGCCCGGCCACCCCATTGGTCCTATTTCTAGAAATAAAGTATAACGTCAACAGTCTAACCCCCTCACCCCACCGAATCCACTTCACTCATGTGAACTACCACCTGCCACTACTGCCTAGCCTTCCGAGAAGTGGACGACTCCGATGGAATCTCACACCTCCAGACAGGACGGGACACCCCACGTTACCCCGCCACCAGCTCCACCACCCAGAAACTATCCCCACTGAAAAGCGAGGAAACGCTCCAGCTATGACGTTCTCCACTGGCGTTAGATGCACCAAGTAAACGACACATGCACTTGCAGGCATAACCACACCGAGTGTGGCAACAGCTGAAACAACCGGGGGAGACGACACAGCGACTCTTGATCACTCGTACCATACCCAGGTTATACCCATGGAACCAAACCTTCATCTCCCTTACTGAGGCGCCCCACCATACCCTGGAAATGACTCCAGCAGCACCAGATCTTGTGTGAAAACCCCTGTCAATCCAAGACCGAAGGCCCACTACACCCGCCTTGAAAGAATGCCCCCAAACCTGTCGAGCCACTCGACACTGTGTACCACCCCCACTCAAAGTTCTTAACCGCACCAAACCCCCCCAGTCCCCTCCTGGGAAACCCGTCCAGTAATGAGGCACACCCGCAAATCCTCCCTGTGAGTCCACCCAACGCACAAAATGCTTAGGCGATCTGATCCTTGCGACGTGCTCCAATGTAGACAGGAGCACCCCGAAGATAGTTGGCGACGCCAGGCCTACGCACAGAAAATCGTCCAAATAATGGCTGATGGGCGATACTCCTGACACATCCCTCATCACACCTTCCCCCAATGAGTTGAACTGCTAAACAGTGCCCCGGAGACAGAGCAACCAATCTGCAGACCCATATCGACATAAAAAACCCCAGTACCCCACCAACCCCACAACCGGAAGCTGTCCGGGCGGCCCTGACCAATCCGACGAGCCCAATACAGTGCCGCATCCAAGGAAGCGTAACTCACTGTGTGTCCTCCCGTGTCAATGGCATTGTTGACCAACCCCCCTTTTGGGAAGAAAGGTGGTGCATCAGCCCAAATTTGTTGAGCTCCTACTTTGGCACTACACCCCAAAGGGGAACCCCCAAATCAACAAAAGATTGGGAAGGGAAAGAGCCGCCTATGCGTCCTAATGCTACTTTCCCTGGGCAGTTTCTCAGAAACTACATTGGGACGCAGCATGGCCGAACATAAATCACACGGCATGTGAAACCCCACTGAAAAGAAAAAAAACCTTAGTCTAACAGCTACGCTGCTGTACCATCCGTATACCTACCAAGAAACGGCCGCCGCCGTTCCCCCATCACCGGCGTCCTTCCTCTCCCGTGTTTGAAGCATACCGACAGGGTGTGATCCCAACCCCCCCCCAAACCCAGAACCTTAGTGCTTGTACCGACACACTCCACCGAATTTACCCGTGCCCTACGTGTACCGCTAACAGGCCTACTTACTCCAGCCGGACTGTTATACTGTGGGGGGGTTGGGTGGAGTAACACCCGCCCCTACCAGGAAACAACTGCCCTTGGGGCCTAGCAGATGTCACAAGGTGCATTCCCAGCCTGATGTCGTTGTGATCCCACCGTAGTGCCGGATGTATCCCCTCCTACGCCAAACTGCTCCCAGACCGCATCCAAACCGCACCTCCGTGAACCCTGTAAGCATCCCCTACCGAATTTGGGTAACAAAAGAGCTCCGACAGGGTTCAGGGTTCTTCCCCCCAATCACCCTCATGTCAAATGCTTGCAACTTATTTCCGATAGTACATGTAATCAACCAATACCTCCCCTTCTCACCACCTCCCATTGTTGGAATACCCTGGCGTAACCCCAAATTTTAATTTTTTTTATTTTATTTTTTTTAACAGCAGGAGTGAACAACATCTCTACGTACTCACCCTTTTAGATCTTATCCCGGACCTCAGGCTTTAAGTGAGCACCCAGCGGACCCTAAAACCAACTGTACCTGTGGCTAAATCAGCCAAACGTATGCCATCCCGTTTTCCAGCGGCGTCCCCTGCTACCACGAACTTCAAAACCCTCTGCTCCACTTGCACCCCACTATCAGCTGTCATGCGCAGACTCCCACACAGCCAGCACCGCTACGGGTGATGAGGATATACTATCCCTCCCTGCAAGCGGGACCACACGGCCCGACCACCTTCTCAAATCCACCAACCAAAATCTTTGAGCCCCACCAATAAAAAAAAAAAACCTTGCGAGCCTGAAGCTCCCCCCAAGTGCAGCCCCATCCATTGTGTCCACCCGGGGAGAATCACCCTGCGAGCCCCCCCGTTACCGATGCCTCCCCAGCACCTGCAGTAGCCCCCCCGTTACCAATGTCTCCCCAGCACCTGCAGTAGGACCACCCCCCACGGACCCACTATACTATCCCCTATATGGCAAAGAAAAAAAAAATTTTTTTTTTTACTTACCGGGCTGCCTAGGAAAAATTCCCACCAGCAGACCGTCTCGCCTCCATCGCTGCCGATCGTCTCAGGGGAAACCGATCGTCCTCCGAAGCCGTCAGCTCGCCCTGCGACCATAGGATAGCCGGCTTGCCCGCATCTGATGAAAGCCCTCCAGGAGCAGCGTCTCTGGATGCCGAGGATCTGGCAGCCCTCCGGCCCCGCCACTGAGCTCCAGACCCGCCCATGGACTTCTCTGTCGCTTTTCGCGGGCCGGGGGGGACGACTTCCCCCCCCCCCCCGCCCTGCCGAGAGACATCAGGCGCGTTGTCACCCTCCCCTGGTGATCCATCATCACCTGGGGGTCACCTGGCTGAGGCTGCAGAGGGCACAGTGACCGCGACCGACGATCTCCCCCGCTGAGGCTCCACCCCCCGCTACCGTCCCATCAGGGGTGAGGCCCGCACTCTTCTGGTCCATGTGTCGAGCGAGCTGCCTGGCCACCCCGAACCGCCGGTGCGGCCGCCCGCCGGGCCCTGACTATGAGGGGGATGATTCCCGGGACCCCTCCTTGTGAGCAATGTGAACGCTTAGCGGGGGGGCCCGAATGGGACCAAGGGGAGACTAATTGGCTGGCGCTGGGCTCTAGGGAATGGTCGGGTAAGAAGCGCTCTGAAGGCAGTAACCTTCAAGCTCGTGTGGACTCCCTCCCCCCCTGTACCTGCCCCACCACCCTTCAAGCAAGCATTGGCTCCAGGGTCTCCTGTAACCAACCTGCGCTCCCTGGTGCCACTACCGACCGCAGCTAGGCCCGAAACAGCTCCTCATCTGCCATAGCTCTGTCTCCCTGAACTTTCCTTCACACTGTGGTGACCTGGGGGAGGGGACAACTCCTTTTCCTACTTACTCCCCCTCCCACTAAACTTCCTACCCAATCCTAATACTTCTAACATCCTGTACCCTGTTTCCCTAGTCATGCCAGCCCTCCGCTCATTTCTTTTCTCTCATTTTTTGCTCCGGGCTTTTCTAAAATAGAATATATTGCAGCTTACCATTTCCTAGATGTGGTCGTTGTATTATTTGACTTTTTTGGGGGTTAAATGATACTTTGGGGGGAACTCTGGATTCAAGGTGATTATAAAGCTGGTTTTGTTATCTTTATCTCTTAATGGGCTATTTATTTTTAATGTGTTAATTTTGGCTAGATATATAAAATAGATATAGGTTTTAACAGCCACTCAAGACACAAACCCAGGGCCAAAAAATACAGATAAATAAAGCTAATTCTAAAAATTCATAATATGTTTTACATATACATCATTATTTTAATTATGCCAATAAAATGTTACATTTTATGCTGTGTTTAAAATCTCCGCTTAAAGCTAAACTCTGAAAAAAAACACTCAGGCAAAAAAAGTCCTGCTAGATTACTTTCTGCTGGCCCTTTTTGAAGGTATCGCTACAGTAGGTAAACATTAAAAATAAGTACCTATATTGTTTGAAAATCCAGTAATGCGCTGTCTCACCCTGCTTTGCAGATGCTCAGTTGCTTTCTATTTTTGTCATTGTGCTGAAAATCAGAGCCACTAGATACCAATCTGCTGACAGCATTAAAGATTTACTGCTGCTCAGGTGCTCTTGGCTTCAGCAAAATGGCAGTTTCCAGCAGGAAGAAACAGGAGCAATGCTGGAGTAAATTTACAGCACACACTAATTTTGGTAGCACAAATATTAATAATGTGGAATGTATGTTCCTTGTTTTGTTTTTTTATAATCTGACATAAGTCAAGGGCAGTAGAGCCTGTTTGAATAGGTATTATCATCCATATGTTACTACTGTATCGTGAGATATACTATAAATATAGCCCTGTGTGTATACAACAATACCACATATCTATGATAGTAATTAAAAAGGAGAAGCATGGGGCGGGACTTTGCATGAAGCACACGGAAGTAGGATAGACATGTTGGATAAACACAAACTTTAATTGGTTCAAATTGTCATAGTTGCATTTTTGAATATTATGCATTTTGCTATAAATCAAAATTACTTTGGACAGAGAGGTAGAACCTAATAACATATAGTAGAAATTGATTATTTGTTCCAACAAGGACTCCATATATATACAGATACATGCGATAATAATCATGTTAAAATACAATGCATATGATGTATGTAAAAGTAGATAGCCATAAAAACAATGGAAAATATTGCTAGGTATAAACTGATAATAGGAACGTTCGTAACATCTGAATAAGTAGGCTAGTGGGAGCCTAGCCAAAAAAGCATTGTTGGAGCCAGGTTCTACAATCGGGGAGAATAGTGTTCCTACAAACTCATGAGTAGGTTAATCCCTGCTTTCTTAAATTATAGAATTGTTTTTTTTTTTGTTTTGTTTTGTTTTTTTACAAAAATAATTTTTGATTGTGCAAGATGGCCCAAATTCAAAGAAAGAAATATATAAAAAAGGTTAATTGGATAGTTTCCAGAACCAAAATTGTCAAATCTCCCAGTCCCAATAAAAACTAGAAAGAAAAACCAAAGAGAGAAAACTCTCACAGAGCGGGATTTTGAAGGGAGATACCAGTTTGGTTAAAGGTGAGTACACTTGAGACGATAAGCCGTGCGAAACATGTCGGCTAACTGCACATTCTAGTTCTTTGTTTCCAAGTTTATATGATATTACCTTGTATTATTGTTATTTTAAGATGTTATGAATAAATTTATTTTTCTATTTACTTATCGTCTCAAGTGTACTCACCTTTAACCAAACTGGTATCTCCCTTCAAAATCCCGCTCTGTGAGAGTTTTCTCTCTTTGGTTTTTCTTTCAAAGAAAGAAAAGAAGGAAAGAGGTAAAGGTAAAATTGAGATGGGTTATAACCAAGAACAATTTGCACTAGATGATAAAGGTGTAGCACTACCCCTGCAAGGGCTGCTGGCAACTAGCTCCCCTATTCCTGTAAAGCCAGGCAACACGCATTTCCAACTTGCATTCAGACACAAGAAATCAGTCCATGGCCTTGTTTTTGTTGTTTTATTGGGGAAAACAACTTGGATAGAGTATAGAGATTATGGGATGCCCAACTTGACTTGAAGAACAACAGATTAGGACAACTTTCTTCCTATGTACAGAGAAAAGATCATAGATTGCTCTCCTTGCTAGCAACACCCAGGGGGTTATTTACGAAAGGCAAATCCACTTAGCACTACAAGTGCAAACTACAAGTGCAAAGTGCACTAGAAATTGCACTGAACGTGCACTTGCAAGTGAAGTCGCTGTCAATCTGAGGGGTAGATCTGAAAGGAGGGGAAGCTCTGCTGATTTTATCATCCAATCATGTGCGAGCTAAAATGCTGTTTTTTATTTTCGTTGCATGTCTCCCTCGGATCTAATTTCAGTGCAATTTCAAGTGCACTTGGCACTTGTAGTTTGTACTTGTAGTGCAAAGTGGATTTGCCTTTCGTAAATAACCCCCATTGTCTCTTGGATCAGTGGCAAGGCCCTTTTGGACAGGAGCTTTCAGCCTCTCTGGGAAGTTCACATAATGTTGAAAAGCTGCTTGCAGCAGTATGTCCTCTCCTCATGTAGAACTTCTCCCAGCTCCACCACCTACAGAAACTACCAGCCCTCCCGACTGCACTACTACCAGCCCAAAGCTGCTCCAAAAGATCTCCCAGGACAAGGGATAAAGGGTTAAGCACAGCGCTGTCCTTTAAAAGCTTGCTACATGTGTGCCTCCCCCTTTGTGAATCTCTCGGTGTGCTGATGTACTCACTGTGTCCTCCTTGCTCCCAATGCTCTCAGGCAAGAATCCTGTTCAAACTGTTATGCTGAATGGATTTACCTAAACCAGCCTGAGTCCAATCTGGAGGCAAACCCCCCCCCCCCCTAGACCTAGGGCACCTCTCCTAGGCCACCAACAGCCTCCTCAGCACTCCATCTTCCACCCGACTCCCTTGCTGGCAAGGCTGAACCATATTTAAGGGCTGACTCAGCCACCCTGCCAGAGCATTCTGCTTGGGGATTGGCCAAGTTCCCTCAAATATGCAGATCAACCCTCCTAGCCTCCGCCTACTAACTTCTAGAAGTTTTTTCAAACTTCCAGACCCAGGGGGAGGTACCAGAGACCTACCTCTGTGAGTGATCCAGCCTGACCTGCAGTAAACCTTGACACAATTTCAGACTTACAAGCTAAACCCTGAGTCAAACATGAATTTGCCTGCACTAATCTAGTAGCACACTAGAGGGTGGTATATAAGTATATACTGTACGTAAATACATTTATTATTTAACCTCCCTGGCGGTATGATTCTGTCTGGAATTATGTACCAAAAGCGTTACAATTATTTTGCATGGAAATTTGGTGTTATGTATTGTAGGCCTGCAATTCTTAGTAATTACTTACTTAAACCTGACCAAACAAGACTCTAGTAGACATCACGGGTATGATAAAGTTTGAAACACAAAATCATAAATTATAATATAATAAATAACTATAAATAATTATAACAAATAGTAATGTAATTATAATAAAAATGATTCAATAATGTAATCAAATCAAAAGCACTGAAATTTGTTCAGTTGCAGAATTGTCACTGTCATTAGATTTAGTGTTTGATGATGAATTTCCTCACAAATCGCTATCGCTCAATTCTGCAAGTGATTCTAATTTATTATCGCTGTTTTTTAGCTGGTCTAAAACCACTTTTGACATAAAGGGACACTTTTTGGTTGCTATGGACAATATCCAGTTTCCGGGCAGAAAGAACAGTTTTTATAATATAAAAGTGCATGCAGGACACTAGACAGACCACTAGGGACAAAGGGTGTGTGTAATTATTTGATACAGTACTGTAATCAGTAAGATTACAGTATACTGTATGTGTATTGTGTTGTTCACTTTTTGAATTTGGCGCCGAACTCCGCCCCCGTGCGTCGCACTGTCGCAGGGAATGGAGCTCGGCACCCGGCAGTTTGAATCGAGCGAGACACGGCTCGCACACACTGCGGGGAGACATCGCAGGATCCAGGGAACAAGGTAAGTACCTTCTCCTGGATACTGCGATGCAGCCCGAGTCTGGCTCGGGGTTACCACTCTTAGCATTAAAAACTCACCCCGAGCCAGACTCGGGAATACCGCCAAGCGGGTTAAGAAACCATTTAAAATGTACCCCAAAAAAATAGCAGATGCCTCAATTTCAACGATAATAATAACCTATACAAAAGCAACATATAGCCCAGCAGTAGGGATGAGCCGAATACCCCCAGGCTCGGTTCGGTTCGCTCCAGAACCTGCGAACGGACCGAAAGTTTGCGCGAAACTTTAGAACCCAATAAAGTCTATGGGACTCGAACATTCAAAATCAAAAGTGCTAATTATGAAGGCTAATATGTAAGTTATTGTCCTAAAAAGGGTTTGGGGACCCGGGTCCTGCCCCAGGGTACATGTGTCAATGCAAAAAAAAGTTTTAAAAACTACAGTTTTTTCGGGAGCAGTGATTTTAATGATGACATACCTGGGGGGTGTCTATAGTATGCCTGTGAAGTGGCACGTGTTTCCCGTGTTTAGAATTGTCCCTGTACAAAAAGACATTTCTAAAGGAAAAAAAGTCATTTAAAACTGCTTGCGGCTTTAATGTAATGTCTGGTCCTGGCAATATGGATGAAAATCATTAAGAAAAATGTCATGGGTACCCCCCCCCCAGCCCATTACCAGCCCCTTTGGGTCTTGTATAGATATTAAGGGGAACCCCGCACCCAAATAAAAAAAAGAAAAGGCGTGGGGCCCCCAGGCCCTATATACTCTGAACAGCAGTATACATGCGGTGCAAACAAGACAGGGACTGTAGGTTTGTTGTTACGTAGAATCTTTTTGTAATTTTGAACTGGTACATTTTTAAAGTGTAGCTCCAGCCAAAAAATCTTTTTTTAAGCTTTTTGGAAAACATAGGGAAGGATTATCACCCCTGTAACATTTGTTTTTCTTTCTGTGCACCTGTTCAGAACATTTCACCTCACTTTCCGTCCCAATGACAAATGTTTTTTGAAAATTTGGGGGTTTTATTGAAACAAGGATTGGTGATAAAGCATCAGTGGAGAGAAGACACCTTTTTCCCATATTAACTCTTACAGAAGAGAATTTCCCTTCCTAGGGGTAGATTTCCTCTTACTTCCTGTTGTCTCATTCCGGTTGCAAGTAGGAGTCGTTTGTAAGTTGGATGTTTGAAAGTAGGGGCCCGCCTTATATACTCTGCAAAAATTTGGCCCTTAGGTGTTGGTGTTGCCACAACAGTGTAAACCCTCACAGTTACTCTTGGTGGGCGCTGGAAGGCCCTGCTGTGAACTATTATATCAATAATTTTAATTACATGCCATTGTAGAACAGTGGTAGGAAAAATTGGGCCTTTGGTGGTGGTTCTGGTGCCACAACACTGTAAGTCCTCACAGTTACTCTTGGTGGGCGCAGGAATGGGCCCAGCTGTGAAATATTAGATCGAGAATTGTAATTACATGCCCCTGTTGAACAGGGGCAGAAAAATTGGGCCTTTGGTGGTAATGGTGTTGCCACAACACTGTAAGCCCTCACAGTTACTTCTTGGTGGGCGCAGGAATGGGCCCTGCTTTGAATTATTAGATCAAGAATTGTAATTACATGCCCCTGTTGAACAGGGGCATAAAAATTGTGCCTTAGGCACTGGTGCCACAACACTGCAACCCCTCACAGATACTCTAGTTGGAGCATAGGAATGAGCCCTGCTGCAAAGTATTGCATCAAAAATTGTATTTAAACGCCCCTGTTAAACAGGGGCTGAAAAATTGGGCCTTAGGCACTGGTGCTGGTGCCACAACACTGCAACCCCTCACAGATACTGTACTTGGAGCGCAGCAATGAGCCCTGCTGCAAAGTAATGCATCAAAAATTGTAATTACACGCCCCTGTTAAACAGGGGCAGAAAAATTGGGCTTTAGGCACTGGTGCTGGTGCCACAACACTGCAACCCCTCACAGATACTCTAGTTGGAGCGCAGGAATGAGCCCTGCTGCAAAGTATTGCATTAAAAATTGTAATTACATGCCCCTGTTAAACAGGGGCTGAAAAATTGGGCCTTAGCCACTGGTGGCAGTGCCCAGAAAAAAAAATGTTCTTGCATGCTATCAGCATGATCATTGAGGAGGAAGAGGATAGTCACTCAGCATAACAGGATAGTCACTCTGTATCAGCATAGGCAGTCTTGAAGGGATCTGACACTTCAAAGAAAATTATTCTGTTACATCAGCATCAGGTGCTTGGTAGCTGGTGGTGATCCAAGACTGATTCATTTTATGAAGGTCAGTTGATCGACCGAGTCGGTGGACAGGCGCACCCTGTGATCGGTTACAAAACCTCCAGCAGCACTGAATGTGCGTTCCGAAAGAACGCTGGATGCAGGACAGGCCAGTAGCTCAATTGCATACTGTGCAAGCTCTGGCCAGTGATCCATCCTCAAGACCCAGTAACCCAGAGGATTTTGGGTGGGAAAGGTGTCCAAGTCTGATCTTGCCCCTAGGTATTCCTGCACCATGTAAACCAGACGCTGGCGATGGTTGCTGGAACCGATCATACCTTGGGGCTGCGGACTAAAAAATAGTCGGAACGCATCGGTCAGACGACCACCTTCTCCACTGCTCCTTCTTTGACTGATGGAAGCCTCAGCAACACGTTGTCCAGGACCAGGAATTTGTAACCTCCCAGTCTCTGGGAACGCATTGCACAGACCTTTCTGCAAGGCCTCCTGAAGATATTTCATCCTCTGCTCCCTCTGCGACGCCACGATAAGGTCCGCAACCTTACCCTTGTAACGTGGATCAAGGAAGGTTGCCAGCCAGTAATGATCCCTCTCCTTGATAGCACAAATACGAGGATCCTTCCGCAGGCTTTGCAGGATCAGGGAGGCCATGCAGCATAGGTTTGCTGAGGCATGCGGTGCAGAGTCCTCTGGGTCACTGAGGACGACATGATCCGCAGCCACCTCCTCCCAGCCACGTACAAGTCCATGTGTTTCTTGGGACTGTAATTGATCCCTTTAAGACTGCTGCTGATGCTGAGTGCTAGGCTCCACCTCCATGCTGACACAATCCTCCTCCTCCTCCTTTTCCTGTGTGATAGGTGGGCCAGCAGGAACACTGTCTGGATAAAGGGGGCCTTGAGAGGTAAGGAAGTCCTCCTCTTCCTTCCTCTGTTCTGCCTCAAGTGCCCTGTTCATTATTTCACGCAGCGTGTGCTCCAACAGGTGGACAAGAGGAACAGTGTCACTGATGCATGCACTGTCACTGCTCACCATCCTCGTGGCCTCCTCAAATAGTGCCAGGACAGTGCATGCATCCCTGATCATGGCCCACTGGCGTGGGGGAAAAAATCCAAGCTCCCCTGACCCTGTCCTGGTACCATATTGCAACAGATACTCATTGATGGCCCTCTGCTGCGTGTGCAGCCGCTGCAGCATGGCCAACGTAGAGTTCCACCTGGTGGGCATGTCACAGATTAGGCAGTTCTTGGGCAGGTTGTATTCCTTTTGGAGGTCAGCCAGCCAAGCACTGGCATTATATGACCAGCGGAAATGCACACAGAGTTTCCTGGCCTGCTTCAGGACCTCCTGTAAGCCCGGGTACCTGCCCAAGAACCGCTGCACCACCAAGTTAAGAACGTGAACAAAACAGGTCATATGGGTCAGTTGTCCCTGTCAGAGGGCGGAGAGGAGGTTGGTGCCATTGTCGCAAACCACCTTTCCTGGCTTAAGCTGGCGTGGAGTCAACCACCACTGAGCCTGCCCCTGCAGAGCTGACAGAATTTCTGCCCAAGTGTGGCTCCTGTCCCCCAAGCACACCAGCTCAAGCACCGCATGGCATCTTTTTGCCTGCGTACTTGCGTAGCCCCTTAAACGCCTACAATGCACCGCTGGTTCCGAGGACAAAGCACAGGAAGAGGCCATGGAGGAAGAAGAAGAGGAGGGGGTGGAGGAGAGAGGTGTGTCAGAATCACCAGTAGTAGCATTTTGGAGGCATGGTGGCGGAACAACCTCCAACACTACTGCACCTTGTCCTGCATCCTTCCCAGCTGCCAGCAGAATCACCCAATGCGCCGTGAAAGATAGGTAACGTCCCTGTCCATGCCTGCTGGACCATGAGTCAGTGATAATATGCACCTTACCACTGACCGCCCTGTCCAGCGAGGCCAAGACATTGCCTTCCACATGCCGGTAGAGAGCCGGAATCGCCTTCCGTGAGAAAAAGTGGCGTTTGGGAACCTGCCACTGAGCAACCATACATTCCACAAACTTACAGAAGGGGGCAGAGTCTGCCAACTGAAAAGGCAGCAGTTGAAGCGCTGGGCTTGTGGATGGCTGGGAACGAACTTCTTTCGGTGGTGCAGCAGCTGGGGCAGGGAAATTTGCCTCGTACAATCTGACGTTGGTGTATTGATAGCAGATTGCCCGCAAGTACTTGGCTGTGACACACCTAATTCTACATCTTCATTCCTCTCAGTGCAGGTTTCAGAGAGGACTGAAGGTATAGTGGAGTTGGAGATCCCAGCTGATGAGGAGCAAGGAGAGGTCCGCTTTGTTCTTTGGTGTGGGTCTTTTTTGTATGCTTGCCAACGGACTGTATGGCAGGTCGACATATGTCTGGTCAAGCACGTGGTGCCCAAGCGGCTCATGTTTTGGCCACGCGAGATACGCTTCAGACATATGTTGCAAATAGCAAGGTGCGATCTGCTGCACACGTCTCAAAAAAGGCCCACACCAAAGAACTTTTGAAATAACGCGCAGAGACAGCAGCTCCCTGAACATGCGAAACACTGCGGTGTGATGCAGTCAGTTGGCTGCCCTTAAGCTGGCCCCTGGAGGGCATCCTGCCTCGTTGGAGATGTGCCTCCTCCTCCTCCTCCTCTCCCCTATCAGGCACCCACGTGGAGTCAGTGACCTCATCATCCCCTCCCTCCTCATCACTGGAGCAAATCTGGCAGTATGCTGCAGCTGGGGAAACATGACTGCCAGATTGCTGTCCTTGTTGGGTACCCCCTCTCTCTGGGCTTACGTTACTGCCTTCCTCTAGCTGGGTACCATCATCGGATCCTTCAAAATGATGGGCATCCTCCTGGAGCATGTACCCAACACTGTGGTCAAACAGTTCGGGGGAATCCTCAGGAGGACATGGTGGGGCTAGGGAAGGAGTGACTGAGCCGACAGAAGAGGCTGCTTTGGCAGCTGCTTTTCCAAACAAAGTACCCTGAGCCTGGGTGAGAGAGGATGAGGAGGATGAGGACGGCTTGGTCATTCACTCTACCAAGTCTTGGGCATGCTCAACATGGCTAGCTGCCGAAAAGAAGGACAAGCGTGTCCCACGGCCACGTGCTGATGAGGATGCACCGTGTCCACGGCCAGCACTGTTGCCTCTAGACACAGAGCCTGCTTGCCCTCTTTTAATGGCTCGTGACTGTCTGCCTCTACTTGTTTGCCTTCCAGACATACTAATGGCCTGCAGTGAGATGTAGCTGCACAAAGGTGGGATGTATTTATATATATATATATATCTATACTGATTATACTGCAGCTAGCAGACTCAACTGCCTGCTGTGGTATTAGTATGAGAACACCAGCAATTGTCTTCAGTTAGTTTTAGGTGCACACTGTGCAGAGGACACAGTACACTAACTAAAAATACTTGCAGCTCCCTGCCTGTGGTATTTGTATGAGAACACCAACAATTGTATGGAGATAGGCTTTAGGTGCACACTGTGCAAAGGACACTAAAGCAAAATACTGCAGCTCCCTGCCTGTATTTGTATGAGAACACCAGCAGTTGTTTTGAGGAAAGCTTTAGGTGCACACTGTGAAAAGGACACTAAAGCAAAATACTGCAGCTCCCTGCCTGTATTTGTATCAGAACACCAGCAATTGTATTGAGGTAAGCTTTAGGTGCACACTGTGCAAAGGACACTAAAGCAAAATACTGCAGCTCCCTGCCTGTATTTGTATCAGAACACCAGCAATTCTATTGAGCTAAGCTTTAGGTGCACGCTGTGCAAAGGACTTTAAAGCAAAATACTGCAGCTCCCTGCCTGTATTTGTATCAGAACACCAGCAATTGTATTCAGGTAAGCTTTTGGTGCACACTGTGCAAAGGACACTAAAGCAAAATATTGCAGCTCCCTGCCTGTATTTGTATCAGAACACCAGCAATTGTATTCAGGTAAGCTTTTGGTGCACACTGTGCAAAGGACACTAAAGCAAAATACAGCAGCTCCCTGCCTGTATTTGTATCCGAACACTAGAAATTGTATTCCGGTATGCTTTTGGTGCACACTGTGCAAAAGACACTAAAGCAAAATATTGCAGCTCCCTGCCTGTATTTGTATCAGAACACCAGCAATTGTATTCAGGTAAGCTTTTGGTGCACACTGTGCAAAGGACACTAAAGCAAAATACTGCATCTCCCTGCCTGTATTTGTATCAGAACACCAGCAATTCTATTGAGCTAAGCTTTAGGTGCACGCTGTGCAAAGGACTTTAAAGCAAAATACTGCAGCTCCCTGCCTGTATTTGTATCAGAACACCAGCAATTGTATTCAGGTAAGCTTTTGGTGCACACTGTGCAAAGGACACTAAACAAAATACTGCAGCTCCCTGCCTGTATTTGTATCAGAACACCAGCAATTGTATTCAGGTAAGCTTTTGGTGCACACTGTGCAAAGGACACTAAAGCAAAATATTGCAGCTCCCTGCCTGTATTTGTATCAGAACACCAGCAATTGTATTCAGGTAAGCTTTTGGTGCACACTGTGCAAAGGACACTAAAGCAAAATACGGCAGCTCCCTGCCTGTATTTGTATCCGAACACTAGAAATTGTATTCCGGTATGCTTTTGGTGCACACTGTGCAAAGGACACAGTACACTAAGTGAAACACTGCAGCTAGCACAATCACTTGCATGCCTATCAGTATAGAGAATAACAGGAACGGATCTAGCTAAACTGAATACAGTGTGTAAATATATATACAACACCTAGGATGCATATATATCCTCTACACACTGTAACTGCAGCTATCTGACTCACCTGCCTGCTCTATTTAACTCAAATCAAATTACACTGTCTCTCTCTCTGTCTCTTTCCTTTAACCAATGCCAACACGCTACACAAACTGCAATAAACCAGTGTAATATACCACATATGAGGTTATAAGAAAAGCACCCCAGAGACATAACATAACAGATATTCAGCTAGCATTTTTAGCAATGGCACCCCTCATATTTCCTGAGAGGTTTGGTTTAAAGAGGATGTTCAATATCATATGATTGATAACTATAATTTCACATAAAGTACAATTATCCTGCCAGCCTAGCCCCTTGAACAGAGGTATTCCACTCTCCCCCACAGAAGGTGCATACTTACTTAACTCTCATGGCTACCGGCTGCTGCAACCTTTAAATCCTAAGGGCCCTGTTCACACAAGTGTGATTTGTGCCATCACACTGCAATGCAAGGCAATGGAAATCACATTATTTTCTATGGTGCCTGTTCACATCAGTGCAATATGGTTCAGTTCGATTTTTTAACTGCTTCAGGTCCACCCACCGATAAGGGAGTAGAAAACGACATATTGCATAGTAAAAGCAGCACACATTACACACAGTAAACATTGTTAGGCACACATTTAACCCCTTGACTACTGCTAGATGTTAACCCCTTTCCAGCCAGTGTCATTAGTACAGTGACAGTGTATAGTATTATCACTGATCACTGTATTAGTGTCACTGGAGAAGACAGTGTCAGCTAGTCAGTTCCCCCCCCCCCCCCATGTGAGCTAGTGTCAGATTGGCCGCCACACTATCACAGTCACGCTATAAGTCTCTGATCACCACCATTACTAGTATAAAAATACAAAAGTTCCAGTATATATTCTATCATTTGTAGATGCTATAACTTTCACACAAACCATTCAATACACACTCATTGCGATTTTTTATACCAAAGACATATAATCAGGCAGGCCCATGCACTACATAGTTGAAGGTAAATCTAAAGGAAAGAAAATAAGAAAAATTATATAATGTGATGGTCAGCTTAAGACTAAAATATACTTGCTCCTATCTATGCTTGTACAGTCATTGCCTGTAGCCTTCCCCCCCTAGTTTACATGACCCACTGATGAAGTCCATTCCCAGGACGACACATGTCTGGTAATAGGAGCCAGACCCTTGGTTTTTCATCCCACGGTCACCACCATCTATGCTGAAGCACTTTGGGAGCTGATTATCTGTTCAAACGCTGGCACTGAGGAGTGCCTTTTATGTGAGTGCATTATCTTGATTTTATCCAACAATAAACATTCTGTTAGAGAGCACTAGATTTCCTTCTGTTTTATTTTCATGTACTGTTGATTGAGAGCATGCAGCACTGACAGGAAGTGTTGGAGATTGAAGCGCAGACCAGAAGCAGTCATCTGAGATTACCCCTAATAGGGGACTGCTTGCTTAGACCCGCTGGTGAAACAGGAGTCTAAGTATAAGGTGAGTGGCCATCCATTCACTGGTGGAGGATTACCATCGATGAGCACATGTATTTTGTAAATGTAGCGGCCTCACCCCGACCTCTTTAGCTAGGGGTATGTCGAGCGACAGAGTGAGGTGCGCTACGGCCCATGTCCTCCCCATGGCTGTGGGTGAGGTGAAGGCCAGTACCAATCTTTTCCTCGGGCCAAATGTGTGCTGGTTATGAGGGTCAGTCCTTCCGTGCCAGAATCTCCCTTTGTTCCCATCAACAGAGTCCATACACCCATCAAAGTCCAAACTCAGGTTTATTGCGTATCTCCACATACAGTCAAATGCAACGGCATGATACGATGGGGGAGCAGGTCGAGGCACTGTACAGGTTCCTAGTCCCTACACTCCCTGTGCTATGACCAGGGGTTGCAGGAGTCTTGATTAAAGCTCCTCCGCTGCGCTGTAGCCCCTATCAGGGGAAGATGTCCTCCAAGGGAGTTACCGAAGGCCCATCCGTCACCGGGTTGACACTGCACCGGGTCTTCGGACGGGTGACCTCCCCAGCCTCCTCACCTCAGATGCGGGTCCCCTCGCAAGGGGCGCCCTGGAGCAACTTCACCCTCGCGGGACCCAGTCGGAGTCACCGGGTCCCAGGCCTCCTCAATAGTACCTCACCCCAGGCTGTAGGTGCCTGGGATGGACTCCATCTTCATTCCGGCCAGGCCTAGGGCGCCTAGGCCGGAACCTTGAACCGCCCGCACCCAGGCCTAAGGCGCCTGGGTGCGTGAAGAGATGATCCCCCGAAAAGACCTCGTGGCGAGGGCGTCCCCCCCCCTTTTTATCTCCTCCCATCGACACCACGGCGGGTTCCCTGCCCCAGCCGTACCATCTCCAGGAAGGGACAAAAAAAAGGGTAACACTGTGGTAGTGATTCTACCTCGAGCCTGTAGGTACCCCGCCACCCACAGGCCAAGGAGAATATTGCACCACCCAATCCTCCGCGAATAACAAAAAGGGGTCTAATCCCTGACATAATTACACACCTGGGTCTCTCTACCCCCAGGTGTATCCCACTAACTTTGAAGACCCCGCTACACACTCCCCCTTGTGATTTGACGCTGGTCCCCAGCGTCAGGTGCACACCCATGTCTCCCAAGGAGTGGTGACATGAAGTGGGCCCCAGAGGCTATCCCTCAAATTTTGGATACTGTGTGTGCCAAGACCTGCTCCAAGAAAAGGGAACTATAAAACATTAAAACTTTTGTATAAAACATCTGTCATGTACACATATACAATCCCTCCCCTCACTGTCTAAGAACCACCCCATACTCAGTAGTCTTGACCGACGAATCTCCTGCAGAAGGGAAACAAAAAAAAAACACATCCTAACACTCTATGTTAACTTGGCATGAGTGGGTCCGTCAGCCGAGAGACCCACTCACTCCATTAAGTAAGTAATGCATGTGTAACATTTCAAACAACCGTTGCACAACACTGCCACCTGGTGACAGCGCTGCAGTAATGACACTTGGTGAGATCTTCATTCTTCCTGCTTTCCTACTCTGACTCTACCCCAAAAGTCTCTGCCTTTGGCACATGAAGAAAAGGGAGAAGAAAAAAACAACAGCTCCCAAGTCTCCAGTGAGTAAAAGAAAAGCCCAAATCAAAACAAAAGTAGGGCACAGTTCTAGGCGTCTGGGAATGTCTCTTCCAGAAAGTTTTAACAGCAACAAGATAGGAGCTCACTTCTCCTATAAGTAGAACCTTGGATCCGGCAGAAACAGGGGCTTCAGGTGCCCGTCAAACACTTCCACCGAATACTCGACATCCTCTCCTTCTTTCCTGCAGATGAGCACCTTATCGGCATGAATATGGCGCCCAAGTCTCCAATCACCTCTGCAGTCCTTGAACTTTTTAGACACAGGCGGCGAACATGACAGGTATCGCCTGGCATGGGGCACTTTAAGCTTTTCCCATACAAACTCGTCATACCACCTTGGTCGCAGGACCTCGACTTCATACAATAAGTCCTGAGGCAAGTAGGGGTACTCCCACCCATATTCACGGGCGACTCTCTGGGAGAAAAGTCTCTGCAACCTGGCAAGAGGCGGCATCACATCTCGCTCACCTTCTCCTGGCTGCACGATGGCCTCCGGGTGCCGAGGTACCTTCACCATCTCGGGTTGCTTTGTCTTTGGTGCCCGCAACGAAGCACACTGCATCCCCACCATCAGAGCGGGTGATGTAGTTGAATGAGGAAAGTTGGCCCGAGGACTAGATTTCCTCGGGAACTCCGGGGCCTGCGCCCGGAGCGTACTGTCTTCTGACAATGACTCTAGGTCGGAGGTGTCATACATCTCAGCGGGAAGGTAGTCTCTAGTAGACGGAAGGCTACCCTCCCTTGCGGGCTCCACCGACTGTGGACTCCCGACACCTCCAACCACACACACAGTCCCAGCCCCTGGCTCACCTGGACCTTTTGAAGAACTGGGATGTCCGGGACTCTCTTCTCTACCGGCGCCATCCAGGCCAGGCAAGCAGCGGGGTGAAGCCCGACCACGACCATAGGATGCCTGTACCAGGCCGACTTTCCTCTTCGGAGGTGGGAGCAGGGAGTCTGTAGTGACCGAAGCAGTGTCTTCGGATTTTCCTCTCTCAGTCTCTGATTGGGCAGTCACGTCGCCCTGGTCAGCGCGTACGGGAACCTCCGCAAAGGCCTGGATCTCTCCCTCCGGAGTGGCGGTTCCTGTGATACAGTTGAGGCGAAGGGCCCGGGGCCTTACTGTGGATGATTCAACCACAAAAAGAAATTCTTTGCACGCTTCACATCGCCCGAACGGCTTCAGTTGGACCACCAGTCCCGAGCATCCGGGACAGATCACACCGAGGGCCTCCGTGTCTCTGCATGAATACAGAGCCAACTGTCCTCGGGGCCTGAGCCTTATCCCCGTGTCTGTAATGGGCGCAGCAAATGCAGTCATTTTCGTGGGGTAAGGTACCGGCATCCACGGGGGGCTTGAGGCCATCCCGACCACCTGCTGTTCCATCACGCGCTCACCTTGCGCCGGAGTCTCCACGTGTATCTCCACACGAGGCCAGACTCCTCCCACGACTTGCACGTTTTCGCGGGCTTCCTTCAGTCTCCGCCCACGAATTGTACAGTCACGGGGTGCCTCGTGGCGCAGTGCAGCAAAAGTCCCCACATGTAGTTCGTCACACGGCTGGACTCCTCCCTCTTCCCGCTCTTTCTGCATGGGCCTCTCCCGGTTTTTCAGAGAAATTTCCACGACTTCGAGCACAGGGACGCACTTTGGCCAATCACATGGCCGACCTGCTCGGACCTCCTCCGGGCAGCAAAGTTCAAACACAGCCGTTCCAAACCTCAGGGTCAACACACATTTCATCCCGGACTCACGAGCCCCCACGTGTAGCGGCCTCACCCCGACCTCTTTAGCTAGGGGTATGTCGAGCGACAGAGTGAGGTGCGCTACGGCCCTTGTCCTCCCCATGGCTGTGGGTGAGGTGAAGGCCAGTACCAATCTTTTCCTCGGGCCAAATGTGTGCTGGTTATGAGGGTCAGTCCTTCCGTGCCAGAATCTCCCTTTGTTCCCATCAACAGAGTCCATACACCCATCAAAGTCCAAACTCAGGTTTATTGCGTATCTCCACATACAGTCAAATGCAACGGCATGATACGATGGGGGAGCAGGTCGAGGCACTGTACAGGTTCCTAGTCCCTACACTCCCTGTGCTATGACCAGGGGTTGCAGGAGTCTTGATTAAAGCTCCTCCGCTGCGCTGTAGCCCCTATCAGGGGAAGATGTCCTCCAAGGGAGTTACCGAAGGCCCATCCGTCACCGGGTTGACACTGCACCGGGTCTTTGGACGGGTGACCTCCCCAGCCTCCTCACCTCAGATGCGGGTCCCCTCGCAAGGGGCGCCCTGGAGCAACTTCACCCTCGCGGGACCCAGTCGCAGTCACCGGGTCCCAGGCCTCCTCAATAGTACCTCACCCCAGGCTGAAGGTGCCTGGGATGGACTCCATCTTCATTCCGGCCAGGCCTAGGGCGCCTAGGCCGGAACCTTGAACCGCCCGCACCCAGGCCTAAGGTGCCTGTGTGCGTGAAGAGATGATCCCCCGAAAAGACCTCGTGGCGAGGGCGTCCCCCCCCCTTTTTATCTCCTCCCATCGACACCACGGCGGGTTCCCCGTCCCAGCCGTACCATCTCCAGGAAGGGACAAAAAAAAGGGTAACACTGTGGTAGTGATTCTACCTCGAGCCTGTAGGTACCCCGCCACCCACAGGCCAAGGAGAATATTGCACCACCCAATCCTCCACGAATAACAAAAAGGGGTCTAATCCCTGACATAATTACACACCTGGGTCTCTCTACCCCCAGGTGTATCCCACTAACTTTGAAGACCCCGCTACATAAACATGGAGGTGGAAGGTAACAACCTATTAGTAAAATGAAATTGTAGCAAATGTATTTTGCCTTTAGCTCACATTGATACATATATCTTTTTTGAATTTTTGATACACTGTTGCAAGTTGCGCTGCACTAAATCATTTGAATTTGAATGTTAAAGTGAGTGGTGATCACTTTGAGTGTTTGGCAGCAACTGGAATATTTATTTTGAATATTTTTGACAAGCTATTAGGATTTATATCAAAAATAAAAGATACTAAATAATCGCGCCCCCCTTTCTTAGTATCACTCTGCGCTAAATAGAAAAACCACAAAGCTAAAAGCACCAGAAAAAAAGTAAAACAATAAAATCTAAAAGAACAGCAGCTGCTAAAAGATAGGCATAAAATATAAAAAGAGCAGTATATATAAAAACTTAAAATAAAAAGTTCAGAATAAACTGCAGCAGCGCTACGGACAAAAGTTCAAATGTACGTCTTCTATATAATCCAATTTATATAGGTGGTGTAGATAGTGAATGAAGAATGTGGTTACAGCTGGTTTAAATCTTAGTTCCTGTGCTCCTTATCACCAATATGTGTTTTCACCACGTGGGGGGATTAGGGTCCCCTAATGGGGATGCACTCACCAGATATTAAAACAATAAAGGCACGTATAAACCATCCTTCTTTAGTATGTTCTGTCTTCTTCTACTGTACAGGCACTTCTGGCATATGTGAGGAGAAAGGAACAAACTACATAGGGTAGTACTGTTTGGTAATTTTTATTAATATTCCCCAAAACAAACAAGCCCCTTTGCATATGTGCGTACCAATAAAAAGAATAAAACAGGCGTATATAATGTATATGAGATAAATGGACGCTTGCAGCACTTTCAGACTTGCCCCTAGAGAACGCCACTTCCTGGTTCCTCTGGCGTCTTCCTGGTATGGTCCTGGAGCGCAGATGCGTCACTTCCGGTT
Source organism: Rana muscosa (assembly GCA_029206835.1). Lineage (NCBI taxonomy): Eukaryota > Metazoa > Chordata > Amphibia > Anura > Ranidae > Rana > Rana muscosa. Next base: position 481,205,756 of record CM055117.1, on the reverse strand, counting down.
TGCTGGGTATTGCTGGTCACGCCCTTAGGATTTATATGGTAATTTTTTTTTTATATATATGTGCGCTGATTAAGGTTTAAGTTTATTTTTGAATAATGGCTGTGTGTTGAGTTACTTTGAGGGGACAGCAAATTTACACTGTTATTCAAGCTGTACATTCACTACTTTACATTGTAGCAAAGTGTCATTTCTTCAGTGTTGTCACATGAAAAGATATACCGTATTTATCGGCGTATAACACGCACCGGCGTATAACACGCACCCCAAGTTTAGGAGGGAATTTTAAGGAAAAAAACTTTTAGGAGGGAAATTCAAGGAAAAAAAACTTACATTTAAATGCAGCATGCAGCCTTGCCCAGTGTCCATCTGCAGCCTTGCCCAGTGTCCATCTGTCCATCTGCAGCTGTGCCCAGTGTCCATCTGTCCATCTGCAGCCGTGCCCAGTGTCCATCTGTCCATCTGCAGCCTTGCCCAGTGTCCATCTGTCCATCTGCAGCCGTGGCCAGTGTCCATCTGTAGCCTTGCCCAGTGTCCATCTGTCCATCTGCAGCCGTGCCCAGTGTCCATCTGTCCATCTGCAGCCGTGCCCAGTGTTCATCTGTCCATCTGCAGCCTTGCCCAGTGCCTTTGCGATCGTGTCAGTCCCGGCGGTTTTTAAAATTTGGCGCCGATTTCTGTGGAGAGGAGCGAGCGGGGCCGAGTGTACTTCGGCTGGACTCGGCTCCTCTCGCAGTTCCGCCCATCTCCACTGACTGCGCCGCTGACGGAGAAAGCCGAGTGTACTTCGCCTAGACTCGTGTCTCCTCACAGTCACAGGCAGGACTGCGAGAGGAGCCGAGACTAGGCGAAGTACACTCGGCTTTCTCTATGTCAGCGGCGCAGTCAGAGATGGGCGGGACTGCGAGAGGAGCCGAGTAAAGCCGATTGTACTCCGGCTTCGGCTCCGCTCGCTCCTCTCGCTCGTTTTCAGCAGGGGAATTCGACGGAGTATCGGCGTATAACACGCACCCACGATTTTCCCCTGATTTTAAGGGGAAAAAAGTGTGTGTTATACGCCGATAAATACGGTAATAAAATTAGGGGTGCACCAAATGGGTTTTTTGGTGTGAAGGAGCCGAAATTGAAAAATACACTAGGCTGAAAACCGAAACCGATACCGAAAATGACCAATACCGAAAATTACTGTTTTTAAAAAATATTTTTATTTTTGTATATTTTAAATAAAATGTATACATTTATATAACACATTGCTAATAGTATTAACAAAATTTCCATGCAGTGCACCTCTAGCAGATATGATGCAGGAGATGGTCAGAGACTGCAGACATAGTACAGGAGATGGTCAGAGACTGGGGACATGGTACAGGAGATGGTCAGAGACTGGGGACATGGTACAGGAGATGGTCAAAGACTGGGGACATGGTACAGGAGATGGTCAGAGACTGGGGACATGGTACAAGAGATGGTCAGAGACTGGAGACATGGTACAGGAGATGGTCAGAGACTAGGGACATGGTACAGGAGATGGTCAGAGACTGGGGACATGGTACAGGAGATGGTCAAAGACTGGGGACATGGTACAGGAGATGGTCAGAGACTGGGGACATGGTACAAGAGATGGTCAGAGACTGGAGACATGGTACAGGAGATGGTCAGAGACTAGGGACATGGTACAGGAGATGGTCAGAGACTGGAAACATGTGACAGGAGATGGTCAGAGACTGGGGACATGGTACAGGAGAAGGTCAGAGACTTTAGACATGGTACAGGAGATGGTCAGAGACTGCGGACATGGTACAGGATATGTTCAGAGACTGCAGACATGATACAAGAGGTCAATGCAGCCTCACCAGTGCCCATCAGATGCAGCCTGCCTGTGTCCCCAGTGCAGCCTGCCTGTGTCCCAAGTGCCCTGTGTCCCCAGTGCAGCCAGCCTGTGTCCCCAGTGCAGCCAGCCTGTGTCCCTAGTGCCCTGTGTCCCCAGTGCAGCCAGCCTGTGTCCCCAGTGCAGTCAGCCTGTGTCCCCAGTGCAGCCTGCCTGTGTTCTCAGTGTAGCCTGCCTGTGTCACCAGTGCAGCCTGTGTCCCCAGTGCAGCCTGCCTGTGTCACCAGTGCAGCCTGTGTCCCCAGTGCAGCCTGCCTGTGTCCCCAGTGCAGCCAGCTTGTGTCCCCAGTGCAGCCAGCCTGTGTCCCCAGTGCAGTCAGTCTGTGTCCCCAGTGCAGCCAGCCTGTGTCCCCAGTGCAGCCTGCCTGTGTTCCCAGTGTAGCCTGCCTGTGTCACCAGTGCAGCCTGTGTCCCCAATGCAGCCTGCCTGTGTCCGCAGTGCACTGTGTCCCCAGTGCAGCTAGCCTGTGTACCCAGTGCAGCCAGCCTGTAACCCCAGTGCAGCCTGCCTGTGTCCCCAGTGCCCTGTGTCCTCAGTGCAGCCAGCCTGTGTCCCCAGTGCAGCCAGCCTGTGTACCCAGTGCCCTGTGTCCTCAGTGCAGCCAGCCTGTGTCCCCAGCGCAGCCAGCCTGTGTACCCAGTGCAGCCTACCTGTGCAGGGGAAGATAGGGAAAAGAGAGGAGAGCCGCCGCCGCCTGGTTGATTAGAGCGCCGGGAACATACCAGCTTTCATTTCAATAGCTGTGTGTTCCCCGCCGCGCGCCGTCATATACAGCCCCTCCCCCTTGTCCGGGGAACTTTTATAGACAGATCACTCGTCCCAGGCGGCGGCTCTCCTCTCTCTTCTCCGCGAGTGGAATTTTTGAGGGCTGCGCTATACTACTATCTTCTCACTCACACACTGCGCACAGGGGTGTGTCTGATAGCGAGAGGGAGGAGAAGAGAGGAGAGGACTGGGGCGCTCCACAACGACACCCCCTTAATGGGCGGCACTAGGGGTGGGGGGAAGAGCCCTGTCCCCGCCCAGGCCCCGCCCCATTTTCAGGCTCCATTATGTGCCTTTTTGCTCTTTTGGCAAAGTGCCGAAAAGGCAATTTTCGGCCAATATGTTTCCGCGGCCGAAATTGGCAAAAGTAGTGCAGGAACTACTTTTGCAAATCTGTGTGGTGCCGCAAAGTCGATGTTGCACCTATTGGAACACTGCTATTTCCGGCAATAGGCTGCAACTTGCCATGTCATTAGACATGTCAAATCACATGACAAATCCCTCCAATGTGAACGAGGGCCTAATTTAACCTGTTGCTTTGACCTGCATTAGGTATGTTACAAAAAACAATAACATTGAACATTTAAAAGTGTTTTAATGCATAAAAAACATACGCATGTTACACACACAACATACACAATTACAATACACGTATGTACACACTTACAACTCTTAGTACAATATGTATCCCAATACACCAGAACTATAGGAATAGTTCGGAGCATTCTTTTTAAACTCTAAATTCATTGAGTATGAGTAGTAAAGGTTTTCAATGCCTCCCCTATGAACAAAATGCCTAATTCGTGTTTGTGTTTAAGCTATCTGTATTTACTGTCCATTAACTTAACACAGTATAATCTTCTATATCTTTTTAAAATTTTGGAGATTAGCAAGTGAATTACTTGCTCACTTATAACCTCTGAGGTCAGCTCCTGCTCTAACTTTTCTTGCTATGTTCCATGTTCCTGTTTTCCCTCTACACCCTGTTATGATCAACTTCATGTTTGTTTCTACTATTGTCTCTGGTACACCACTAGTTACCATTCTCACTCCTTTAAAGCAGTTGTATACCCTCTCTGACATGTTTTACCTACAAGTAAACCTAGATTAAGGCTTACCTGTAGGTGTTTGCAATATCTCCTAAACCTACATGGTTTAGGAGATATTTGCCACAAAGAATACACCGATGTCTATGGCGCATGCGAGCCGTAGACAACGGAACAAGCGCACTGAGAATAGCCATTCATAAAACCGGCAATGCCGGCTTTGACGGCTCCCGCGCGCATGCGCGGAGTGACGTCTTCGCCGCTCCGGCCAATCACAGCGCTGGAGCGACGATACCCGGAAGTAACCTTCTGGAGAGATGTCTGCGGCCGGAGGGGGAGACAAGGACGGCTTCGGGGGCTTTGATCTAAGGTAAGTAATTCATAATGAGCTAGTATGCTAGTCATACTAGCTCATTATGCCTTTGTCTTGCAGGTTTTTATTTTATTTTTCTAATTTTTTGGGGGTATACAACCGCTTTAAAGTGGTTGTAATCCCTTTACAACCACTTTAACCTACAGGTAAGCCTAGATTAAGGCTTACCTGTAGGTGCTTGAAATATCTCCTAGACCTACACGGTCCCCGGTGCAATGTCCCCGAACGATACCTTCTACTGTGCATGCACCGACTTGAAAGGGCACGCTGTGCCGTTTCAAGCTGGGGTCATGCCGTGACTGGTGGCTCCCGTGCGCATGCGTGGGGGTGAGGTCACGCGACAGTCACAGAGCCGGAGTTCGCGGCCCCGGAAGGAAGAGGGGTGAAGAATGGACGCTCACTGACAGCGAGGAAGACGGGGAAATTGCGGGCTTCTCCTGCAGGTAAGTGTGCTTTACCTTTGCAGGGAAACAAAGAGGAAGTAAAACCCATCAGGGTTTACTTCCTCTTTAAGGGTGCATAGTACCACTAGTAATTCACAAAAAAAATGTAAAACATAAAAAAAAAAAAAAAAAAAAAGCAGATACAGTCATATAATAAAAGAAAAAAAAACACAAAAAAGATATCATGATGTAAATCCACCATAGATTATGCTGTTAGGTGATGCAGAACCATGTCAGTCATGATGAACAGTGACCGCTGACCTGTTGAAAGAAAAAACCTGCCGACCATGGGCATGTCTAACTCAACGACTGCTCACCAGAGAATGACAGCTCCGGTGGATGAGAGTAGGAACAAATGTAAGGGGTTTTCCAGGTGACGACATTGACCAAATATAGACTTGACCATATTTGATCAATCACGTCACAGGGATTCCAGGCAAGCAGTCCTAAAGGCTAGGTTTTTTTTTTCTTTCGGTTGGGTGGTGGGCAGTATCTGGATGCCTGCTTATTGTTAAAGGGGGCTTTCAGATTCTGATAAGCCTCCTGCCCACAGACATCCACAACCATTGGACTAGGGCTGTGGGGAAGAGGTCCTTTTCCTTATCAACATGGAGGCAAGGTGCTTTGCCAAGGGAGGTCCCCCTAACAAGGTATCCCTCATGTTGAGGACATATTGCTTGCTATGGTGTGGGAGGATTGGGGACACATTCCCCCCTCTGCTTGCCTGCCAGGCTGCATTACTGGATTAGGGTCTGGTGTGGATTTTTGGGGGAGACCCCACACTTTTTTCTTGATTTTTGCATGCAGTTCTCCCTTAAAACCCATATTAGAATAAAGGTCTGGTATAGATGCATGGAATCCCTGTCTGTTTACAGAAGTAAAGCAGCTAAAGCTGTCAATTACTGGTAATTAAAACTGCCTTTTTTCTTTCTAAATGTCAGTTTTGCTACAGTAAGTTGTATAAACCATGCAGATGTGCCTAACAGTCTATCATCAGCTTAGAATCTATCTCATTTTGTGATCAATTCAAGTGATATGTTATCCTTTGCATGTTGTGCTAAACTGTTGCATAATTGGCCAGTACTGAATACCAGTGTGTTGGAATCACAAAGCCAAAAACGATTCATTCCTAAATATTCCTAAATAACCTGTTCATGAATGGACACATATTTGCTAGTTTGTGGTAAAATATTACAGTAACCCCAGTGTTCAATTAGATTTTTGCTATGCATATACAGGAAACACACTGTATACTGAACATGATATGATGTACACTGAAAGACATTGAGCATATAAATCGAATCTGGCTTTAGTGCAAGAGTCAGCTAGTGACATTTAATCAATAAGTTCAAGATGCGCGGATACCTTGGTTCATGAGAGACTGTGATATCTGTCTGATGAGGTCATTTGTTGTAAAGTGATTGCCACCTTCAAAAAAAAAGGATACCTACATCTCCTGTCACTAGATTCTACATTGTGTGCTAACTGCAGACAGAAGCTATTCCATTTATGGCAAACATGTCCCGCATTTAGAAGTTATTTGGCATTTCAGTCAGCTTTAGTCACTGAGCCCTCGTACACACGCCCGAGATTCTCGTTGAAAAAAACATGTCGTTTTTTTCGACGAGATTCTTGGACAAGAAACTTGTCCCGGCCGAATGTACACACACTTGTTTCAAAGAACCCGCGGTTCTTTGAATGGAGCGTACGCGGTGACGTCATCGACTACGACGAGCATGCGCTCATCACATTCGATGCCGTCGCCGCCATCTTGGTATACCCTACGTATGCCTAGGAAGCTACCGCGCATGCGTCGAATTCATTTCGAACATGCGCGGGCTTCCGGGAGGACAGGTAAGTGTACACACACTCACTTTTCTCGTCGAGAAACATGCCGAGGAGAATCTCGACGAGAAAATAGAGAGCAGGTTCTCTATTTTCTCGTCGAGGTTTCTTGTCGGTTTTCTCGACGAGAAACCCGATAGCCGCGTACACACGACCGATTTACTCGGCAAGACCTCTCTGCCAGCAAGTTTCTTGCTGGTTCTTGCCGAGAAAATCGGCCATGTGTACGAGGCCTTACTGTATGTTATATAGTAAGAATAAAACATACATATATAAGCTGCACTTCATACAACACTTGGCCATCTTATAAATCTTTATTGTGGGAGCTCAAAATGACAACAGATGCTGCCATGGTAGATCTAGTAGAAATGCAGAAAGTCACCGGAATTTCAATATTTTTTTACTTTTTTGTAATAGTTACACGTATGAAAAACAACCAACGTTTCAGGGCCCCTTTCTCAAGAAAACATATGTTTTTACAGTATATGTGATGACTCTTTCAAATTAAAACTGTGAAAAAAACATTACTAGAGTGCTGATAATTTTCTACATTTCTAGGCCAAGAAAGATGTTCACGGATTAAAAAAATGCCCTCCTGCAAATGTGAGTGTATACAAAAATTCAATGTTTCCCCCTTTTTCTTTTATGTGCACATTGCTCTTTTTGGGTCTCTGAAATTCTGGTTTTTGGCCAGCTAGGCATATTAGCGTACAGTAGCGTACAGTAATTTGTAGGTACCCCCTCTGGATTGCAAGTTCTAAAAAGTGGTGGTTGATCCTAATGGAGCTCATTACCAGCAGGAGGGAGCTCAGGCTGGACGTGTTGGGTGACTGTGCGTCATCTCACCATATTACAGTTAGCAATAGAAGTGTGCGGATAATGGTGATTGCATGCAAGACATATTTTATTACAGAAAGCAAGCTTACAGATACAAATGTATGGAAGTTGAAGATTCATTACAATTCAATATTTTTTTTTTTACAGTGTGGGTTTTATATATACTCTAATCCACAGCTGATCAAGAGGAAGGCAAAATAAGCCTTATGAAACATTGTCCAATAAATATAACTAATAAAGGAATCCTACTCAATCCCCAAAGGTAACTACATAACTCCATGGATTCTGTGAATGTACTTCTTACAAATATTATTATCTGTATAGCTCTCTTGACTGGAATAATATAGACCATATAACACTGTGTGTGTATGCAGCTAAAACCGTGCATAGACGGTTCGAATCCCGGGCTGTTCAGTAGGAACTGGCCGAGATTCAAGCCATGTGTGGGCAGGCTGAATGTACCCAAGTTGATCAATTGATCGGTCAACTTGGGTACACACAGCTTGCCAGATTTTACATGCGATTATCACTAGTGCCTGTTAAAGCCACTAGCAATAATCAATGGCTCCGCGGGAGGGATTTCCCTGTCAACATTGTCTGTGTTGATGGGGGAATCAAACAAATTTCTTTCTTGCAACCCTTGGTCGACTCACTATATTAAAAAATGAAATGGTGAATGTTTTCACATGTACCCTGGACTTTAGCTGATAACCGCTGTAGAACTTCTTTCTTTGTTGCTGCTGTATTACCAGTCTGAGGTGTGAAGATGGTTAAACTCAATATTTAATAATGTAGAAGTGCAGTAGCCATCTTCTCTAAGTAGACCACTTTGCAATGCTTGTCTATGGAGTGTCTCCAGTGCAGAGGGCAGCCATATTGGCTGGGTCTGGATTGGCTGTAGGACAGAGATGGGCTGCTGCAATAAAACAAGGAGAGGTGTGTCTGCAGGCTGGTGAGGAGAGGGTAGAGGACAGTCTTGAACAAAACAGGTATGTGGAAAAAAAGACCGAGCTGCTGCTGATAAATCGATGGATCCCTGCCATACCTGACCACAGTCAGGTGAGAACTTAGGGAAGCAAAGAGACTGAAAACCTTCTCGCTGGGAGGATGTGATTTGAATGTCTAGTAAGATCAGACTATACTAGAGCGCATCCCCAAAAAAGAGGGATTGTTTCACCAGGATTGAAAGAGAGAGAGATCACAGCAGCTTCTATCCCTGTCTGACTTGGACTTGACTTTTACTGAATCAGAGCACATGTCCTGGAACTGATAAGAGACTAACATCATACAAATTAATGTATAACTAAAGGCAAAACTTTTTTTTTCGTTTTGGATAGAGTGGAGAGGGATTAGAATGCTTGTCAGTTTTTATTGCTGTCTGTGCCCCCATTAAGGAGATTTAGCCTCTCTATTTGTCCTGTTTACTATTAGCACTAAAAGTTAAAGTAAAGGAAAATCCCAAATTTTGGGTTGTTCCCAGAAAAGTAATGATGGGGAAATCTTCCAATGGGGACACCAAACACTCTTCCAATGGGACACTGGGGACCACTAAACAATTCCCTTAATTTGCAGGGATTTCCTATTACTTCCTGTTTGGCTATGTGACAGGAAGTGAGGGTAAATCTCCGTAATGGGACACAGATGATGAAAAAATTATGGGACCCTGGTCATAGCTGGGTGGTTTTCAAATATTTGTGTCTTCTGGTTCGATTAAAGTTGTTCTTCTTACTTCCTCTATTAACTAATCTGTATTCTAGTTTAATTAGCCTATTCAAAACCTCCCTTTTTCTACATGTTGTGCTAAGTCCCAAGTGTTCTGCCTTTTAGCTAGTAGCAGAAGGGCTCCTTCTTTTGGTACCCCATTAGCTGTAAATTGATGGGGTCCTTATAGGCTACAGAACACTGCAGCAGAGCAATGGTGTTACAACAAGGGGATTGGTCAGTGGTGGGCACACACTGCAGCACTGGATGACTAGTCTTCACCCCTGCAAGAGGCCCTGCAGAGGATCACATGACAACAGACGAAGGTGAGTTAAAAGGTGGAAGTGCTAACTGCTTGATGTTAATAAAATAATTAAAAGCTTGCTGAAAGTACCCTTCATTAAATCTCAATGTTCATTGATTCATTCCCAAATTCATGGATACTGACCTGTAACCTACTGTTAACCCGATGTTCGAGTTGAACGTAAGCATTTTTCCTGTGTTTAGAACAGTCCCGCAGCAAAATGACATTTCTAAAGGAAAAAAAGTAATTTAAAACTACTCATGGCTGTAATGAATGGTCGGGTCTCGGCAATACAGATAAAACTCATTGAAAAAAATGGCATGGTTCCCCCCAGTCCATTACCAGGCCCTTTGGGTCTGGTATGAATATTAAGGGGACCCTAAACCAAAATGAAAAAAAAAATGTGTGGGGGTCCCCCCAAATTTCATACCAGGCCCTTTAGGTCTGGTATGGATATTAAGGGGAACCCTGTGCTAAATGTAAAAAAAAATGGCTTAGTGTTCCCCCTCAAAATCCATACCAGACCCTTCAGGTCTGATATAGATTTTAAAGGGGAACCCTGCGCCAAAATAAAAAAAATGGCATGGGGTCCCCCCAAAAATCCATATAGACCCTTTTCCGAGCACGCAACCTGGCAGGCCTGCAGGAAAAGAGGGGGGGACGAGAGAGTGCCCCCCTCCTGAACCGTACCATACCACATGCCCTCAACATGGGGAGGATGCTTTGGGACCCCAAAGCCCCTTGTCCCCATATTTATGGCCCTTTAGGTCTGGTATGGATGCTTTAAAGTGGTTGTAAACCCACTTATGCAACTTGCACCTACAGGTAAGCCTAGATTAACCTACACGGTTTAGGAGATATTTGCAAAAAAGACATGCACCGATGTTTACGGTGCATGCGTGCCGTAGACAACGGTGCATTCACAGGGTTAATCCCCATTCACAAATCTGGCCTTGCGCGGGGTGATGTCTTCGCCGCTCCGGCCTATCACAGCGCCGGAGCGGCGCTGTGATTGGCTGGAGCGGCGATACCCGGAAGTAACCTTCTGGGTATCTGTGGAGGGATGGCTGCGGCTGGAGGGGGAGACGAGGATGGCTTCGGGGGCCCCGATCTAAGGTAAGTGATGCATAATGAGCTAGTATGCTAAAACAGAAAAGGGATTGCGGGATTATAGCGGTGCCAGAAAAAATATTACCAGCGCATGTAGTAAAAATATATATATATTTTATTATTACAGCAATAACAATTTAAAAGCACATTAGAAAAACAGTACAAAATATACACTGATTGTACATGACCAATAGATTAACCCATTTTAACAGATCTCAATGGATCCCTAGAAGTTAATAGGGATCTGTGACAATTGGTCATGAAGAAGAAGGAAGCAGGGAAGAAAGAGGAAGGCCAGAGACAAGATTAATCTAATTGCAGAGCTACAAAAAGGATTTATAGCTAATATACTCATTAAGTCCAGGATATTTGACAGCATCAAGGGTGTGTATCCATCTTGTTTCAAGTTGCAAGAGGGCTATATCTATATTACCTCCCCGAACATGTGGTGGCACATGTTCGAGGGCATAGAAAGTAATGACTTGGGCGTCATAATTATGTTGGTGGCCGATGTGGCGATTTAATACTGTTGTGGTCAACTTCTTGTATGTTGGCAAAATGTGGTCCCTGATTCGCTTGAAAAAGGGTCTCTTAGTCTTGCCTACATTGAAGCAGCCACATTGGCAAAGTGCTAAATATACAACACCTATTGTCTTGCAGTTGATGCGATACTTGATGTTATGAATACATCCATTGGGAAGTGGGACATCATGGGAATTTGGTAGAAAGCAGCAAACATCACATTTGCCGCATGAAAATGTACCACCCTGGGTGGAGTGTGAGAGTTTAAAAGGGATCAAAATGACTGGACACCAAACGGTCCTTAAGTGACGGGGCTCGATGGAAGGTCATTTCTGGATGTGGTTTGATATATTTCCTAACAGTGTTGTCAGCCAATAGGATAGGCCAGAATTTCTGGAGAATATTTCTGACTTGACCGTGTTGGTTAGAAAATTTTGTAATTACACGAACTGATGTGTTTTGCTTAAACTTTTTAGTAGAATGAATTAAGTCAGACCTATTGAGCTTGACAAACCTGTTAAAGGATTTTTTAAGAAGAGAACGACTGTATCCACGAGCAATCAGTCTGTCACGTAAATCATTGGCAGCTTGGTAGAAATCTGGATCCCGAGTGCAGTTACGCCTGAGCCGAAGAAATTGGCTGTATGGAATACTATTTAGAAGAGGTTGAGGATGTGCACTGGTAGCATATAAGAGAGTGTTTCCGGCTGAAGGTTTGCGATATAGAGAGGAATGGAGTAAACCATCCTGGTCAATATGAATTGTGAGATCCAAAAAATTAATGGAATGTTGACTACTCTCCATCATAAAGGACAAATTGTAATCATTAATAGCCAGTTTGCTCGTCAACTGCAGGAGTTCATCTTGAGTACCAGACCAAAGGATCAAAATATCGTCTATATACCTATACCATGTGACAACGGCATTGCTTTTACACACTCTATCCGCTACCCTAAGCCTTATCGCTTCCTGCTTTGGGCACGCATTCTGTCTCTCCTTCAGCGATGTGTTAACAATATTTTGTGATATTGAATTGCTTATACTGTATTTTTTCTTCTTTTTATATTTTTTTCTCATAGACTCCTTTTTAAGCCATACTGTACAAACCGACTACTCCTGACGAAGCCAATGACTTGGTGAAGCATGTTGGGTTAATCTATTGGTCATGTACAATCAGTGTATATTTTGTACTGTTTTTCTAATGTGCTGTTAAATTGTTATTGCTGTAATAATAAAATATATATATATTTTTACTACATGCGCTGGTAATATTTTTTCTGGCACCGCTATAATCCCACAATCCCTTTTCTGTTTTCACCTATACTTTAAGGGATGAGGTGCCGTATCTCTCAGGGGACACACCAACCACTTAAAACTTTTCGAGCTAGTATGCTAGTCATACTAGCTCATTATGGCTTTGCCTTGCAGGTGTTTTTTTTTTGTTTTTTTTTTATCCGGGTTTACAACCACTTTAAGGCCCCTTTCACACTGAGGCGTATTTCAGGCATTTTAGTGCTAAAAATAGCACATATATAACGCCTGAAATAATCCTGCCCCAGCATTCTCAATGTGAAAGCCCGAGGGCTTTCACATTGAGGCGATGCGCTGGCAGGAGAAAAAAAAATCTCCTGCAAGCAGCATCTTTGGAGCGGTGAGAGGAGCGGTGTGTTTACTGCTCCTACACCGCTCCTTTCCATTGAAAGCAGAGGCGCATTGCGGGCGGTATTAACCCTTTTTCGGCCGCTAGCGGGGGCTAAAACCACACCCCTAGCGGCTGAATACCGACGCAATTCTGCGGCAATTCCGACGGTATAGCGCCGCTTTTTAGCGGCGCTATACCGCCACCGCACCCACCGCCCCAATGTGAAACCAGCCTAATCCTCAATGTTAACTTTCTTGTCTATGATACAGATACAGGATACAGGATTATTGGCTAGTATAATTTTTAAAAGATTTATCCTGCCGAATAGTTTAAGATGAAGGGAGCTGCAAATTTGAAGTCTAGAATGCATATGCGTAAGAACAGGGTCCAGATTAACAGGTACAAATTTAGTCATACCATTAGATATCTGTTCTCCCAGGTAATTAAAATTGTCTGTTAACCACAGTAATGTTTAACGTATAACTCCCTTTGGAAAGATTTAATGCATTTTTTGTTTTATTAAAATAGTAAACATCTTATACTCATCTGCTCTGTGCAATGGTATTGCAAAGAGCAGCCCCAAATCTCCTTTTCAAGGGTCCCCCACGCCTTGCAATCTTGGCTCCTCCTCTTTTGTGTATGCCCCCATAGCAAGCATTTGCTATGGCAGCAGGCATAGAGGCTCGATCATGAGCCCGGCTTTGTGCATCCAATGACAGACACAGTGTGGCTTGGCCCCACCCCCTGCACTGTGCTCACAGGATTTGACTGACAGCAGCAGGAGCCAATGGCTCCCGCTACTCTCAGCCGAGCGGGGAGAGACAAAAGAAGGCCAACAGCAGAGTGTTGGATTGATACAGGACTGAGGTAAGTATTTGGGGGTGGGAAGGGCAAAAAAAAATTTCGTTAATACAGGGAGTGCATTAACATGAAAAACTTTTTATCTTTAGAACAACTTTAAGCAAGAAAAAAACACAGTATTAGCAGACAAAGAAAGGGATAGATCTTAAGACAATGGGGGTTGATTTACTACAACTGGAGAGTGCAAAATCTGGTGCAGCTGTGCACAGTAGCCAATCAGCTTCTAACTTCGGCTTGTTCAATTAAGCTTTGACAAAAAAAAACTAGAAGCTGACTGACTTTGATGCAGAGTTGCACCAGATTTTGCACTCTACAGTTTTAAGCAGGCCTAATGAGTCGCGTCCCGCTCTGTTGAATGGAACCGTTTTAATAGGAGCGACTCAGGTCGCTCCTGACGAGTCGCCCCTATGTGAACCGGGCCTAAGGGAAAATTGTATAAGAAATTTGTATAATGTATGGCCAGCCTTAGTAAATCAACCACAATGTTTTTATTAACAACCCCAATCTATCCAACACTTTAAAAAAAAAAAGAAAGAAAAAGAAATTGCTCGGCATTAGGCAAGTTTAATTTTTTAAACTGAGGTTATTTTTATCCATGATGGATTTTTGAGGAATAAACATGGACTGGAATGTTAAGTGCTTTCTCTGTGTTGTTGCTAAATTATACCATATTAACTATGTTATTATGTTAATGTGTATATTACTAACTGCGTAGAGATCTCTGCAGTTTTAGCATTAGTACAATATTGGCACATAAATTAGCAGTCCTGTTGCTTTACATTGTAATTGGTTGTTTCATGTTCGACTGAATAATTTAAACATTTGTCACTTTTACATTATTTGCTAATAGCTCAAGATCTCAATAATAACTAAGGCCTACTTATATGTACAATACCTATAATGTATTTTGTTACTTATTATGTGGGGAAAATAAGGTAGCATTTCTGAATTGGCCTGACAGCTCTGGATATCACTGCTCTTGCTTTGTTTTAAAGGTTTTTTTTGTATTAAAATAACAAACAAGCCTATACTTACCTGCTTTGTGCAATGGTTTTGCACAGAGCAGCCCTGATCCTCTTCTTTTGGGGTCCCCCGCTGGCGCTCCTGGCTCCTCCTCTTCATCGGGTGCCCCCATGGAAAGCCCCTTTCTAAGGGGGAATCCATGCGGGCTCACTCCCCCCCCACTTCCATGTCACAGGATTTGATTGATAGCAGCGGAAGCTAATGGCTCCTGCTGCTATCAATCTGTTTAATGAGGAGAGAGACAGGGCCTGGAGCCCCTTGATCGGATGGGCTCAGGTAAGAAAAGAGGGGGGGCTGGGTGGGCACTGCAGCACAGAATGTTTTTCACCTTAATGCATAGAATGAATTAACCATGTCACACAAATATACTGTGGCACAATGGCTCTCCTGGGTGAAATCCTGATCGCGTGCACAAGCGCCAGCACTGGGATTTGTGTGTGTAAACATCAGAGGAGTGTTCTGTCAGAGGAGAGGAGCCATATCATTTGTTTCTACTAAGTAGGAAAAACTATATGTCTCCTCTCCTAGTCACTCCTATCCCCATACAGTTAGAGCACAGTGAGGGAACACACAATTAACCCCTTGATCGCCCCTAGTGTTAACCTCTTCCCTGCCAGTGACATTTACACAGTAAATATAAATACCAATGGTCCCAAAAAAGTGTCAAAAGTCTCCGATCTGTCCATCACAATGTTGCAGTACCGCTGAAATTCGCAGATCATCGCCATTACTAGTAAAATAAAATAATTTAAAAAATGCCATAAATCTTTCCCATAGTTTGCAGACACTATAACTTTTGCGCAAACCAATCAATAAATGCTTATTTCGATTTTTTTTACCAAAAATATGCAGGAGAATATACAGGTCCTTCTCAAAAAATTTGCATATTGTGATAAAGTTTATTATTTTCTGTAATGTACTGATAAACATTAGACTTTCATATATTTTAGATTCATTACACACAACTGAAGTAGTTCAAGCCTTTTCTTGTTTTATTATTGATGATTTTGGCATACAGCTCATGACAACCCAAAATTCCTATCTCAAAAAATTAGCATATCATGAAAAGGTTCTCTAAACGAGCTATTAACCTAATCATCTGAATCAACTAATTAACTCTAAACACCTGCAAAAGATTCCTGAGGCTTTTAAAAACTCCCAGCCTGGTTCATTACTCAAAACCGCAATCATGGGTAAGACTGCCGACCTGACTGCTGTCCAGAAGGCCATCATTGACACCCTCAAGCAAGAGGGTAAGACACAGAAAGAAATTTCTGAACGAATAGGCTGTTCCCAGAGTGCTGTATCAAGGCACCTCAGTGGGAAGTCTGTGGGAAGGAAAAAGTGTGGCAGAAAACGCTGCACAACGAGAAGAGGTGACCGGACCCTGAAGAAGATTGTGGAGAAGGACCGATTCCAGACCTTGGAGGACCTGCGGAAGCAGTGGACTGAGTCTGGAGTAGAAACATCCAGAGCCACCGTGAAAAGGCGTGTGCAGGAAATGGGCTACAGGTGCCGCATTCCCCAGGTCAAGCCACTTTTGAACCAGAAACAGCGGCAGAAGCGCCTGACCTGGGCTACAGAGAAGCAGCACTGGACTGTTGCTCAGTGGTCCAAAGTACTTTTTTCGGATGAAAGCAAATTTTGCATGTCATTCGGAAATCAAGGTGCCAGAGTCTGGAGGAAGACTGGGGAGAGGGAAATGCCAAAATGCCTGAAGTCCAGTGTCAAGTACCCACAGTCAGTGATGGTCTGGGGTGCCATGTCAGCTGCTGGTGTTGGTCCACTGTGTTTTATCAAGGGCAGGGTCAATGCAGCTAGCTATCAGGAGATTTTGGAGCACTTCATGCTTCCATCTGCTGAAAAGCTTTATGGAGATGAAGATTTCATTTTTCAGCACGACCTGGCACCTGCTCACAGTGCCAAAACCACTGGTAAATGGTTTACTGACCATGGTATTACTGTGCTCAATTGGCCTGCCAACTCTCCTGACCTGAACCCCATAGAGAATCTGTGGGATATTGGGAAGAGAAAGTTGAGAGACGCAAGACCCAACACTCTGGATGAGCTTAAGGCCGCTATCGAAGCATCCTGGGCCTCCATAACACCTCAGCAGTGCCACAGGCTGGTTGCCCCCATGCCACGCCGCATTGAAGCAGTCATTTCTGCAAAAGGATTCCCGACCAAGTATTGAGTGCATAACTGAACATAATTATTTGAAGGTTGACTTTTTTTGTATTAAAAACACTTTTCTTTTATTGGTCGGATGAAATATGCTAATTTTTTGAGATAGGAATTTTGGGTTGTCATGAGCTGTATGCCAAAATCATCAATATTAAAACAAGAAAAGGCTTGAACTACTTCAGTTGTGTGTAATGAATCTAAAATATATGAAAGTCTAATGTTTATCAGTACATTACAGAAAATAATGAACTTTATCACAATATGCTAATTTTTTGAGAAGGACCTGTATATTGGCCTAAACTGATGAAGAAATTATTATTATTTTTTTTAAATTGGGTATATTTATTATAGCAAAAAGTAAAAAATATATATATTTTTTCAAAATTGTCGCTCTTTTTTGGTTTATAGCGCAAAAAATTAAAACCGCAGAGGTGACCAAATACCACCAAAAGAAAGCTCTATTTGTGGGAAAAAAAGTATGCAAAGTTTGTTTGGGTAAAGCCTCGATTGACTGCGCAATTGTCAGTTAAAGCGATGCAGTGCCAAATTGTAAAAAGTGCTCTGGTCAGGAAGGGGGAGGACTACAGAACCCAACCTTTGTGTTAGGGAGAAGAGTAAAGGGACAGAGTCCTGTAATTCTATCCTGTTTATGTTGTCCTATTACAGTAGGGTGAATCACTAGGTGAAAATGAAGGAAACAAAAAAGATTAAAAAAGGAGACTATATCCAAGTACTAATATGCTGCAATATATTACATTTGTTGTTGGCCTTGGATATACTTTACTATAAACTTGTGAATGTTTTTAACCCGTATTAAGGAAAAGAGGAATGCTATACATCATATTATCAAAGAAAAAAACATTAACAACATTTCTAAAATTCCTCCCTCCCTCTCCCTCCCTCCATTTCTTTCCCTCCCCCCATTCACTCCTCTCCCTATAGTCTTTAGTTCCTTTAAATTCTTCCCACTTCCTCCTGATCTTTTTGAGGTTTTCTGATCTATCTTCTTCTCTACTACTTCAAAACTCCATCCTGTATATATATATATATATATATATATATATATATATATATTCAATTCTTGTTCGCCAATCCCTCAATGTAGGTGTGACAGGAGAGTCACTTTGGACACATGGTGAGCCAGGAAACCATGGACATTAAGAAATATATCATGGACTACCTAAAATGTAATATTTATCCACCATATTCCCAAGGATATCTGTAAAGGACTATTTACTGATTCTGAACTCAACAGGTTAATTGAGAGATACTGATGTGTTCAGTCTTAATCACCTGTCTGCCTAGTGTAATGCTAATGAATCGCAGCTTCTAAAAGACCTGTTCATTGTTTGTGGTGATGTGGATTGGGGAAATTAAGTCTGTCCTTGTGTGTATTGTAAAGTAACAGACAGTCTGGTGAATATAAAGGTCATGCATAGTTATTTAAACATAAGGGGATTAGAACCTGTTGTCTCCTAACAGGTGTCAAAATAATGTGTATTGGGTCTGGTTATGTTGTGGGTGGAGCTGGACCATTGTTCATTTTAGGTTAATGCAGTATTGGATGTGTATAAAAAGTACAATGTTTTTCTTAATAAAGTCAGTCTATCCAGAGAAAGATACAGAGTGCGTCTCGTTCTTTCAGAAGGATTAATTCCTCTGGGAAGTGGTCGTCTGGCTGTGGAGGATCGACAGTGAATTTGTGTCTAGGAGAGGGAAGAGATCTAAACGGCGTTCCCCCCTTTCATATTTGGGGTGCCGTTACATTGGTTGACAGCAGCGGGATTTTCCCTCCAGTTCCTGGGACACTCAAAACCACCACAGTGAATGACCAGCTATGCAGCCGGCAGGAAAGCCACACTGAAAGACCTACTTGAGAGCCCTGGAGGGACCAGTGGGACAAAGAACAAGGCCACCTTGATCAGGGAGCTAGCCGAGATGGACCAGAAGGATGGTGATGCAAGACCCCGGTCAATTGAAGATTTGTTTCAGCAACGAGTTCGAGAGCGGTTGGCATTATATGGTGCTAACCCATCAGAGACCGCCATACAGGAAGCCATTAGAGGCATCCAGCTGCAGGATGAGCGACAAGAGAAAAAACTACAGCGACAAAAGAGAGAACTAGAGCAACAAAAGAGAGAACTAGAGCGACAAAAGAGAGAACTAGAGCGGCAACATGAGCGGAGAATGGCGGAAATACGGCAATCGGAGATCGCCTACAGACAGCTGCTAGAATCTGCTCAGCAGCAGGGTGGGGCTACCTTTGCCTGGGACTATCAGGAAATACCAGTTGACAACTATGAAATCCTGGCTGAAGAATCGGCAGTGGAAAATCTGGAGATTGCCATCCCTAAAGCCGAAGTGGATGATATGGAGTTCCAAGGAGCTAGCCTGGCTGAAGAATCGGCAGTGGAAAATCTGAAGATTGCCATCCCTAAAGCCGAAGTGGATGATGTGGAGTTCCAGGGAGCTAGCCTGGCTGAAAAATCGGCAGTGGAAAATCTGGAGATTGCCATCCCCAAAGCAGGAGTGCTGACTGACCTGGATGATCCTGTTTCTGCTTGGGATGATCTTGGATGGAGGAATGTACCTGTCCAGCAGCATGCCAGAGAATCGGCAGTGGAAAATCTGGAGATTGCCATCCCTAAAGCCGAAGTAGATGATGTGGAGTTCCAGGCAGCTAGGGCAGTTGGCTCATCTCCCCAGCCACAGATTACAGAAGTTATGGACTTAATGGGCTGTTCAGAGGATGTTAGGGATTATGCATCGCCTGCCCAAGTACTGGCAGCAGGACAGAGTACTGCAGACCCCTGCTCTACACCCGTGGCAATTTTGGAGGCCCGAGGTGAGAAGGTGATGGTTCCTCTTTCCCAGGGGATTTCAGAGATGCAGGGGGGAGAAGCAGCCCTTTTCCCTCCCCAACAGTTAGCCAGAGCAGATGGTGTGGAGTCCCCAGGAGAAGTGCTGGCAACAGGGCAGAGTGATAGCAACCTCTGCCCAGCACCTGAAACAACTGTGGAGTTTCAGGGAGCCGGGGCAGTTGGGCCCTCTCTCCAGCAACAAGCTGAGGTGGTAAAGCTTTTACCCCCAGCTGAATCACTGGCAGCAGGGCAGAATGCTACTGGCCTCTGCACACAACTGCAACTTGAGCTGATATCAGTGGATGGGACTACGGTCTCCACTCACAGCAACCCAGCGGAAGAGCTGGCAACAGAGCAGAGTGCCGTGGGCCTCTGCTCTCAACTAACAGAAGAGGGAGTGCCTTTGGTACTGGATGGGACTTCGGTCCTCACTGACACAACCCCAGAAAATGGTGTGACACTGAGACAGGAGGATGTCAGCCTTGCTTTGCAAGCACTGGGGGATTTTCACCTACCACAAGTAGATGGGACTTCAGTCTCCACTTGTATACCCCAGTGATGCTGGGCAGTCGGCCCAGATCCTCAACAGCATGACGGACTGAGCCCAGTCACCCTGTCTTCCTTCCAGCGGTGGGTATGTTCTCTGAGAGAGGCAGAGGTTGGCTGGGTAAGTAATGCTCTGTTTGGAGCAATTTATTTGGGGTACTGTGTGGATACCGGCATTAGAAGAATGGACCTATGGACTAACTTCGGAGTCAACCCTGCTGGGGTCACCTCCTGTGTTAGTCTCCTGCCGAAAGGGGAGATGTGTGACAGAAGGGTCACTTTGGACACAGGGTGAGCCAGGAAACCATGGACATTAAGAAATATATCTTGGACTACCTAAAATTTAATATTTATCCACCATATTCCCAAGGATATCTGTAAAGGACTATTTACTGATTCTGAACTCAACAGGTTAATTGAGAGATACTGATGTGTTCAGCCTCAATCACCTGTCTGCCTAGTGTAATGCTAATGAATCGCAGCTTCTAAAAGACCTGTTCATTGTTTGTGGTGATGTGGATTGGGGAAATTAAGTCCTTGTGTGTATTGTAAAGTAACAGACAGTCTGGTGAATATAAAGGTCATGCATAGTTATTTAAACATAAGGGGATTAGAACCTGTTGTCTCCTAACAGGTGTCAAAATAATGTGTATTGGGTCTGGTTATGTTGTGGGTGGAGCTGGACCATTGTTCATTTTAGGTTAATGCAGCATTGGATGTGTATAAAAAGTACAATGTTTTTCTTAAAAAAATCAGTCTATCCAGAGAAAGATACAGAGTGCGTCTCGTTCTTTCAGAAGGATTAATTCCTATGGGAAGTGGTCGTCTGGCTGTGGAGGATCGACAGTGAATTTGTGTCTAGGAGAGGGAAGAGATCTAAACGGCGTTCCCCCTTTTCATATTTGGGGTGCCATTACAGTAGGACTATCCAGCTCTCTCCATTTTTTTGGTATCGCACCTTTCGCTGCATTAATTAAATATGGTAATACTGACGTGATACCCACGGGTCATCAACTAAGTCCGTTTCCGTTATTGCCTTTATATAGTGTTGTACATTTTGCCAATTTTCCCTTATTTTTGGGCATTCCCACCAGATATGTAACATTGTACCCCTCATATCACATCCCCTCCAACACAGTGGGGATATCTCTAGTTGGTATTTATGCATTCTTACTGGGGTGATGTACCATCTCATTAAAATGTAATAGTTCATTTCTCTGGTGTTTATATCTGAAGTTGTGCTATATACTGCTCTCAGTATTCTGCTTACTTGTTGCTCATTCACCCGTGCTCCCTTTCCCACATGCTGATAAAGGGAGGTGTCTCAGTTCCTAACATCTCTGTTATTATCTTATAAATCCTAGCAACGCAATGTTTTACACTAGTTGCTTGGTCACAGAATTTTTCGATTGAATTACATTTTTTTCCCTATCTAATCGGCTGTTGTAGTGTGTCTACAAAATGCTTTAACTGAAAAAAACTCCATTTATTCAAGTCCATTTTTTATTTTTTGTGTTGTAAATCATGATATGAACAAATCCTTCCCCCTTTAAATATATCTTTTAATTTGTGTATTTTTCCATCCAAATATTATATTTTCTCTTGTTTCCCGGTAAAAAGTAATTTGTGCCTTCTGGTGCTATTAAAGGTGAGTTATATTCCCATTTTGCTTTCCTGTGGATCAAAAAAACGCTATATCTGGCGCAAACCCAACACATCACATCATCCAAAGAACACCATCCCCACAGTGAACATGGTGGTGGCAGCAGCATCATGCTGTGGGGATGTTTTTCAGCAGTCGGGACTGAGAAGCTGGTCAGAGTTGAATTCTTTTTTTAAATCAGAAAAAGTTTTATTGTGCGAGCAGAATTGAAACATACATTACATATCCATATAATGCAAAACATCCAAAAACAGCATGTTTCATCGATAAAGACATATAAAATAGTGGCACCAAAGCAGTTCACATAACAAATTTATTGATGAAAAAGAGAAAGAGTCCAGATAGGCAGGGAAACATAAACCCGCCTACCCGGCTTTACAAGAGAAAGGGCCAACGAGCCAACAAACAGTAAATATTACCCATAATATTCTACCTGTACAAATAGAATCTCTCCCTCTGCAGCAGAGGGTAAATACAGATGTAGCACACGGACCTTTTTCTCGCCTGGCTCACTTGCAAGTCAAGGCACACCGTGCTATATGCCCGTACCCTCCTGTTTGAAGAGATTAAGCGGTGTTCACAAATTTTGGGTCCTGCAGCGAGTTACCTTCTTCCACCGGTTCTCTTCCCCAGAGTATGGGGTCAAGTCTTTATTTCTTCCCCCAAAGAAGCCAATGTCCAGAAACACTTTAACTCCAACAGAGCGTTTATTTTCAATTTGCGGCGTAGTAGACAGAGACAGATGGATGAAAGAAGGAATAAGTGTGAGGGATTAGATCCAGGCACAACTAGTAACCTCGTCGTCACTCGATCCCGAGTGGGCTTAGCTCACCCGGATAGTCCTCTCTCACAGTCCTAGCAGCCGGTGTGGAGCTCGAACAGTTCTGCCACCCTAATCCCTCCAGGGACAGGTACAGGAGATACTCTAACCTCTGTAGACTTTAAGAACAGGATAATGCCAATGGGCACTCTACAGGTTAGCTTTCCGGAATAAAGAATCCTTCCCTCTGACAGGTCACCAGGCCTCTCCCGAGACAGCAATCTTCCATTACTCATCTCCTCAGTGGGACCGATCCCCCCCTGGCTTCCTCTCGGTCAGAGCGGGTACCCTCACCTGGGCACCCTGGGACTCCAATGGGCAAACTGTAGACCCAGTTAAAGGTACTGGGCCTACCTGGAACGTTGCAGCCTCGAGCCAAAGGTGCCCGAGACTTCTCAGCCAGTCATCGCACCCCCGAGGGGCACACCCCTCCGACTCCCCCACTCCAACTCTCCTCTCCTCCACCTTCTCGACCCCCCCTAAAGATGGCGTCTGCCCCTTATGTACCCTCTACCAGCATGCACAGCAGGACGACCATGCCCACTGCACCGCTGCTGAGAGAGGACACCCTAAGGCGCAGTAATGCCACCCAGGGCTCAACCCTGACCTGAAATGGCAGTACCACCTACAGGCCACAGGGAACCATACACCAGGCAGCATCACATAGGCAGAAGCAAATACCTAGCAATCAAAGCGGTCCGAGCCTGGCTACCAGCTCAGACCAACCCCTAAATTTAGGCACATAACACCCCTAAAAAGTAAAGGGGCGCTACACAGAGCCCCTCCAGGCTCAAAGCCAAATATCCACTCATCTACTTGTTAGCCATTCGTTTCTCAAAGACATTTTTTACGGCCAGGAGAAAAAGGGCTTGATATCTCATATATACTCTAATCTATTATTATCCACGCAGGTTTTAGAAAATTTACAGAGTAGAAGAGGCGCTAAAGGGGCGCTACACAGAGCTTGCATTATTCAGTCTGAAATAGAGAGCACTGAAGTCACCATCCACCCAACCAGAGAGACTACTTACATTTGTAACAACCGATGCATGATCAGTCGCGGAGTTGCCAACCCAAGTGTTTCCAGCCATGCCTGCCATATAGAAAATAATTTTCGAGCTGCATTTCTATGCTGATATGTAAGGTGCTACTTAACGAGGAGATAGTTCACTTGTTCCACCCACTGAGTTTTAGTCGGTACATGTGCAGCTAGCCAAAACCTTGCTACCAGCTTACAAGCTATATATAGTAGTCTAATCACAGCTATATTAACCGGGTGAGGAAAGAGTTCCTCATCTATTGCTCCCAAGACACATATTAAGGGATCCAATGGGATCCTAACCTGAAATACAGAGGAGATGACCTCACTGATGTCACCCAAAAAGCGATGTAGCTTGGGGCAGCGCCAAATTAGGTGAATTAGAGATCCCTCGTCCCTGCAACATTTAGGGCATATAGAGGAATATCTCCTTCCCCACCGACACAGTTGTATAGGCGTGCGGCAAGCCCTATGCAATAAAAACAAATGAGACAACCTGTGTGATTGTGAAACGGAAGTGAGAGGCCCGGATTGTAGACATAAATCCCAATTTTCCTCAGAAATCTCTCCCAGGTCCTGTGTCCAACCCCTTCTACTCTGTAAATTTTCTAAAACCTGCGTGGATAATAATAGATTAGAGTATATATGAGATATCAAGTCCTTTTTCTCCTGGCCGTAAAAAATGTCTTTGAGAAACGAATGGCTAACAAGTAGATGAGTGGATATTTGGCTTTGAGCCTGGAGAGTGTGTCTTAATTGAAGATACCTATAGAATTGGGTTCTAGGGAGATTAAATTCATACAGGTATATTCTTGAGCAAAATCTGTACCACTCTGTGTGTGATTTTAGGCTAGGACGGAGGTTCACCTTCCAGCAGGACAATGACCCCAAACATACTGCTAAAGCAACACTTAAGTGGTTTAAGGGGAAACATGTAAATGTGTTGGAATGGCCTAGTCAAAGCCAAAATCTGTAGTCAGACTTAAAGTTTGCTGTTCACAAACGAAAACCATCCAACTTGAAGGAGCTGGAGCAGTTTTGCAAGGTGGAATGGGCAAAAATTCCAGTGGTAAGATGTAACAATCCATGTTAATTCCAGGTTGTGAGGCAACAAAACACGAAAAATGGCAAGGGCGGTGCTGCAAGGCACTATATATGCCCTCAGGGATTCTTCCCTCAGCTTGTTTCCTTATTTTACCCAGTTCATATATGAGCATAATTTGGGGACTAGTTGATCTTTAAATTTTTTATAGTACCCGTTAGCCCATCAGGTCCTGGGCTCTTCCCTGTTGCTGTACTTTTTAAAGCCCTTTGCATTTCCTCTTGTGTTATTGGGTCTTCTAAGGCCTGCAACTTTTCTGCTGAGACTTTGGGCAGATTGGCCCCTTTTATGTACTCCTGTATCTTTTGTTTTCTTTTTAATTCCTCCTCTGACCCCCTTTTTTGTCTCACTCTATACAGGGAACTATAGTAGCTTTGAAACATGTTAGCAATTTCTGTAGTTAAATGTATAATTTCCCCTTTCTCGTTTTTCATTTTCTCTATATAATTTATCTATTTTTTTTTTCTTTAATAACTTTTCTAAGTATTTCCTGGGTTTATTTCCCCACTTATATTTTTCTTTAGCTACTCTATTAAATGCCTGTCTTGTTTCTTCTTCGATTAAGTCTTTTAATTTATCTCTTTTCATGACCAGGGTCTGTTGATTCTCCAAATCCACTCTCTTTTTATGTTTTTGGTCTAATTCATATATTTCTGTTATTAGCCCATTTTTTTTATTTTTTATTCTGTCCTTATTTTTCTTAGAGCCGATTGATATTAACCCCCCCCCTATATGTAGGCCTTATGGGCTTCCCAGATCGTCGCCTCCGATACCTCCAGGGATTCATTCTGTATAAAATATTGTTCTAATTCTTTCCTTACTTTTTCTTCTACTTCTTCATCCTGCAGCAGATCTTCGTCTTCCTGGATATTAATATCCTTCATTATTACAGGGGCATGATCTGAGATTGTAGTTACTTCTATTGTTACTTTTTCTTCTGATTCTAGAAGTCTATGGTCTACCATGACGTACTCTAGTCTGGAGTATGTCCCGTGTACAGAGGCGTGAAAGGAATAGTCCCTTTCCCTTGGATGTAGAATTCTCCATATATCCACTATTTGAGATTGAATTTTTTTTTCCGTAATATTGCTAAATATTGGAAGCAGTCGATGGTTCCCCTTGATTACGTGAAAAATAAACTTAACTGGATCATGGTTAATGATAGACTTACCTGTAAAGGAAAAAAACTGCGCTAGGACTAAATAAATTAAACCAAAAATGTGACATAAGGCAGCAGCAATAATGTGATAAACATAAACAAAATTAAACAAAGAAAAAACTGTGCCAAAAGCTTTCTTATAAAACAATCCTGAATAACACCAGGATGAACTGTCCAAAGGAGTAGTCCACACTTAGGAGGAGTCCAATATTAAGTCCAAAGAGTCAGTGTATTTAGATTTCACTATACATACACCAATTGAAACCACCACCATGAGAAATGGCTCCTTACCACAAACAGGCAAAATTGTGCAGTTGGCTATAACCCAGCCGTGGCCTTGACTCTGAGTAAATCCAACACAGGGTCCCCAGACACTCCACCAATGTTAGCAAGGCTTCTTGATGGCTCGGTTGCAAAGACAAACAGAGATACCATAGGGTGATAACGTATTTTCAGGGTATGGAATTGAACACCACCACCGTGATATATAGATAAATAAGTGACCACCACCTAAATAGAAGATGGCTCCTTACCAGAGATAAGTAAAGAGCACGCATTCAGCTGTATCCAGCCACGGTCTTTTTCCTGTATCCTGGACCCACACACAGACTCCCAAAGGGATCTTCGATATGTTAAAATATTGGTCACATGTTCATTGAGACGGACTTTCAAAGGTCGTTTAGTCCGTCCCACATATTGCAGGCCACAAGGGCACTGCAACATGTAAACAACACCCGTAGTGTCATAGGTAATGCAAGGCTTAATAGTAAACCGTTTGTTAATGGCTGTTGATGAAAATTCTGTAATACGTCTACTGGAGCAAGAATTAAGCGAGCAGACCCTGCACCTCTTGCACTTATAGTATCCAGTAAGTTGGTCAAAAAAAACCCTAGTGGTGATGGGAGGATTAAGTACATTGGGGGCCACTCGATGACCCAAAGAGGGAACCCCTCTAAATATTACCCTGGGCCTTTCAGGAAGGATATCCTTTAGGACCACATCATTAGTAGCTAAATGCCAATGTTTGTCAATCAGCTTTTTGATGCTCTTATGTCGCAAAGAATAAGCCGTAATAAAGGGCACACTCATATCTCCATTAGCAGCTCGGGGGCCTTTCTCAATGAGAAAATCCTCTCTTTTAGTAGACTTAACAATGTCCAAAGTATCAACGAGGAAGTCCCTCTGGTAACCCTTCTCCAAGAACCTCTGCGTCAGAATATCAGCTTGTTCCAAAAAACATTTTTGATCAGTGCAGTTCCTACAGAGCCTAAGATATTGGCTCTTTGGAACCGCACGGAGCCAGCTACTGATGGCAGCTACTCAAAGGAATAAACAAATTCCTGTCCGTTTCTTTAAAATAGGTTGAGGTAACAAACTAATTATCTTTAATCTCTATTTTTAAGTCCAAGTAATGCACTGCCTCTTGGCTCGCTTCATAGTTGAGATGGATACCCCTATGATTGGAATTAAGTGTCTCCATGAACTCCACCAGATCTTGGTGCTGGCCATCCCATAGGCGGAGGATGTAATCAATATACCTGGCCCAAAGGGCCACTTGAGGCACATTGGCAGCATAGATGACATCCTCCTGCCACTTGGCCAAACTTGGGGCGTACTTGGCCCCCATGGCCACCCCAGTATCCTGCTTATAAAAATGGTTGTCAAACCAAAAGTAGTTTGAAGAGGCAGCAAAACGTAATAGGAACAAAAGGAACAACACCTGTTTCTGAGGGAGCCCAGAGTCACGGTCCAAAAACCACTGCACAGCACTAAAACCCAACTCATGTGGGATAATGATGTACAATGATGTAACATCCACCGTGACTATCCAAACATCCCTACCAGGGGTAAGGCCAGATAGTAAATTAATGATGTGCCTAGAGTCTTTAACAAAAGAAGGCATTAAACGAACAAGGGGCTGTAAATAAAAATTTATATATCTGCCCACCCGGGACGTAATGGAATCAATTCCACTAACAATAGGACGTCCCGGGGGGCAAACAGGATCCTTGTGCAATTTAGGAAGATAGTAAATAGTAGGGGTACGGGGGGCTTTTGGAATTAAATATAACCTTTCCTTAGGATTGAGGATCCCTTCAAAGAAACCTATATTTACCAAATATTCAAGATCCCTAGTATATTGGACTTTAGGGTCAGATGGCAACCGAGTGTAGGTATTGGAATCACCAATGATATTATACATCTCGGCCATATAATCCGCCCTATCAAGAATCACTATCCCCCCACCCTTATCAGCCGGTCTAATGACCAGATCCTTGTTATTGCACAAGGAATCAAGGCCATCCTGTAAGGTTTTATTCAACTTGACTTTCTTAACCTCCATATTGTCTAGATTCCTAAGCAACACATCCCAAAATACCCTTAAAGATGGTGCAAGGGTACCAGGAGGATTAAACAGTTATGCATTAGATAACCCTGAGTGTACAAATTCAGTAGGCCTCACTTGAGTGACTGGAGACAGTGGAGAGACTCCCACCATATACCTTTTAATATTCAACATCCTGACAAATTTATGGATATCCATATAAGTATGGAACTTGTCCAATCCTTTTGGTAAGGCAAACTTGAGACCCTTATCCAAAAGGCAATTTTCAGGATCGGACAGTACCTTTTTCCTAAGATTAAAAATTCCCTGACCCTTTATGTTTTGGGTCGCTTTGGTTGCTCTAGCCAGCCTCCCCCCTCTGGTTCCCCTCCTCTTTCTCCCGTTCTTTTTAGTCCTTGGGTAGGCCTGTGAAAACTCCAACTCCCTTGGCCACTGACCATAGGTGGTCCTCTGGGAGGCGGGGCCCTATCAGGAACCTGGTAGGAAGAGTTAGAATTACTCCTACCCCCTGTTGGTAGTGTTGTGGATTTCCCACCCAAGGATCAATCTCGGGACCCTCTCTATCCCTAAGCGGAAAGAATGAGTTATGGGTAGGAACCGAATAATCCCAACCCTCAGTTATACTATAGGAGGGGGAACGTGAATCCCAATCATTACTGGGACCATGTCTCCATCCATCGGTGTTGTCAACAAGGGAACAACGCCCACGTTGGTTAGGCGGACCCCACCCTCTACCACGAGGAGGTTGTCTTCTCACACTGGGTGGTTGGCCAGAATAATAGTAGTTGGGGTCATAATTTTGTCCATAGTCGGATCTAGGGGGACCAAAAGGTCGTGATGGTCCATATTGCGAGGAACCACTCCTAGTCGCACTATTACCTCTCCTTGGAGAATGAAAAGAAGGATGCCCAACCCTAGAGGGTTTGGAGGTATTGGGACCTTGTTTGGGAGCAGAGTGTTGAGTAGATTGTTGGCCCTTACTGATCATTGGTCCTGCCACAGGAACCGTAATCTCCATTTCGCTGGTGGCCAACTTGGATTGCTCCTCTAACAGCTTTTTTACCCATATAATCCTCACCCTCTCTAATGGGATTAAGTTTGTCTTTAATGAGTCAAATTTTTTCGTCTAATTTAATTAATTTGGCGGCCTTCCTCTCCACCAGAAACCGAAGAAAAGAGACTCCAGCCTGATTGAAATATTTGAACCACTCCTCCAGGTCCGTGTCCCCCTTCTGGGGGGCCACATCCCATCACAGGGTCCTAGGGACCATCTGATGACCTATGTAGGTTTCGAGGTACGCAATATCCTATTTGGTGTGATTTTCAGATATCATAAGGTTTTTCAACCTAGTGAAAATCCCACCAAGGTCGCCCTCCTCATCTTTATACGATTTAAAGACCCCATCAATGTTCACCACTTTAGTGGCCCTAAACTCAAATACATGCATCAAAGGATAGTGGTGTCACAGCCGTAGAAATAATATCAGAACAAATAATAAAGGAAAAAAAAACTGCGCTAGGACTAAATAAATTAAACCAAAAATGTGACATAAGGCAGCAGCAATAATGTGATAAACATAAACAAAATGAAACAAAGAAAAAACACTCCACCAAAAGCTTTCTTATAAAACAATCCTGAATAACCCTGAATGACCCCTGGCTCCGTGCGGTTCCAAAGAGCCAATATCTTAGGCTCCGTAGGAACTGCACTGATCAAAAACGGTTTTTGGAACAAGCTGATATTCTGACGCAGAGGTTCTTGGAGAAGGGTTACCAGAGGGACTTCCTCGTTGATACTTTGGACATGGTTAAGTCTACTAAAAGAGAGGATCTTCTCATTGAGAAAGGCCCCCGAGCTGCTAACGGTGATATGAGTGTGCCCTTTATTACGGCTTATTCTTTGCGACATAAGAGCATCAAAAAGCTGATTGACAAACATTGGCATTTAGCTACTAATGATGTGGTCCTAAAGGATATCCTTCCTGAAAGGCCCAGGGTAATATTTAGAGGGGTTCCCTCTTTGGGTCATCGAGTGGCCCCCAATGTACTTAATCCTCCCATCACCACTAGGGGTTTTTTTTGACCAACTTACTGGATACTATAAGTGCAAGAGGTGCAGGGTCTGCTCGCTTAATTCTTGCTCCAGT
Organism: Rana muscosa; assembly: GCA_029206835.1. Lineage (NCBI taxonomy): Eukaryota > Metazoa > Chordata > Amphibia > Anura > Ranidae > Rana > Rana muscosa. Next base: position 481,175,530 of record CM055117.1, on the reverse strand, counting down.
AGACATATTACAGAATTTTCATCGACAGCCATTAACAAACGGTTTACTATTAAGCCTTGCATTACCTGTGACACTACGGGTGTTGTTTACATGTTGCAGTGCCCTTGTGGCCTGCAATATGTGGGACGGACTAAACGACCTTTGAAAGTCCGTCTCAATGAACATGTGACCAATATATTAACAGGGTTTAAAAACCACTCCGTGTCCAACCATTACCGTCTGGTGCACAATAGAGACCCCTCCAAAACTTTGTACCTAGGGATTGATAAATATAAACCTCATTGGAGGGGGAGTCTTCTAGTTAGGGAAATCTCCAAAATGGAGATAGCGTGGATACACAGACTTAAGACTTACGCCCCCTATGGACTCAACATAGAAACGGACGTAAATGCCTTTATTAATAATGCTTGATGTTTTATGTAAACTTGCTGTATGATGCCAGTATTGTTTTTTTGTAGCAACTAGGGGGGTTTTCCTCTCAAGGAGGGTTTGTAAAAACAGTGATTTTATATAAAGATCTTTTTACAAAAAACTTTTTCTTTACTAAATTTTATTATAGTAACAAGAGATATTAAAAGAGAATATTTTTCTATATTTTTTTATTAATTTAGAATAATTTTTTATTAATTTAGAATAATTTTCTACGTTATCACTAATAAATTCATGATTCTATATCACCACACAAATATTTAATATTTGTCACTATTTATAAATATAAAATAATGTAATTTTCTCACAATTATTCATTATTTTCTCTTAATTGAGAAATATATGACAGTATATGATTAATATATTTTTTCAAATTTTTCAAATTTTTCACTACTATTTAATAGGGTGTTATTACCTTATTAATTATTTTTAATGCTCTGGTGTATACTTGCATGCGAGTGTCCTTTTTGGCCACTGGCAGTATTGTTGCAGTAGATCATTTACTACACAGGTTATCTGTGGGATGGCGTTGTGCCATTTTGCCTTGTCCCTTTTTCTCACTTTTTGTTTTTACTAGTATGTCATTAGGGTTGCTCTGCCCATTTGCCTATTTTTAAGCTTATTTTTAAATATATTTTTTCTGAGATTTTTATCCATCTTGCATCTCTGCCATTACGTGCTGGTAAGAGGTACTGGCATTTTTGCCCACATCTAAGATGGCGCTCGTAACCAATATACTGGCCTCTCAGAGCGAGGCTTGGTTTTTGTTTATAAAGAGTCATTGCGCACCCTATCCCATTGAGAACGTCATATATGACAAAACGCGTCTGGGGGAAACGCAGTGACATCACCACGCAGCTCTAACACGGAAGGGCTCTTGTTTATGCCGGCCGGCATGTTCTATACGCTTGTTGAAACTACTTTTTTGTAAGTACATTTTTAATTTAACCACCTCCCTACTGTGCACGAAAACCCCCTTCCTGCCCAAGCCATTTTTCAGCAGCTTTCAGCGCTGTCACATTTTGAATGACAATTGTGCGGTCATGCGACGTGGCTCCCAAACGAAATTTGCGTCCTTTTTTTCCCACAAATAGAGCTTTCTTTTGGTGGTATTTGATCACCTCTGCGGTTTTTATTTTTTGCGCTATAAACAAAAGAAGAGCGTCCAGTTTGGAAAAAAAACACTATTTTTTAATTTTTGCTATAATAAATACCCATTTTTTTTTTTAAATAAAATTTTCCTCAGTTTAGGCCGATACGTATTCTTCTACATATTTTTGGTAAAAAAAAAAAATCGCAATAAGCGCGTATTGATTGGTTTGCGCAAAAGTTATAGCGTCTACAAAATAGGGGATAGATTTATAGCATTTTTATTTTTTTATTTTTTTATTAGTAATGGCGGCGATCTGCGATTTTTTTATTGTGACTGCGATATTGCGGCGGACACATCGGACACTTTTGACACATTTTTGGGACCATTCACATTTATACAGTGATCCCTGCTATAAAAATGCATTGATTACTGTATAAATGTGATTGGCAGGGAAGGGGTTAACCACTAGGGGGCGGGAAGGGGTTAAATATGTTCCCTCTATGTGTTCTTACTGGGGGGGGAGGGGACTGACTGGGGGAGGTGACCGATGGTTGTCCCTATGTACAAGGGACACACCATCAGCCTCCTCTCCCTCACAGGACGTGGATCTCTGTGTTTACACACAGAGACCCACTTTCCTGCTCATTTCCCGGGCAATCGCGGGTGCCCGGCGGCAATCGCGGCCGCCGGGCACGCGCACCGGGGCCTTGTGAACGCGGCGGGCGCGCGCGCGCCGCCGGCGTCGCGCGCGCGCCTCCTAGCTCGTTTTAAAGGGAGGACGTCATATGACGTCCTCCCAGAACGAGAGTATCCTCCGCCCGCCGTCAATTGACAGTGGGCGGGGGACAAGTGGTTAATAAATGCGTTTTTAAGAGGATATTATTCTATGGTCTCCTCCTCCTCCTTTTTTGGTACCCCATACGGAGCGCAAGCAGTGCTATATCAATACATCGAAGATCCCTTTGGGAGTCTGTGTGTGGGTCCAGGATACAGGATAAAGACTGTGGCTGGATACAGCTGAATGCGTGCTCTTTACTTATCTCTGGTAAGGAGCCATCTTCTATTTAGGTGGTGGTCACTTATTTATCTATATATCATGGTGGTGGTGTTCAATTCCATACCTGAAAATACGTTATCACCCTATGGTATCTCTGTTTGTCTTTGCAACCGAGCCATCAAGAAGCCTTGCTAACATTGGTGGAGTGTCTGGGGACCCTGTGTTGGATTTACTCAGAGTCAAGGCCACGGCTGGGTTATAGCCAACTGCACAATTTTGCCTGTTTGTGGTAAAGAGCCATTTCTCATGGTGGTGGTTTCAATTGGTGTATGTATAGTAAAATCTAAATACACTGACTCTTTGGACTTAATATTGGACTCCTCCTAAGTGTAGATTTACCTGTATCCTTCGCAATTCTACTAAGAAATTTGAAGCGACGTGGGATCCATGGATACAACATTTATCTACACCTAAAGACACTTCTGGCTGACCCTCTTCTTTCTTCTTCTTTCTCTCTCTGTCTCTCTCTCTCTCCCCTTTCCTCGATCTACTTCCTTTTTTTTCTCTCTCTTTTTGCTGATCTGTTTTTTGTTGGTAACTGCAAGATGCTTTGATAGAACATGTATTTCTAAGCTGATATGATATTAGTAGAAATGTACACAGGGATTACCTTTATATTGGCCTCTTCCCCCTCCCCTTCCCACCCTTCCCCATTTCCCACCCTTCCCCATTCCCCCCCCCTCTCCTCTGTTCCTTACGCCATATTTATTTCTCCCTGTGACATAGTCATTCCTAATATTACATGTTAAAGTGGATTGATGGGACAATACGCAACTGGTCCCTAGATGTTCGGAGATATATTTCTAGACTCTACAGTTCATGACTTGCATTTCTTATGTTGTATGGTCATTCTTTCATCCAGCACATCTTATGTTGAGATTGCTCTGCTTCATATTCAAAGGTCTTGTGTTTATGAACATTTTGAAGGCAAGGCACTCTGTGTGGGTGCTCAATTTCACCTCTGTTTACGTTTTTGTTCATTGATTGTGCCTTAAACGACATCGCTAATTCAATAAAAATATTGAAAAGTAGAAAATGTGAAGTCTTCATTTTATTTTATTAATTTTTTTTCTCCACTGTTCTCTTTGTTCCCTCGTCGCCCCCTTCGCTCCCAAAATGGGCAAGGTATTAGGGACTGGAGACTTTCCGACAGAACTTCGGAAAAAAAATGTCCTTGTTTACGCTTCCTTTTTTTCTCCCTCCCTCCCTGTCCCCTCCCCCTGTCCCCTCCCCCCTTCCCCCCCCCCGAAGATCCTATAGGATGGTATTTTGACCCTTTCTTGGTCATAGAGCAGATCTATATGGATGGATCTGGAGCTCGCCTTATACCCAGGTCTCCCATCCTCTTTCTCTTTATCTTATTTTGACCTATTTTATCCAGCTCCCCCCACCCCCCCGGTCCAGCCTATTCTATTCTGATACTGCTTATTTTATTCTATGTTCTATTTATGTTATTTGTTCTGGGGATCAGTTGGCAAAAAGTATATCAGCGGATATATAGAGACATAATAGTAAGATTTCATAACTTTGAAGAAAAAAATCTAGTATGGGGAAATATGAGAGGCAAGCCACCAATAAAATACAAGGATAAATCCCTTCAGATTTTTGCTGATCGTTCACAGGAGATTCTAAGAAGAATGAGGTTATTAAAACCCCTACTAGAACTGATGAAAAATCATGAGATACAGTATAATTGGGGCTTCCCAGCCTGCCTGGTCAGTCGGAAAGAGGGACATACGGCAAAGCTTAGTCTCCCAATAGAAATACAAAACTTTTGTAAGAGACTGAAAATCCCTATACCAGAAATCCTTAGATGGACAGTAGAGAAGAAAGAAACAGTGTTACAAGATGAAGATCAATGGCAACTTGTGAATGTTTTAATAATTTATTTTTATACTTTTCCAGTAAAGTTTAACATTAACTGTCAAAAATGATGAGGCCTATTGTTCTGAAAATGGACAAAGTAGCAGAGAGATGAGGACCACTGGCTATGGGAGTAGAAGGTAATTTGCGTTTTGCGTTATTTAATCACAAGGGTAATAAGGCATAGGATAGGGGCTACTTCATCATATGTCCTATGTGAACACAGAATGCAGCATGGCCCAAGAGCTTTGTCATGGATACAGAAAGTTCCAACTGCTTGAGTGAATTCAAATCATAGCTGACACTTAATTTGACCTATTTAACAGGAGACACCCCCAGTTCCCTGTTGTTTAGGCTACTTTCCAATGCGCATAGCAAGGCAGACATAGATTTATTTGGAAATGTCATATAGAGTTTTGAATGGTGACATTTGATTTACCAAAGATTCATCCTATGCATTGGGGTATATCTTAATAGCCTCTTTCCAAGTGTACAGATTAGCTGAAATTACAGTACAACACTGTATATGGTATAGTGTTTTTTTTACATGTAGTAATACCAAAATATGGTGTATACAGAACTACAGTATGTTTAAAAGTTTTCTTTATTTAAAGATGTCAGAAAAAATAACACTTAAAAGAAACTGCTCTTAGGGAATTTTGGAGAGTACCATTGCTCACCTCTCTTAAAAATCCCAATTACTTAGTTGTCATGTTAATTAATTAAATTCTGTTATTTCTAAATCATTGGAACCAGAGCAAGAATGCACATCAGGAGTTCTACAATTGCAATTCACTGGCTAACGTTATGTTAGAGCTTTATGTTAGAGCAGACTTTCTCAAAGTTTTTACACTGGAGAAACCGTTGAAATAATTTCCAGCTGTTATGGATCCCCAAAAACGTATACCTATAGTTCATGGTATATTAATGTGATAAGTAAATTGCAAATACAGGAATAAATAAAATAATAAATAATAAAGAACCTTATGTACTGAAAGAATTTGACTCCCAGAGCAGATCATTTTACCACACCCCTTATCAATAATTATTAAACAAAATGAATATTAATAATAATCATCATCATAAAGACCAGACAAGAAACCTAGACTGTGAAAATTGTCCCATTACACTAGAGGCCAATGAAGAAGTACCTTTTACACTAGTGGTCCATTGAAAAATGTCCTCTTACCTTAGTCCAAGTAGAATGGACCACTTACCTTGGATGCCACTAAAAAATTGCCCCCTAACATTAATGGTCAGTGTAGGAAGGAGATCAAGATCCACCATTGCTCACAACTCAAGGAACCCCTAGCAGCCTATGGCGAAACCATGGTGGCTGAGAAAGAGGTTAGGTTTAGGATGTTAAATTGTAAATTATGTTTTTAGAGAGGTTAAAGTGGTTCTAATATCAAGACATTTTTACTTTAATGCATTCCCTGCATTAAGGTAAAAAATCCCCACTACTTGTTCCTCTCCCGCCCCCTCCCTAAACCTTTACCTGAGTCCTCTCTCAATCCAGTGCTGTTTCCATCTGCAGCAGCACTGCTCTCTCTTCCTCTTCTCACAGGACATACATTGGCTCCTGTAGCAGTCAGTCAAATCCTGTGAGAAATGAAAAGGGCACATGGCCAAGCCATGCTGTTTGTGTCTATAGACTGAGCACACAGCACACAGTTTGCTGGGGTGGTGGGGCACTCAAGGGAGTGGAGGAGCAGAAAGCGCCAGCGATGAACTCCAGAAGAGGAGGTAAGGGACCACTCAGTGCAATACTACTGGAACCACTTTAACTTTCCCATGCATAATGCCCCATGAAGAAGAAATGTTGATCTGAAAGCTAAATACCTGTATTGGTATGTTTCTTGATGACAGCTAACAGCTGTACACAGTGGGATTAAATAGAGAATGTTAGCTTTGTAAAAAAAATTCCCTTGTAATGTGAAAATTTGCTTTGCTAAATGAACAGCCTATACGCCTTTAGTAAATCAACCCCAATGTCACTAAGGATATGTTCACACCACACGCAGTATAATTGTATTGGCACAGTCCCACCACATGGACAAGGCAAAATTCCTTGTCTTCTATGTGCCCGGTTCACACCCCTGTGTTGCGGTGGTGTGCGGCTATGGTGCTGCATGTTTTTTTTTTATCAGCAGGCTGGCTGATCTAAAGGAAAAGGATACATCTATGGCCATGTCCTGACTTGAGGCTTACAAAGGACTTCTTCCCTTGACTCCTGGAGGCCACATAGCATTATAAGGGAAACTGAAGAAACACAGAGCACACTGGATTGTGCAGATGAACACCATTTTAGTAAATAAATAAAATAATGAAATTATTATAAAATAAATCAAACTAAAATAGAATGCAAAGACTTAGTTTGCATACCTGCAGGCACAAACCTCACCAATATCATCAATTCATAGACAGAATGCTGGGTTATCCCCTAAGATGCCAAAATAGGGACAGAGCCTAGTTAAATAACCTGGAACTGATATTGATGTCCCTTCATCATCTCTTTTAACGATGCCTGCCTGTTGAAACTGATCAGTTGAGATACCTGGTCTGCAAGGTGCCCCAGCTCTGTGTCACCTTTATGGTTTTGCATCTTGAGCAGGTAGGAGACAGCAGCGGTTCACTTCAATTCTCTTTTCAGGTTAGAACTAGGAATGAGTGACTCTGCCTAGGTTCGGGTTCAAGAAGGGTTTGTCAGATTCTGTCTAAAATCCATGAACCCTGAACTACTGGGTTTGAAATCTTGTTAATTTTTATTTCTTTTTTTAAGACTAATAGGCAGGCTATTGTTAAAAAATACCAATGCAAAAAAAAAATGATATACACGGTAGACAGTCTTTTCATGCAGGTGTGAGGACAACATTGAAATACACAAATCCTTTAACCACTTGCTGACCCACTCACAGTAATTATACTGCAAGCAGGCAGCAGCTGCAGGCTCAACAAGTACTGATACATCACTGAGCACATGCACACTGGCAAGCCCTCTAGGGCAGTGGTCATCAACCCTGTCCTCAGGGCCCACTAACAGGCCAGGTTTGCAAGATAACTGAAATGCATCAAAGGTGATATCATTTGCTGCTCAGTGATTGCAGTATTCTAGTCTGCATCTCCCCAAGGTAACACATAAAACCTGGCCTGTTATTGGGCCCTGAGGACAGGGTTGATGACATTGACCACTGCTCTAGGGCACACAGAGGTATGGAACCCTTTGCCTCTGTGAGCAGTATGGGTATCATGTGATCACTATCATAGCCCATAGTGATCACGTGATTACAATGTCAAGAAAACAGTCATGAATGGCTTCCATTTATGACTGGTTAGCTTACTATTTTGATGCTGTGATTGGCCCACAAGCTATCACATTATGCCTGGACCAATCACAGCACCCTGTACTATGTGATTAGCTGTAGCCTATCTTAGATCACAATAGCAATCAAGCTGTCATGAATGAAAGTGAATCATGACAGCTAAAACTATTGCTTATAACAGTGATGTTGTACTACAAGTTTATTTTCCTAAATTAGAGCATGTAATATGAGTGCATTTAATGTGTTACCAACTTAGTTATATGTATACTGTATATGCAGTTTCTTCACAATTGTGTGCGGACTAATATTTGTGTAACTACGTTAAGATTTATTTTGTATTTATTATAATGTTCCTTTGAAGGTTTGTCTTTGTAGCGCTACCCCCAGTTAAGAGAGCCGCTTGGTTTGATTTCGGGCCCTGTGTGCAGCACCACCAACCCCCGGCAATCTTACTCGACCCACTCTGGCACAGTTAGTCTAGGGGTTATTTTTGTATCACATTCAATTAATATTGCAAGGAATAATCTCTTAGCAGTAAGACAACACACTGAGGCAAGAGATTAAATATAACAGTTTACTCTTTTATTAAAGGTAGCATAGGCAGAACACAACACATGCAATTGGCTAGCAGAGCCCTGCAGTAATCAATACAGCATACAATAATGGCACTGTGCGGTACTTCACCATGTGTAGCTATTATGGTATGCGCGCCCTATGGCGCACTAAACAATATCTTAACTTCCCACCCCGGTCAGGCCTGACATGGAGTAAATCTCAGTCACCTCCTATAGGGGTTTCTTCGCATGCCAGCTTTCGGTGGTGCACTTGATGAATAGTACTTTGTAATCAGGGATGAGCCGAACACCCCCCTGTTCGGTTCGCACCAGAACCTGCGAACAGACAAAATGTTTGTGTGAAATTTAGAACCCTATTAAATACAATGGACTCGAACGTTCGAAATCTAAAGTGTTAATTATAAAGGCTAATATGCAAGTTATTGTCCTAAAAAGTGTTTGGGGACCTGAGTCCTGCCCCAGGGGACATGTATCAATGCAAAAAAAAGTTTTAAAAACGGCCGTTTTTTCGGGAGCAGTGATTTTAATAATGCTTAAAATGAAAAAATAAAAGTGAAATATTCCTTTAAATTTCGTACCTAGGGAGTGTGTATGATTTGCATGTGAAGTGGTGCATATTTCCCGTGCTTAGAACTGTCCCTGCAAAAAATGTCATTTTTGAAAGAAAAAAAGTCATTTAAAACTGACTCGCGGCTATTAATGAATTGTCGGCTCCCGGCAATACATTCAAAAGTCATTGATAAAAAAAAAAAAAAGCGTGGGGGTTCCCCAGAATTCAATTACCAGGCCCTTCAGGTCTGGAATGGATATTAAGGGGAACCCCGCCGCAAATTTAAAAAAAAATTGACGTGGGGTTCCCCCAAATATCCATTCCGGGCCCTTCAGATCTGGCATGGATTTTAAGGGGAACTCCACCCCAAATTTAAAAAAAAATGGCGTGGAGTCCCCCTAAAAATCCATACCAGACCCCTTATCCGAGCACGCAACCTGGCCGGCCGCAGGGGAAAAGGGGGGGACGAGAGAGCAGCCCCCCCTCCCTCCTGAACCGTACCAGGCCACATGCCCTCAACATGGGGAGGATGTCCCCATGTTGATGGGGACAAGGGCCTCATCCCCACAACCCTTGCCCGGTGGTTGTGGGGGTCTGCGGGCGGGGGGCTTATCGGAATCTGGAAGACCCCTTTAACAAAGGGGACCCCCAGATCCCGCCCCCCCTATGTGAATTGGTAAAGGGTACATTGTACCCCTACCATTTCATGAAGAAAGCGTAAAAAAATGTTTAAAAAAAACACACAAACACCTTGAAAAAGTCCTTTATTTAAAAAAAAAAAAACATTCCAGCGGTGAAATCCAGTGTCCCGCGGCGATCCCGATGTCCAGCGCTGTCCTTCATTGGTTGTGCCTGAGCGGACCTGATGGGGAACTCCCTCTCAGTATTTTAAATGTATAGACCCGCCCCTTCTGAAGTTCCCCATCAGGTCCGCTCAGCGGACCAGATGCGGAACATGAAAAGGGGCGGGTCTATACATGTATTACCAAAGTGAGAGCAGTTCCCCATCAGGTCCGCCCCCTCGGTATGTCGGACCCGCCTACGTCATTGGCTTGAGCGGGGAACTTCCTTCACTGTGTAATTTAAATTTACATAGTGAAGGAAGTTCCCCGCTCAAGCCAATGATGTAGGCGGGTCCGACATACCGAGGGGGCGGACCTGATGGGGAACTGCTCTCACTTTGGTAATACATGTATAGACCCGCCCCTTCTCATGTTCCGCATCTGGTCCGTTGAGCGGACCTGATGGGGAACTTCAGAAGGGGCGGGTCTATACATTTAAAATACTGAGAGGGAGTTCCCCATCAGGTCCGCTCAGGCACAACCAATGAAGGACAGCGCTGGACAAATCGGGATCGCCGCGGGACACTGGATTTCACCGCTGGAATGTTGTTTTTTTTTAAATAAAGGACTTTTTCAAGGTGTTTGTGTGTTTTTTTAAACATTTTTTTACGCTTTCTTCGTGAAATGGTAGGGGTACAATGTACCCCTTACCAATTCACATAGGGCGGGGCGGGATCTGGGGGTCCCCTTTGTTAAAGGGGTCTTCCAGATTCCAATAAGCCCCCCGCCCGCAGACCCCCACAACCACCGGGCAAGGGTTGTGGGGATGAGGCCCTTGTCCCCATCAACATCGGGACATCCTCCCCATGTTGAGGGCATGTGGCCTGGTACGGTTCAGGAGGGAGGGGGGGCCGCTCTCTCGTCCCCCCCTTTTCCCCTGCAGCCGGCCAGGTTGCGTGCTCGGATAAGGGGTCTGGTATGGATTTTTAGGGGGACTCCACGCCATTTTTTTTTTTATTTGGGGTGGAGTTCCCCTTAAAATCCATGCCAGATCTGAAGGGCCTGGAATGGATATTTGGGGGAACCCCACGTCAATTTTTTTTTAAATTTGCGGCGGGGTTCCCCTTAATATCCATTCCAGACCTGAAGGGCCTGGTAATTGAATTCTGGGGAACCCCCACACTTTTTTTTTTTTTTATCAATGACTTTTGTATGTATTGCCGGGAGCCGACAATTCATTAATAGCCGCGAGTCAGTTTTAAATGACTTTTTTTCTTTCAAAAATGACATTTTTTGCAGGGACCGTTCTAAGCACGGGAAACATGCGCCACTTTACATGCATATCATACACACCCCCCAGGTACGAAATTTAAAGGAATATTTCACTTTTATTTTTTCATTTTAAGCATTATTAAAATCACTGCTCCCGAAAAAACGGCCGTTTTTAAAACTTCTTTTTGCATTGATACATGTCCCCTGGGGCAGGACCCGGGTCCCCAAACACTTTTTAGGACAATAACTTGCATATAAGCCTTTATAATTAGCACTTTAGATTTCTCCCATAGATTTTTCGAATTTGCCGCGAACATCCCAATTTGTTCGCTGTTCGGCGAACGGGCAAACAGGCAATGTTCGAGTCGAACATGAGTTTGACTCGAACTCGAAGCTCATCCCTATTTGTAATCCACAACCAGGCAATAACTTGGAACACTATACTGGAGGGGACACTTCAACTCTGTCATGCTACCGGTCCCCCCGGGGAACAGCAAATAACGAAACTGTGGGCCTATGCAGTCTATAGGCCTGAACACGGCACAGTCTATTGGTCTGGGCAGGTGCCCGCTCACCACTCCGGACGCGATCCCAGTCCGGAACGTCCACCCTGCTGTGTATCCGCACACAGCGTCTGCAACGATCGGGTCCCCGATCCAACTGATGTCCTCACTCGACAAGTCAGATGCCACCCAGGCTCCGCAGTGGGGTGGAAGGCTCTTTTGGAAGTTGCGCAAGGCCCAGGCTTCAGGCCTTGCACTGCAGCAGATCCGCACAGGAAGAACCTCTTGCTTGCAGCGCGGTGTCCAAAGAGGCCGAGCTCCGCCTCGCCTCCTCCTTAAATAACCCCTCCCATGAGTCTCTGCGATGGCTAACTGCACTCTGGGTGCTGAACAGGGTTCTGGGTAACGTAGTCCCGGGGCCTTAAAGGAGACCCCGCTACACACTCCCCCCACTTAAACTCTTTGGTCCCCAAAGATAACATAAACTTAAATCACAGAACGTACAACATCAATCAAACTTTTGTATGATGTTGGCAGAGGAAATTCCCACCAAAACCGAGGCGGTGAAATCCCCTGCCCACAGGTCACACCATAATCAGTGTCCTGCCTAACTGTGCCAGAGAGTGAGCTGGGGTTGCCTCCCACCAAATGAACAGTGGGAAGATCAGGGTCTTCCATACTCCTTCTGGCAGTAACCACAATGTCTTCCGCACTTCTCCCCATCTGTGGGTAAGTCAATCTTCTAGGAGGCTTTATGGCTCTTCGCTTCCTCTGTCCTCTTGGGCTCTCTGTTAGAACAGGTTCCTCCTCTGGAACCAACTCAGGAATTACTTCTGGTTCGGGAGCACTGGACTCCTGAGCAGGGAGGTACAGGGACTCCCTTGGATCTTCTTCTGGGGGTAAGTCACAAGCACTCTCCCAAGAATCCGACCAAGGACTGGATGGAATGAACTCAGTAGTTTCTGCATTCAGCATCTGATCTATGGTGTCTTCTTCAGGTGGAAGATCAATAGCAGAGGTTCCTGGGGCCTGTGAAGGCCAAAGCCAACCAAGTTCTTCTCCCTCATCTTCACTTGCTTCCGAGGTCTCTGTATCCCCGATCCGGGGGGTCTGGGACCGAGTGTTTGGTCGGGGAGTATCCAGATTGGAAGTTGGCTCAGGGGAATCCATCACAGGGGAGATCCGAACTGCCTCAGCCAGTGGGAGTAGGTGGTTCCGGTGCCAGGTCTTCAATGGCCCCACCGTCCCTTCTGGTTTAAGTCTGTAAACGGGTAGGCCCGGCAGTCTTTTGCAAACAACATAAGGTTCAGGTCTCCATCTGTCTGCAAGCTTGTGTTTTCCAGGGATCCCCAAATTCCGCAACAACACTCTGCCTCCAGGTTGTAGATCTTGGATCCTAACTTTTAAGTCAAAATTTTTCTTGTTGCGGGCCCCCCTTTGCTCTGAGGCCGCCTGGGCCTGTTCATAGGCCAATTTCAAATTGCGTCTGAGCCTATCGACATGTCCCTTGTGGGAAGCAGCAGAACAATGGTCTATGGAAGTGCCAAAGGCCAGATCTATGGGTAGTCTTGCTTCTCTCCCAAACATAAGTCGATAGGGTGAGTACCCTGTAGCATCACTGGTGGTGCTGTTGTATGCATGCACAACTGCCGCTATGTGGTTGCTCCAATGCTGCTTCTTTTCACTACTTAGGGTCCCCAGCATGTTGAGCAGGGTTCGGTTGAACCTCTCCGGCTGAGCATCACCGTGGATGATAGGGGGTAGTTCTTGTCTTCTTGATCCCCAAAGAATCCAGGAGTTTCCGGATCAATCGACTTTCAAAATCTCTTCCCTGATCTGAATGGAGCCGTTGTGGTAGCCCATAATGTACGACGTATTCCTCCATCAGCACTTTGGCCACGGTGGAAGCCTTCTGGTTCTTGGTTGGAAAGGCCTGAGCATACCGGGTGAAATGGTCGGTTACTACCAGAACATTTCCTAGTCCACTCAGGTCGGGTTCGAGGCAGAGAAAATCAATGCATACCAGATCAAGTGGGCTTTGACTTTGCAGATGGCCCATTGGGGCAGCTTAATGAGGTAAAGTCTTTCTCTGGATGCATCGTGCACATGAGTGTCAGTATTCTTCAACTTCAGCCCTCATACAGGGCCAATAGAAACGGTCCCTAATGAGTTGGAAAGTCCTTTCCGCCCCTAGGTGACCATGGTTGTCGTGCAGAGCAACCAGGACTGTCTCTCGGTGCTTCTCAGGCAAGAACAACTGCCATTTGTCTTCTAGGTCATCAGAGGGGCCCCTTCGGTAGACCACTCCCTGATGTACCTGTAACTTGTCCCACTCTTTCCTCAACAGGCGAGCTTCCTTTGAAGGGTGGTGTAAGAGTCTATTCGGGTCCTGGTTCTCCAGGGCCTCTAGGACCAATCTCCCCATAGGGCAGTGGTTCTCAACTCCTGTCCTCAGGACCCACTAACAGGCCAGATTTTAAGTATTACCTTGGGGAGATGCAGACTAGAATACTGCAATCCCTGAGCAGCAAATTATATCAGCTGTGATGCATTTCAGTTATCTTGCAAACCTGGCCTGTTGGTGGGCCCTGAGGACTGGAGTTGAGAACCACTGTCATAGGGTCTTCCAATTGGTCGGATCTCAGCTCCTTCTTAGACAGTTTTGGCAAGTTATCTTCTCCCAGTTGGGTTACTCCACAGTATTGCTTGGGAACTCCTACTATGGTAACCCCTATCTCTTCTGCTCTTGGGCCGCCACTGGCTTGGAGTTCAGCCCCTTGACAGAGGGCCCGCACCCCGTCGGGTGCCACTTGGGCCCAGTCTTCTGTACTGCAAATGTGGACGTGAGATCTTCTAGACAAAGCGTCTGCATCTCGGTTTCCAGCCCCAGGTCTGTACTTCAGGCCGAAGTCGAAGGCAGACAGCGCCGCCAGCCACCTATGTCCTGCGGCATCCAACTTTGCTGTGGTGAAGAGATAGGTGAGGGGGTTGTTGTCTGTTTTCACTGTGAATTCCGCCCCATATAAATAGTCTCTAAGTTTGTCAACTACCGCCCACTTAAGGGCCAGGAACTCCAACTTATGGGTGGGGTAGTTCTTTTCGGAGGGAGTCAGACTTCTGCTCACATACGCAACAGGCCTCAGTTGCTCTTCATGCTCCTAGTACAGCACTCCCCCCAAACCATCATGACTGGCGTCTACATGAAGTTCATTAAGGCTTCTTAGGATCTGCGTAGGCCAGGACAGGGGCAGTGGTTAATGTCTTCTTCAACATCTGAAAGGCATTCTGACACTTCTCGTTCCACTGGTCCTTGACTGACTCCCCTGGCTTTCTGGGGCCTGTGTCATCCTCTTCCCCCTCCGTCTTTAGCAGCTCATTCAGAGGCCTGGTTATCCGAGCAAACCCCTCCACAAACCTCTTGTAATAGGAACAGAACCCCAGAAAGGATCTGAGCTCTGTCACCGTGGTGGGCCTGGGCCAGGAGGTGACTGCCTCCAATTATGCGGGGTCTGTGGCTACCCCATCTTCAGACACTATGTGCCCCAGATAGTTGACTGATGACTGATAGAATTGGCACTTTTCAGGTGAGAGCTTGAGTCCTTCCTCACTCAGTCTCTTAAAAACTTTCTCCAGTCTCTCCTCATGCTCTTCCAAGGTTCCTCCGAAGACAATGATGTCATCCAAGTATACGAGGACTTCGATGAGGTTCATATCTCCCACAGTCTTCTCCATGAGACGTTGGAAGGTGGCTGGAGCTTCAGACAGACCTTGAGGCATTCGGTTGAATTTAAAGAACCCCACCGGGGTTATGAAGGCCGTCTTCTCTTTGTCTTCTGGATGCATCGGGATCTGATAGTACCCGCTCTTGAGGTCCATAACACTGAACCACTTGGCTCCAGACAAGCTCTGTAGGGCATTCTCTATCCTTGGAGTGGTATATTGATCCGGTATGGTTCTCCTGTTGAGGGTCCTATAGTCTATGCACAGCCTCAATGACCCATTCTTCTTCCGGACTACCACTATAGGGGAGGCATAGGGACTTCTAGATTCTCAAATCACCCCTGTTCGCTTGAGCTTGGTGAGCTGCTCCCTCAAGTCTTCGAGGTCTGCTAACGGAACCCGCCTAACCCTTTCCATGAAGGGTTTGTCTTCCTGGAGGCGGATCCGATGGGTGGCACTCCTAGCACACCCCACATCGAATTCATCTTGGGAAAAGATCCTTTCCCACCTGGTCAACTGGGCCTTGGCTCTCTCTTTCCAAGCCCTGGGCAGATTTGGATTCTCCATGGAAAGTTTCTCCCACACAGTACTTTCTCCATCTGTCTTCTCCACATCTGGCGAAGCAACTGGGGTAGCTGGGCTCACCCGGCCCAGTAACAGCCTAGCTGGGATTTCCATGGGACCATCCGTGGTATTTCTGACGCTCACAGGCACTTTACAATGAGCCTTCTTCAGGGCCCTCACCGGGACCACTTCTGGGACTACTTCTAAGCCCGAATGTTCTTCCCTTGGGTCGGGTTCCAACATGACAAAAGGGCCAGGCTGCTCCCAAGTGAGTTTCACTGTGGCTTTCAAGCAGGTTACTTCACCGGGCTGCAGCACTATTCCCCTTCTTCCCAGCCTCCAGACCTTCCCTACCCCCTCTTCCGGGGCCTTCTGTTCCAAGATCAGCCGTTGGTAGGCTGTCTTCAACATTGGGTGGATCTCAGTGACTGTGGGGTCTTTCCTTCTTGTCAGAGGGGCCAGAAGTCTTCGGACCAGATCCGTGTTCGTCCCTATTATCAGGGAACTCTTGTTAGCTCCAGGCGGTCGGGGGCACACCACAGCTAAGGTGTCGAACACTTCAGCCTTCCCGGCTATGGACGGGTCAAAAGTCAGTTTTATAGGCAGATAGCCATCATAAGGGAAACTCTCTGTCCCAATTCCCCATATCTCCAACTCTTCAATCTTCTGGATGGGTAGGTGACTTAAATGCTTGTCATAAAAGTCTCGGTACAACAGGGTCACTTGCGCCCCAGTATCCAATATGGCTCTTGTGTAGACTCCCTCCACTTGAACTGGTACTATCGGGGAGGGACCCACCAGCTTCTCTGGATATCGCTTCGTAGGGGTCTCTTTCTTTTGATCTTTGCATGTTCCCTTTTGACTTTCTTTCTTCCATTTCTCTTTGGACTTAAGCCTCTCCTGGGCCTGGTATGCATTGATCTCCCTCATTTGGTGGGGGTAACTACCCGCTGAGGGACACTACTCTCTTTCTTTGGGGTGCGTTCCTTCTGAGGAACTTTGCGTTTCTTCTGAGGGGTCTTCTCCACTCTTTTCATGTGCTTCTCATTCAGTTTGGAGCTCACTGGAGATGATGGGCACCCGGTTGACTCCTTCACCGGGGCCCGCTGAAGTTTTCCGGCGGCTTGCGGTTATTCATCTTTTTTTTTTTTGGGCTGGCACACACTTTGGCGAAATGGCCAGCTCCTCCACAATTGAAACAAATCACATCCCCCCAATCTTCCAGGGATGCGGGTGCTGAGGTGTTGGGAAACAGCTCCTTCCTCAGACTTTCCCTCTCTGGTTCCCTTGACTTCTTTTCCATCAGGGAGGTCAGCATCCCCAACACTTGGGACATCTGTGACTTCAAAGTATCCACCTCTGAGTCTCTTTCCAGGGTCATGGCCATCCTGACCATCACTGGAGGAGGATTTACAGACTCAACTGGTAGGCTCCCCTTCTTCTCCTCCAGCATAGCTTCTTCCTCTCTGACTACTCGGATCAAGTCAGGGTAGCCCAGGCTCTTCCCGTCCTGTTTTGTGCATAGCGCCAATGCGATGGGGTCCAGGGGCTGAGATCCTCTCATCACCTGTTGAACACAGGCCTCATCCACCTTCCGTGGGTCAATCCCCTTCTTAAGAATCATCTTATGCAGGATCTTGTCCAGGCGCCTCATGAACTCTGACAGCTTTTCTCCTGTCTTCTGGTAGCAGTGCTCCAGCTGATAAGTGAGCTCAGTGATTTTCTCTGTTCCACCGAACACATTCTGCAGGATATCCAGATAGTCCTGTGCATTACAGTCTGTCTTACTCATCTTGAGGTTGCGTATGGCCTCTAGAGCAGGCCCCTTCAAGCTCTTAGCAATTCTCTGCTTCTTTCTGTGGTCTGGGACTTCCCATTCTTCTAGGGCCTGAGTGGCACCGTCTAACCACTCCTCGAACCCCTCTTCACCCGAGGGTACAGGTTTCCTTCCTGAGAATGTTCTAAGCTTTCTGTATCCTGACATCTGGTAATCTGTAGGATCTTTCTAACATTGTGCCACAAGTTCCCCCAGGACTGCGCACAACTCTGCGCCGAGAGTGGCAGATGGCGACCCGGGACTTTCCCTTTTCACCTGCCTTTCTGCTTTTGGGGTGGGTGATGGAGATAGTTTCGGTGTCTGAGACCATCCTCCTGTCTTGAGCGGCAGCGCGTGTATTAGGCTATAAGTCTGATCATCTATAGCTTCTATACTCGGATTCTTGAAATGTTCTGGGACTCCATCCTTTCATTCCACTAATGCGTGTGTCAGTGAGGAATTCGTCCTGACATCCACCACCCATGCTTTCTGATACGGTGACAGTGACATCACTAGCTGCTTCACCGCTTCTTCTTGCCATATCCCTGGGAGTTCTATGACTACTATTCCGGCTGGGTCTGTGCCGACCGTTTTACACCACTGCCCTACTTCTAGTGGGTCCATGCTGGTACTTTTGGCGCGTTATTTGCTGCAACAGGATCCCGGACTCGAGAGCCCCCACGTGTAGCGCTACCACCAGTTAAAAGAGCCACTTGGTTTGATTTCGGGCCCTGTGTGCAGCACCACCAACCCCCGGCAATCTTTCTCGACCCACTCTGGCACAGTTAGTCTAGGGGTTATATTTGTATCACATTCAATTAGTATTGCAAGGAATAATCTCATAGCAGTAAGACAACACACTGAGGCAAGAGATTAAATATAACAGTTTACTCTTATATTAAAGGTAGCATAGGCAGAACACAACACATGCAATTGGCTAGCAGAGCCCTGCAGAAATCAATACAGCATACAATAATGGCACTGCGCGGTACTTCACCACGTGTAGCTATTATGGTATGCGCGCCCTATGGCGCACTAAACAATATCTTAACTTCCCACCCCGGTCAGGCCTGACATGGAGTAAATCTCAGTCACCTCCTATAGGGGTTTCTTCGCATGCCAGCTTTCGGTGGTGCACTTGATGAATAGTACTTTGTAATCAGGGATGAGCCGAACACCCCCCTGTTCGGTTCGCACCAGAACCTGCGAACAGACAAAATGTTCGTGTGAAATTTAGAACCCTATTAAATACAATGGACTCGAACGTTCGAAATCTAAAGTGTTAATTATAAAGGCTAATATGCAAGTTATTGTCCTAAAAAGTGTTTGGGGACCTGGGTCCTGCCCCAGGGGACATGTATCAATGCAAAAAAAAGTTTTAAAAACGGCCGTTTTTTCGGGAGCAGTGATTTTAATAATGCTTAAAATGAAAAAATAAAAGTGAAATATTCCTTTAAATTTCGTACCTAGGGAGTGTGTATGATTTGCATGTGAAGTGGCGCATGTTTCCCGTGCTTAGAACTGTCCCTGCAAAAAATTTCATTTTTGAAAGAAAAAAAGTCATTTAAAACTGACTCGTGGCTATTAATGAATTGTCGGCTCACGGTCAGGCCTGACATGGAGTAAATCTCAGTCACCTCCTATAGGGGTTTCTTTGCATGCCAGCTTTCGGTGGTGCACTTGATGAATAGTACTTTGTAATCCACAACCAGGCAATAACTTGGAACACTATACTGGGGGGGGACACTTCAACTCTGTCCTGCTACCGGTCCCCCCGAGGAACAGC
Source organism: Rana muscosa (assembly GCA_029206835.1). Classification (NCBI taxonomy): domain Eukaryota; kingdom Metazoa; phylum Chordata; class Amphibia; order Anura; family Ranidae; genus Rana; species Rana muscosa. The sequence goes on along the minus strand of CM055117.1, from coordinate 481,156,197 downwards.
AAATAACGAAACTGTGGGCTTATGCAGTCTATAGGCCTGAACACGGCACAGTCTATTGGTCTGGGCAGGTGCCCGCTCACCACTCCGGACGCGATCCTAGTCCGGAACGTCCACCCTGCTGTGTATCCGCACACAGCGTCTGCAACGATCGGGTCCCCGATCCAACTGATGTCCTCACTCGACAAGACAGATGCCACCCAGGCTCCGCAGTGGAGTGGAAAACTCTTTTGGAAGTTGCGCAAGGCCCAGGCTTCAGGCCTTGCACTGCAGAAGATCCGCACAGGAAGAAGCTCTTGCTTGCAGCGCGGTGTCCAAAGAGGCCGAGCTCCGCCTCACCTCCTCCTTAAATAACCCCTCCCATGAGTCTCTGCGATGGCTAACTTCACTCTGGGTGCCGAACAGGGTTCTGGGTAACGTAGTCCCGGGGCCTTAAAGGAGACCCCGCTACATCTTATTTCACATATTTAAAGGAGCAGATCACCACTATATTCACTTTATCAAATATATCTTTTTTAATACTTAAGTACACTGAGTAAGTGTTTGCAGCAGTTCCAAATACTTATCTTATATTTCAGGTCTAGCAGCGCATGAGTTTTTTCTGTCTATTTTTTCTGCCTCTGCAGAGTGTCTAGCTGCAGCTACTCATTACCATGCATTGCTAATTTAACGTTGGGGCATATCAAGGTAGGGCAGTGTTTCTCAACTCCAGTCCTCAAGGCGCACCAACAGGTCATGTTTTTGGGATTTCCTGCAGATGAAACAGCTGTGGTAATTACTAAGGCAGTGAAACTGCTCAAATCACCTGTGCAAATCAATGGAAATACCAAAAACATGACCTGTTGGTGCGCCTTGAGGACTGGAGTTGAGAAACACTGAGGTAGGGTCAAATCACAGTATGCAGCGGTGGATTGAGGCCCTCAGAGGTGTGACAGGTTGCAGTAGCTGGTTACCATGCATTGTCAATCAAATTTGGGGGCATAGGCATGCACACAGGGTGTGTCAGGTGTGCCCAGGCACACCCTAATCACCCTGTGCAGAACAGATTGCCCCTACTGACCTGGCTCCACCTCCTTCCCCCCACAGCACTTCCGGCTTCCCCCCTCTCCCACCGCTTGTTGCTGTGAATGTTTTAGGATGAGTTGGGGAAGTGGCCAATAAAAATGCTATTTACCGACTCCTTCCCTTTCTGAATGAACATTGTGCTTGATCGGTAGAGTGTGTTTGAGCTTTGGGGTGCACACCCTAATGCCAAAGGCTGCACACACCTATGTTTGGGGGCATGTCAGGACGAAGTCAGATAGCAGTATGCACCTACCTGTTACTCCTACTACAGGCACTGTCTCTTCAGATCTGCTGGAGAAACAACTGGTCACTCTTCCATGGAGAGAATGCAGAGGTGACTGGTGGGAGTCCCCTGCTGATCAACTTGCATGTGTTGCAAACTAGTGTAAAAGTGATGCATGGAGTTCAGCTTGAAAAAATTTGAGCAAAATTGTGACTGCAGTCAGAAATAAATAAATTACTTAATATTTTTTAAAACTATTTACTGTATTTATTGGCGTTTAACACTCACTTTTTTATCCTGAAAATAGAGGGTAAACTGTTATATTTATTTATTTTATTTATTTATTTGCAAGCACAGTCACAATTTTTCTACACATTATATACCTTTTGGTTTTTCCAGTGATTGCAGCTGCACAAATAGTATATCAGTTTTCATGGTGCAGTTTTATATTAATTTGAACATTTTTGTTGGCATTTATTAATCATGTTTTTGATGAAACACTAAAAGTTGATTTTAAAGCTACACTACTATTTGGATTATAAGACTGGAATCAACTGGCAAAAAAACATATATTTAGGATAAGTGGGTGGAATTACTAAACTAAGAAGTCCAATTTTATCCCCATTTTCCAAAGCTACTCTTTTTTTTATTATTACTTTACACTTTTAATGCTGCGTACACACAATCTGAATTTCCGACAACAAATGTTCGATGTGAGATTTTGGTCGGATATTCCGACCGTGTGTAGGCTCCATCGGACATTTGCTGTCGGAATTTCCGACAACAAATGTTTGAGAGCAGGTTCTCAGTTTTTCAGACAACAAAAGTTCTTGTCGGAAAATTTGATCGTGTGTAGCCATTTCCGACGCACAGAACCAATTTGACGCATGCTCATGTAGCGGGGTCTCCTTTAAGGCCCCGGGACTACGCTACCCAAAACCCCGTTCGGCACCCAGGGTGCATTTAGCCACCGCAGAGACTCATGGGAGGGGCTATATAAGAAAGGGGTGAGGCTGGGCTCGGCCTCTTTGGACGCCGCGCTGCAATCAACAGGTCTTCCTGTGCGGATCTGCTTCAGTGCAGGGCCTGAAGCCAGGGCCTTGCACAACTTTCCAGAGAGCCTTTCACCCCACTGCAGAGCCTGGGTGGCACCTGACTTTCTCGAGTTTGGACATCAGTTGGACCGGAGACCCGGCCGTTGCAGACACTGTGCGCGGAGACACAGTAGGTGGAAGTCCCGAACTGGGATCGCGTCCGGAGTGGTGAGCGAGCACCTGTTCATTCATATAGACCGTACATTGATTAGGCCTAGAGACTGCCTTGGCCCTCCTGGTTCTATTTTACAGTCCCACAGGAGACTAGTGGCGGAACTGAGTTGAGTAGTCTCCTGTAAGTGGTTCATTCTGCCCTTTTATTGTTCAACCCTTTGGATTACAAATTACCGTTCCTGTTGTGCACCACCAGTCAAGTTGCATGCGAAGAGACTGTTCTTCTAGAGACTGAGTTTAAAATCTGGATCAGGCCTGATCCGTATGTAGAATTTGTTGCTGCGCCATAAGGGCGCATAGATAGAGATAGCTGCGCTTGGCAGACAATCGCCTGTATTATACTTTCTGCTGCAGGGCTCTGCAGACATATGTGTGTTATGTGTTAACTTCGTGCCCTTTTATATAAAGTAAAGAAACGTTACACTTTATCACTTGCTACTAGTGTGTTATATTCATTGAAAGAGGTTACCCTTGCAACTTGCCATACTGTTAGATTGTGATATCAGAACAATCCCTAGACTAACTGTGCCAGAGTGGGTCGAGTAGATTGCCGGGGGTTGGCGGTGCTGTACACAGGGCCCGAAACAAAATCCAGCGGCTCTCTTAATTAGGGGTAGCGCTACACTCGGAATCATTGTACTTCATTTTTCTTGGCTCGTCGAGTGTTGTACGTCTCTGCGTTTTTGACCATCAGAATTTCCGAGCAACATTTGTGCGACCGTGTATATCCAAAACAAGTTTGAGCCAACATCCGTCGGAAAAAAAAACCACGGTTTTGTTGTCGGAAATTCCGATCGTGTGTATGCGGCATTATTCTTCTTTAATGGTCATAGATTTTTCACTATGGTGGTTTGGCCCATTGCCCAGCCATAATTCTCCCAAGTATAGGAAACGGAATATCAGAGTTATATTGCTATTTTTTTTGCATGCTGTAAACTTTATCTTGAGTCCCACAATACTACCTGACTGACGGATTCCCATTTGATTTATTCCTGCTAGACCTTTTAATCCTATACAATAAAACACTATAAATATACTAGGTTCAATAAATTATAAAATAATTCAATAGGAGACAGCAGAGTAGAGAATACCTATATAAATATTTATATATATATTGATGGATAATAACCATAATTTACAAAAACACAGCGCCTAGTGACTCTATCAGTAGAAATGCAACTGTCTTTAAAAATACTACAATGAGTTCACATTGTAATACCCATAAGCTGAATGTCATAAGTATTTGGGCATCTTCATGAAAAAATTACATTTTTTATAGACATGAAAGCAGACAAATTATATTTACCTGGAGGAGAAGATACAGTATGTATGTTTCAAGGACACCATTCATTATTTACAGATGAATGATTGTTATTATACATTAATGCAACTAAAATTTGCACAAAGACATAATAAAAAAATAAAATGTATTTTAAGGCAAATAGTTGTGTTTTGGATCAACCTTAGATATTTGTGATGTGTGCAGCTGAACCACACAAACTAAAGGATGTTATTTTGATGCACATAACAGGGACAGATAATGCAATCTTTATTTACAATCCTATCATTGAAATAAACTTACTATACAGAACTGTTGTACTGTATTGTTACCACAGTAAAAGAAACACAGATTTCACATTCCTCACAGGGTGAGATATATAATGTATAATGGCCGTACAGGATGCCATGGATGGGTCCTGTACAGGAGATATATTTCCCCAATATTTGGGTTGTGGTATCTTTAAGGGAGAGTTCAAAAGACATTTTTATTTTTTTTTACCAACAAAAATGTGTTTATTGATTCAAAGGTGGTTCACAGCCATATACATCAAAAACAATAATCAGCACTTCCATGCACATGACCAATTGATACAAAACAGGGTTAAAGTAGCAACCTCATAATACTTCTCGTCCTACAATATAGCATTCACAAGCAGAGTGTTTTTCCCATAACTAGTCCAATAATCTGTCCTCGACCAGGTCCACCGGGGCAAGCCCCGGTGTATCCAGCCACGGCGCCCAGATATTTTCATATTTCTGCATGCTCCCCCTGTGCTGGTAGATGAGCTTTTCCATACGTAACATATCCCCTATCTTGCATATCCATTTCCTCGAAGTTGGGGGCGCCTCATATTTCCAATACAACATAATCAGCCTCCTGGCTTGGAACATCACCCTCCGAACTGCTTCCCTGGGGTGCACTTCTATCACATGCTCTTCCACCACCCCCAAGAGGCATACCTTGGGATCTACTAGTAAAGATATCTTGAACACAGAATTGACCACAGTCACCACTTCATTCCAATATAAATGCAGCTTGGGGCAACGCCACAGGAGGTGAATAAGATCCCCATGGTCCCTCCTACATCTGGTACAGGTACCATCTGTCTGCAACCCCATCAGCTGTAGTCTATGCGGCGTGTAGTACACCCTTTAGAATAATATATAGTTGCGTGAGCCGCTGGGCCACATTTAGAGAGCATACACTTACCCCCCGAAATATCTCCTCCCACTCCTCCCCGTCCATTTGACCCACATCCCTCTCCCACTGCTCCCTCACCTTCAGGGGATGCTGCCCCAGGAAGTATTGTAAAAGGATATTGTAGCTTTGGGAAATAAATCCCTTTGAGGTCACAGCATCTCTGATGAGGCCGAATACAGGAGTTGGAGACAAGTGCCACTCTGAAGATCTACTCTGTGCTCTAACCGCATGCTGAAGTTGCAGATATTGGAAGAACATTGAGGACGGCAGGCCAAACTCCGCCTGCAGATCCGCAAATGTCCTAAGAATACCGTTCTTAAAGACGTGCCTAACATGGGTAATCCTGTGTGCTATCCATCTAGCCCCTCCCTGCAACTTAGCCAATTCTGTATAAGTCTCGTTATGCCAAAGAGGGCTATATTCAGTATACCCCTCGGCCTGTTGTATATACTTGCACTTATTCCACACTTTTTGTATAAGGTTGTATGTAGGATACTTCTTATTCGGCCTGGCAAATGCCAGGGCCTCCAGTGCCAGAGGAATGGGTCCTGCATCTATTGTGCGGAGCATGAGTGCCCGGGAAGAGCCAGCTGGCTCAGTCCCAAAGCACCCCACCAGGTGCTGTAACTGGGCTGCCAGGTAGTACAACCACGGGTTGGGAAATGCCAGCCCGCCATCGTCCTTAGGCCTTTGAAGATGTTCTAATTTTATCCTCTGGGGTTTATTCTTCAATATTAAAGTACGAAAGATGGAATTAACCATTCTAAAATTTTTTAAAGGGACCACTACCGGGGCATTTTGAAGACAGTAGAGTAGTTGAGGCATAAGGATCATCTTCACCAAATTTACTTTGCCCGCCACCGACATGTGAAGGCCGTTCCACATCCTAACTCTCTCCCTAAACCTCTGAAGCAGGGGCAAAATATTCAGTCGGACAAAATCCCTCGGGTTAGAAGTGATCTGAATCCCCAAGTATTTAAAATAATTAGTGACTGGGATAGGGCACGATGGGGCTACCGTCTGTGTGGCATCCCCGTCTAACAGCAACAGGGCAGATTTTGACCAGTTAATTTGTAAGCCCGAGTAAACCTCAAATTTTGTAATGGTTGCCATGGCCTCCCACAAGGACTCGTCAGTATCTCCCAGCATAAGCAGGGTGTCATCTGCGTATAGCATTATCTTCTCCTGCAGGGGACCATAGCAAAATCCCACAATATGCTCATTAGCCCGTATTTCCATGGCCAGGGGTTCAATAGCCAATGCAAAGAGCAGAGGGGACAGCGGGCATCCTTGCCTCGTCCCCCTCCTCAATGCAAAATCCTGTGACAGAAAACCGAAGGCCCGAATGGCAGCCTCAGGTCCGCTGTACAGGAGGCGCACCCACGCTATATACGCTTTGCCGAATCCAAAACGCTCCAGTACCGCCCACAAGTATGTCCAATCAATACTGTCAAATGCCTTAGTGGCATCCAAGGACAGCAGGGCCCTGCTTCCCGGATTGTCGACGTCCGATTTTATATTCAAAAATAACCGCCGCAGGTTAACGGCTATGGATTTATTTGGCATAAACCCTGCCTGATCATCATGTACGAGGGAGGCTATAACCTTATTAAGTCGCAGTGCTAGTACTTTCGCAAGAATTTTAATATCGCATTGTAACAAGGAGATTGGCCTGTATGACCCAGGTTCAACCGGGTCCTTACCTGGTTTAAGGAGCAATACAATATTGGCTTTTGCCATAGAAGGTGGAAGGACTCCCACCTCCAAGGCTGCGTTAAACACCCTCAATAAGCGTGGTAGCAATACTTCCGCATGCTACTTGTATACTTCCATGGGAATCCCGTCCTCCAACGGTGCCTTACAATTAGGGAACAGGCCCACTGCCTCCTGCAATTCCTCCACCGTAAGAGGCGCATCTAACTCCTCCCTCTGTCCCGCATTAAGCCTAGGGAAGGTCAACTCAGTTAAGTACCGGTCCAGATCCAGAAAAATAATAAAGCTGCGCAAATAATATGAATGCCACTCATATTAAACGAGTGGAGGTGAACAAAAATGGTTTCAAGTTCACAGGCAAATTGCCTGTTATTGATCTTGATCAACACTGAACCAATGGGTGATACAAAAAAAGAATGGTATTAAAGTCTTATAGAAAGTGATGAATCCTAAACACTCATGCGTGTTGCCAAAATGCTCCTTAATGGATATATGTGACTTCACACTTCAGATACCCAATGAAAGATGTTGTGATTTTGATAGAATAGAATTCCTCCACCAAGGATAATCTCTGCCGCTTACCAGAACCACTGATCCCAACCGAGATCAGTACATACAGACGGCTGTTACCCCTGCCAGGGTCTCTAGATAGATCAATCTGCTAGTCTCCTGTATTTAACGCCAGAACTTCCCAAAATGTCACAATGAAATGTTGTCATATGGAAAGAAAGGCCACCATAGCGTAAATCCGATAAAAATTATTGTTTAATACAAATAAAAATGCGCCTAACCCTTTCCCTGAAGGGTTTGTCTTCCTGGAGGCGGATCCGATGGGTGGCACTCCTAGTACACCCCACATCAAATTCATCTTGGGAAAAGATCCTTTCCCACCTGGTCAACTGGGCCTTGGCTCTCTCTTTCCAAGCCCTGGGCAGATTTGGATTCTCCATGGAAAGTTTCTCCCACACAGTACTTTCTCCATCTGTCTTCTCCACATCTGGCGAAGCAACTGGGGTAGCTGGGCTCACCCGGCCCAGTAACAGCCTAGCTGGGATTTCCATGGGACCATCCGTGGTATTTCTGACGCTCACAGGCACTTTACAATGAGCCTTCTTCAGGGCCCTCACCGGGACCACTTCTGGGACTACTTCTAAGCCCGAATGTTCTTCCCTTGGGTCGGGTTCCAACATGACAAAAGGGCCAGGCTGCTCCCAAGTGAGTTTCACTGTGGCTTTCAAGCAGGTTACTTCACCGGGCTGCAGCACTATTCCCCTTCTTCCCAGCCTCCAGACCTTCCCTACCCCCTCTTCCGGGGCCTTCTGTTCCAAGATCAGCCGTTGGTAGGCTGTCTTCAACATTGGGTGGATCTCAGTGACTATGGGGTCTTTCCTTCTTGTCAGAGGGGCCAGAAGTCTTCGGACCAGATCCGTGTTCATCCCTATTATCAGGGAACTCTTGTTAGCTCCAGGCGGTCGGGGGCACACCACAGCTAAGGTGTCGAACACTTCAGCCTTCCCGGCTATGGACGGGTCAAAAGTCAGTTTTATAGGCAGATAGCCATCATAAGGGAAACTCTCTGTCCCAATTCCCCATATCTCCAACTCTTCAATCTTCTGGATGGGTAGGTGACTTAAATGCTTGTCATAAAAGTCTCGGTACAACAGGGTCACTTGCGCCCCAGTATCCAATATGGCTCTTGTGTAGACTCCCTCCACTTGAACTGGTACTATCGGGGAGGGACCCACCAGCTTCTCTGGATATCGCTTCGTAGGGGTCTCTTTCTTTTGATCTTTGCATGTTCCCTTTTGACTTTCTTTCTTCCATTTCTCTTTGGACTTAAGCCTCTCCTGGGCCTGGTATGCATTGATCTCCCTCCTTTTGGTGGGGGTAACTACCCGCTGAGGGACACTACTCTCTTTCTTTGGGGTGCGTTCCTTCTGAGGAACTTTGCGTTTCTTCTGAGGGGTCTTCTCCACTCTTTTCATGTGCTTCTCATTCAGTTTGGAGCTCACTGGAGATGATGGGCACCCGGTTGACTCCTTCACCGGGGCCCGCTGAAGTTTTTCGGCGGCTTGCGGTTATTCATCTTTTTTTTCTTTGGGCTGGCACACACTTTGGCGAAATGGCCAGCTCCTCCACAATTGAAACAAATCACATCCCCCCAATCTTCCAGGGATGCGGGCGCTGAGGTGTTGGGAAACAGCTCCTTCCTCAGACTTTCCCTCTCTGGTTCCCTTGACTTCTTTTCCATCAGGGAGGTCAGCATCCCCAACACTTGGGACATCTGTGACTTCAAAGTATCCACCTCTGGGTCTCTTTCCAGGGTCATGGCCGTCCTGACCATCACTGGAGGAGAATTTACAGACTCAACTGGTAGGCTCCCCTTCTTCTCCTCCAGCATAGCTTCTTCCTCTCTGACTACTCGGATCAAGTCAGGGTACTCCAGGCTCTTCCCGTCCTGTTTTGTGCATAGCGCCAATGCGATGGGGTCCAGGGGCTGAGATCCTCTCATCACCTGTTGAACACGGGCCTCATCCACCTTCCGTGGGTCAATCCCCTTCTTAAGAATCATCTTATGCAGGATCTTGTCCAGGCGCCTCATGAACTCTGACAGCTTTTCTCCTGTCTTCTGGTAGCAGTGCTCCAGCTGATAAGTGAGCTCAGTGATTTTCTCTGTTCCACCGAACACATTCTGCAGGATATCCAGATAGTCCTGTGCATTACAGTCTGTCTTACTCATCTTGAGGTTGCGTATGGCCTCTAGAGCAGGCCCCTTCAAGCTCTCAGCAATTCTCTGCTTCTTTCTGTGGTCTGGGACTTCCCATTCTTCTAGGGCCTGAGTGGCACCGTCTAACCACTCCTCGAACCCCTCTTCACCCGAGGGTACAGGTTTCCTTCCTGAGAATGTTCTAAGCTTTCTATATCCTAACATCTGGTAATCTGTAGGATCTTTCTAACATTGTGCCACAAGTTCCCCCAGGACTGCGCACAACTCTGCGCCGAGAGTGGCAGATGGCGACCCGGGACTTTCCCTTTTCACCTGCCTTTCTGCTTTTGGGGTGGGTGATGGAGATAGTTTCGGTGTCTGAGACCGTCCTCCTGTCTTGAGCGGCAGCGCGTGTATTAGGCTATAAGTCTGATCATCTATAGCTTCTATACTCGGATTCTTGAAATGTTCTGGGACTCCATCCTTTCATTCCACTAATGCGTGTGTCAGTGAGGAATTCGTCCTGACATCCACCACCCATGCTTTCTGATACGGTGACAGTGACATCACTAGCTGCTTCACCGCTTCTTCTTGCCATATCCCTGGGAGTTCTATGACTACTATTCCGGCTGGGTCTGTGCCGACCGTTTTACACCACTGCCCTACTTCTAGTGGGTCCATGCTGGTACTTTTGGCGCGTTATTTGCTGCAACAGGATCCCGGACTCGAGAGCCCCCACGTGTAGCGCTACCACCAGTTAAAAGAGCCACTTGGTTTGATTTCGGGCCCTGTGTGCAGCCCCACCAACCCCCGGCAATCTTACTCGACCCACTCTGGCACAGTTAGTCTAGGGGTTATATTTGTATCACATTCAATTAGTATTGCAAGGAATAATCTCATAGCAGTAAGACAACACACTGAGGCAAGAGATTAAATATAACAGTTTACTCTTATATTAAAGGTAGCATAGGCAGAACACAACACATGCAATTGGCTAGCAGAGCCCTGCAGAAATCAATACAGCATACAATAATGGCACTGCGCGGTACTTCACCACGTGTAGCTATTATGGTATGCGCGCCCTATGGCGCACTAAACAATATCTTAACTTCCCCCCACGGTCAGGCCTGACATGGAGTAAATCTCAGTCACCTCCTATAGGGGTTTCTTTGCATGCCAGCTTTCGGTGGTGCACTTGATGAATAGTACTTTGTAATCCACAACCAGGCAATAACTTGGAACACTATACTGGGGGGGGACACTTCAACTCTGTCCTGCTACCGGTCCCCCCGAGGAACAGCAAATAACGAAACTGTGGGCTTATGCAGTCTATAGGCCTGAACACGGCACAGTCTATTGGTCTGGGCAGGTGCCCGCTCACCACTCCGGACGCGATCCTAGTCCGGAACGTCCACCCTGCTGTGTATCCGCACACAGCGTCTGCAACGATCGGGTCCCCGATCCAACTGATGTCCTCACTCGACAAGACAGATGCCACCCAGGCTCCGCAGTGGAGTGGAAAACTCTTTTGGAAGTTGTGCAAGGCCCAGGCTTCAGGCCTTGCACTGCAGAAGATCCGCACAGGAAGAAGCTCTTGCTTGCAGCGCGGTGTCCAAAGAGGCCGAGCTCCGCCTCACCTCCTCCTTAAATAACCCCTCCCATGAGTCTCTGTGATGGCTAACTGCACTCTGGGTGCCGAACAGGGTTCTGGGTAACGTAGTCCCGGGGCCTTAAAGGAGACCCCGCTACATCTTATTTCACATATTTAAAGGAGCAGATCACCACTATATTCACTTTATCATATATATCTTTTTTAATACTTAAGTACACTGAGTAAGTGTTTGCAGCAGTTCCAAATACTTATCTTATATTTCAGGTCTAGCAGCGCATGAGTTTTTTCTGTCTATTTTTTCTGCCTCTGCAGAGTGTCTAGCTGCAGCTACTCATTACCATGCATTGCTAATTTAACGTTGGGGCATATCAAGGTAGGGCAGTGTTTCTCAACTCCAGTCCTCAAGGCGCACCAACAGGTCATGTTTTTGGGATTTCCTGCAGATGAAACAGCTGTGGTAATTACTAAGGCAGTGAAACTGCTCAAATCACCTGTGCAAATCAATGGAAATACCAAAAACATGACCTGTTGGTGCGCCTTGAGGACTGGAGTTGAGAAACACTGAGGTAGGGTCAAATCACAGTATGCAGCGGTGGATTGAGGCCCTCAGAGGTGTGACAGGTTGCAGTAGCTGGTTACCATGCATTGTCAATCAAATTTGGGGGCATAGGCGTGCGCACAGGGTGTGTCAGGTGTGCCCAGGCACACCCTAATCACCCTGTACAGAACAGATTGCCCCTACTGACCTGGCTCCACCTCCTTCCCCCCACAGCACTTCCGGCTTCCCCCCTCTCCCACCGCTTGTTGCTGTGGATGTTTTAGGATGAGTTGGGGAAGTGGCCAATAAAAATGTTATTTACCGACTCCTTCCCTTTCTGAATGAACATTGTGCTTGATCGGTAGAGTGTGTTTGAGCTTTGGGGTGCACACCCTAATGCCAAAGGCTGCACACACCTATGTTTGGGGGCATGTCAGGACGAAGTCAGATAGCAATATGCACCTACCTGTTACTCCTACTACAGGCACTGTCTCTTCAGATCTGCTGGAGAAACAACTGGTCACTCTTCCATGGAGAGAATGCAGAGGTGACTGGTGGGAGTCCCCTGATGATCAACTTGCATGTGTTGCAAACTAGTGTAAAAGAGATGCATGGAGTTCAGCTTGAAAAAATTTGAGCAAAATTGTGACTGCAGTCGGAAATAAATAAATTACTTAATATTTTTTAAAACTATTTACTGTATTTATTGGCGTTTAACACTCACTTTTTTATCCTGAAAATAGAGGGTAAACTGTTATATTTATTTATTTATTTTTTGTTTACAAAAGTTTTATTTGGAAGACAGTAAAATGACAAACTTCAGTATAAAGTGATATACAAAGTACGGTAGTGCTTGGGTTTACAAAAGTTTGTACATGAGAATGGCAACAAAGGTTATATCCATATGCAATCAGTATCAACCATAAGGACAAGATAACATTTGGGTGTGAAGGTGGGGTGGCGTGGGAAAAAAAAAAAGGTCCCATAGTAGTACGCTCAATAGTATGTTATAGCGGTATGTTCTGTTAAGTTGGAGACCAATACATCCATTTTCCATTGTATGTGTGTATGCTATCTAAGAGAGTATGGTGGATCCTTTCAGATAATCTAAGAGCCTCCATTCTGGCTAAGACCTGGGACCAAGGAAGGTTGTGTGTTTTCCAGTTTAGGGCGATCATCCATTGAACGGAGCTTATCAGTGAATGAAGTAATCTAGTACAAGGTAAGGGGATATCTGAAACCTCAGCATAAAGAATGCAGATTTGTGGTGAGAGGGGGATTTTTTTCTTGAGTGTGGGTTCTAAAGTGTTTACTACTGCTTGCCATATGGGTTCAAGGAGTTTACAGCTCCAGAAGATGTGGAGATAGTTCCCTTCATCAGGGCAGCCTCTAAAGCAGGTATTGGAGACTGAGGGATAAAATGAATGGATCTTGGCAGGGGTCATATACCATCTAACAAAGAGTTTAAGGGGGGATTCCCTAAAGGCTGCAGCGCGATTGCTTTTGCGGAGGTTGTCTATCATCTTTAACCAGGTTTCTATGGGGAGGGAGCAGCTCAAGTCAGCTTCCCAACGTATCATAGGGCCTGTTTTCTCGGGCTGGTGTAGATCGTTTAAGGAATTGTACATTTGTGAGATGACACCCTTATCTCTGTAAGAGGAAGTGCAGATGCGCTCAAAAGTGGTGCATGGGGTGTCGATGGAAAGGGAATAGTGAGTGGCAAAAAAGTTTTGGATTTGGAGATATTGGGGGAGTTCAGAGTCAGGGAGTTTGTGACTAGATTGGAGGGATGCGAAGGTTGGGAATTTTAGGTTGATCACTAGTGATCTAAGAGTGGTTAATTTAAGTTGAATCCAGTGATGAAAGAGATTGTAGTTTGGGAACGCGGGGGTAAATCTGGGATCTCCCAGGAAGTTGGCCAAAGGGGGGGTAGTTGAGGACAAGGCGTAATAGTCTTTGATTTTATTCAATAGTTGCAAAGAGTGGGCGATAATCATGTTTTTCTTAAGAAGAGAGCGGTAGTGAGTTATAGGGGACCATAAAATGCCTTTTAATGATAAAGGGGAGATGGAAGAAGATTCAAAGATCAACCATGGAATGTGTGTAGTGGGGGAATGCCATTGGGCCATATGTGAGAGTCTGGCTGCTAAATAGGGATGGGCCCGGTGCTCGATTCGAACCCATGTTCGAATCGAGCATCGGGCGTTCGCTCGCTCGTCGAGCCCAGAACTATTTGGGCCGTTCGCATCACATTCGTGTGATGCGAGCGGCCCCGCAATGCATTGCGGCCGGCGCGGCCGGCGCAGTGCATTGCTGGCTGATGATTGGCCAAGCATGCACTGTGACCCCGCTTGCTTGGCCAATCACAGCGCCCGAAACTCGGAGAGCAATAATTGGCTACAGGCAGGACGCCTGTAGCCAATTACAGCTCAGGGGCTTTAGTACACGCCCCACCATTTAAAAGGCCGCCACGCCATCGGCCCCGGTCACATGAGTTCCGGCTTTAGTAGAGATTAGTCTGCTGATTCTGTCTTTGCTTGATACTGAAAGATTTGCTCTTCTTTGCTAAACCATTGGCTATTTCTTTGCTAAACCATTGCTACCTAAGTCATTGATCGTTCATTGCTGCTGATTGCACAGTTAGTGTGTTATTAGCTGCTGCTGGGGATTAGTCTGGTGCGTGCTTACTGTTAGTACAGTATTGCAGTAGTACCAACCGCAGTGCTGTTAGCACAGCATTGCACCCCAACAGCACCCATAGGACTTCTAGTGTGTTAGTGGCAGCAAACAGAGCTCCTATATTTTCTTCTCAGCAGCACCCATAGGACTTCTAGTGTGTTAGTGGCAGCAAACAGAGCTCCTATATTTTCTTCTCAGCAGCACCCATAGGACTTCTAATGTGTTAGTGGCATCACACAGAGCTCCTATATTTTCATCTCAGCAGCACCCATAGGACTTCTAGTGTGTTAGTGGCATCACACAGAGCTCCTATATTTTCTTCTCAGCAGCACCCATAGGACTTCTAGTGTGTTAGTGGCAGCAAACAGAGCTCCTATATTTTCTTCTCAGCAGCACCCATAGGACTTCTAGTGTGTTAGTGGCAGCAAACAGAGCTCCTATATTTTCTTCTCAGCAGCACCCATAGGACTTCTAGTGTGTTAGTGGCAGCAAACAGAGCTCCTATATTTTCTTCTCAGCAGCACCCATAGGACTTCTAGTGTGTTAGTGGCATCACACAGAGCTCCTATATTTTCTTCTCAGCAGCACCCATAGGACTTCTAGTGTGTTAGTGGCAGCAAACAGAGCTCCTATATTTTCTTCTCAGCAGCACCCATAGGACTTCTAGTGTGTTAGTGGCAGCAAACAGAGCTCCTATATTTTCTTCTCAGCAGCACCCATAGGACTTCTAGTGTGTTAGTGGCATCACACAGAGCTCCTATATTTTCTTCTCAGCAGCACCCATAGGACTTCTAGTGTGTTAGTGGCAGCAAACAGAGCTCCTATATTTTCTTCTCAGCAGCACCCATAGGACTTCTAGTGTGTTAGTGGCATCACACAGAGCTCCTATATTTTCTTCTCAGCAGCACCCATAGGACTTCTAGTGTGTTAGTGGCAGCAAACAGAGCTCCTATATTTTCTTCTCAGCACCACCCATAGGATTTCTAGTGTGTTAGTGGCATCACACAGAGCTCCTATATTTTCTTCTCAGCAGCACCCATAGGACTTCTAGTGTGTTAGTGGCAGCAAACAGAGCTCCTATATTTTCTTCTCAGCAGCACCCATAGGACTTCTAGTGTGTTAGTGGCAGCAAACAGAGCTCCTATATTTTCTTCTCAGCAGCACCCATAGGACTTCTAGTGTGTTAGTGGCATCACACAGAGCTCCTATATTTTCTTCTCAGCAGCACCCATAGGACTTCTAGTGTGTTGGTGGCAGCAAACAGAGCTCCTATATTTTCTTCTCAGCAGCACCCATAGGACTTCTAGTGTGTTAGTGGCAGCAAACAGAGCTCCTATATTTTCTTCTCAGCAGCACCCATAGGACTTCTAGTGTGTTAGTGGCAGCAAACAGAGCTCCTATATTTTCTTCTCAGCAGCACCCATAGGACTTCTAGTGTGTTAGTGGCAGCAAACAGAGCTCCTATATTTTCTTCTCAGCAGCACCCATAGGACTTCTAGTGTGTTAGTGGCATCACACAGAGCTCCTATATTTTCTTCTCAGCAGCACCCATAGGACTTCTAGTGTGTTAGTGGCAGCAAACAGAGCTCCTATATTTTCTTCTCAGCAGCACCCATAGGACTTCTAGTGTGTTAGTGGCAGCAAACAGAGCTCCTATATTTTCTTCTCAGCAGCACCCATAGGACTTCTAGTGTGTTAGTGGCATCACACAGAGCTCCTATATTTTCTTCTCAGCAGCACCCATAGGACTTCTAGTGTGTTAGTGGCATCACACAGAGCTCCTATATTTTCTTCTCAGCAGCACCCATAGGACTTCTAGTGTGTTAGTGGCAGCAAACAGAGCTCCTATATTTTCTTCTCAGCAGCACCCATAGGACTTCTAGTGTGTTAGTGGCATCACACAGAGCTCCTATATTTTCTTCTCAGCAGCACCCATAGGACTTCTAGTGTGTTAGTGGCAGCAAACAGAGCTCCTATATTTTCTTCTCAGCAGCACCCATAGGACTTCTAGTGTGTTAGTGGCATCACACAGAGCTCCTATATTTTCTTCTCAGCAGCACCCATAGGACTTCTAGTGTGTTAGTGGCAGCAAACAGAGCTCCTATATTTTCTTCTCAGCACCACCCATAGGATTTCTAGTGTGTTAGTGGCATCACACAGAGCTCCTATATTTTCTTCTCAGCAGCACCCATAGGACTTCTAGTGTGTTAGTGGCAGCAAACAGAGCTCCTATATTTTCTTCTCAGCAGCACCCATAGGACTTCTAGTGTGTTAGTGGCAGCAAACAGAGCTCCTATATTTTCTTCTCAGCAGCACCCATAGGACTTCTAGTGTGTTAGTGGCATCACACAGAGCTCCTATATTTTCTTCTCAGCAGCACCCATAGGACTTCTAGTGTGTTGGTGGCAGCAAACAGAGCTCCTATATTTTCTTCTCAGCAGCACCCATAGGACTTCTAGTGTGTTAGTGGCAGCAAACAGAGCTCCTATATTTTCTTCTCAGCAGCACCCATAGGACTTCTAGTGTGTTAGTGGCAGCAAACAGAGCTCCTATATTTTCTTCTCAGCAGCACCCATAGGACTTCTAGTGTGTTAGTGGCAGCAAACAGAGCTCCTATATTTTCTTCTCAGCAGCACCCATAGGACTTCTAGTGTGTTAGTGGCATCACACAGAGCTCCTATATTTTCTTCTCAGCAGCACCCATAGGACTTCTAGTGTGTTAGTGGCAGCAAACAGAGCTCCTATATTTTCTTCTCAGCAGCACCCATAGGACTTCTAGTGTGTTAGTGGCAGCAAACAGAGCTCCTATATTTTCTTCTCAGCAGCACCCATAGGACTTCTAGTGTGTTAGTGGCAGCAAACAGAGCTCCTATATTTTCTTCTCAGCAGCACCCATAGGACTTCTAGTGTGTTAGTGGCAGCAAACAGAACTCCTATATTTTCTTCTCAGCAGCACCCATAGGACTTCTAGTGTGTTAGTGGCATCACACAGAGCTCCTACATTTTCTTCTCAGCAGCACCCATAGGACTTCTAGTGTGTTAGTGGCAGCAAACAGAGCTCCTATATTTTCTTCTCAGCAGCACCCATAGGACTTCTAGTGTGTTAGTGGCAGCAAACAGAGCTCCTATATTTTCTTCTCAGCAGCACCCATAGGACTTCTAGTGTGTTAGTGGCAGCAAACAGAGCTCCTATATTTTCTTCTCAGCAGCACCCATAGGACTTCTAGTGTGTTAGTGGCATCACACAGAGCTCCTATATTTTCTTCTCAGCAGCACCCATAGGACTTCTAGTGTGTTAGTGGCAGCAAACAGAGCTCCTATATTTTCTTCTCAGCAGCACCCATAGGACTTCTAGTGTGTTAGTGGCAGCAAACAGAGCTCCTATATTTTCTTCTCAGCAGCACCCATAGGACTTCTAGTGTGTTAGTGGCAGCAAACAGAGCTCCTATATTTTCTTCTCAGCAGCACCCATAGGACTTCTAGTGTGTTAGTGGCATCACACAGAGCTCCTATATTTTCTTCTCAGCAGCACCCATAGGACTTCTAGTGTGTTAGTGGCAGCAAACAGAGCTCCTATATTTTCTTCTCAGCAGCACCCATAGGACTTCTAATGTGTTAGTGGCATCACACAGAGTTCCTATATTTTCATCTCAGCAGCACCCATAGGACTTCTAGTGTGTTAGTGGCAGCAAACAGAGCTCCTATATTTTCTTGTCAGCAGCACACATAGTACCTATAGTGTGTTAGTGTCAGCACCCATAGGACCTACAGTGTGTTGTGAGCACACATAGGAGTTCTATTTTTTATACTATATACACTACCGACTACAATGGCTGGAAGACCGCCAAGGAGAGGCAGAGCGTGCCGAGGCAAGAACACAGGGCAGGCAGGCTCTGTTTCTAGAGACAACAGTGCTGGCCGTGGACGTGGTCGTGCATCGTCATCAGCACGTGGCCATGGGACACGCTTGTCTTTGTTTTCGGCAGCTGGACATGTGGAGCCGCATCATGCCGAAGGCTTGGTAGAATGGATGACCAAGCCCTCCTCATCCTCCTCATCCTCTCTCACCCAGGCTCAGGGTACTGGCAGAGCAGCTGCCAACGCGTACTCAATGGCATCATCAGCCACCCCTTCCCTAGACCCACCATGTCCTCCTGAGGAGTCCCCCGAACTGTTTGAGCACAGTGTTGGGTACATGCTCCAGGAGGATGCCCAACGATTCGAAGGCTCGGATGATGATACCCAGCTTGAGGAAGTCAGTAGTGTGCGCGCAGAGAGAGGGGATGCTGAAGGACAGCAATCTGGCAGTAGTGTTCCACCAGCTGCAGCTTACTGCCAGGTTTGCTCTAGTGGTGAAGAGGGAGGGGATGATGAGGTCACTGACTCCACGTGGGTGCCTGAAGGGAGAGAGGAGGAGGAGGAGGAGGATGCAGCGTCACATGTCCAACGAGGCAGGATGCCCCCTGGAGGCCAGCTAGAGGCCAGCACAGCAACTGTACCACACCGCAGAGCTCCGCCTGTGCAGGGCGCTGCCTCTGCACGTTATCACAAAAGTTCTTTGGTGTGGGCCTTTTTTGAGACGAGTGCATCAGATCGCACCACTGCTATTTGCAATATTTGTCTCAAGCGTATCTCGCGTGGCCAAAACATCAGCCGCTTGGGCACCACAAGCATGAGCAGACATATGTCGACCTGCCATGCAGCTCGTTGGCAAGCACACATAAAAGACCCACACCAAAGAACAAAGCGGACCTCTCCTTGCTCCTCATCAGCTGGGATCTCCATCCCCACTATATCTTCAGTCCTCTCTGAAAGCTGCTCTGAGAGGACTGAAGGTGTAGAATTAGGTGTGTCACAACCAAGTACTTGCAGTACACCGACGTCCGATTGTAGCAGGCAAATTTCCCTGCCCCAGCTGCTGGACCGTCGAAAGAAGTATACTCCCAGCCATCCACATGCCCAGCGGTTGAATGCTAGCTTGGCTAAATTGCTAGCACTTCAACTGCTGCCTTTTCAGTTGATAGACTCGGCCCCCTTCCGTGAGTTTGTTCAATGTGCGGTTCCTCAGTGGCAGGTTCCCAAACGCCACTTTTTCTCATGGAAGGCGATTCCGTCTCTCTACTGGCATGTGGAAGGCAATGTCCATGCCTCGCTGGACAGGGCGGTAAGCGGTAAGGTGCATATTACCGCTGACTCATGGTCCAGCAGGCATGGACAGGGACGTTATCTTTCTTTCACGGCCCATTGGGTCACTCTATTGGCAGCTGGGAGGGATGCAGGACAAGGTGCAGTAGTGTTGGAGGTTGTTCCGCCACCACGCCTCCAAAATGCTACTACTGGTTGTGACACACCTCTCTCCTCCACCCCCTCCTCTTCTTCTTCCTCCATGTCCTCTTCGAGTGCTCTGTCCTCGGAACCAGCGGTGCTCCGTAGGCGTACAAGGGGCTACGCGAGTACGCAGGCAAAAAGATGCCATGCCGTGCTTGCGCTGGTGTGTTTGGGGGACAGGAGCCACACTGGGCCAGAGGTTCTGGCAGCTCTGCAGGGGCAGGCCGAGAGGTGGTTGACGCCACGCCAGCTTAAGCCAGGAATGGTCGTTTCTGATAATGGCACCAACCTCCTCTCCGCCCTGCGACAGGGGCAGCTCACCCATGTGCCCTGTATGGCTCACGTCCTCAACCTGGTGGTGCAGCGGTTCTTGGGCAGGTTCCCAGGCTTACAGGATGTCCTGAGGCAGGCCAGGAAAGTCTGTGTGCATTTCCGCCGATCTTATAATGCCAGTGCTCGGCTGACTGAGCTGCAAAAGGAGCTGAACCTGCCCAAGAACCGCCTAATATGTGACATGCCCACCAGGTGGAACTCAACGTTGGCCATGCTGCAGCGACTGCACACGCAGCAGAGGGCCATCAATGAGTACCTTTGCGACTACGGCACCAGGACAGGGTCAGGGGAGCTTGGCTTTTTTTCCCCACGCCAGTGGAGCATGATCAGGGATGCATGCACTGTCCTCTCACCATTTGAGGAGGCCACGAGGATGGTGAGCAGTGACAGTGCATGCATCAGTGACACTGTACCTCTTGTCCACCTGTTGGAGCATACGCTGCGTGGGATAATGGACAGGGCACTTGAGGCAGAACAGAGGCAGGAAGAGGAGGACTTCCTTGTCTCTCAAGGCCCCCTTTATCCAGACAATGTTCCTTCTGTCCCACCCATCACACAGGAAGAGGAGGAGGAGGAGGAGGAGGAGGATTGTGTGAGCATGGAGGTGGAGCCTGGCACTCAGCATCAGCAGCAGCAGTCTTTTAGGGATGATGTACAGTCCCAACAAACCAGTGGACTTGTACGTGGCTGGGAGGAGGTGGCTGGCGATCATGTCATCCTCAGTGACCCAGAAGACTCCGGACCGAATGCCTCAGCTAACCTACGCTGCATGGCCTCCCTGATCCTGCAAAGCCTGCGGAAGGATCCTCGTGTTCTTCGGATCAAGGAGAGTGACCATTACTGGCTGGCCACTCTCCTTGATCCACGGTACAAGGGTAAGGTTGCGGACCTTATCTTGCCGTCGCAGAGGGAGCAGAGGATGAGACATCTCAGGGAGGCCTTGCAGAAAGGTCTGTGCAACGCGTTCCCAGAAACTGGGAGGTTACAAACTCCTGGTCCTGGACGACGAGTTGCTGAGGCTTCGGTCAGTAGCAGAAGGAGCGGTGGGGAAGGTGGACGTCTGACCGATGCGTTCAGACAATTTTTTAGTCCGCAGCCCCAAGGTATGATCGGTTCCAGCAACCATCGCCAGCGTCTGATATACATGGTGCAGGAATACCTAGGGGCAAGGTCAGACTTGGACACCTTTCCCACCGAAAATCCTCTGGCTTACTGGGTCCTGAGGATGGATCACTGGCCAGAGCTTGCACAGTATGCAATTGAGCTACTGGCCTGTCCTGCATCCAGCGTTCTTTCCGAACGCACATTCAGTGCTGCTGGAGGATTTGTCACCGATCATAGGGTGCGCCTGTCCACCGACTCGGTTGATCGACTGACCTTCATAAAAATGAATCAGTCTTGGATCACCACCAGCTACCAGACACCTGAAGCGGATATAACGGAATAATTTATAATGTCACATCCCTTCAAGACTGCCTATGCTGATGCTGAGTGACTGTCCTGTTATGTTCACTGACTATCCTCTTCCTCCTCCTCAATGATCCATGCCACCACACCAGTGCCTAAGGCACAATTTTTCAGCCCCTGTATAACAGGGGCGTGTAATTACAATTTTTTAAAAAGATGCTTCGCAACAGGTGTGACTGCTGTGCTCAGAGTACAGTATCTGTGAGGGGTTGCAGTGTTGTGGCACCAGCACCAGTGCCTAAGGCACAATTTTTCAGCCCCTGTTGGGGCGTGTAATTACAATTTTTAGGCAATGCTTTGCAACAGGTCTCATTGCTGTGCTCAGAGTACAGTATCTGTGAGGGGTTGCAGTGTTGTGGCACCAGCACCAGTGCCTAAGGCACAATTTTTCAGCCCCTGTTGGGGCGTGTAATTACAATTTTTAGGCAATGCTTTGCAACAGGTCTCATTGCTGTGCTCAGAGTACAGTATCTGTGAGGGGTTGCAGTGTTGTGGCACCAGCACCAGTGCCTAAGGCACAATTTTTCAGCCCCTGTATAACAGGGGCGTGTAATTAAAAATTTTTAAAAAGATGCTTCGCAACAGGTGTGACTGCTGTGCTCCAAGTACAGTATCTGTGAGGGGTTGCAGTGTTGTGGCACCAGCACCAATGCCTAAGGCACAATTTTTCAGCCCCTGTTTAACAGGGGCGTGTAATTACAAATCTTGATCTAATAGTTCACAGCAGGGCCCATTCCTGCGCCCACCAAGAGTAACTATGAGGGCCTACAGTCTTGTGGCAACACCGTCCACCACCACCACCACCACCAAAGGCCCAATTTTTCTGCCCTGTTCAACAGGTGCATGCAATTACAAATCTTGATCTAATAACTCACAGCAGGGCCCATTCCTGCACCCACCAAGAGTAACTGTGAGGGCTTACAGTCTTGTGGCAACACCGTCCACCACCACCACCACCACCACCAAAGGCCCAATTTTTCTGCCCGGTTCAACAGGTGCATGCAAGTACAAATCTTGATCTATTAACTCACAGCAGGGCCCATTCCTGTGCCCACCAGTCTTGTGGCTACACCAACATCTAATAGGGCAAATTTCTGCAGAGTATATACGGCAGGCCCCTACTTTCAAACATCCAACTTACAAACGACTCCTACTTGCAAACGGCAAGAGAAAACAGGAAGTGAGAGGAAATCTACCCCTAGGAAGGAAAATTCTATCCTGTTAGATTTAATTTGGGAAAAAGGTATCTCCTCTCTACTGATGCTTTATCACCAATCCTTGTTTCAATTAAAACCCCACTTTTCCAAAAACATTTGTCATTGGGACGGAAAGTGAGGTGACATGTTCTGAACAGATGTGCAAAGACAGCAAATGTTACAGGGGTGATAACCCCTCCCTATGTTCTCCAAAAAGCTTAAAAATTGATTTTTTTGGGATGTAGCTACACTTCATAATGTACCTGTTCAGATTCTACTTAAGAACAAACCTACAGTCCATGTCTTGTTTGCACCACCTATATACTGCTGTTCAGAGTATATAGGGTTGTAGGTATAGGGTTTTATTTTGGGTGCGGGGTCCCCCTTAGTATCCATACAAGACCCAAAGGGGCTGGGGTGGGGGGGGGGGTGATGGGGTAGCCATGCCATTTTTCTCAAGGATTTTCAGCCATATGGCGGCCAGGACAAGACATGACATTAAAGCCGCAAGTGGTTTTAAATGGCTTCTTTTTTTCCTTTACAAATGTCATTTTGTGCAAGGACAGTTCTAAACACGGGAAACACATGCCACTTCACAGGCATACTTTAGACACCCCCCAGGTACCATATTTAAAGGAAAATTTCACTTTTTTTTTTTCACTTTATGCATCATTAAAATGACTGCTCCCGAAAAAACTTTAGTTTTTAAAATTTCTTTTTGCATTGATATATGTCCCCTGGGGCAGGACCCGGGTCCCCAAACCTGTTTTATGACATTAACATGCATATTGGCCGTTGTAATTAGCAATTTTGAATTCGAACGTTCGCGTCCATTATAACGAATAGGGTTCGAAAATTCGCGCGAACTTTCGGTCCGTTCGAAGGTTCTGGTGCGAACCGAACCCGGGGGTGTTCGGCTCATCCCTACTGCTAAATAATAGTGCCAGAGATTTGGGAGGCCCATGCCGCCTTTGTTTTGTGGGTTATGCATAAGCGCATAACTACACCTGGGTTTTTTATTGTTCCAGATAAATTTATTAATTTCCCTTTGAAGAGATGTTATTCTGGATTTGGGGACATTAATGGGGAGCGCTCTGAAATAGTAGAGAAGCTTGGGGAGGATCGACATTTTGAACGCACAGATTCTGCCTAAGAAGGAGATGTGATGATTGGACCATGATTTAAGTAGTGAATTTATGTGGGAGAAGAGAGGAATGTAATTGGCTTTATAAAGAGATGTGTGGGTGGGGTAATATAGACTCCCAAATATTTGATTGAGTTGGATGGCCAGATGAAGTTAAAATTATATTGGAGTGTGCTTAGCATGTTTGGGGGGTAGTTAATAGGTAGAGCAGAGCTTTTGTTGGTGTTTATAGATAGGCCGGAGATTGCATGGAAGGAGTTGAGTTCATCTAATAAGTTGGGAATGGAGGTAATTGGATCGGTCAGAAATAATAGAGCGTCGTCAGCATATAGGCTAATTTTAAATTGAGTGACGTTTTTCTGATATCCTTTAATGTTAATATTTTGTCTGATAGCTATGGCAAGGGGCTCCATTGCCAGGGCAAACAGGAGGGGGGAAAGTGGACAGCCCTGTCTAGTACCTCTATTTATGGGGAAAAATTTGGAGTTGCTACCTGGAATTCTAATTCTAGTCTTTGGGGAGTGATAAAGGGCATTAAAGCCGTGTATGAATTTTTCTGAGAGGCCAAGTTTAGGAAGGAGGTGATTGATGTATGACCAGCTGACGCTGTCGAAAGCCTTGTGTATATCAAGGCTTAAAAGACAGATTGGGCGGGAGTGAAGATTAGCGTCTTGTATAACGTTGGATACTAGTCTGATGTTATCCGTAATTTGACGTCCTGGGATAAAGCCCGACTGGTCAGTGTGTACTAAGGAAGTGACAACAGAAGCTAGTCTGTTGGCTAGTAATTTACCAAAAAGCTTAATATCATTATTGAGGACAGATATGGGGCGAAAGTTTTGAGGAAGGGAGTGATCTTTATGTGGTTTTGGGATTAAGGAGAGGTTAGCCATCAACATCTCGTCAGGGAATTGGCCTCCATTTAGAATATGATTGAATTGTCTAGTGAGATTAGGTACCAGAAGAGGGGCAAATTTTTTATAGTATGAAGACGAAAAACCGTCTGGACCTGGGGCTGTGGATGTCTTAAGTGATTTGATTATGTTCAAAATTTCCTCATCTGTGCAGGGTATATTAAGGGAGGAGGTCTGATGATCGCTAAGTTTAGGGAGTGGGAGGTTGTCTAGCCACCTTAAAGAGGAGGGGTTGGGAATTGTTTGCAGGCCTGAAAGTAGGTCTTTATAAAAGTTTGTGAATATTTGGAGCACATCCTGGGGGTGAGTTACGAAATTACCATTCGAATTACGCAACTTGTAGACATGTGTAGGATTAGAGTCTTGCTTGAGTTTTTTAGCAAACATTGCTGAGGAAGAATTGCTGAATAGCAAGAATCTGGCTTTTGAAAAGCGTAGAGATTTTTCAGTGTCATCGGATAATAATGTATTCAATGCTTGACGCTTGATTTGGATTAGATTAGTTAGCTCTGGGGAGACTGAGTGACTCATCTTGTTATATAAGTCATTTAATTCTTTAGTGAGACATTTAATGTCTGCAATTTTAGCTTTATTCCTAGCCACAGCAATGTTTATAAGATGGCCCCTGAGAACAGCTTTGTGGGCAGCCCATATGGATGTGGGGAGTGTCTCATTTGTTATATTTTCTTTGAAGTAATTTTCAATGTGGGAATTTATTAGTTGAAAGGTGGCGGGGTCTGTGAGTAGAGAGTCGTTAATGCGCCATTTAAAGGTAGTTGGGGCCATTCCTATGTGGGAGGTCTCAAATGCGGTAATATTATGGTCTGACCAAGGGCAAGGGTGGATCTGGGCTGAAGAGGAGTTTGCTAAGAGAATAGGGGTGCTAAAAATGTAGTCAAGGCGGGCATAACAATCGTGAGGATGAGAGTAATGTGTGAATGCCTTAATCCCTATATGGTGTGATCTCCATGTGTCAATTAATTGAAGATTGTTCAGAGAGTGATTTATAGTTTTGGAGAAGGCTTTAGAGGATGGGGTTGTGTTACTTCTGTCTAAAGAGGGGTGGGCGGCTAAGTTGAAATCGCCTCCTACAATCATGTGGGGCGAAGTGTGTTGGTCTAATATGGAGAAGAAATTTTTGAAAAAGGATGAGTGTGACTCGTTAGGGGCGTAAACTGACGCTAATGTAATTGAGCGCCTGTTAATTGTGCCCTTCAGAATAATGAAGCGGCTATCCTTATCTTTGTAAATATTTTGGACTTCAAAAATAATTGAGTTTTTGATAAAGATGGCGACCCCCCTGGTTTTGTTTGTAAAGGTAGTATAATAATGTTGACTAAATGTTTTATCGAAATATTGTGGGTGGTTGGCTTGGGCAAAATGGGTTTCTTGTAATAAAATGATGTCAGCTCCCAATCTTTTGTAATGTTTGAATGCTTTTTTGCGTTTATTGGGAGAATTAAACCCCTGAACGTTGTGGGAGATTATTCTAATACCCATAGTTGTAAAAGAGGGAGAGTTTTGTTAGGAAAGTTATAGTTAAAGCTATAAGATATCACAAGCTCCGTCAAATAATGAGCACTCCCAAGAAGTTCAAGTATAACAGGGAAGGGGAAATTATGTAGAAAAGTTGTATAATGCCAGACATGTATTTTGATAGAGTGTGAATATAGAAGTTTCATCATATATCTTATAGCAACTAAAAATATGATCAACTTATTGTGATTATAGAGAAAGGTCAATTGTGGTCTTCCAATAACATTTCTGAACATTTTTGAGGCCAAAAGGGCAAAAGTAAATGAAAAATAAATGAGAAAAAACTGGGGGCCAGGAAACAAGGAGCCACCTGGCCCAAAAACCGTATGTAGAGGACAAATCTGTCCTAATTCTACCAACGAGGTGCGCCCCCCCACCTCAATGAGATGAGGGAGCAAACCACGGAGGCAGAGCGGGGAACAATCCAGCGACGGCGGACTCGCCAGGCAATTTAAAACATTGAAAAATCACAGTGTAGGGTACATGGTGAGAAATGGTAGTTATCACAAAAGCTACAATACATGAAAAATTGAGGGGCAGCGGTAAAAAATTAACCAAATAATAAAAAAAGAAGGAGTAGGAGAAAGGTCTCACGTGAGTCCAGAGGGTTTGTTATTGAGTGGAGATTATATAGCAGATTAGGCTGCCGCAAGACCAGGTTCAGCTGGGAGTGTTCGTCCTGTCAGGGAAACAAACATGACAAAAAATTTAACAGTAAAACAGCCCAGGAAGTCTTTGGTTATATTTGGATGAACTCCAGTTAGGGCAGGTGGTATGATGGGGAAGGAGAATTGCAGTGTGAACATTGCGAAACAAACAAGTAAAAAAAAAAAAAAAAAGGGGGGTAAAATTGTGAAAGTTTAGTGTGGTCAGTTTATAGAATATTGATCAATTTAGTAGTCTGAGAAGGGTTGGAACTTGCTACTCAGAAATTTCTGAACCAATTATGAAATCTTCAGGATGAATCCAGTGGGTGTTGTTTCAGCCGTGGGAGAGATTTGTAGTTGTCCTGTTCAATAACAATTTGTTGAGAGTAAGGGGTACCATTACTTAGGCACGTCTCTACCAGGGGCATAGTGAGATTTGGGTGACCCCCTGTTCTCAATGGGGGAGATACAGCTAAATATATAATAGTAGTGCTCGTTAATGTGGATCCAGAGATAGAGGTTCGAAAGATGGGGGAAAAAAAAGATAGACCTAGGACTGCACCTCATGTCATGAGAGCATGCATTTGTAGTGAAAAAAAAAAAGAAAAAAAAACAGGGGGTGGAAATAAGACTCAGCGAGCAATGACTCAAAATCTCAAAAGAATAGTGTGGTCAGTTTATGAGAATAGAACTTGCAGGATCATGCATGATGATCTGGGGAGGGAGGGTTCCATCTTCTTTGGTCCCTTTGGTTTCTCTGATCCCTTTGTGAGTGCCTAGGGGTGGACCAAATGGGTGATGATCTAGGTGTGGGAGGGAATCGGCGTTGAGGGGCCTGATCCAAGAGGCCCAGCTTGACCAGCAGATCCTTCCCTTCTATAACATTATAGACAGAATACGTGGTGCCATTGTGCATAATAGACAACTTGAAGGGAAATCCCCATCTGTACTTAATACCGGCAGATTGTAAGATACTGGTAACCTCCTTCATCCTGCGGTGTCTATCCAGAGTCGCAGGAGAGATGTCCGGGTAGATCTGGATCCTGATTCCATCTAGGTCTATATTCTGAGTGTTTCTAGCCGCTCTCATGATGTCTTCCTTAGTGACAAAGTCTTTCATACAGATGATTATGTCACGAGGGGGTTTATCAGGAGTTGGTTTGGGCCTCAGAGCTCTATGTAATCTATCGCATGCAAAGGCAGACAGGGGCTTGTCTGGGACAAGGTTATGAAACAGTTTAGTGATGGTCTGGTTAAGATCAGTGATCGTTTCAGGGACACCATGCAGCCTTACATTGTGTCTCCTGTTCCTGTTGTCTAAATCTTCTACGTGAGCTTGCATAAAGGAAAAGCTGTCTGCAAGTGATTCATAATCCTTTCTCAGGTCATTGTGAGCCAAGGAAAGCTCGTCATGCTTAGCCTCTAAAATGTCATTTCTTCCTCCTATGCTGGCTATCTCCTGTGATAGAGCACTGGTGGATTTATGTATTTCAGACTCCAGCTTCCCCACCAGCTTTTCATAAATGGCTGTGAGGCTGGCATCTAGGTCAGCTTTTGTCAGGGGAGGATTGTACTCACTGTTTGGAGGATTTGCTGTCTGAGCCTGCATGGAGCTGCTGGGGGCCGCGTGTGAGCCGGCGCCATTTTGGGTCATGTTTCTTGCTGTGCAGGAGCGCTCAATCTCCAAAAGAAAGTTGGTGAGCGAGTGTTGTGAGCGGGTTCTCCGTCCTTTTTTGCCTGATGGCATGTACCTGGGTGTCTCACAGGGGTGCTGAGTGACTTTGGGCTGAATTGTGTGCTGGAATAGCCCCGGAAATCCTGCCTAGCAGACCTGGTCAGACGGAGCTCTGCTCAGCAGCGTCCGTCCAGCATCGCGCCGCGCATGCGCCCCCATATTTATTTATTTTATTTATTTATTTGCAAGCACAGTCACAATTTTTCTACACATTATATACCTGTTGGTTTTTCCAGTGATTGCAGCTGCACAAATAGTATATCAGTTTTCATGGTGCAGTTTTATATTAATTTGAACATTTTTGTTGGCATTTATTAATCATGTTTTTGATGAAACACTAAAAGTTGATTTTAAAGCTACACTACTATTTGGATTATAAGACTGGAATCAACTGGCAAAAAAACATATATTTAGGATAAGTGGGTGGAATTACTAAACTAAGAAGTCCAATTTTATCCCCATTTTCCAAAGCTACTCTTTTTTTTTTTATTACTTTACACTTTTAATGCCGCGTACACACAATCTGAATTTCCGACAACAAATGTTCGATGTGAGATTTTGGTCGGATATTCCGACCGTGTGTAGGCTCTATCGGACATTTGCTGTCGGAATTTCCGACAACAAATGTTTGAGAGCAGGTTCTCAGTTTTTCAGACAACAAAAGTTCTTGTCGGAAAATTTGATCGTGTGTAGCCATTTCCGACGCACAGAACCAATTTGACGCATGCTCGTGTAGCGGGGTCTCCTTTAAGGCCCCGGGACTACGCTACCCAAAACCCCGTTCGGCACCCAGGGTGCATTTAGCCACCGCAGAGACTCATGGGAGGGGCTATATAAGAAAGGGGCGAGGCTGGGCTCGGCCTCTTTGGACACCGCGCTGCAATCAACAGGTCTTCCTGTGCGGATCTGCTGCAGTGCAGGGCCTGAAGCCAGGGCCTTGCACAACTTTCCAGAGAGCCTTTCACCCCACTGCGGAGCCTGGGTGGCACCTGACTTTCTCGAGTTTGGACATCAGTTGGACCGGAGACCCGGCCGTTGCAGACACTGTGTGCGGAGACACAGTAGGTGGAAGTCCCGGACTGGAATCGCGTCCGGAGTGGTGAGCGAGCACCTGTTCATTCATATAGACCGTACATTGATTAGGCCTAGAGACTGCCTTGGCCCTCCTGGTTCTATTTTACAGTCCCACAGGAGACTAGTGGCGGAACTGAGTTGAGTAGTCTCCTGTAAGTGGTTCATTCTGCCCTTTTATTGTTCAACCCTTTGGATTACAAATTACCATTCCTGTTGTGCACCACCAGTCAAGTTGCATGCGAAGAGACTGTTCTTCTAGAGACTGAGTTTAAAATCTGGATCAGGCCTGATCCGTAGGTAGAATTTGTTGCTGCGCCATAAGGGCGCATAGATAGAGATAGCTGCGCTTGGCAGACAATCGCCTGTATTATACTTTCTGCTGCAGGGCTCTGCAGACATATGTGTGTTATGTGTTAACTTTGTGCCCTTTTATATAAAGTAAAGAAACGTTACACTTTATTACTTGCTACTAGTGTGTTATATTCATTGAAAGAGGTTACCCTTGCAACTTGCCATACTGTTAGATTGTGATATCAGAACAATCCCTAGACTAACTGTGCCAGAGTGGGTCGAGTAGATTGCCGGGGGTTGGCGGTGCTGTACACAGGGCCCGAAACAAAATCCAGCGGCTCTCTTAATTAGGGGTAGCGCTACACTCGGAATCATTGTACTTCATTTTTCTTGGCTCGTCGAGTGTTGTACGTCTCCGCGTTTTTGACCATCAGAATTTCCGAGCAACATTTGTGCGACCGTGTATATCCAAAACAAGTTTGAGCCAACATCCGTCGGAAAAAAAACCACGGTTTTGTTGTCGGAAATTCCAATCGTGTGTATGCGGCATTATTCTTCTTTAATGGTCATAGATTTTTCACTATGGTGGTTTGGCCCATTGCCCAGCCATAATTCTCCCAAGTATAGGAAACGGAATATCAGAGTTATATTGCTATTTTTTTTGCATGCTGTAAACTTTATCTTGAGTCCCACAATACTACCTGACTGACGGATTCCCATTTGATTTATTCCTGCTAGACCTTTTAATCCTATACAATAAAACACTATAAATATACTAGGTTCAATAAATCATAAAATAATTCAATAGGAGACAGCAGAGTAGAGAATACCTATATAAATATTTATATATATATATTGATGGATAATAACCATAATTTACAAAAACACAGCGCCTAGTGACTCTATCAGTAGAAATGCAACTGTCTTTAAAAATACTACAATGAGTTCACATTGTAATACCCATGAGCTGAATGTCATAAGTATTTGGGCATCTTCATGAAAAAATTACATTTTTTATAGACATGAAAGCAGACAAATTATATTTACCTGGAGGAGAAGATACAGTATGTATGTTTCAAGGACACCATTCATTATTTACAGATGAATGATTGTTATTATACATTAATGCAACTAAAACTTGCACAAAGACATAATAAAAAAATAAAATGTATTTTAAGGCAAATAGTTGTGTTTTGGATCAACCTTAGATATTTGTGATGTGTGCAGCTGAACCACACAAACTAAAGGATGTTATTTTGATGCACATAACAGGGACAGATAATGCAATCTTTATTTACAATCCTATCATTGAAATAAACTTACTATACAGAACTGTTGTACTGTATTGTTACCACAGTAAAAGAAACACAGATTTCACATTCCTCACAGGGTGAGATATATAATGTATAATGGCCGTACAGGATGCCATGGATGGGTCCTGTACAGGAGATATATTTCCCCAATATTTGGGTTGTGGTATCTTTAAGGGAGAGTTCAAAAGACATTTTTATTTTTTTTTACCAACAAAAATGTGTTTATTGATTCAAAGGTGGTTCACAGCCATATACATCAAAAACAATAATCAGCACTTCCATGCACATGACCAATTGATACAAAACAGGGTTAAAGTAGCAACCTCATAATACTTCTCGTCCTACAATATAGCATTCACAAGCAGAGTGTTTTTCCCATAACTAGTCCAATAATCTGTCCTCGACCAGGTCCACCGGGGCAAGCCCCGGTGTATCCAGCCACGGCGCCCAGATATTTTCATATTTCTGCATGCTCCCCCTGTGCTGGTAGATGAGCTTTTCCATACGTAACATATCCCCTATCTTGCATATCCATTTCCTCGAAGTTGGGGGCGCCTCAGATTTCCAATACAACATAATCAGCCTCCTGGCTTGGAACATCACCCTCCGAACTGCTTCCCTGGGGTGCACTTCTATCACATGCTCTTCCACCACCCCCAAGAGGCATACCTTGGGATCTACTAGTAAAGATATCTTGAACACAGAATTGACCACAGTCACCACTTCATTCCAATATAAATGCAGCTTGGGGCAACGCCACAGGAGGTGAATAAGATCCCCATGGTCCCTCCTACATCTGGTACAGGTACCATCTGTCTGCAACCCCATCAGCTGTAGTCTATGCGGCGTGTAGTACACCCTTTAGAATAATATACAGTTGTGTGAGCCGCTGGGCCACATTTAGAGAGCATACACTTACCCCCCGAAATATCTCCTCCCACTCCTCCCCGTCCATTTGACCCACATCCCTCTCCCACTGCTCCCTCACCTTCAGGGGATGCTGCCCCAGGAAGTATTGTAAAAGGATATTGTAGCTTTGGGAAATAAATCCCTTTGAGGTCACAGCATCTCTGATGAGGCCGAATACAGGAGTTGGTGACAAGTGCCACTCTGAAGATCTACTCTGTGCTCTAACCGCATGCTGAAGTTGCAGATATTGGAAGAACATTGAGGACGGCAGGCCAAACTCCGCCTGCAGATCCGCAAATGTCCTAAGAATACCGTTCTTAAAGATGTGCCTAACATGGGTAATCCTGTGTGCTATCCATCTAGCCCCTCCCTGCAACTTAGCCAATTCCGTATAAGTCTCGTTATGCCAAAGAGGGCTATATTCAGTATACCCCTCGGCCTGTTGTATATACTTGCACTTATTCCACACTTTTTGTATAAGGTTGTATGTAGGATACTTCTTATTCGGCCTGGCAAATGCCAGGGCCTCCAGTGCCAGAGGAATGGGTCCTGCATCTATTGTGCGGAGCATGAGTGCCCGGGAAGAGCCAGCTGGCTCAGTCCCAAAGCACCCCACCAGGTGCTGTAACTGGGCTGCCAGGTAGTACAACCACGGGTTGGGCAATGCCAGCCCGCCATCGTCCTTAGGCCTTTGAAGATGTTCTAATTTTATCCTCTGGGGTTTATTCTTCAATATTAAAGTACGAAAGATGGAATTAACCATTCTAAAAAATTTTAAAGGGACCACTACCGGGGCATTGTGAAGACAGTAGAGTAGTTGAGGCATAAGGATCATCTTCACCAAATTTACTTTGCCCGCCACCGACATGTGAAGGCCGTTCCACATCCTAACTCTCTCCCTAAACCTCTGAAGCAGGGGCAAAATATTCAGTCGGCCAAAATCCCTCGGGTTAGAAGTGATCTGAATCCCCAAGTATTTAAAATAAGTAGTGACTGGGATAGGGCACGATGGGGCTACCGTCTGTGTGGCATCCCCATCTAACAGCAACAGGGCAGATTTTGACCAGTTAATTTGTAAGCCCGAGTAAACCTCAAATTTTGTAATGGTTGCCATGGCCTCCCGCAAGGACTCGTCAGTATCTCCCAGCATAAGCAGGGTGTCATCTGCGTATAGCATTATCTTCTCCTGCAGGGGACCATAGCAAAATCCCACAATATGCTCATTAGCCCGTATTTCCATGGCCAGTGGTTCAATAGCCAATGCAAAGAGCAGAGGGGACAGCGGGCATCCTTGCCTCGTCCCCCTCCTCAATGCAAAATCCTGTGACAGAAAACCGAAGGCCCGAATGGCAGCCTCAGGTCCGCTGTACAGGAGGCGCACCCACGCTATATACGCTTCGCCGAATCCAAAACGCTCCAGTACCGCCCACAAGTATGTCCAATCAATACTGTCAAATGCCTTAGTGGCATCCAAGGACAGCAGGGCCCTGCTTCCCGGATTGTCAACGTCCGATTGCATATTCAAAAATAACCGCCTCAGGTTAACGGCCATGGATTTATTTGGCATAAACCCTGCCTGATCATCATGTACGAGGGAGGCTATAACCGTATTAAGTCGCAGTGCTAGCACTTTCGCAAGAATTGTAACAAGGAGATTGGCCTGTATGACCCAGGTTCAACCGGGTCCTTACCTGGTTTAAGGAGCAATACAATATTGGCTTTTGCCATAGAAGGTGGAAGGACTCCCACCTCCAAGGCTGCGTTAAACACCCTCAATAAGCATGGTAGCAATACTTCCGCATGCTACTTGTATACTTCCATGGGAATCCCGTCCTCCCCCGGTGCCTTACAATTAGGGAACAGGCCCACTGCCTCCTGCAATTCCTCCACCGTAAGAGGCGCATCTAACTCCTCCCTCTGTCCCGCATTAAGCCTAGGGAAGGTCAACTCAGTTAAGTACTGGTCCAGATCCAGAAAAATAATAAAGCTGCGCAAATAATATGAATGCCACTCGTATTAAACGAGTGGAGGTGAACAAAAATGGTTTCAAGTTCACAGGCAAATTGCCTGTTATTGATCTTGATCAACACTGAACCAATGGGTGATACAAAAAAAGAATGGTGTTAAAGTCTTATAGAAAGTGATGAATCCTAAACACTCATGCGTGTTGCCAAAATGCTCCTTAATGGATATATGTGACTTCACACTTCAGACACCCAATGAAAGATGTTGTGATTTTGATAGAATAGAATTCCTCCACCAAGGATAATCTCTGCCGCTTACCAGAACCACTGATCCCAACAGAGATCAGTACATACAGACGGCTGTTACCCCTGCCAGGGTCTCTAGATAGATCAATCTGCTAGTCTCCTGTATTTAACGCCAGAACTTCCCAAAATGTCACGATGAAATGTTGTCATATGGAAAGAAAGGCCACCATAGCGTAAATCCGATAAAAATTATTGTTTAATACAAATAAAAATGCACTTACAGTTAGTAGCATATAAAGGGCATGTGGTAAATTGTAGCCGGCCAGCTAAAACAGCCCGTTCCTTCCGGGACTCGTGTGTATTGGTGACGTCAGCACGCCGCTCCTCCCTACGCCGTTTCCTCACAGATGACGTCGTCCTGGGGCACGGGCGGCGTGCTGACCCACCGCCAATTATACTGTTCCATACAAAGGGACCGCCCTAATCTGATCTCTCAGTGTTCATACTGCGAAAATTGCCATTTTGACTGTGGGCAAAATTGCCCGATCTATGAACTTTCAGATTAAAAGGAACGTATCCCCATGTTGGCCATACTAGATAATGTGTAGTTAAATAAATGGCCATATCTCTACATAATTTAATTAGTATATGGGATATATAAAATTTAATTAAAATAGTTATACAGCTTCGGAATATGTACGCAGACTGGTGGTGTCTAATACCACATCACGGAGGTGTCTATAGCAATTAATGTTGACAGTCTCTCGTTAACAACGGGACAATTAATGTGGACGCCTCAACCCGTCGAGTCTGATGCAAGGTAATTGACATGCTTCAAAACCTTGTCTGGAAAAGAGGGCCATCTCGTGGTCAAATTAGCAATTGCTAGCAGGCCCTAATATTAGGCCTCTTCACAGTGCTAAGAATCCAAACCTAATTTAAATTAAATATCTTTTAAGAATTAAAAGTAAATGTTTGGATATTTTAAATTATTGGAACATTTAATATTAGAAAAAAAAACAAAAGCTAAAATTAAAACATATCTATGAGGAAGTAATGACTTTAATGTAAGGGTCCCATCCAACATAAAATTAGTAGAGATTGAATCTTCTATAATTCTCCTCCATTGAACATGGAGGGTCACCACAGATAACGATTGGTCACCCTTACAGAGGAAACTTGAGTGATCGGCTACAAACAGCGGTCCCACCCACCATCAACATTATGACAAGGTTAATTATTCTTATCCCCAAATAGGCCCAACCCACTCATAGTTGTATATTTATGGCTACCTACCTTACCTTTTTATTGGGGTTATTACACCAAAACAGCCAAGAGATCAGATCAGGTTCACATATCTCACAGATACATGGAATAAGAGGGATGGTATTATAATATAATTAAGATAATCTGCACCCATCAACAAGGCTTTCTTAAGCATTGTCGATGAATGCGTTTACATCTATATCGATGTTCAAGCCATGAGGGGTATAACACCGAACCTTATAGATCCACGACATTTCCATCCTAGATATCTCCTTTACCAAGGAGCCCCCCCTCCAATGGGGGCTATATCTATCTATGCCTAGAAAAATAGTGCCTGCTGGATTGCGTTTGTGGTGCAGGTCATAGTGCCTGGAGACTGAGTGATCCTTAAATCCACTCTTGATATTTGTGATGTGCTCTCCTAAACGCACCTGCATGGATCTTTTAGTCCTGCCTATGTACTGCATACCACAGGGACATTCCAAGAGGTATACCATACCAGTAGAGCTACAGGTCACGAAGGACTCTATTTTGTGTTCTCTAGAGGTACTTGTTGATCTGAATGAGATTGTTTTCTTTGACTTAATTTTATTCAATGTGCAGACCTGACATCTGCGACACTGATAATACCCCGAAATATTCTGGAAGAAAGAGACTTTTTTTGGGGGAGGATCCACCACATTGGGTGCTACCCTATCTCTCAATGAGGGCACACCTCGGAAAATGACCTCCGGAGTCACCGGCAAAAATGTGTTTATAATTTGATCAGTCTTCAATAAGTGCCAATGCTTCCGTAAGATCTTTTTCACTAGGTAATGTTGGGTGGAATAAGTTGTGATAAGAGGTATAACTGGTTTGGCATGATTTTTCTTAGTTTGCCTATCCAATAAAACCGATCTATCAATTTGTTCAACTTCTTTTATTGTCGCCTCCAAAGATCTGGCATCATATCCCTTGTCTATCAGTCTATTTTTTAGAATATTAGACTGAAAGACATAATCAGATAAGTCCGAACAGTTCCGCCTCATTCTTAAGAACTGGCTCTTCGGAACTGAATTAAGCCATGAATCCTTGTGACAACTGCCTAGATGGATATAGGCAATCCGATCGGTTTGCTTAAAATATGAAATTGTTTTGAAATCAGTACCTTCTTTTGTTACCGTGAGGTCCAGGAAATTGATTCTCTCTTGGCTTGCCTCATGGACAAAACGTATCCCCCTGTCGTTAAGATTAATCTTAACAAATAAATCATCCAGCTGGGTGGCCGTCCCTTCCCATAGGAGGAGGACATCATCAATGTACCTAGCCCAAAAAGTGAGGTAGGGATTCCGGTCACAATAGATGACGTCCTCCTCCCATTTGGCCATGAACAAGTTGGCCAAACTGGGGGCATATTTGGCCCCCATAGCAACACCCCTCTTTTGTTTATAGAAATTGTGGCTGAACCAAAAGTAGTTATGGCCAGCCGCATATTCTAGTAGTTCCATAACAAAGGCCTGTTGCTCCTGGGGGATCTTAGAGAACAGATCTAGATAGTATTTAACTGCAAAGAGTCCCATTCCATGTGGTATAACTGTATACAAGGAGGTCACATCAGCCGTGACCATCCAAGTGTGTTCTGTTGCTTTTTGATTAGCCAGTAAATTAATCACATGTCTCGTGTCTCTAAGGTAGGATGGCATTTGCTGTACCAACGGTTGCAGAAAATGATCTACATACTTGCCCACCCGGGACGTAATGGAATCAATTCCACTTATGATCGGACGACCCGGGGGGCAAGTGAGACTCTTATGTATTTTCGGTAGGCAATGAAGGATGGGAATCCGTGGTGCCTTTGGGATCAAAAAAAATTGTTCTTTCTCATTAAGGATGCCCAATTGGCCACCCTTTATAACCAAAGTTTCCAATGTTTTTTTGTATTGGACAATAGGGTTCCCTAACAAGGGCACATAAGTTTCGCCCTCTCCCACAATTCGTGACAATTCCTGGAGATAGTCTATCCGATCCAGGATGACTATCCCCCCCCCCCCCCCGCAGATTTATTATTTTTCTTGACTTGTTTATTAGTGTGTGTCTCA
This sequence comes from Rana muscosa, assembly GCA_029206835.1. Taxonomy (NCBI): domain Eukaryota; kingdom Metazoa; phylum Chordata; class Amphibia; order Anura; family Ranidae; genus Rana; species Rana muscosa. The sequence continues at coordinate 481,118,472 of CM055117.1, read as the reverse complement.
CTTTTAAGTTGCAGCAATTTACAAGTAACTATACCTTGCCGCAAGGGAGGTTGTTTACTTTACACAACAATATTTTTGGACAGCGCAGTATATTACCTTTACAAATTCGTCTATTTAGATACACAATATTGCGGCAGTCTAGCATTATCATAGTGCCTTAATTGTATTAATTTTGATTTAATTTATTTATTCACAATTTCACATTGTTCATTAGTGTGAACACACATTCATTATTTGGTGCACTTAGTGTTGTCTCTTTTTCACATTAAAGAGGATCCCTATAATGGACATTTTTGACTATAGAGCGTCAAGGGCAAGTATGTAGATCATTTTCTGCAACCGTTGGTACAGCAAAGGCCATCCTACCTTAGAGACACGAGACATGTGATTAATTTACTGGCTAATCAAAAAGCAACAGAACACACTTGGATGGTCACGGCTGATGTGACCTCCTTGTATACAGTTATACCACATGGAATGGGACTCTTTGCAGTTAAATACTATCTAGATCTGTTCTCTAAGATCCCCCAGGAGCAACAGGCCTTTGTTATGGAACTACTAGAATATGCGGCTGACCATAACTACTTTTGGTTCAGCCACAATTTCTATAAACAAAAGAGGGGTGTTGCTATGGGGGCCAAATATGCCCCCAGTTTGGCCAACTTGTTCATGGCCAAATGGGAGGAGGACGTCATCTATTGTGACCGAAATCCCTACCTCACTTTTTGGGCTAGGTACATTGATGACGTCCTCCTCCTATGGGAGGGGACGGCCACCCAGCTGGATGATTTCTTTGTTAAGATTAATCTTAACGACAGGGGGATAAGTTTTGTCCATGAGGCAAGCCAAGAGAGAATCAATTTCCTGGACCTCACGGTAACAAAAGAAGGTACTGATTTCAAAACAATTTCATATTTTAAGCAAACTGATCAGAATGCCTATATCCCTCTAGGCAGTTGTCACAAGGATGCATGGCTTAATTCAGTTCCGAAGAGCCAGTTCTTAAGAATGAGGCGGAACTGTTCGGACTTATCTGATTATGTCTTTCAGTCTAATATTCTAAAAAATAGACTGATAGACAAGGGATCTGATGTCAGATCTTTGGAGGCGACAATAAAAGAAGTTGAACAAATTGATAGATTGGTTTTATTGGATAGGCAAACTAAGAAAAATCATACCAAACCAGTTATACCTCTTATCACAACTTATTCCACCCAACATTAGCTAGTGAAAAAGATCTTACGGAAGCATTGGCACTTATTGAAGACTGATCAAATTATAAACACATTTTTGCCGGTGGCTCCGGAGGTAATTTTCAGAGGTGTGCCCTCATTGAGAGATAGGGTAGCACCCAATGTGGTGAATCCTCCCCCAAAAAAAAGTCTCTTCCTTCCAGAATATTTCGGGGTATTATCAGTGTCGCAGATGTCAGGTCTGCACATTGAATAAAATTAAGTCAAAGAAAACAATCTCATTCAGATCAACAAGTACCTCTAGAGAACACAAAATAGAGTCCTTCGTGACCTGTAGCTCTACTGGTATGGTATACCTCTTGGAATGTCCCTGTGGTATGCAGTACATAGGCAGGACTAAAAGATCCATGCAGGTGCGTTTAGGAGAGCACATCACAAATATCAAGAGTGGATTTAAGGATCACTCAGTCTCCAGGCACTATGACCTGCACCACAAACGCAATCCAGCAGGCACTATTTTTGTAGGCATAGATAGATATAGCCCCCATTGGAGGGGGGGCTCCTTGGTAAAGGAGATATCTAGGATGGAAATGTCGTGGATCTATAAGGTTCGGTGTTATACCCCTCATGGCTTGAACATCGATATAGATGTAAACGCATTCATCGACAATGCTTGAGAAAGCTTTGTCTATGGGTGCAGATTATCTTGATTATATTATAATACCATCCCTCTTATTCCATGTATCTGTGAGATATGTGAACCTGATCTGATCTCTTGGCTGTTTTGGTGTAATAACCCCAATAAAAAGGTAAGGTAGGTAGCCATAAATATACAACTATGAGTGGGTTGGGCCTATTTGGGGATAAGAATAATTAACCTTGTCATAATGTTGATGGTGGGTGGGACCGCTGTTTGTAGCCGATCACTCAAGTTTTCTCTGTAAGGGTGGCCAATCGTTATCTGTGGTGACCCTCCATGTTCAATGGAGGAGAATTATAGGAGATTCAATCTCTACTAATTTTATGTTGGATGGGACCCTTACATTAAAGTCATTACTTCCTCATAGATATGTTTTAATTTTAGCTTTTGTTTTTTTTTCTAATATTAAATGTTCCAATAATTTAAAATATCCAAACATTTACTTTTAATTCTTAAAAGATATTTAATTTAAATTAGGTTTGGATTCTTAGCACTGTGAAGAGGCCTAATATTAGGGCCTGCTAGCAATTGCTAATTTGACCACGAGATGGCCCTGTCATGGATATGCATTAATGTCTGTCTGCCATCTTACCTTCCTCCTCATGTGTTCATCTAGAGACCAGACCTCCTTCACCTGGCTTCCTTTATAATCTCCTCCCAGCCTGACTCCACCCCAGGCCCTATCACTGAACACTATATTAACCTGTGCACTGCAAGCCTGCTTTGCTGATCAACGTGTTTGTTAGGCATTGTGTGTTTGGGTTCCTGCCTGCCGTGTGCTACTTCTGTCTCTCTGTTACGTTATTGGCTTGTCCCCGACCATCCCTGTCTGCTCGTGACCCTTGACCTTCGGCTCGTTCTTCGTTATCCTTGTCTGCTTGTGGCCCCTGACCTTTGGCTTGTTATTCGGTTCTCTCTATCGTGTGCTGCTGCTTCCCCTTATCCTACGGGGCGTGAGCTAGGAAACTCCAGGGGCCGCGACCTGGTCCCAGCCTGCAGCGTAACATCCTCACCACTAGAGGCCCTGGAGAAGACCAGCTGGGTCTTAGACTCCGCGCCCTGGGGAATCTTGGCTCTCGCTTCCGTTGGGATCCCGGTTGTGCTCCTCTGGTCCCGCTTTCCACAACCACCCAGTTTCCTATCCACAGAAGCCAGCCATAGGGTTCACTACCTCGCGGTGCACTCCTGTCCCCCTACGGTGTGCATCTGTCACCTGGCCACAGGTGACCCTGACAGTTTGATCAGCCATGAACCCGGCTGACATCCCGCTTCCCGCGGATGATCCATTGCAGGGCATAGTTCGCAGACTTGAGACCCAGGAATCAAATCAGACCCAGGTGATGCGATTCCTCCAGGATCTGGCTTCTCGATTCGAGCAGCTTCAGGTCTCCTTGGGAACCCCGAATCCGCAACCCCAAGTACAACCAGCGGCTGTACCTATCGCACCAGTCGCAGCCTCACACTCACTAAGATTGCCAGCTCCGTTCCGTTTCTCTGGGGACTCCAAGGCCTGCAGGGGGTTTCTCAGCCAATGCACTATTCATTTTGAGCTTCAGCCTCAAAGCTTCCTATCTGACCGGGCTAAGGTAGCCTATATCATTTCCCTCCTCTCCGGTGAAGCTTTGGCCTGGGCTGCCCCCCTGTGGGAGAGGAACGATCCGGTGGTTTCCAGTCTGTCCGAATTCTTGAAGCTCTTTCGTAATATCTTCGAAGAGCCGGCTCGGGCTTCTTCAGCGGCTAGTGCTGTCTTACGTCTTCGCCAAGAATCTAGTTCAGTGGGGCAATATGCTCTTCAGTTCCGTATCCACACAGCTGAATTGAGCTGGAATAATGAGGCCCTGGTCGCTACCTTTTTACATGGCCTCTCTGACCGAGTGAAAGACGAATTAGTGGGAAGAGCCATTCCCGTCGGTCTGGACGATGTAATTTCATTATGCAACCAGATCGACATTCGTTTTCAAGAGAGGTCCTTAGAAAAAAGACGCCAGCACTCTCTGGGTCCTAGCCAGTCTGAGCTCCCCTCCCTTCATTCCGTGGAGCATCCTCTACCTGCTGAAGAACCTATGCAGCTGGGCCGGACCAGACTAACCCCCGAAGAACGTGCTAGGCGCAGAAATCTGGGCTTGTGCCTCTATTGTGGGGGCAAGGGTCATTTTCGTGACTCCTGCTCGCTTCGTCCGGGAAACGCTCGGGTCTAATACATTTGGAAGGTGGAGTATTGGACCCAGAAACATCACCTTCTCGCCTGCTCTTGCCGGTGTCCCTTCATGTAGGCACTTCTCCTCAGTCAACCCTTGCATACCTGGATTCCGGGGCTGCCGGCAATTTCATGGATTGGAGAACTGCTTCTTCTATGAAGCTTACCCTTTCACCTCTCACTACCCCATTGGTAGTCTCGGCAATTGATGGCACTGTTCTCCCAGGGGGCCCTATTCGCTTCCAGACGCTACCCATTAGGATGTCGGTAGGGATTCTCCACCAGGAGTGGATATCCTTTCTTATTCTACCCAAGGCCTCTACCCCAGTTGTATTGGGCCTCCCTTGGCTACAGCTCCACTCTCCACATGTGGACTGGGTCTCTGGGCAGATCCTGGCCTGGGGTTCCTCATGTTTCTCGTCGTGTCTTCTCAAGGTGACCCCCAAGGAGAGTCTTCCGGTTGCTGCCACTTCTGTTTCTTCTGATCTTCCCGCCGCATACAGCGATTACCGGGATGTGTTCTGTAAAAAATCAGCTGAGGTGCTTCCTCCCCACAGGTCTTTTGACTGTGCTATTGATCTTGTCCCCGGAGCAACTCTACCCAGGGGTCGTACCTACCCTCTGTCCATCCCTGAGACCCAGGCCATGTCGGAGTATGTAGCAGAGAATCTGGAGAGAGGGTTCATCCGGAAATCCTCATCGCCTGCAGGGGCAGGGTTCTTTTTTGTTGCCAAAAAGGATGGTACCTTAAGACCCTGCATCGATTATCGGGGTTTAAATGCGGTTACTATTAAAAATCGATACCCCTTACCCTTAATATCTGAGCTATTCGATAGGTTGAAGGGTGCCTCCATTTTCACCAAGTTGGATCTTAGAGGCGCGTACAATCTCATTCGAATACGGGAGGGTGACGAATGGAAGACTGCATTTAACACTAGAGACGGGCATTACGAATATCTGGTGATGCCTTTTGGTCTGTGTAATGCTCCAGCCGTGTTTCAAAACTTTGTCAATGAAATCTTCAGAGATCTGCTGTACCAGTTTGTTGTCATCTATCTGGATGACATTCTGATCTTTTCTGAAAATCTGCTCGTCCACAGAAACCATGTCCGCACTGTACTTCAACGTCTTAGAGAGAACAATCTCTATGCCAAGCTGGAGAAATGTTCCTTTGAATGTTCTGAGGTCCTGTTTTTGGGGTGCTTTGTCTCATGTTCGGGGCTTCGTATGGACCCTGGGAAGGTCTTGGCTATCACCAACTGGCCTCTTCCTGCTAGCCTCAAGGCCACACAGCGCTTTCTTGGCTTCACTAATTATTATAGGCAGTTCATAAGGAATTACTCTTCCATTGCCGCGCCTATTATCGCTTTGACCAAGAAGGGTGTGAATGCCAGAGACTGGCCTCCCGAAGCTGTCTCTGCATTTCACAACCTGAAACAGGCCTTTGTTTCTGGCCCCCTCTTGAGGAGACCAAATCCTGGGAATGCATTTTTTATTGAAGTGGACGCTTCCTCAATGGGGGTGGGAGCTGTGCTTCTTCAAATCTTTGAGAAGAGACGCCAACCATGTGCGTTCTTCTCCAAAAAATTTTCTCAGGCAGAGAGGAATTATGCCATCGGTGATCGGGAACTTCTCGCAATTAAATTGGCGTTAGAGGAGTGGCGTCATCTCTTGGAGGGTTCCCCTCACTCCATAACGATCTTTACCGATCACAAGAATTTACAGTATCTACAGAATGCTAAACGTCTGAATCCTAGACAGGCCAGGTGGAGTCTCTTCTTTGCCCGTTTTAATTTCACGATTACCTACAAACCTGGTTCCTGCAACGGTCGGGCTGATGCGCTCTCTAGGTCATTTGACACTTTGGACGAGGAGTCCGCCCCTGAACCTGAGCCGATCATTCCCACCTCATGCATTGTTGCCCACTCTACCACCCTGAAGTCTAAAATTCCGCCTGGTAAGACCTTTGTCCCCACTGAGCTAAGAGCTAAGATCCTTCATTGGGGACATGATTCCAAGGTGGCAGGGCATTCTGGATTCCTCCGATCCTTCCTACTCATCAGTCGTCACTACTGGTGGCCTAATCTCCGCTCAGACGTCAAAGACTACGTTAAAGCTTGTCATGTCTGTGCTCAGTCCAAATCCTCCACGCAAGCTCCTGCTGGTCTCCTCATGCCCTTGCCTATTCCTAAGGAACCCTGGGCCCATATTGCCATGGATTTTATCACCGATCTCCCACTGTCTGAGAATAATACAGTCATTTGGGTGGTAATCGATCGATTCTCCAAGATGGCTCATTTTGTTCCTCTTCCTGGTCTTCCTTCTGCCCCTGCCTTGGTTCCCATTTTCATTCGAGAAATTCTCCGCCTACATGGGGTCCCTTCTCATATTGTTTCCGACAGGGGAGTCCAATTCACGTCTCGTTTTTGGAGAGCCTTTTGCAAATCCCTCAATATTGTCTTGGATTTTTCTTCTTCTTACCATCCCCAATCCAATGGACAGACTGAGAGGGTTAATCAGGAGTTAGAGGTCTTTCTTCGCACCTTTGTGTCTTCTCACCATGACGATTGGTCCTCTCTACTCCCGTGGGCAGAATTCTCCCATAACAATCATGTGAATACCAGTTCGCAGAAGACACCCTTTTTCACAGTTTATGGAAAACACCCTCAACTTCCTCTTCCTATGATCTGTTCTCCAGACATTCCAGCTTTGGCTTCGGTTCAGGAGTCTCTCAATTCCGTTTGGGGTCACGTTCATGATTCCCTCCGGGCAGCTGCTGAAAAATTCAAAGGCTTTGCCGACCGCCGCAGGCGTAAACCGCCTTCTCTTCAGCCAGGGGACAAAGTCTGGCTCTCTACCAGGAACATCAAGCTCCGAGTTCCTTCTCTGAAGTTTGCTCCACGATTCATCGGTCCATACACGGTAACTGCTAAACTGAATCCGGTTTGTTTCAAACTCCAGATTCCTAAGAGCCTTAAAATCACTAACTCCTTTCATGTTGCTCTTCTAAAGCCTTTAGTCCTCAATAAATTCTCTCGTCCTCTTCCTACCGTGGCGCCTGTCTCGGAGGATAATCAGGAGTACGAGATCAGTCAAATTCTGGACTCCCGACTCTGTAAAGGCGTTCTTCAGTACCTCGTTCATTGGAAAGGGTTTGGTCCTGAGGAGAGGTCTTGGATCACTGCATCTGAGGTCTTTGCACCTCGTCTGTTAAAGGAGTTTCATCTGAAGTTTCCCTCTAAACCTGGGCCCAGGCGGGGAAGGGGGAGGCCTCGTAAGAGGGAGGGTACTGTCATGGATATGCATTAATGTCTGTCTGCCATCTTACCTTCCTCCTCATGTGTTCATCTAGAGACCAGACCTCCTTCACCTGGCTTCCTTTATAATCTCCTCCCAGCCTGACTCCACCCCAGGCCCTATCACTGAACACTATATTAACCTGTGCACTGCAAGCCTGCTTTGCTGATCAACGTGTTTGTTAGGCATTGTGTGTTTGGGTTCCTGCCTGCCGTGTGCTACTTCTGTCTCTCTGTTACGTTATTGGCTTGTCCCCGACCATCCCTGTCTGCTCGTGACCCTTGACCTTCGGCTCGTTCTTCGTTATCCTTGTCTGCTTGTGGCCCCTGACCTTCGGCTTGTTATTCGGTTCTCTCTATCGTGTGCTGCTGCTTCCCCTTATCCTACGGGGCGTGAGCTAGGAAACTCCAGGGGCCGCGACCTGGTCCCAGCCTGCAGCGTAACATCCTCACCACTAGAGGCCCTGGAGAAGACCAGCTGGGTCTTAGACTCCGCGCCCTGGGGAATCTTGGCTCTCGCTTCCGTTGGGATCCCGGTTGTGCTCCTCTGGTCCCGCTTTCCACAACCACCCAGTTTCCTATCCACAGAAGCCAGCCATAGGGTTCACTACCTCGCGGTGCACTCCTGTCCCCCTACGGTGTGCATCTGTCACCTGGCCACAGGTGACCCTGACAGGCCCTCTTTTTCCAGACGAGGTTTTGAAGCATGTCAATTACCTTGCATCAGACTCGACGGGTTGAGGCGTCCACATTAATTGTCCCGTTGTTAACGAGAGACTGTCAACATTAATTGCTAGAGACACCTCCGTGATGTGGTATTAGACACCACCAGTCTGCGTACACATTCCGAAGCTGTATAACTATTTTAATTACATTTTATATATCCCATATACTAATTAAATGATGTAGAGATATGGCCATTCATTTAACTACACATTATCTAGTATGGCCAACATGGGGATACGTTCCTTTTAATCTGAAAGTTCATAGATCGGGCAATTTTGCCCACAGTCAAAATGGCAATTTTCGCAGTATGAACACTGAGAGATCAGATTACGGTGGTCCCTTTGTATGGAACAGTATAATTGGCGGTGGGTCAGCATGCCGCCCATGCCCCAGGACGACGTCATCTGTGACGAAACGGCGTAGGGAGGAGCGGCGTGCTGACGTCACCAATACACACAAGTCCCGGAAGGAACGGGCTGTTTTAGCCGGCCGGCTACAATTTACCACATGCCCTTTATATGCTACTAACTGTAAGTGCATTTTTATTTGTATTAAACAATAATTTTTATCGGATTTACGCTATGGTGGCCTTTCTTTCCATATGACAACATTTCATTGTGACATTTTGGGAAGTTCTGGCGTTAAATACAGGAGACTAGCAGATTGATCTATCTAGAAACCCTGGCAGGGGTAACAGCCGTCTGTATGTACTGATCTCTGTTGGGATCAGTGGTTCTGGTAAGCGGCAGAGATTATCCTTGGTGGAGGAATTCTATTCTATCAAAATCACAACATCTTTCATTGGGTGTCTGAAGTGTAAAGTCACATATATCCATTAAGGAGCATTTTGGCAACACGCATGAGTGTTTAGGATTCATCACTTTCTATAAGACTTTAATACCATTCTTTTTTTGTATCACCCATTGGTTCAGTGTTGATCAAGATCAATAACAGGCAATGTGCCTGTGAACTTGAAACCATTTTTGTTCACCTCCACTCGTTTAATACGAGTGGCATTCATATTATTTGCGCAGCTTTATTATTTTTCTTGACTTGTTTATTAGTGTGTGTCTCACTTTTAAGTTGCAGCAAATTACAAGTAACTATACCTTGCCGCAAGGGAGGTTGTTCACTTTACACAACAATATTTTTGGACAGCGCAGTATATTACCTTTACAAAACCGGTCCAGATCTGCCCGATCATAGGCTGCTCCGGGGCAGTACAACTCCTCATAAAACCCTGCCAACTCCTGCATGATAAGTTCCGGGGATCTAACCAGCGGCCCAGCCTTGGATTTAATAGCCCCTATAGTTGGAGACCTCTGCTGGGCATTCGCTATTCTAGCCAGCATGCGCCCCGTTTTCTCCCCCTCGTCAAAGAAGGCCTGTTTGGTAAAAAAACGTTTTTTCTTGGCAGTTGAGGAGAGCACCCGCTCGTAAGCTGACTGAGCAGCCTGCCACTCCTCCCTTGCCGAATCGGAGGGGTCCATGACAAAACGTTGTTCAAGGTCCTTCACTAGTGATGAGCCGAACACCCCCGGGTTCGGTTCGCACCAGAACCCGCGAACGGACCGAAAGTTCGTACGAACATTAGAACCCTATTAAATACAATGGATGCGAACGTTCGAATTCTAAAGTGCTAATTATAACAACTATTATGCATGTTATTGTCCTAAAAAGGGTTTGGGAACCCGGGTTCTGCACCAGGGGACATGTATCAATGCAAAAAGAAGTTTTAAAAACGGTCGTTTTTCGGGAGCAGTCATTTTAATGATGCATAAAGTGAAAAAAAAAAAGACAAATATTCCTTAAATATCGTACCTGGGGGGTGTCTAAAGTATGCCTGTGAAGTGCCACGTGTTTCCCGTGTTTAGAACTGTCCCTGCACAAAATGACACTTCTAAAGGAAAAAAAAGCCATTTAAAACTGCTTGCGGCTTTAATGTAATGTCTGGTCCCGGTAATATGGATGAAAATCTTTAAGAAAAATGGCATAGCTACCCCATGACCCCCCCCCCCCTACCCCAGCCCATTACCAGCCCCTTTGGGTCTTGTATGGATATTAAGGGGAACCCCGCACATAAAATAAAAAAGGCCCTATATACTCTGAACAGCCGTATACAGGCGGTGCATACAAGACAGGGACTGTAGGTTTGTTCTTATGTAGAATCTGTTTGTAATTTTGAACAGGTACATTGTTGAAGTGTAGCTCCAGCCCAAAAATCTATTTTTAAACTTTTTGGAAAACATAGGTAAGGGTTATCACCCCTGTAACATTTGTTTTGCTGTCTGTGCCCCTGTTCAGAACATTTCACCTCACTTTCCGTCCCAATGTCAACTGTTTTTGAAATGTGGTGTTTTTCTTGAAACAAGGATTGCTGATAAAGCATCAGTACAGAGGAGACACCTTTCTCCCATATTTATTCTTACAGGAGAGAATTTTCCTTCCTAGGGGTAGATTTCCTCTCACTTCCTGTTGTCTTCTTGCGTTTGCAAGTAGGAGTCGTTTGTAAGTTGGATGTTTGAAAGTAGGGACCTGCCGTATATACTCTGCAGAAATAGGCCCCTTAGTTGTTGGTGTTGGCACAACACTGTAAGCACTCACAGTTACTCTTGGTTGGTGCTGGAACGCCCTGCTGTCAACTATTATATCAGGAATTTTAATTACATATAATTGTTGAACAGTGGTAGTAAAAATTGGGCCTTTGATGGTGGTGCTGGTGCCACAACACTGTAAGCCCTGACAGTTACTCTTGGTGGGTGCAGCAATGGGCCCTGCTGTGAATTATTAGATCAAGAATTGTAATTGCATGCCCCTGTTGAACAGGGGCTGAAAAATTGGGCCTTTCGTGGTGGTGGTGGTGGTGGTGGTGTTGCCACAACACTGTAAGCCCTCAGAGTTACTCTTGGTGGGTGCAGGAATGGGCCCTGCTGTGAATTATTAGATCAAGAATTGTAATTACATGCCCCTTTTGAACAGGGGCTGAAAAATTGGGCCTTTCGTGGTGGTGGTGGTGGTGGCGTTGCCACAACACTGTAAGCCCTCAGAGTTACTCTTGGTGGGTGCAGCAATGGGCCCTGCTGTGAATTATTAGATCAAGAATTGTAATTACATGCCCCTTTTGAACAGGGGCTGAAAAATTGGGCCTTTCGTGGTGGTGGTGGTGGTGGCGTTGCCACAACACTGTAAGCCCTCAGAGTTACTCTTGGTGGGTGCAGCAATGGGCCCTGCTGTGAATTATTAGATCAAGAATTGTAATTACATGCCCCTTTTGAACAGGGGCTGAAAAATTGGGCCTTTCGTGGTGGTGGTGGTGGTGGCGTTGCCACAACACTGTAAGCCCTCAGAGTTACTCTTGGTGGGTGCAGCAATGGGCCCTGCTGTGAATTATTACATCAAGAATTGTAATTGCATGCCCCTGTTGAACAGGGGCTGAAAAATTGGGCCTTAGGCACTGGTGGCACAACACTACAACCCCTCACAGATACTGTACTTGGAGCACAGCAATGAGCCCTGTTGCAAAGTATTGCTTCAAAAATTGTAATGACACGCCCCTGTTAAACAGGGGCTGAAAAATTGGGCCTTAGGCACTGGTGCCACAACACTCCAACCCCTCACAGATACTGTACTTGGAGCACAGCAATGAGCCCTATGGCAAATTATTGCTAAAGAAATTGTAATTACACGCCCCTGTAAAACAGGGGCTGAAAAATTGGGCCATAGGCACTGGTGCCACAACACTCCAACCCCTCACAGATACTGTACTTGGAGCACAGCAATGAGCCCTATGGCAAATTATTGCTAAAAAAATTGTAATTACACGCCCCTGTAAAACAGGGGCTGAAAAATTGGGCCTTAGCCACTGGTGGCGGCACCCATAAACAAAAATGATCTTCCAAGCTATCATCATCAATCGTATCATTGAGGACTCGGAGGAGGAGGATAGCCAGTCAACATAACAGCACAGGCACTCAGCATCAGCATCAGTCTTGAAGGGATGTGACATGTTAAAATCAATTAGTCTGTTATATCAGCATCAGGTGTGTGGTAGCTGGTGGTGATCCAAGACTGGTTCATCTTGATGAAAGTCAGTCGATCAACCGAGTCGGTGGACAGGCGCACCCTGTGATCCGTGACAAATCCTCCAGCAGCACTGAATGTGCGTTCCGAAAGAACGCTGGATGCAGGACAGGCCAGTAGCTCAATTGCATACTGTGCAAGCTCTGGCCAGTGATCCATCCTCAAGACCCAGTAAGCCAGAGGATTTTCGGTGGGGAAGGTGTCCAAGTCTGACCTTGCCCCTAGATATTCCTGCACCATGTTTATCAGACGCTGGCGATGGTTGCTGGAACCGATCATACTTTGGGGCTGCGGACTAAAGAATTGTCTGAACGCATCGGTCAGACGGCCACCTTCCCCACCGCTCCTTCTTTGACTGGCCGAAGCCTCAGCAACTCGTTGTCCAGGACTGGAGTTTGTAACCTCCCAGTCTCTGGGAACGCGTTGCACAGACCTTTCTGCAAGGCCTCCCGGAGTTGTCTCATCCTCTGCTCCCTCTGCGACGGTAACATAAGGTCCGCAACCTTACCCTTGTACCGTGGATCAAGGAGAGTGGCCAGCCAGTAATGGTCCCTCTCCTTGATCCGAAGAATACGAGGATCCTTCCGCAGACTTTGCAGGATCAGGGAGGCCATGCAGCGTAGGTTTGCTGAGGCATTCGCTCCGGAGTCCTCTGGGTCACTAAGGACGACATGATCCGCAGTCACCTCCTCCCAGCCACGTACAAGTCCACTGGTTTCTTGGGACTGTAAATCATCCCTAAAAGACTGCTGCTGATGATGCTGAGTGCCAGCCTCCACCTCCATGCTGACACAATCCTCCTCCTCCTCCTCCTCCTCCTCCTCTTCCTGTGCGATGGGTGGGACAGAAGGAACACTGTCTGGGTAAAGGGGGCCTTGAGAGGCAAGGAAGTCCTCCTCTTCCTGCCTCTGTTCTGCCTCAAGTGCCCTGTCCATTATTCCACGCAGCGTGTGCTCCAACAGGTGGACAAGAGGTACAGTGTCACTGATGCATGCACTGTCACTGCTCACCATCCTTGTGGCCTCCTCAAATGGTGCCAGGACAGTGCATGCATCCCTGATCATGCCCCACTGGCGTGGAGAAAAAAAACCAAGCTCCCCTGACCCTGTCCTGGTGCCGTAGTCGCACAGGTACTCATTGATGGCCCTCTGCTGCGTGTGCAGCCGCTGCAGCATGGCCAACGTTGAGTTCCACCTGGTGGGCATGTCACATATAAGGCGGTTCTTGGGCAGGTTCAACTCCTTTTGCAGCTCAGCCAGGCGAGCACTGGCATTATAAGATCTGCGGAAATGCACACAGACTTTCCTGGCCTGCCTCAGGACATCCTGTAAGCCCGGGTACCTGCCCAAGAACCGCTGCACCACCAGGTTAAGGACGTGAGCCACACAGGGCACATGGGTCAGTTGTCCCTGTCGAAGGGCGGAGAGGAGGTTGGTGCCATTGTCGCAAACCACCATTCCTGGCTTAAGCTGGCGTGGCCCCAGTGTGGCTTCTGTCCCCCAAACACACCAGCGCAAGCACGGCATGGCATCTTTTTGCCTGCGTACTTGCGTAGCCCCGTGAACGGCTACGGAGCACCGCTGGTTCATAGGACAAACCACAGGAAGAGGCCATGGAGGAAGAAGAAGAGGAGGGGGTGGAGGAGAGAGGTGTGTCACAACCAGTAGTAGTATTTTGGAGGCGTGGCGGTGGGACAACCTCCAACACTACTGCACCTTGTCCTGCATCCTTCCCAGCTGCCAAAAGAGTGACCCAATGGGCCGTGAAAGAAAGGTAACGTCCCTGTCCATGCCTGCTGGACCATGAGTCAGCGGTAATATGCACCTTACCGCTGACCGCCTTGTCCAGCGAGGCCAAGACATTGCCTTCCACATGCCGGTAGAGAGCCGGAATAGCCTTCCGTGAGAAAAAGTGGCGTTTGGGAACCTGCCACTGAGGAACCGCACATTGCACAAACTCACGGAAGGGGGCCGAGTCTACCAACTGAAAAGGCAGCAGTTGAAGCGCTAGCAATTTAGCCAAGCTAGCATTCAACCGCTGGGCATGTGGATGGCTGGGAGTGAACTTCTTTCGACGGTCCAGCAGCTGGGGCAGGGAAATTTGCCTGCTAGAATCGGACGTCGGTGTACTGCTAGCAGAGTGGCCGCAAGTACTTGGCTGTGACACACCTAATTCTACACCTTCATTCCTCTCAGTGCATGTTTCAGAGAGGACTGAAGTTATAGTGGGGTTGGAGATCCCAGCTGATGCGGTGCAAGGAGAGGTCCGCTTTGTTCTTTGGTGTGGGTCTTTGAGGTAGGCTTGCCAATGAGCTGCATGGCAGGTCAACATATGTCTGGTCAGGCATGTGGTACCCAAGCGGCTGATGTTTTGGCCACGCGATATACGCTTGAGACATATGTTGCAAACAGCAGCTGTGCGATCTGATGCACTAGCCTCAAAAAAGGCCCACACCAAGGAACTTTTTGACTGACGGGCAGAGGCAGCGCCCTGCACAGGCGGAGCTCTGCGGTGTGATTCCGTCGGTGTACTGCCCTTACGCTGGCCACCAAAGGGCATCCTGCCTCGTTGGAGATGTGCCTCCTCCTCATCCTCCTCCTCCTCCTCTCTCTTATTAGGCACCCACGTGGAGTCAGTGACCTCATCATCCCCTCCCTCCTCATCACTGGAGCCAATCTGGCAGTATGCTGCAGCTGCTGGAACATGACTGCCAGATTGGTGTCCTTCTTGAGCATCCCCTCTGTCTGCTCTCACCCTACTGCCTTCCTGTAGCTGGGTTTCATCATCAGACCCTTCGAAACGCTGGGCATCCTCCTGGAGCATGTACCCAACACTGTGCTCAAACAGTTCGGGGGACTCCTCAGGAGGAGGACATGGTGGGTCTAGGGAAGGAGTGACTGATGATGAGTCTGACATTGATACCAGGGAAGAGGACGCTTTGGCAGCTGCTTTGCCAGTACCCTGAGCCTGGGTGAGAGAGGATGAGGAGGAGGAGGAGGGCTTGGTCATCCACTCTACCAAGTCTTCGGCATGATGTGGCTCAACATGTCCAGCTGCCGAAAAGAAGGACAAGCGTGTCCCATGGCCATGTGCTGATGACAATGCACCGCGTCCACGACCAGCACTGTTGCCCCCAGACACAGAGCCTGCTTGCCCTCTTTTATTGCCTCCTGACTGTCTGCCTCTCCTTGTTTGCCTTCCAGACATTCTAATAGATGGCCTGCAGGGAGATGGGAAAAAAGCAATAAGGGCTACCTTCAGGTGTCCTTCTCTGTCCCTTTACTTAAGGATTTCTAAATATGGTTGAGGATGATTGCTTTTGCACAGAATAGCACAACGACAATTTCCCTGACTGTCCAAAAAACAAGGATTTCAAAGATGGTTGATGAGGAATGCTTTAGCACACTATAGCACAAGGAGAATTCCCCTCACTTTCCTTCTTTGTCCCTAGAAACAAGGACTCGCACAGTGAAAGAAACTGACACTCTCCCTACCTAGAGTTTTCTGTCCCTAGAAAAAATGTTTTTTTAAAGCACACTATAGCACAAGGAGAATTCACTCACTGTCCTTCCCTGTCCCTAGAAACAAGGACTTGCACAGTGAAAGAAACTGACACTCTCCCTACCTAGAGTTTTCTGTCCCTAGAAAAAATGTTTTTTTAAAGCACACTATAGCATAAGGAGAATTCACTCACTGTCCTTCCCTGTCCCTAGAAACAAGGACTTGCACAGTGAAAGAAACTGACATTCTCCCTACCTAGAGTTTTCTGTCCCTAGAAAAAATGTTTTTTTAAAGCACACTATAGCACAAGGAGAATTCACTCACTGTCCTTCCCTGTCCCTAGAAACAAGGACTTGCACAGTGAAAGAAACTGACACTCTCCCTACCTAGAGTTTTCTGTCCCTAGAAAAAATGTTTTTTTAAAGCACACTATAGCACAAGGAGAATTCACTCACTGTCCTTCCCTGTCCCTAGAAACAAGGACTTGCACAGTGAAAGAAACTGACACTCTCCCTACCTAGAGTTGTCTGTCCCTAGAAAAAACGTTTTTTTAAAGCACACTATAGCACAAGGAGAATTCACTCACTGTCCTTCCCTGTCCCTAGAAACAAGGACTTGCACAGTGAAAGAAACTGACACTCTCCCTACCTAGAGTTTTCTGTCCCTAGAAAAAATGTTTTTTTAAAGCACACTATAGCACAAGGAGAATTCACTCACTGTCCTTCCCTGTCCCTAGAAACAAGGACTTGCACAGTGAAAGAAACTGACACTCTCCCTACCTAGAGTTTTCTGTCCCTAGAAAAAATGTTTTTTTAAAGCACACTATAGCACAAGGAGAATTCACTCACTGTCCTTCCCTGTCCCTAGAAACAAGGACTTGCACAGTGAAAGAAACTGACACTCTCCCTACCTAGAGTTTTCTGTCCCTAGAAAAAAAGTTTTTTTAAAGCACACTATAGCACAAGGAGAATTCACTCACTGTCCTTCCCTGTCCCTAGAAACAAGGACTTGCACAGTGAAAGAAACTGACACTCTCCCTACCTAGAGTTTTCTGTCCCTAGAAAAAAAGTTTTTTTAAAGCACACTATAGCACAAGGAGAATTCACTCACTGTCCTTCCCTGTCCCTAGAAACAAGGACTTGCACAGTGAAAGAAACTGACACTCTCCCTACCTAGAGTTTTCTGTCCCTAGAAAAAATGTTTTTTTAAAGCACACTATAGCACAAGGAGAATTCACTCACTGTCCTTCCCTGTCCCTAGAAACAAGGACTTGCACAGTGAAAGAAACTGACACTCTCCCTACCTAGAGTTTTCTGTCCCTAGAAAAAATGTTTTTTTAAAGCACACTATAGCACAAGGAGAATTCACTCACTGTCCTTCCCTGTCCCTAGAAACAAGGACTTGCACAGTGAAAGAAACTGACACTCTCCCTACCTAGAGTTTTCTGTCCCTAGAAAAAAAGTTTTTTTAAAGCACACTATAGCACAAGGAGAATTCACTCACTGTCCTTCCCTGTCCCTAGAAACAAGGACTTGCACAGTGAAAGAAACTGACACTCTCCCTACCTAGAGTTTTCTGTCCCTAGAAAAAAAGTTTTTTTAAAGCACACTATAGCACAAGGAGAATTCACTCACTGTCCTTCCCTGTCCCTAGAAACAAGGACTTGCACAGTGAAAGAAACTGACACTCTCCCTACCTAGAGTTTTCTGTCCCTAGAAAAAATGTTTTTTTAAAGCACACTATAGCACAAGGAGAATTCACTCACTGTCCTTCCCTGTCCCTAGAAACAAGGACTTGCACAGTGAAAGAAACTGACACTCTCCCTACCTAGAGTTTTCTGTCCCTAGAAAAAATGTTTTTTTAAAGCACACTATAGCACAAGGAGAATTCACTCACTGTCCTTCCCTGTCCCTAGAAACAAGGACTTGCACAGTGAAAGAAACTGACACTCTCCCTACCTAGAGTTTTCTGTCCCTAGAAAAAAAGTTTTTTTAAAGCACACTATAGCACAAGGAGAATTCACTCACTGTCCTTCCCTGTCCCTAGAAACAAGGACTTGCACAGTGAAAGAAACTGACACTCTCCCTACCTAGAGTTTTCTGTCCCTAGAAAAAAAGTTTTTTTAAAGCACACTATAGCACAAGGAGAATTCACTCACTGTCCTTCCCTGTCCCTAGAAACAAGGACTTGCACAGTGAAAGAAACTGACACTCTCCCTACCTAGAGTTTTCTGTCCCTAGAAAAAATGTTTTTTTAAAGCACACTATAGCACAAGGAGAATTCACTCACTGTCCTTCCCTGTCCCTAGAAACAAGGACTCGAACAGTAAAACACACTGACACTCTCCCTACCTATCCTTCTCTTTCCCTAAACTAAAGGAATCCAGGTTAAGCAAGAAAGAAAGAAATGTCACTGTCCCTGCCTATGCTGCTCTTTCCCTGCTCCGGAACACACTACACTAGGCCGCCGTGCTGGCGGCCTTTTATAGTGTGGGGCGTGTACTAAACACACTCAGCAATAATTGGCCACAGGCATCCTGCCTGTGGCCAATCATTGCTCTCCTCGCTGCCGGCGCTGTGATTGGCCAAGCATGCGGGGTCACAGTGCATGGTTGGCCAATCACAGCGCCTGGATGACACTGCGATGGCGTAGTGCATTGTGGGCCGTTCGCGTCACTCGAATTTGGCGTGAACGGCCCAAATCATTCGATCTTCGTCGAACGATCGAACAGCCGATGTTCGAGTCGAACGTATGTTCGACTCGAACACGAAGCTCATCCCTATCCTTCACCCTATTCTCCAGCTCCACCACAAAATCAGAAGAATCTCTTTTTACTTTAGTCATTTCAGTGGTCAAAATCCTTCTCAAAAATGCCTTAAAGGCCTCCCACTGCTGCATACAGGGACCCTCAGGGTCCTGAGCAATGAAAAACCCACACATGCTCTCCTCTATAATTTCAGGGGATTTAAATAATTTCAGCCAGAAGGCGTTGAATTTCCACGGTGCCCTTGGGAGCGCCACCGGTTGAGAAACCACCAGGTGCACTATCAATAGGGAATGGTCCGACACACTACAGGGCCTGTATTCCATAGTGGCTACATATTGGAGCATGTGTGCGTTTCCCACCACCAAGTCAATCCTAGACAGACTGCCATGCGATTTGGAAAAACATGAATACTGTCTTACCCCCGGATGACGGTGTCGCCAAATATCCACCCAGCCCACCTCTTGGAACAACCGCGCCAGGGGGGTACCCCTGGAGAGAGCAGAGGCTCCTACGGCCGGGTGTCTATCCAACGAGCGGTCCAAACAACAATTAAAGTCTCCGATCACCAGCAGCGGTACCTCCGGCCTACCATCCAAATAGGTTATCAAGGCCCTCAGCACCACCGTCGTGAAAGGGGGGGGGGGACATATACTCCAGCAATTACACATGTTAAGGCACCCAATCTGCAATGTAGAAACACAAATCGACCCTCAGGATCAATTAAAGTGTAAAATATTAATAGACCCGCCCCTTCTCACATTCCCCATCAGGAGCGGACCTGATGGGGAACGTGAGAAGGGGCGGGTCTATTCCTTTTTTTACACTGAAGAGGAAGTTCCCCATCAGGTCCGCTCAGCCAAGACATAGGCAGGGTCTGAGATACGATGACGCCCCCGCCCCCTCGTACCTCAGACCCCGCCTACATTATTGGCTGAGCGGACATGATGGGG
Organism: Rana muscosa; assembly: GCA_029206835.1. Lineage (NCBI taxonomy): Eukaryota > Metazoa > Chordata > Amphibia > Anura > Ranidae > Rana > Rana muscosa. The sequence continues at coordinate 481,099,062 of CM055117.1, read as the reverse complement.
AACTTCCTCCGCAGTGTAGGTCCGCTCAGCCAATGATGTTTCGAGTGGAAACTGCAGCGCTGGACATCGGATCGCCACGGGACATTGTATTACATCGCTGGAATGTGTTTTTTATTTTTAATAAAGGACTTTTCCAAGGTGTCTGTGTGTTTTTGTTTTTTTTTACACTTTCTTCGTAAAATGGTAGGGGTACAATGTACCCCTTACCAATTCACATGGAGGGGGGCCGGGATCTGGTGGGGGTCCCCTTTGTTAAACAAGTCTTCCAGATTCCGATAAGCCCCCTGCCCGCAGACCCCCACAACCACCATGCAAGGGTTGTGGGGATGAGGCCCTTGTCCCCATCAACATGGAGACATCCTCCCCATGTTGAGGGCATGTGGCCTGGTACGGTTCAGGAGGGGGGGCGCTCTCTCACCCCCTCTTTTCCTGCGGCCTGCCGGGTTGCGTGCTCAGATAAAGGGTCTGGTATGGATTTTTGGGGGGACTCCACGCCATTTTTTTTTTACATTTGGGGTGGAGTTCCCCTTAAAATCCATACCAGACCTGAAGGGTCTAGTATGGATATTTGGGGGGAACCCCACGCATTTTTTTTTTTTTTTTTATCAATGACTTTTCTCTGTATTGCCGGGAGCTGACAATTCATTATAGCCGTGAGTGGTTTCAAATGGCTTTTTTTCCTTCAGAAATTACATTTTGTGCAAGGACAGTTCTAAGCACGGGAAACAAGCGCTGCTTTACAGGCATACTATACACCCCCCAAGTACGAAATTTAAAGGAATATTTCACTTTTTATTGTTTCACTTTATGCATTATTAAAATCACTGCTCCCGAAAAAATGGCAGTTTTTAAAACTTTTTTTTGCATTGATACATGTCCCCTGGGGCAGGACCCGGGTCCCCAAACCCTTTTTAGGACAATAACTTGCATATTAGCCTTTATAATTAGCACTTTAGATTTCGAACGTTCAAGTCCATTGTATTTAATAGGGTTCTAAAGTTCACGCAAGCTTTAGGTCTGTTCGCAGGTTCTGGTGCGAACCAAACAGGGGAGTGTTCGGCTCATCCCTACTGTGAAGTAGTGTGGGCTGTCTTGCAACAAGAAACAGACAGAAACCCTAGATTCTGGTGTGAGCCATTTTGTTTGTTCTTTATTATACCAGGACTATGGACTGTGTGCAGTGCGAGATTACCAAATAGGCAGTAGACACTGTCCTATGGGTGCCACACCGTTTAAGAAGGTATTTATCTGAATCTGAATAACTTTATACAAACATGTACACCATGTAGCATAGCTTAATAGAACAGAGGGGGGAGGTTTATTTAACGGACCCCCCAACACCCCATAATATTGAGCACCAGCCGCCACTGGTTACAACCTTTTAAACTCAAAGAAGCAAAAACTTTACATTAATTAAAGACTCTATTAAGAAAATACTGTATTAATGTATTGAACCTAATAACAACTTAAAGTACATACAGCATAGACACCAGGTTCACATTACAGTTTGTCTCATCTTCTTTTAGCTGTCAGTTTGTGAAAAATTTTGGTGCAATTTTGGTGCATTACGTACATGTAATGTACAGTAGTGATGGTCATCTCCATCTAGCAGCTGACATGCACATTACTTAGTTCAATGTTATCTCACTAGAGAACTAAAGCGTACGCATGATAATAACATCCAGAAACCTGCGAGGGGGGCATCAAGGTTTTGACTGCCTAGGGGCCTCCACAGAGTTTAATCCAACACTGACTGTTTTCCTTTTATTTTGCTGAAGAAAGCTATTTGTGTTTGCTTGTTTTCTGTGATGAATATAGACTATTTTACTGTTGCAAGTGGCTGGCTGGTGATGTATATAGGTGCTCTATATCACCGCTATAAAGCATAGCATAGTACAATTCTGGGTAAATTCCAGTCCTTGTACAATGTGGTATGCATTTTACTTGCAGCCTTCTGGCCCCTGATTACATGGAACCCCAATGGACGTATAGCTCACTTTGTAAGCATGATGTCTTGGTACATGACAAGATGTTCAGCATTTCTCACAGTATGGCACACCTCGGACTGGCATTGCTTCAGCACTTCAGTATGCCCTAATTAAAGTGGTTCTAAAGGCTGTGTGTTTTTTTTACCTTAAAGTAATATTAACGTTTCTATTTTTTTTTTTTGATTAACCCCTTTGCGCCTAAGGGTAAAAAATTCTTAATGCCTTTGCCCAATTTTGGAACTTTGACATGTACCTCCAGCACAAAAGGAGGTACGCAAATATGCAGCATCGCGGCAAAAAGCCCAGTACAGTGAGGCCGCATATTTGTGTTATGTCAGCGCCAAGGGGTTTAAAGGGGTTAAAATAACAAACATATCATACTTACCTGTTCTGTGCAATGGTTTTGGTTCCCCGATGGCGCTCCTGGCGCTCCTGGCTCCCCCCCTGCCCATAGAAGAGAAAATGGAGGCCCCAAGGGGATTGTATGGGCAGGAAGCCAATTCAGGATAACACAATGGGAATAGTATAAAAATAGTTTAATATGAAAAATGAGAAAAAAAATTATATAATAGAGAATGCTAAAAACAATCATGGAATACAGAATACAATAAACAGCTGCTCAAAAGGCGCAATGCATAATGTACTGATGCAAATCAGAAACAAAGGGTATATATACACATGCGACCAACCCTACATGTTACGGAAAAACATAAAAGGCATATAGTTCCGATTATGGTAGGTATGCTTCCTTCTTCAGGGGTTTGAGGCGAGTTCGCTGTTACATTTAAATCATGTGTTCCTTAACCACTTGACCACTGGGCACTTAAACCCCCTTAATAACCAGACCAATTTTCAGCTTTCGGTGCTCTCACATTTTGAATGACAATTACTCAGTCATACAACACTGTACCCATATGAAATTTTTGTCCTTTTTTTCACACAAATAGAGATTTCTTTTGGTGGTATTTAATCACTGTTGGGTTTTTTATTTTTTGCGCTATAAGAGAAAAAAGACTGAAAATTTTGTAAAAAAATGTTTTTTTTTTCGTTTCTGTTATAAAATTTTGCAAATTACTATTTTTTCTTCATAAATTTTGGCCAAAATTTATACTGCTACATATCTTTGGTAAAAATAAGTACAAATTGGTGTATATTATTTGGTCTTTGTGAAAGTTATAGAGTCCACAAGCTATGGTGCCAATATCTGAAAATTGATCACACCTGAAGTACTGACGGCCTATCTCAATTCTTGAGACCCTAACATGCCAGAAAAGTACAAATACCCCCCAAATGACCCCTTTTTGGAAAGAAGACATTCCAAGGTATTCAGAAAGAGGCATTGTGAGTTTTTTGAAGTTGTCATTTTTTCCCACAATTCTTTGCAAAATCAAGATTTTTTTTTTCTCTTTTTTTTTTTTCACAAAATTGTCATATTAGCAGGTTATTTCTCACACACAGCATATGCATTCCACAAATTACACCCCAAAACACATTCTGCTATTACTCCCGAGTATGGCGATACCACATGTGTGAGACTTTTACACAGCGTGGCCACATACAGAGGCCCAACATGCAGGGAGCACCTTCAGGCGTTCTGGAGCACCAAGGCCAATTCTGACATTTCTCTCCTACATGTAAAAATCATCATTTATTTGCTAGAAAATTACATAGAACCCCAAAACATTATATATGTTTTTTTAGCAAAGACCTTAGAGAATATAATGGTGGTTGTTGCAACTTTTTATCTCGCACGATATTTGCGCAGCAATTTTTTTAACGCGTTTTTTACGGAAAAAAAATGTTTTGTGCTTAAAAAAAAAAAAAACAGTAAAGTTAGCCCAATGTTTTTGCATAATGTGAAAGATGAAGTTACGCCGAGTAAATAGATACCTAACATGTCGCCCTTAAAAATTGCACACACTCGTGGAATGGCGCCAAACTTCGCTACTTAAAAAATCCCCATAGGCGACGCTTTAAATATTTTTACTGGTTACATGTTTTGAGTTACAGAGGAGGTCTAGGGCCAAAATGATTGCTCTCGCTCTAACGTTCGCAGAGATACCTCACATGTGTGGTTTGAAAACCGTTTTCATATGTGGGCGGGACTTACGTATGCGTTCGCTTCTGTATGCGAGCTCACGGGGACAGGGGCGCTTTAAAAAAAAAAAAAAAATGTATTCTTCATTTTACTTTATTTATTTTAGTTTGACATGTTTTTCCGCCCTAAACATTTTTTTGATCACTTTTATACCTATTACAAGGAACGTAAACATCCCTTGTATTAGGAATATGGCATGACAGGTCCTCTTTACAGTGAGATATGGGGGGGGGGGGTGTCAATAAGACCCCACATCTCACCTCTAGGCTGGGAAGCCTGAAAAAAATACAAAAAAAAAAACAACAATCCTGGCTTTGATCGTAGCGGTGAGTCGGTAGAAGCACCGGAGGGCGGCGGGGGGGGGGGGACATCCCCTCTCGCCTCCCGTAAGAATGATCAAGCGGCGGAACAGCCGCTATGATTGTTCTTATGGTGTAGGGAATCGCCGGCTGAAAAAGCTAATATCTGAATGATGCCTGTAGCTGCTCCCATCATTCAGATATCCCCGCACAAAGTCAAGGACGTCATATGACGGGCGGAGGGCGGGAAGTGGTTATTGCAGAGTATTGCCGGGCATTGCGGAGTATTGCCGGGCATTGCGGAGTATTGCCGGGCATTGCGGAGTATTGCCGGGCATTGCGGAGTATTGCAGGGCATTACGGAGTATTGCGGACTATGGCAGGGTATTGCGGTGTATGGCAGGGTATTGCGGTGTATGGCAGGGTATTGCACGGGTATTGCACAGGGTATTGTGGAGGGTATTGCACAGGGTATTGTGGAGGGTATTGCAGAGTATTGTGGAGGGTATTGCAGAGTATTGTGGAGGGTATTGCAGAGTATTGTGGCGGGTATTGCAGAGTATTGTGGCGGGTATTGCAGAGTATTGTGCAGGGTATTGCAGAGTATTGTGCAGGGTATTGCAGAGTATTGTGCAGGGTATTGGAGAGTATTGTGCAGGGTATTGCAGAGTATTTTGCAGAGTATTTTGCAGGGTATTGCAGAGTATTTTGCAGGGTATTGCAGAGTATTTTGCAGGGTATTGCAGAGTATTGTGCAGGGTATTGCAGAGTATTGCACCAGGGTATTGCAGAGTATTGCACCAGGGTATTGCAGAGTATTGCACCAGGGTATTGCAGAGTATTGCACCAGGGTATTTTGCAGAGTATTGGCAGGGTGTATTGCAGAGTATTGGCAGGGTGTATTGCAGAGTATTGGCAGGGTATAGCACAGGGATGGCTGAGCAGGGATGGATGGATGGCTGGATCTGTGACTGCAATTGTCACAGATCCAGCCCACAGTGCTGCTGCTGCCATCCGCTCCCTCCCCCTCCCCTCTCACACTGTACCGATCGGGACAGAGAGGGGAGGGAGGAACCGGCGTCATCAAATGACGCCGGTCTGTTTACAAGTGATTGCTCCGTCATTTGACGGAGCGATCACGTGGTAAACGGCCGCTATCAGCGGCGATTTACCGCGATTCGTGATCCGCCGGGTCCTCTGGACCCGGCGGTCACGGAGTTTCCCGTGTGCGCGCCCCAGGGGGCGCGCGGGAGCGCGATTCTGGGAGGACGTTATATAACGTCCTCCCAGAGTTAAGCAACCACCTTGTCGACGTTATTTGTCGGCAGGTGGTTGTTAAGTGGTTAAAGATACATGGTGCACAGTATTAGTACAAATGGATGCTGTCCCGGATCCAGGAAGACACATAGGAGACCAAAAAGATATTGACTTAAAGGGAGTGAAGCACAGGGAAATGCACAATGTGCAATCACTTATTTCCCGGCAACGCAGTTGGACTCTTTGGAATGCATAGTTGTTGTGTTCCTTTGAAACACAGTGAGAAAAAATCTCTGTGAGAAAATATCTCTGAAAACTGTGTCAGTGGCTGGACATGGCTTAAACCCACTGTCTGGAAGCAGTAAAGTCAGGGCTCACGAGAGCCAAATAACAAACAAAGGCAGAGCGAGGGACCTCAACAGAGTGCCTGTCTCAAATGGATCGCTTGGGCTGTGCAGCAATGAATAGAATGCCCATAGAATGCCGCTTCTTATGGGGGCACTCACGTGGGCTCGCTCCCCAGCAACCCTGTCGGCGTCTATTGACACAGACAGCGGGGCTCAGCCCTGCCCCCCACTTTCTCGTCATACGATTATATTGACAGGAACTGCTATCAATCTGTCCAGTGAGGAGGGACAGAGCAGCTGCTCTCTTGCACTTCGCTGGATCAAAATCAAAATCATGTTTAGGTAAGTATTAGAGGGGGCTGGGTCCTCTGCAACAGATTTTTTTTTTTACCTTAATGCATTAGAACCACTTTATTGTATACCCTGCATTACGGTAAAAAATACCCCACTAACTATTTCCCTTCTCCTCTCTCTAAACACTTACTTGAGCCTGTCAGAGATTCAGTACTGTGACTGTAGTCTCCTCTCACCTATCTTTCTCTTCTCACAGGGAATCGGGTAGCAGCAGGAGCCATTGTCATTCAACTACTGTGAAGTGGGACCAGTGACAGGGACCAGGCACGCAGTGTGTGTCTATGGACACAGGCAGCGTGGCTCAGGAGTGAGCCTGCAGGTGTGACCCCATAGCTAGCAGCTTGCTTTGGGGGCATGCAGAGAAGAGGAGGAGCCTGGAGCACCGTCAGGGGACCCAAGAATAGGTTATGAGCTGCTATGAGCAAAATCATTGCACAGGGCAGGTAAGTATAATATGTTTGTTATTTTGATAAAAAATTCTATACTTTTCAATCACTTTAAATGGAATTCCAATGCTGACATAAGACCTCTCTGATAACATGACATAAAAACAGCACTGATAGATCCTCTGACAATGCGGCACATCATTATCAACACTTTTCCCTTTGGGTTCTTCAATCTTCTGACCAATGGAAAAATTGCATCTTTCTGATGTTTTTGTGTAGCCTGCTTGTCCTAAACAGGGGCTACTATGTCCATTTCATTTTTGCTAGGGCCGTATATAGCTCAGACTGATTGTATAGTTGTCTACCTATTTTTTCCATAAGCTTAAAGTGGAAGTCCATGCAAAAAATAAAATCCCTGCATCTATAGCCACCAACATTCTAACACTAACCTCTCTAGCCCTGTAAAGATAAAATGAGTATACATACCTTTTCTGCAGACGATCCGACCCGATCTCCAGCGGCGGAAGCTCTGCTGAGTACACGTCCAACAACGGCTGTGAAATGAATGGGAAGTGACGTCACCCATTGAGTTACTATGGGGCTTCCGTTGACGGACATGTCCTCTACACCCGGCCACACAGCGAAGCCGCGGCTGACAGCTCAGCGAGGGATCAGAGCTTCCGCTGCTGGAGATCGGGTCAGGATCGCCTGTTGAAAAGGTATGTATACTGATTTTTTTTTTCAGGGCTAGAGAGGTTAGTGTTAGAATGTTGGTGGCTATAGATGCTGGGATTTTAGTTTTTGCATGGACTTGTGATTTCTCACTGTCACCAGTAGATGTCACTTGTATCACTGGTCATAACATGAGATTTCACAAACAAAACTGAGTTATAAATATTTATATTTTCTTCAGCCAATCCAGTAGAAGGTTTAGGCCACTGGTGCATGCTGGGGAGGATAAACAGTATCTCACAAAAGTGAGTACACCCCTCACATTTTTGTAAATATTTTATTATACCTTTTCATGTGACAACACTGAAGAAATTACACTTTGCTACAATGTAAAGTAGTGAGTGTACAGCTTTTATAACAGTGTAAATTTGCTGACCCCTCAAAATAACTCCACACACAGCCATTCATGTCTAAACCGCTGGTAACAAAAGTGAGTACACCCCTAAGTGAAAATGTCCAAATTGGGCCCAATTAGCCATTTTCCCTCCCCAGTGTCATGTGACTAGTAGTAAGTGGTACAAGGTCTCAGGTGTGTTAAATTTGGTGTTATCGCTCTCACTCTCTCTTACTGGTCACTGGAAGTTCAACATGGCACCTCATGGCACAGAACTCTCTGTGGATCTGAAAAAAAAATTCTTCCTCTTCATAAAGACGGCCTAACCTATAAGAAGATTGTCAAGACCCTGAAACTGAGCTGCAGCATGGTGGCTAGGACCATACAGCGGATAAACAGATTCCACTCAGAACAGGCCTTGCCATGGTCGACCAAAGAAGTGGAGTGCACGTGCTCAGCGTCATATCCAGAGGTTGTCTTTGGGAAATAGACGTGTGAGTGCTGCCAGCATTGCTGCAGAGGTTGAAAGGGTGGGGGGTCAGTCTGTCAGTGCTCAGACCATACGCTGCACACTGCATCAAATTGGTCTGTATGGCTGTCGTCCCAGAAGGAAGCCTCTTCTAAAGAAGATGCACAAGAAAGCCCACAAACAGTTTGCTGAAGACAAGCAGACTAAGGATATGGATTACTGGAACCATGTCCTGTGGTCTGATGGGACCAAGATAAACTTATTTGGTTCAGATGGTGTCAAGCGTGTGTGGTGACAACCAGGTGAGGAGTACAAAGACAAGTGTGTCTTGCCTACAGTCAAGCATGGTGGTGGGAGTGTCATGGTCTGAGCTGCATGAGTGCTGCCGGCATTGGGGAGCTACAGTTCATTGAGGGATCCTAAAATGACAACATGTACTGTGACATACTGAAGCAGAGCATGATCCCCTCCATTTGGAGACTGGGCCGCATGGCAGTATTCCAACATGATATGGACCCCAAACACACCTCAAAGATGACCACTGCCTTGCTAAAGAAGCTGAGGGTAAAGGTGATGGACTTGTCAAGCATGTCTCCAGACCTAAACCCTATTGAGCATCTGTGAGGCATCCTCAAATGAAAGGTGGAGGAGCGCAAGGTCTCTAACATCCACCAGCTCTGTGATGTCATCATGGTGCAGTGGAAGAGGACTCCAGTGGCAACCTGAAGCTCTGGTAAACTCCATGCCCAAGAGCGTTAAGGCAGTGCTGGAAAATAATGGTTTGGGCCCTATTTGGACATTTTCACTTAAGGGTGTACTCACTTTTGTTGCCAGCGGTTTAGACATTAATGACTGTGTGTTGAGTTATTTTGAGGGGACAGCAAATTTACACTGTTATCAGTGTTGTAACTAACGCCGTTTAAATAAACAGCGTTAGGTAACGTAGCCACTTTTTGGGGTAACGAGTAATCTAACTGATTACTCTTACCCTCGTGGCACCGCCGTTCCCATTACTTGGGCGGCGTTACCCTAATTACATCTACTCGCCGCAGCCGCCGCGAGTAGATGTAATTTAACATTTAACTAACTGCAAGCCGCCGTCTGCCTACCTGATCAGCGTGTCATGCAGACAGACGGCGGCCATTGCAGTTTTCAAAAGCCGCGCCTCCCGAGTCTTCATCGCCTGTGATAGGTGGAACGCTCAATTTCACAGCAGGCAGTGTTCCGCCTATCACGGACATCCTCTCATCCTCGTCTGTGTTATGAGGATGAGTGGATGTCCGTGATAGGCGGAACACTAAATGCTGGGAAATTGAGTGTTCCGCCTATCACAGACGAGGAGGACTGGAGGAGGCGCAGCTTTTGAATAATGGAATGGCCGCCGGGATTTGGGACACCGCCGATCTTAGGTACTGTACGCGGGCACAGTGACCGAGACTTGGGCACATTGAGGCATGGGGCACAGTGAGGCACGGGCACAGTGAGGCATGGGGCACAGTGAGGCACGGGCACAGTGAGGCATGGGGCACAGTGAGGCACAGTGAAGCATGGGCACAGTGAGGCATGGGGCACAGTGAGGCATGGGGCACAGTGGGGCACAGTGAGGCATTGGGCACAGTGAGGCATGGGGCACAGTGAGGCACAGTGAAGCATGGGGCACAGTGAGGCACAGTGAAGCATGGGCACAGTGAGGCATTGGGCACAGTAAGGCATAGTGAGGCATGGGGCACAGTGAGGCATGGGGCACAGGGCACAGTGAGGCATGGGGCACAGTGAGGCACAGTGAGGCATTGGGCACAGTGAGGCATGGGGCACAGTGAGGCACAGTGAAGCATGGGGCACAGTGAGGCATGGGGCACAGTGAGGCACAGTGAGGCATGGGGCACAGTGAAGCATGGGGCACAGTGAAACATGGGGCACAGTGAAGCATGGGGCACAGGGCACAGTGAGGCATGGGGCACAGTGAGGCATGGGGCACAGTGAGGCACAGTGAGGCATGGGGCACAGTGAGGCATGGGGCACAGTGAGGCATGGGGTACAGTGAGGCACAGTGAGGCACAGTGAGGCATGGGGCACAGTGAGGCATGGGGCACAGTGAGGCATGGGGCACAGTGGGGCACAGTGAGGCATGGGGCACAGTGAGGCATGGGGCACAGTGAGGCATGGGGCACAGTGAGGCACAAGGAAGCATGGGCACAGTGAGGCATGGGGCACAGTACAAATATTATTTATTGTTATCCCTCCTATTATTTTTATACACTGAGTAAGGCATAGTGAGGCATGGGGCACAGTGAGGCATGGGGCACAGGGCACAGTGAGGCATGGGGCACAGTGAGGCACAGTGAGGCATTGGGCACAGTGAGGCATGGGGCACAGTGAGGCACAGTGAAGCATGGGGCACAGTGAGGCATGGGGCACAGTGAGGCACAGTGAGGCATGGGGCACAGTGAAGCATGGGGCACAGTGAAACATGGGGCACGGTGAAGCATGGGGCACAGGGCACAGTGAGGCATGGGGCACAGTGAGGCATGGGGCACAGTGAGGCACAGTGAGGCATGGGGCACAGTGAGGCATGGGGCACAGTGAGGCATGGGGCACAGTGGGGCACAGTGAGGCATGGGGCACAGTGAGGCATGGGGCACAGTGAGGCATGGGGCACAGTGAGGCACAAGGAAGCATGGGCACAGTGAGGCATGGGGCACAGTACCAATATTATTTATTGTTATCCCTCCTATTATTTTTATACACTGAAAAAATTACGTATATCATCCTTCTACCGCCCCGCCCCCGCCCCCCGTGTATATATAATATAACCAATATAGTTACTTTGCTGAGTAACTAATTACTTTTTCAATGTAGTAACTGAGTGAGTAACTCCATTACTTTTTGGAAGAAGTAATTTGTAACTGTAACTAATTACTTTTTTAACGTAAGATGAACAACACTGACTGTTATACAAGCTGACTCACTACTTTACATTGTAGCAAAGTGTAATTTCTTCAGTGTTGTCACATGAAAAGATCTAATAAAATATTTACAAAATGTCAGGGGTGTACTCACTTTTGTGAGATAATGCATACATTTGTGACAGGGACAGGCCATGTGCTTGCTCTCTTTCCCTGGGCTGAGGCCTAGGGAGGTGCTTCTTGATGGAGCTCTGCTGTTAGGCCCAATAGGCTGTTTTAGGACCTAACGTGTGCTGAAGTGGTTCTGAAGCTGTCCTGCCTGGTCTAAAGGAAACTGTGACAAGGAGGAGACCTAGTGGAGGTCCCTTGCTGGAGAGAGTCAGGAAAAAGGCTGGTCTTGGAGGACGTGCTGAAATTTGGGAATGTGCTTCTAGTGTTTCCAGGTCTGCCTAAAGGTTGTAACACTGTGAAGATGGACATTGATCTTGAGAGTCTGTAAGTGATCTGCTACAGTATATGGGACCCCTAACCCTCACCTCCTTGACTGTTCTGCAATAAAACTTAAACTAAAAAGACATGCGTGACTGGTGCCCAATATCCTTTCTTAGTCTCCCCATTTTAGTCATGGACTCAGCCCTAGGGTTGCCACCTCTCCGGTTTTGACCTGGACAGTACGGGTTTTGAGACATGTGCCCGGGTTTTCACACGACGGAAACCCAGGCACACATTCCACCGTCATGTTGCCAGTGGCACCGGATCTATGGCCCCGGCCGCAACATCTGGAGATAGGCGCCGCGCATCCCATGCCCGCTATCGATGTCACACAGTGCCAGTGTACATCGGTGCGCTCTGAGCCCAGCAGGTGCCCTGATTGGCTGAACGGTCGTGACATGAGGGTCTGTGATTGGCCCGGCAGAGGCTGTTGGTCACATGTGGAGGCAGGGCTGGACTGTGGATAATCGCGCCTGTTTGTTCCCGGAGTCCTGCCTCATGCTGTGTGTCTCCTAAGGTCGCTCTCATTTGCTCTGTCAGCCCCCTTCCTGTCAATCACCCCCCTCCTCTCTGTCACCCCCCTCCTCTCTGTCAACCCCCCTCTCTGTCACCCCTCCTCTCTGTCACCCCCCCTCTGCTCTGTCACCCCCCCTCCTCTCTGTCACCCCCTCCTCCTCTCTGTCACCCCCCCTCCTCTCTGTCACCCACCCTCCTCTCTGTCACCCCCTCCTCCTCTCTGTCACCCCCCTCCTCTCTGTCACCCCCCCTCCTCTCTATCACCCCCCTCCTCTCTGTCACCCTCCCTCCTCTCTGTTACCCCCTCCTCTTTGTCACCCCCCTCTATCACCCTCCTCTCTGTTACCACTCCTCTCTGTCACCCCCCCTCTTCTCTGTCACCCCCCCTCCTCTCTGTCATCCCCCCTCCTCTCTATCACCCCCCTCCTCTCAATCACCCGCCTCTCTATCACCCCCCTCCTCTCTATCACCCCCCTCCTCTCTATCAGCTACCCCCCCCTCCCCTCTGTCAGCTACCCTCCCCTCTGTCAGCTACCCCCCTCCCCTCTGTCAGCTACCCCCAAATAGCACGCACCCCCCCTTCTTCCCCCGCTCCAGCGGGGCTAATTTCCTGCAGCCAGGTCACACTGCACTATCTGTCTGTGCGCTCTCTCTCTCCCACCCAGATGCCGATGCCACCAGAGGCAGTGAATGGAGGGCCATTGGACTGGGACGCTTTTGCAGGAGAAAACATGGTATTACAGACTCCGCCCCCTAGCAGGTTCACACACACATCTTTGCAGTGGCTCCTGGAAGGTAAGGGTTTTTTGTCTCGCTGTAATGGAGGTCTCTATTGGGGGGGAACAGGCAATGTCTGATATTTAATCTGTTATCTTCTTGTCTATTTGTGGGGTGCCTGTGGATTGCTTTGGATTTTGTTTGGCTTTTTTTGTAATTAAAATGTTCTTGAAAGGGTTGTAGAATGCACAGTGCCACTTTGTGAACAGTTTGTATGGGGTTGGGTTCAGTAGAGCTAATTTGGGTTTTTGGATGCAGGTACACTGATCTTCTGACACTGTCCATTGATCTTCTGACACTGTCCACTGATCTTCTGACACTGTCCACTGATCTTCTGACACTGATCTTCTGACAGTGTCCACTGATCTTCTGACAATGTCCACTGATCTTCTGACACTATCCACTGATCTTCTGACACTGATCTTCTGACAGTGTCCACTGATCTTCTGACACCGTCCACTGATCTTATGACACCATCCACTGATCTTCTGACACCGTCCACTGATCTTCTGATGCCGTCCACTGATCTTCTGACGCCGTCCACTGATCTTCTGACACCGTCCACTGCTCTACTGGCTGACAGTGTCCACTTTTAAGGTAGGCTAGTTTCATATTTTAACTGACATTTCTTATATTAATCAAATCATATTTTATGGCTACACTAATGCTTTTGTTTCATTTAACCATGCCCCTTTAAGTCCCCCCCCCCCCCACTGTTAATGCAATTTGGCCACAGCCATGGTTCACCATAGCACACCTCATTACTACTCTCTTTGGGTAACCCAAAAGCTGTCCCAGGTATTTTACAATCCTATAGCATGTACTACAAAAATATTGCCGTGCGCAGCAAAAGTGTTCGGGTTTGGCTTGAAGAAAAGGTGGCAACCCTACTCAGCCCTGGGGTGAAATGCTAGCCCACCGCTGGCCTCTTGAGGTTCAACCCTGCCTTTAGGGTGTCAGAGGAGTGCTACTAACATATCCAGTGTTCAGGTTCCCTCTTATGTTCTTTGTCAATACATAGTGTCTTTTACTGCACCAAATTTCTTTTATGTACGTCCCTTTCCATTTTAACCTTTTATTTTCTTTTTTTTTGATAAGAGTGTAACAAAATGGTTTGCAGAGCTGACATACATTCAGCCTTTACTATTTTAAAGTTTAGTCCCAGTTTAAAAACTGGATGCTCTATCAACCACTTTGGTTGCATGCCATATGCCGAACAGAAGGGGCCAATTTGCTGACATTGGAGCCTTCTCACTAACGTAAACATGAGTCAGCTGTCCTTTACTCAGGGAAACTATTAAGTGAATTAGAGCAAGCCCCTTTCTGTTTACATCCTGCTAAAAAGTCAGTATGGAGGACAAATAGCTATTATATTGCTACCTTATTTTACCTGTTATGGTGACTTAAAGTGTCACTAAATGATCCATGTTAACACCACCTCCTAATCCAGCAGACCATACTACACCACACCATATCAGTTTTTGTTGCTTTAAATATTTGCTCCACCTGTCCCTATGACCTTATCTCTTCACCTCTGTTTTCTGTTTGTCAATGGTGCAAATTGTGGACACATGCATAACACTTCTAAAACTACATTTCCCAGCATCAATGCATCCACCATTTCTACCATGCATGTGCCCACATTTTTTCAGGCTGGTCTTGCTGTCACTCTCAAGCTTGTAGTAGTGTGGGTGACGTTTTGCTGAATGGGTGATATAGTGTGCTTTTATGTGCTGGTGCTAGCAATTTTGGCATGTATTCCTGTTTTAAATCTCTAGTGAGCTCTGAGGAGGGTGGCTACGTTCCCATACACAGTAGGACTATGTGAACGAAATGTAGCCACCCTCCAAATAGAAGCTATAGAATATATTAATTATTATAATGGGTTTAATGACTGTTTAAAGCTTGCGTTACAAAATATACTTATTTATCCCTTGATAATGTTTTTTGGAACGAAATGCGTCGAAAGCACACATGTAGACACCCCAGCGATGACCCTATCACAGCCGCTGGGGTGTCTACATGTGTTTGGCTGTATAGTATGTGATTTTACTCCTGCCTTTTTGTAAGTAGTTTTAAAGTGATTGTAAAGTCTTGTTTTGTTTTTTTTCTATAAGGCCTCTTGCACACTGCAGCTTTAAAAAGCTCAGTGCAGCTTTTTTTTTTTTACTGTGCTAAAATAAAGCCAGTTTTAATGTGCCTATGCGTAAACAAGCGCTGTGCATTCTTCAGTAAAAAAAAATACGCCTCATGCGTGCAAATACACGCGAATGTGCGCAAATGACCATTTACATATCGTGCAGGACGAAAAATGCGTGAATACGTTTTTCGCGTATCTGCGTGAAAATGCATGCATTTTTAACAAAAAGTCAGATAACATAGATGCTCAAACAGGATTATCGTATGCAAGAGGCCCCAAAAATAACAAACATGATATAACTTACCTGCTCTGTTGCAGTGGATTTGCACAGAGCAGCCCCGATCTTTCTCTTCTCGGGTCCCTCTTCTGTGCTCCTGGCCCCTCCCTCCTGTTGAGTGCCCCCACAGCAAGAAGCTTGCTATGGGGGGAACCGGAGCCAAGTCACAGCTCCCTGTGTCCATTCAAAAACAGAGCCACAGCCTGGCCCTGCCCCCTCTCTCTCCTTATTGGCTGACTTGACAGCAGTGGGAGCCAATGGCGCTGCTGCTGTGTCTCAGCCAATCCGCAGGGAGAGTCTCGGACGGCCGAAACATTCATAGTCATCACTGGACAGAGATGGGGCTCAGGTAAGTATTAGGGGGGCTGAGAGGAGCTGCTGTACACAGAAGACTTTTTACCTTAATGCATAGAATGCTGTAATCGGGAGCGGTGATCAGTGTTGTGTCACACACAGCCCATCCCCCCTACAGTTAGAAGCACTCTCTAGGACACACTTAATCCCTTCAGTGCCCCCTACTGGTTAACCCCTTCACTACCAGTGTCATTTTTACATTAATCAGTGCATATTTATAGCACTGATCGCTGTAAAAACTACAATGGTCCCAAAATGGTGTCAAAAGTGTCCGATGTGTCCGCCATAATGTCGCAGTCACGATCGCCACCATTAATAGTAAAAAAAAAATATTAATAAAAATGCCATAAAGCTATCCCCTATTTTGTACATGCTATAACTTTTGCGCAAACCGATCAATAAACGCTTATTGCAATTTTTTTTACCAAAAATATGTAGAAGAATACGTATCAGCCTAAACTGAGGAAAAAAAAATGTATATATATTTTTTGGGGATATTTATTATAGCAAAAAGTAAAAAAATAGGATTTTTTACTCACCGTAAAATCCTTTTCTCTGAGTCCATGGACCGACACAGCTTCTCTATTGACAAAGTGGGTATTATCCGTTAATTAGGAGTGACTAGGCAGAAAAACTTGTAAAAAGTGTTGCATCACACCTTCTACAGTACCGCCCAGGGGGCGGACCCTCTGGGTATACCCTCTCAGTCTGCACATCGCAGATCAGTTCGTCAAAAAGCAGTACAAACTTAAAAGGAGGGGTGGGTGCTGTGTCGGTCCATGGACTTAGAGAAAAGGATTTTACGGTGAGTAAAAAATCCTATTTACTCTTTCGTCCATGGACCGACACAGCTTCTCTATTGACAAAGTGGGACGTCCCAAAGCAGTGTCAGAGAAAAAACGAGGGGTGGTAACAGCATAAAAACAAACTTCACCCCAAAACACAAAACAGCACTCCTCCAACGGAGGAGTTGCAACTCTAAACAGCCGCCTGCAAAACCTTGCGGCCGAAAGAGGCATCCGAAGATGCACCTACATCAACTTTGTAGAATTTTGTGAAAGTGTGAGCGGACGACCAAGTCGCCGCTTTACATAGTTGGGAAACAGACGCTTGATGTCGGAAAGCCCAAGAGGCACCTATTGCCCTGGTCGAATGCGCTGTGACAGGAAAGGGGGGCGCCTGACCCTTTAAGGCGTAAGCCTGGATTACTATCTGTCGGATCCACCTAGAGATGGTGGCCGATGAGACTGCTTGGCCCTTCTTGGGACCAGCCACCGAAACAAACAGTGAGTCTGACTTCCGGAACAGGGAAGTAGCAGATATGTATACTCTCAAAGCTCGGACAACGTCCAAGGAATGCAACGCCGACTCCTTAGGATTCGACGGCTGAGGACACAAGGATGGAAGTACAATGTCTTCGTTGAGATGAAAAGCCGAAACGACTTTCGGAAGAAAGGAAGGCTGCGGCCGCAGCACCACCTTATCCTTGTGGAAAATCAAATAGGGAGCCTTGCAGGACAGGGCTGCCAGCTCAGAGACTCGTCTAACTGACGTAACAGCCACCAAAAAGACCACCTTCTGAGAAAGTGTCAACAGGGGAATATCTCTAATATTCTCAAACGGTGCCGTCTGAAGCACCGAGAGGACCAGGTTCAAGTCCCACGGAGGTAACGGGGGGCGGACCGGAGGGGCCACATGTCGAACCCCCTGCACAAATGTACTCACGAGAGAGTGAGTCGCCAGGGGTCGCTAAAAAAAGACAGCCAGGGCAGATATCTGTCCCTTAATCGTACTTAGGGCAAGCCTTTGGTCTACCCCATGCTGTAAAAACAGCAGGATTCTGGAAACCAAATAGGTACGCGGATGCCATTTCATTTCCTCACACATGGAGATGTAGGCCCTCCAAGTGCGGTGATAGACCTTCCTAGAGGACGGTTTCCGAGCACTTCTCATAGTAGAGATTACTGAGTCTGACAGGCCCCGATCTCTCAGTACCTGGTTCTCAACAGCCATGCCGTTAAAGCCAATGACTGTAAAGCAGGATGGAATATGGGACCTTGCGATAGCAGGTCCTTCCGTAGTGGTAGGCGCCAGGGGACGTCTGCTACCAGACGTACTAGATCGGCGTACCAAGGACGCTGAGGCCAATCTGGAGCGATTAGGATCATTGGAATTCCCTCTGCCTCCACTCTGCGGAGCAGAAGAGGAAGAAGCCTTAAGGGAGGGAAGGCATAGGTTAGCCGATACTGACCCCACGATGCTACCAACGCGTCCGTTGCGTCTGCCCATGGGTCTCTTGACCGGGCCACAAACCTCAATACCTTCCGATTGAGTCGGGAAGCCAGAAGATCTGCGTCTGGTGTGCCCCATCTTTGGCAGAGGAGTTGGAACACCTCCGGGTGTAAGGACCATTCTCCCTGGTCCAGCATCTGGCGGCTCAGGTAGTCCGCCTGCCAGTTTTCCACACCCGGAATGTACACGGCCGACAGTGCCGGTACGCTCCTCTCTGCCCACTTCAGGATGCGAGCGATCTCCGATGCTGCAGCTGAGCTTCTTGTTCCTCCTTGATGATTGACATATGCCACTGCTGTGGCGTTGTCTGACTGGATCCTGACTGGACACCCTTGCAGTCTCTGAGACCATTTGAAGAGGCACAGCTTGATCGCCCGGATCTCCAGGACATTGATCGGCAGGAGGGCTTCCTCTGGGGTCCAGCGACCTTTCGCCGACTGGACACCCCAGACTCCCCCCCCCAACCTGTAAGGCTGGCGTCTGTCGTGATCACTATCCAGTAAACCGGAAGAAATGACCACCATACCAGGGATCTCCTGACTAGGTGGCTCACTCAGATTTGATAATCCAGAGATGAAGGGCATCTGTTCCATCTGGACAGAACTTCCTTCTGTAACACTCGAGTGTGGTATTGAGCATATGGGACCGCCTCGAAGGAGGCTACCATGAGGCCCAACACTCGCATGCAAAAACGGAGTGATGACCAATTCCTGGAAGTCAGCTGCCGTACTGCAGCCCGGAGGGTCTGCAACTTCTCCACAGGGAGGAATACCTTTGCCTCTGAGGAATCCAGAATCAACCCCAGGTACACTAGGCGTTGAGTGGGCACCAATACTGTCTATTTGCGTGTTTAGTATCCAACCACAGTCTCGAAGAGTCTGACAGGTAATGGACACGCTTACCTCTAATTCTGAGCTTGAAGGGGCCTTCAGCAGAAGGTCATCCAAGTAACCTGTGATAGCGATACCCCGCTGTCTTAGAAGTGCCAGAATCGGAGCGAGCACCTTGGTGAACGTCCTGGGTGCTGAGGCAAGGCCAAACGGGAGGGCCACAAACTGGTAGTGGTTCTTCCCGATAGCAAATCGCAGAAACCTCTGGTGTCTGGAGTATATGGGGACATGCAGGTATGCGTCCTTGATGTCCAAGGAGGCCAGAAAGTCCCCCGGATGGAGAGCCGTGACTACGGATCGAACCGACTCCATCCGAAATCTTTGTACCTTCACAAAGCAATTGAGGGCTCTGAGATCCAAGATTGGACGAACCCCCTCCTTCTTTGGCACAATAAACAGATTTGAGTAAAAACCCTGACCCCGTTCCTGTTCTGGAACTGGAATAACTACCCCGCGTTCCAGTAGACCCTGGACCGCCCCATACAGGGCCTCCCGACGGGTCGGTAGTAGCTGGAGATTGGAGGTGATGAATCTGTCTGGTGGACAAGAGAGAAATTCTATCTTGTAGCCTGAGGAGATTACTTCGCAAACCCACCTGTCGGAGACTAGAGCAGTCCACTGAGTCGCGAATTTGCGAAGACGTCCCCCCACCCGAGAGCTGGGTGGGGGCGGACCTTCATGTGGACGCAGATTTGTCCGCAGGCTTGTTGGGTCTGCGGGACCAAGGACGCTTTTGTCCTTGGGCAGGCGCTTTAGCGGCCTGGGGTCTTTTCCCTGTCGCCTTAAGGGGGCGAAAAAAATGCTTACGTGCAGTAAAGGAGGACCCTTGCCCTTGGCGTGGTCCCCTACCCTTTCTAGTTTGGGGAAGCAAAGTACTTTTACCTCCTGTGGCATCCTTGATGATGTCATCCAGAGAAGCCCCAAAAAGTCTGTCACCCTTAAAAGGCAGATCCAATAGGGCTTTCTTGGAAGTCTGGTCCGCAGACCAGCCCTTTAGCCAGATCAGGCGGCGTATTGCTACTGCATAAACCGAAGCTCTTGACAGCAGGGGAATAGTATCCATGTCTGACTCGCAGACAAACTTAAAGCCCTGGACCAACTGGTCGGCCAAAGTTATCTCATTAGGAGGAGCATCTCGCTCCTTTAACCCCTGGAGTAGCAATTTTGCCCATTCAGTAAGTGTCTGAGACACTAGGGCCCCCGCCAATGCTGGGCGTACTGCCGAGCCTACCACTGAGTATAGGTAGCGAGCGAGTGCTTCAGCCTTCTTATCCACAGGGTCCTTGAAAACAGGAGCCCCTTCTACTGGAATAGTGGTGGCTCTATTAAGTCTGGACACCGAAGGGTCCACTATAGGGGGAGAGGTCCATATCTTCAGAAAACTCTCCTCAAAGGGGTACCATACTGCAAACCTCTTTGGGGCTGTAAAGACCCTCAGTGGGTTCTCCCATTCCTTGTATAAGAGTTTGTCAAAATAAGACACACAAGGGAACACCTTAGCAGTGCGGGCAGGTTTACGAAACCCAAAGGGGACTGGAGTATCTGCTACTTCTTCAGTCCTTTCCAACTTTAGCGTATCCCGCACTGCAGTAATAAGGTCAGATACCAAAGCCGTCTCGCGTACTGACCTGGACTTGGAGTCCTCCTCACTGTCCGATCGGTCACGGTCTGCAGTCTCTGATGCATCAGAATCTGGGCCATGAGCCGTAGCTGGACCTGGTTCTGCATCAGAAATATCCCCAGAAGATTGCAGGGGACGGGGGCGTTTATTACCCCCTGTATTCCCGTGTGCTGCTTCCACCCTGGCAGCAAACGCCTCTAGGATTGCCGACATAGCGTCCATAGACACCTCAGGGACACCAGCTGCTAAATCTGGTGTTTCAGGGGAGAAGACATCTGGCTCAGATGCCATGCTGACCACACGCTGACACTCACAGGGCTCCAGGCAAGATATCAATAGGCCACCCTCCTGCGCTGCAGAGATGCTGGGTCACCCAGAGGACTCACCACCCTGGATAGGTACTGCTATGCTGCGCCTGTGATGCTGTCCCCTTGCTGCTGTGTCAGTCTGCTTCTTTTATCAGCACTTCCTGTGTGAATTTTCGCGCCAGTGTAATGCACCCTAGAGGCCGGAGGCTCTCGCAAAATGGTTGCCAAAAACGTCTGTATGGAAGATAATGTGGGCTCTAAGAAAATGGCCGCCGACAGAAGATAGAGGTCAGGCAGCCATAGCCCACAAAAAGATGGCCGCCGAACGGCAATATCTGCATACAGGGTGGACCAACATGGCCGCCGATCACCTGATAGGGGCCAGTGGGTGTGGCCGAACCACAGGAAGATGGCCGCCAGGCAGTTACAAGAGGCCAAACTTGGCATGGACCACCTCAAAATGGCCGCCGACAGCATGGAGACACAGAAACACAGGTAAGCAAAAATGACATTTCTTTTAAATGTTAGTTACAGCCAGCCCCGCTCCAGTGGGACCCCCTAGGTGACCCCCAGCACCCAGCAACCTTTAGCTAGAAGCCCAGGGAGGAGGGAAAGGCAGGGAGAGAGGGAAGAAAGGGGCCAAAACCACTTACTTGATCTCTCCAGGAATGTCCAGCTAAATCACCCAGCCGAGGCAGGGGAGTTTTACTTACCTATCCTGCATGTATTCTGCTGGAAGACATTCCAAACAGATCATCGTCCGCGCACGGAAGGTGACTGTTGGCCAGGCATGCTGTGATTGGACCCAGAAGGGACGATCATATGTATGCCCTGGAGCATGACGCTCACCGGACAGGCTGCTGCGACTCGGCCGTAAGGTCAGCCGAAGCTGAGCGGTCCGATGCAAGCCTTGGAGCGTAAGCTCACCGGCCAGGCTGCTGCGACTCGGCCGTAAGGTCAGTCGAAGCTGAGCGGTCCGATGCAGGCCCTGGAGCGTAGGCTCAACGGCCACCCGTGGAGCGACGGGCATGTCGTGGAAAACCCAGCGCGTAGCTAGGGTCGGCAAACTGGGGAGACTACAAGGATCGAGGATCCAGCCTGTCACCCAGTCGGCAGTTGATCGAAGATCGCAGGAAACAACAAATGTAGCAAAAAAAAAAAAATATATATATATATATCTTTTTTCCCCGGACCAATGGGCCCGAAGGGAGCCATGTCCTACTCCTTGCTAGACAGAAAAAAACTGATCTGCGATGTGCAGACTGAGAGGGTATACCCAGAGGGTCCGCCCCCTGGGCGGTACTGTAGAAGGTGTGATGCAACACTTTTTACAAGTTTTTCTGCCTAGTCACTCCTAATTAACGGATAATACCCACTTTGTCAATAGAGAAGCTGTGTCGGTCCATGGACGAAAGAGTAATATAGATTTTTTTTCAATATTGACGCTCTATTTTTTTTTTTATTTATAGCGCAAAAAATAAAAACCGCAGAGGTGATCAAATACCACCAAAAGAAAGCTCTATTTGTGGGAAAAAAAGGATGTCAATTTTGTTTGGGAGCCACGTCGCACGACCGCGCAATTGTCAGTTAAAGCGACGCAGTGCCGAATCGAAAAAAGTGCTCTGGTCCAAATGGTCCAGGGCTGAAGTGGTTAACTTTCTGCACAAGAGCACTTTCTTCTTTTTTTCTGATGGACTTTATTGGATCACCTATGATTTTTTTTCAACACATCCTTATTTACATTTATAGTTTTTTATACACAGGAACTTTCCATTTGATTGATTAACTGTTATGAATTTCTGAACTGTAAATTGATAGCGCTACAGGTTTTTGATTTATTATTATGTATAGTGTTTATGTGGACATATTGTGAGTGCAGCTATCATTGTTAAAAAATTATTTTTACTATTTGGTGACACTTTTTGCACAACTTATCTTTTGGTTTAGTTTACAGAATACAGCTAAAGTATTTTATTCAAAGCCATTTTGTGCACCAAAATGCAATACAGCCACTTTATGGGCTTCATCTTGTCACCTGGTCAGACCAGAAAAAAATATTAATGTGATAAGTGCTTGTTAATAAAATAATATACGTACTGAAAATAAAGGCTACAAAAAGAAAAAAGCTCACAGTGGCAACTACACATACTGTATACTCACCACTAGGGATGAGCTTCGTGTTCGAGTCGAACCCATGTTCGACTCGAACATCGGCTGTTCGATCGCTCGACGAAGATCGAACATTATGGGCCGTTCGTGCCAAATTCGAGTGGCGCGTCACGGCCCATAATTCACTGCGGCATCACAGTGCATTGCTGGCTGATGATTGGCCAAGCATGCACTATGACCCGCATGCTTTGGCCAATCACAGCGCAGGGTGGCTTTGGCCAATTACGACTCAGGGGGTTTAGTACACGCCCCACACTATATAAGGCCACCGGCTCGTCGCCCTTGTGTAGTGTGTTGGAGTTGTGAAACAAGAGAGTTTACAGAGACAGACAGTGTCATTTATATTGAGTTAGATAGAGCAGGCAGGCGAGTCAGTTAGCTGCAGTTACAGTGTGCAGAGGATATATATGCATCCTAGGTGTTGTATATATATTTATACACTGTATTTAGTTTAGCTAGATCCATTCCTGTTATTCTCTATACTGTGACAGGCAGGCAGGTGATTGTGCTAGCTGCAGACAGTCAGTGTTTCACTTAGTGTACTGTGTGCTTTGCATAGCGTTCACCTAAAGCTTACCTGAATACAGTTAGTGAGTGACTAATAATGGTGTTCTCATAATTAAACCACAGGCAGAGAGCTGCAAGTATTTTCAGTGTACTGTGTCCATCTCTGCACAGTTTTCACCTAAAACTAACTGCTGATGCTGCTTTTCCCATACTAATACCACAGCAGGTAGTTGATTCTGATAGCTGCATTATCAGTACAGACAAATACATATATATGTAGTGGGGTCCCCTTTAAGACTCCCAGGACTACCTTACCCAGAACCCCTTTCGGCAATGTTTCCACCCCAGAGACTCATGGGAGGGGTTATAAAAGGAGGAGGCGAGGCTGGGTTCGGTCTCTTTGGGACACAAGACTTCAGTGACTGATCCTCCTGTGCGGATGTGCCGGTGTGCAAGACCTGAAGCCTGAGGCCTTGTGCAGCACCAAAGAGCCTTCCACCCCGCTGCGAGCCTGGGTGGCATCTGACTCCGCTTATCCACAGCCTTGGTTGGATCGGGGACCCGATCGCTGGAGACACTGTGTGTGAGGACACAGTCGGTGGAAGTTCCCGAACTGGGATCGCGTTCGGAGGGGTGAGCGAGCGTATGCTCAGACCCTATACTGTTTATTGCTGATGTGCCTATAGACTGCCATGGCCCACACGTTTATATCTGATACTCTCACTGGAGATCCATATCAGAGTTGAACTCAGAGGTTCTTCAGTAAAGTGTTTGTTCTATCACAATCTTCCCACTGGATTACAAATGTTATTCTGTTATGTGCACCACCTTTAAAGACTTGCCGGTGAAGAAACCATCATCCCCTAGAGACTGAGTTTTAGGTATCTGAGCCAGGCCTGGCCAGCTAGTTAGTTCATTTAGTTCCTGCGCCACAGGGCGCTTGGTTAATGGTCGCCCACGCGGCGCACCTTTACTGTTCTATTAATGCATAAGTGTGTTTATTGCTGCAGGGCTCTGCAACCTATTTCATGTAAACTGTTACTACTGTTAACCTTTTTTACCACAATCTAAAGTAAATTAAATACCCCTTTCATTATTGCCTTGGTGTCTGAGTTTAATCACATAGCATAAGAATTATATTGTTGCCATAACTAACTGTGCCAGTAGGGGGTCGAGTAAATTGCCGGGGGTTGGCGGAGCTGTCTTCAGGGCCCAAACTAAATCTGCGGCCCTCTTAGTTGAAGGTATCGCTACACGTGGGGGTTCTCGTCCGGGATCCTGATACAGCAGTTGAACGCCAGAGGTGCCGGCATGGACCCACAAGCAGTAGAAGAATGGTGCAAAGCCTCTAGGGCAGAGCCAAACAACTCGATAGTCATCAGCCTCCCAGGGGAGGAATGGAAGACTGAGCTGGTAGAGGAGTTAATGAAGTTAGTGTCCCCAGATCACACACCATGGGTGATAGATATAAAGTCAGACCCAGACACTTCATATCAGTATGCACTGGTGGAATATGGAGACGGGATACCAGAGGCTTGCAAGCACAAGTGTGTAAAGACGCCAGACAATAGAACCTATAGGTTGGCGCCCGCAGTAACTATAAAGAAGGAACCATCACAGATGGGATCACCGCAGGCTGCGGCCCGTACCTCACCAGAAAGAGGAGATGGAGTGACACCCCCGGTGGCACCTGCACCTGCCACTGCTATATCACCAGAATTGATAAAGGCAATAGGGGATCTACTAATCAAATGTCAGAAGACAAACACGGTGCATGTAGAGACTAGCTACCGGAGACTGAAAACATTCTCAGGGAAGCTCCCTGTCCCTGCAGGGGAAGAGGATTTTGATACCTGGGTGGAGCAGGCATTACAAGCAGTAGAGGCATGGGAGGTGCCTGAAGCGCAGAAGAGGCAACGAGTGATAGAAAGTCTCAAAGGCGCAGCAGCAGAAGCAGTGAAAAGTTTTCGGTTTGGGAATGCAAATTGCACGGCTCAAGATTGTCTAGCCATGCTACAGGAAGAGTTTGGTCAATTGGAAAAGGTGACAGAGATGGTCTACCATTTTGAACATACTTTCCAACAGCTAAGGGAAAAACTTTCAGAGTATGTTAGGAGACTGAACAGGTTGCTGTGCAAGATTGTGTTGAAGAAGGGAATGAAGCCCCAAGATACAGATGCGTCAAGAATGAAGCAAGTCTTAAAGGGAGCGTTACGCTCGGATCCAGTCTGGCTGCACCTGAATACCTCGGGAGGAGGAACGTTGCTGACTTATGCGGACTTGATAAAAATCATCAGAGATGAGGAGGCGCTACAACAGGACCAGCAAATGATTAAGACAAATGTTGTCCCTGCACAGGTGCTAGTCAATCCAGTGATGACCCCTGAAAGAGACTCAGAGGTAGACACTCTAAAATCACAAATGTCCAAGGTGTTAGAGATGTTGACCTCTCTGATAGCAAAAGACCCAGAGGGTCCTAAGAGAGAAGTACCAAGGAAGGAATTATTCCCAATTACCTCAGCACCTGCAACTTTACAAGAATGGGGAGATATAGTCTGCTTTAACTGTGGAGGAATTGGCCATATTGCAGCTACATGTTCCAGTCCCAAGAAGAAGAAAACAGACAACCGCAAGCCGGCGGGAAACTTCAGAGGGCCCCGGCGAAGCAGACGAAAAGAGGAGATAAAACACCTCAGGGGAAACACAACATTCCTCAACAAAGATACACCCCAGAGAAAGGGGGCAAGACCCCTCAGAAGAGGCACAGCACTCCCCAGAGGGGGTGCACTCCTAAGAAAAACAATAGTATCCCTCAGCGGGTCCGTACACCCATTGAAAGGAGGGAAATCAATGCATACCAGGCTCAAGAAAGATTAAAGTCCAAAGGGAGTTGGACGAGAGAGAGTCCGAAGGGAAAGGGCCAGAAGAAGGCGACCCCTGCCAGGCCATATCCGGAGAAGCTGGTAGACCCATCTCCTATAGTGCCCATTCAAGTGGAGGGAGTCTACACCAGAGCCATCTTGGATACTGGGGCACAAGTGACCCTATTATACCGGGATTTCTACGATAAACACTTGAGTCACCTGCCCATCCAGAAGATAGAGGAACTGGAAATATGTGGGATTGGAACCCAGAGTTTCCCCTACGATGGCTATCTGCCCGTCAAGATGACTTTTGACCCATCCGTGGCTGGGAAGGCCGAAGTGTTTGACACCCTGGCAGTTGTGTGCCTTAAACCGCCAGGAGCCAACAAGAGTTCCCTTATAATAGGGACGAACACGGACCTGGTCCGAAGACTCTTGACCCCTCTAGTGGAAGAGAAGGGGCAAGCGGCCACCAAGATCCACCCCATGCTGAAGACTGCCTATCAACGGCTGGTCCTAGAGCAGAAGACCCCTGGAGAGGGGATAGGGAAGGTGTGGAGACTTGGAAGAGAAGGGGTAGTGTTGCAGCCCGGCGAAGTAACCTGTCTCAGAGTCACTGTGAAGCTTACTTGGGAGCAGCCTGGACCCTTTGTCATGTTGGAGTCCGACCCAAGGGAAGAGTCCCCCGGTCTGGAAGTGATACCAGAAGTGATTCCACTGAAGGCCCTGAAGAAGGCCCATTGTAGAATTCCGGTGAGTGTTAGGAACACTACAGATGGCCCCATGGAAATCCCAGCCAGGATGCTGCTGGGCCAGGAGAGCCCTGCTGCCCCTGTTACCCTGTCAGAAGTCAAGGGGACGGGTGAAGGAGATGTTTGGGAGAAGCTGTCCATGGAAAACCCGAATCTGCCCAGGGCTTGGAAAGAGAGAGCCAAGGCCCAGTTGACCAGATGGGAGAAGATCTTCTCCAAAGATGAGTTCGATGTGGGGTGTGCAAGGAGTGCCACCCATCGGATCCGCCTCCAAGAAGATAAGCCCTTCAGAGAGAGGGTCAGGCGGGTCCCACTAGCAGATCTGGAGGATCTAAGGGAACAACTTGCAGAACTCAAGAGGACTGATGTGATCCAGGAGTCTAGAAGCCCCTATGCCTCCCCGATAGTGGTGGTCAGGAAGAAGAATGGGTCATTGAGGCTCTGTATAGACTACAGGACTCTCAACAGGAGAACCATACCCGACCAGTACACCACTCAGAGGAGAGAGGACGCTTTACAGAGTTTGTCTGGAGCCAAGTGGTTCAGCGTTATGGATCTCAAGAGTGGATACTATCAGATCCCTATGCATCCAGAAGACAAGGAGAAGACAGCCTTCATAACCCCATTGGGGTTCTTTGAGTTTGATCGAATGCCCCAGGGGCTGTCTGGAGCTCCTGCTACCTTCCAACGTCTCATGGAGAAGACTGTAGGAGACATGAACTTTATTGAAGTCCTTGTATACCTGGACGATGTCATTGTCTTTGGGAGAACCTTGGAGGAACACGAGGAGAGGCTGGAAAAAGTCTTGAGGAGACTCAGTGAGGAGGGACTCAAGCTTTCGCCTGAGAAGTGTCGGTTCTACCAGTCTTCTGTGAACTATCTGGGAAACATAGTGTCTGAAGAAGGGGTGGCCACAGACCCTGAGAAATTGGAGGCAGTTACCTCCTGGCCACGACCCACCACAGTAACAGAACTCAGATCCTTCTTAGGGTTCTGCTCCTATTACAGGAGGTTTGTGGAAGGATTCGCCCGAATTGCTAGACCATTGAATGAACTGCTCAAGACTAAGGGAGAAGAGGACGATTTAGGGCCCAGGAAGCCGGGAGAGTCAGTCAGAGATCAGTGGAACCAGAAGTGTGAAGAGGCCTTCCAGGCGTTGAAGAAGAGCCTAACCACTGCTCCAGTCTTGGCCTACGCAGACCCAACCAATCCCTATGAACTACACGTAGATGCTAGTCATGACGGTCTTGGAGGAGTACTTTACCAAGAACATGAAGGGCAACTATGGCCTGTTGCCTACGTGAGCAGGAGCCTGACCCCCTCTGAGAAAAACTACCCCACCCACAAGCTGGAGTTCCTGGCCCTTAAGTGGGCGGTAGTAGATAAGCTCAAAGACTACCTGTATGGAGCGGAGTTCACTGTGAAGACCGACAACAACCCCCTTACCTACCTTTTCACTACAGCAAAGCTGGACGCCACTGGACACAGATGGCTGGCCGCATTGTCTGGATTCAATTTCAGCCTAAAGTACAGGCCAGGGATTGGGAATCGAGATGCAGACGCTCTGTCCAGGAGATCTCATGGTCCCACCCGTGACATGGGAGATTAGACTCAAGTGGCACCTGACGGGGTGCGGGCCCTTTGTCAAGGGGCTGAATTACAAGCCAGAGGGGGCTCAAGGGCGGAAGAGATGGGAGTTACCATGGTAGGAGTCCCCAAACAATACTGTGGAGTAACTCAACTGGAGGAAGCCCATCTGCCAAAACTGTCCAAGAAGGAACTAAGATGTGACCAATTAGAAGACCTCATGGGGAAATTAGTTCTGGAAGCCCTGGAGAATCAGGATCCAAACAGACTTCTGAATCACTCTTCAAAGGAAGCTCGCTTGTTGAGGAAAGAGTGGGACAGGTTACAGGTGCATCAGGGAGTGGTCTACCGAAGGGGCCCCTCTGATGACCTGGAAGACAAATGGCAATTGTTTCTTCCGGAAAAAACACAGAGAGACTGTTCTGATTGCCCTACATGACAATCATGGCCACCTAGGGGCGGAAAGGACCTTTCAACTTGTCAGAAGTCGGTTCCATTGGCCCTGCATGAGGCCAGAAGTGGAAGAGTACTGCCATTCATGTGCACGCTGCATCCAGAGGAAGACTTTACCCCATCAAGCTGCCCCAATGGGCCATCTACAAAGTCAAGGCCCAATGGATCTGGTATGCATTGATTTCCTTTGCCTCAAACCCGACCTGAGTGGACTAGGAAATGTTCTGGTGATAACCAATCATTTCACCCGGTATGCCCAAGCTTTCCCAACCAAAGACCAGAAGGCTTCCACAGTAGCCAAGGTACTTATGGAGAAGTATTTTGTCCATTATGGGCTGCCCCATTGACTTCATTCAGATCAAGGAAGGGACTTTGAGAGTCGACTGATCCGGAAACTCCTGGATTCGTTAGGAATCAAGAAAACTCGAACTACACCTTACCACCCACAGGGAGATGCTCAGCCGGAGAGGTTTAACCGAACCCTGCTCAACATGTTGTGGACTAGTTGGATA
Organism: Rana muscosa; assembly: GCA_029206835.1. Lineage (NCBI taxonomy): Eukaryota > Metazoa > Chordata > Amphibia > Anura > Ranidae > Rana > Rana muscosa. The sequence continues at coordinate 481,069,381 of CM055117.1, read as the reverse complement.
GTGAGAAGTAGGGATGAGCTTCGTGTTCGAGTCGAACATACGTTCGACTCGAACATCGGCTGTTCGATCGTTCGACGAAGATCGAACGATTTGGGCCGTTCGCGCCAAATTCGAGTGACGCGAACGGCCCACAATGCACTACGCCATCGCAGTGTCATCCAGGCGCTGTGATTGGCCAAGCATGCACTGTGACCCCGCATGCTTGGCCAATCACAGCGCCGGCAGCGAGGAGAGCAATGATTGGCCACAGGCAGGATGCCTGTGGCCAATTATTGCTGAGGGGGTTTAGTACACGCCCCACACTATAAAAGGCCGCCAGCGCGGCGGCCTTGTGTAGTGTGTTCCGGAGCAGGGAAAGAGAAGCATAGGCAGGGACAGTGTCATTATTTTTCCTTTACATAATCCTGGATTCCTTGTGTTTAGGGACAGATAAGGATAGGTAGGGAGAGTGTCAGTGACAGTGTGCTATTCTGTGCTAATCCTTGTTTGTAGGGACAGAGAGGTACAGTGAGGGAAAGTGTCAGTGTGCTATTCTGTTCTAAACCAATCTTGCTGAACCATATTTTCAATCCTTGAGTTTAGGGACAGAGAGGTACAGTGAGGGAAAGTGTCAGTGTGCTATTTTGTGCTAAATCTTGTTTGTAGGGACAGAGAGGTACAGTGAGGGAAAGTGTCAGTGTGCTATTCTGTTCTAAACCAATTTTGCTGTTCCATATTTTCAATCCTTGAGTTTAGGGACAGAGAAGGACACTCGTGGCAATTTTCAGTCTGCTATTCTGTGCTAAATCTTGTTTGTAGGGAGGGACAGAGTAGGACAGTGAGGGAAAGTGTCAGTGTGCTATTCTGTTCTAAACCAATTTTGCTGAACCATATTTTCAATCCTTGAGTTTAGGGACAGAGAAGGACACTCGTGGCAATTTTCAGTGTGCTATTCTGTGCTAAATCTTGTTTGTAGGGAGGGACAGAGTAGGACAGTGAGGGAAAGTGTCAGTGTGCTATTCTGTTCTAAACCAATTTTGCTGTTTCATATTTCAAATCCTTGAGTTTAGGGACAGAGAGGTACAGTGAGTGAAACTGACAGTGTGCTATTCTGTTCTAAACCAATTTTGCTGTTCCATATTTCAAATCCTTGAGTTTAGGGACAGAGAAGGACACTCGTGCAAATTATCAGTGTGCTATTCTGTGCTAAAACTTGTTTGTAGGGAGGGACAGAGTAGGACAGTGAGGGAAAGTGTCAGTGTGCTATTCTGTTCTAAACCAATTTTGCTGTTCCATATTTTCAATCCTTGAGTTTAGGGACAGAGAAGGACACTCGTGGCAATTTTCAGTCTGCTATTCTGTGCTAAATCTTGTTTGTAGGGAGGGACAGAGTAGGACAGTGAGGGAAAGTGTCAGTGTGCTATTCTGTTCTAAACCAATCTTGCTGAACCATATTTTCAATACTTGAGTTTAGGGACAGAGAGGTACAGTGAGGGAAAGTGTCAGTGTGCTATTTTGTGCTAAATCTTGTTTGTAGGGACAGAGTAGGACAGTGAGTGAAACTGACAGTGTGCTATTCTGTTCTAAACCAATTTTGCTGTTCCATATTTCAAATCCTTGAGTTTAGGGACAGAGAGGTACAGTGAGTGAAACTGACAGTGTGCTATTCTGTTCTAAACCAATTTTGCTGTTCCATATTTCAAATCCTTGAGTTTAGGGACAGAGAAGGACACTCGTGCAAATTATCAGTGTGCTATTCTGTGCTAAAACTTGTTTGTAGGGAGGGACAGAGTAGGACAGTGAGGGAAAGTGTCAGTGTGCTATTCTGTTCTAAACCAATTTTGCTGTTCCATATTTTCAATCCTTGAGTTTAGGGACAGAGAAGGACACTCGTGGCAATTTTCAGTCTGCTATTCTGTGCTAAATCTTGTTTGTAGGGAGGGACAGAGTAGGACAGTGAGGGAAAGTGTCAGTGTGCTATTCTGTTCTAAACCAATTTTGCTGAACCATATTTTCAATCCTTGAGTTTAGGGACAGAGAAGGACACTCGTGCAAATTATCAGTGTGCTATTCTGTGCTAAAACTTGTTTGTAGGGAGGGACAGAGTAGGACAGTGAGGGAAAGTGTCAGTGTGCTATTCTGTTCTAAACCAATTTTGCTGTTCCATATTTTCAATCCTTGAGTTTAGGGACAGAGAAGGACACTCGTGGCAATTTTCAGTCTGCTATTCTGTGCTAAATCTTGTTTGTAGGGAGGGACAGAGTAGGACAGTGAGGGAAAGTGTCAGTGTGCTATTCTGTTCTAAACCAATTTTGCTGAACCATATTTTCAATCCTTGAGTTTAGGGACAGAGAAGGACACTCGTGCAAATTATCAGTGTGCTATTCTGTGCTAAAACTTGTTTGTAGGGAGGGACAGAGTAGGACAGTGAGGGAAAGTGTCAGTGTGCTATTCTGTTCTAAACCAATTTTGCTGTTCCATATTTTCAATCCTTGAGTTTAGGGACAGAGAAGGACACTCGTGGCAATTTTCAGTGTGCTATTCTGTGCTAAATCTTATTTGTAGGGAGGGACAGAGTAGGACAGTGAGGGAAAGTGTCAGTGTGCTATTCTGTTCTAAACCAATTTTGCTGTTCCATATTTCAAATCCTTGAGTTTAGGGACAGAGAGGTACAGTGAGTGAAACTGACAGTGTGTTATTCTGTTCTAAACCAATTTTGCTGTTCCATATTTCAAATCCTTGAGTTTAGGGACAGAGAGGTACAGTGAGTGAAACTGACAGTGTGCTATTCTGTTCTAAACCAAATTTGCTGTTCCATATTTCAAATCCTTGAGTTTAGGGACAGAGAAGGACACTCGTGCAAATTATCAGTGTGCTATTCTGTGCTAAAACTTGTTTGTAGGGAGGGACAGAGTAGGACAGTGAGGGAAAGTGTCAGTGTGCTATTCTGTTCTAAACCAATTTTGCTGTTCCATATTTTCAATCCTTGAGTTTAGGGACAGAGAAGGACACTCGTGGCAATTTTCAGTGTGCTATTCTGTGCTAAATCTTGTTTGTAGGGAGGGACAGAGTAGGACAGTGAGGGAAAGTGTCAGTGTGCTATTCTGTTCTAAACCAATTTTGCTGTTCCATATTTCAAATCCTTGAGTTTAGGGACAGAGAGGTACAGTGAGTGAAACTGACAGTGTGCTATTCTGTTCTAAACCAATTTTGCTGTTCCATATTTCAAATCCTTGAGTTTAGGGACAGAGAAGGACACTCGTGCAAATTATCAGTGTGCTATTCTGTGCTAAAACTTGTTTGTAGGGAGGGACAGAGTAGGACAGTGAGGGAAAGTGTCAGTGTGCTATTCTGTTCTAAACCAATTTTGCTGTTCCATATTTTCAATCCTTGTGTTTAGGGTCAGAGAAGGATAGGCAGGGGACAGTGTCAGTGTCATTGTTGCTAAGCCTCCTGCACAGTATACACCTGAAGGTAGCCCTTATTGCTCTTTTTCCCATCTCCCTGCAGGCCATCCATTAAAATGTCTGGAAGGCAAACAAGGAGAGGCAGACAGTCAGGAGGCAAAAAAAGAGGGCAAGCAGGCTCTGTGTCTGGGGGCAACAGTGCTGGTCGTGGACGCGGTGCATTGTCATCAGCACATGGCCATGGGACACGCTTGTCCTTCTTTTCGGCAGCTGGACATGTTGAGCCACATCATGCCGAAGACTTGGTAGAGTGGATGACCAAGCCCACCTCATCCTCCTCATCCTCTCTCACCCAGGCTCAGGGTACTGGCAAAGCAGCTGCCAAAGCGTCCTCTTCTCTGGTATCATTATCTTCATTAGTCAATCCTTCCCTAGACCCACCATGTCCTCCTCCTGAGGAGTCCCCCGAACTGTTTGAGCACAGTGTTGGGTACATGCTCCAGGAGGATGCCCAGCGTTTGGAAGGATCTGATGATGATACCCAGCTAGAGGAAGGCAGCAGCGTGAGAGCAGAGAGAGGGGATGCTCAAGAAGGACACCAATCTGGCAGTCATGCTCCAGCAGCTGCAGCATACTGCCAGATTGGCTCCAGTGATGAGAAGGGAGGGGATGATGAGGTCACTGACTCCACGTGGGTGCCTAATAGGAGAGAGGAGGAGGAGGATGAGGAGGAGGCACATCTCCAACGAGGCAGGATGCCCTTGAGTGGCCAGCGTATGGGCAGCACACCGACGGAATCACACCGCAGAGCTCCGCCTGTGCAGGGCGCTGCCTCTGCCCGTCATTCAAAAAGTTCTTTGGTGTGGGCCTTTTTTGAGGCGAGTGCATCAGATCGCACAGCTGCTGTTTGCAACATATGTCTCAAGCGTATATCGCGTGGCCAAAACATCAGCCGCTTGGGCACCACATGCTTGATCAGACATATGTTGACCTGCCATGCAGCTCGTTGGCAAGCCTACCTTAAAGACCCACACCAAAGAACAAAGCTGACCTCTTCTTGCACCGCATCAGCTGGGATCTCCAACCCCACTATACCTTCACTCCTCTCTGAAACCTGCTCTGAGAGGAATGAAGGTGTAGAATTAGGTGTGTCACATGCAAGTACTTGTGGGCACTCTGCTAGCAGTACACCAACGTCCGATTCTAGCAGGCAAATTTCCCTGCCCCAGCTGCTGGACCGTCGAAAGAAGTTCACTCCCAGCCATCCACATGCCCAGCGGTTGAATGCTAGCTTGGCTAAATTGCTAGCGCTTCAACTGCTGCCTTTTCAGTTGGTAGACTCAGCCTCCAAAATGTTACTACTAGTGTTTCTGACACACCTCTCTCCTCCACACCCTCCTCTTCTTCTTCCTCCATGGCCTCTACCTGTGCTTTGTCCTCGGAACCAGTGGTGCTCCGTAGGCATTCAAGGGGCTACGCAAGTACGCAGGCAAAAAGATGCCAAGCGGTGCTTAAGCTGGTGTGCTTGGGGGACAGGTGCCACACTGGGGCAGAGATTCTGTCAGCTCTGCAGGGCCAGGCTCAGAGGTGGTTGACGCCATGCCAGCTTAAACCAGGAAAGGTGGTTTCCGACAATGGCACCAACCTCTTTGTTGGCCATGCTGCAGCGGCTGCACACGCAGCAGAGGGCCATCAATGAGTATCTGTTGCAATATGGCACCAGAACAGTGTCAGGGGAGCTTGGATTTTTTTCCCCACGCCAGTGGGCCGTGATCAGGGATGCATGCACTGTCCTGGCACCATTTGAGGAGCCCACGAGGATGGTGAGCAGTGACAGTGCATGCATAAATGACACTGTCCCTCTTGTCCACCTGCTGGAGCACACGCTGCGTGGAATAATGGACAGGGCACTTGAGGCAGAACAGAGGCAGGAAGAGGAGGACTTCTTTACCTCTCAAGGTCCCCTTTATCCAGACAGTGTTCCTGCTGGCCCGGCTATCACACAGGAAGAGGAGGAGGAGGAGGATTATTCTGTCAGCATGGAGGTGGAGCCTAGCACTCAGCATCAGCAGCAGTCTTCAAGGTATCAATTACAGTCCCAAGACACCCATGGACTTGTACGTGGCTGGGAGGAGGTGGCTCAGTGTCGTCCTCAGTGACCCAGAGGACTCCGCACCCAATTCCTCAGCAAACCTATGCTGCATGGCCTCCCTGATCCTGCAAAGCCTGCGGAAGGATCCTCGTATTCGTGCGATCAAGGAGAGGGATCATTACTGGCTGGCAACCCTCCTTGATCCACATTACAAGGGTAAGGTTGCGGACTTTATCTTGCCGTCGCAGAGGGAGCAGAGAATGAAGCATCTTCGGGGGGCCTTGCAGAAAGGTCTGTGCAATGCGTTCCCAGAGACTAGGAGGTTACAAATTCCTGGTCCTAGACAATGTGTTGCTGAGGCTCCGGTCGGTCAAAGAAAGAGCGGTGGAGAAGGTGGCCGTCTGACCGATGCATTCAGACAATTGTTTAGTACGCAGCCCCAAAGTATGATCGCTTCCAGCAACCATCGCCAGCATCTGGTCTACATGGTGCAGGAATACCTACCCATGCCATTTTTCTCAATGATTTTCCTCCATATTGCCCGGACCAGACATTACATTAAAGCCGCAAGCAGTTTTAAATGACTTTTATTTCTTTAGAAATGTCATTTTGTGCAGGGACAGTTCTAAACACGGGAAACACGTGCCACTTCACAGGCATACTTTAGACACCCCCCAGGTACGATATTTAAAGGAATATTTCACTTTTTTTTTTCACTTTATGCATCATTAAAATCACTGCTCCCGAAAAAACGTCTATTTTTAAAACTTCTTTTTGCATTGATACATGTCCCCTGGGGCAGGACGCGGGTCCCCAAACCCTTTTTAGGACAATAACTTGCATATTAGCCGTTATAATTAGCACTTTTGATTTCGAACGTTCGGGTCCATTGTATTTAATAGGGTTCTAAAGTTTGTGCAAACTTTCGGTCCGTTCGCAGGTTCTAGTGCGAACCGAACCGGGGGTGTTCGGCTCATCCCTACTCACCACCCCACCCCCTGTTTAGTGGTAAGTGTCTATGAAAGTGATAAACTCAGGAGGTGTGCTTTTTTAATAATTGTACGCTGTTTATTAGTACTTGCACTAAAACTGAGCTTTATAGGCAAAAATACTTGTCTTTAGCTTCACAACTGCTATTGCTTCAGTTAAGTGTCAAAGGTCTGTTTAAAAATATGTTCTCTGTTTGTGGGAAGATGTATGTCAAATTTAAATCGTTCTTTAATAAAAAGGCTTGGAATTTTCACATGCTGAGAGACCCAACCTTACCTTATAAGTCCAAGGGGACAATTTCTAAATCTTTCAGACATTTTCTTAGGAAAATCACACCAAGATAGCATAATTACATCAACAAGACAGAATGTGGTAGTGGTAGAGAAGCAGGCTTCTATTCTGATCACTGCATGGAGTAAATCAAGCACAGAATAACAATGGCAGTAACCTGGCTTACAAAAAGAGAGAAGAGACTATAGGAGGCCTTATTGATGGAAATCAAAGAAGAACAAAGGGGGTAGGGGAATAAAACATGGTGATATATCTTACGATGAGGATGGACATACAGAACAACCAGGATAACAGAAAGATAAAAAAAAAGGAGAAGCAGGTAAACAAATATAACAAATAAATAAATGCATGACGAAGAAAAGCAGAAAAATATAGAAAAGGCATGACATGAAATATAGCCAGATACTGCAGTAAATGCTAACTTTTTATTTTGCTTGGAACTTGTGTTCCTATTAGGGTTCGTTTCTCAGTTGGGCTGTGTTCATATTCATACATTAACAAAGTCTCAATGAAAGGGCACAAAGAAAACAATATTGCCCCTATACATCAGCACACATGGGTTTTAACGTGCAGGCTGGTGAGAATGAGCCTTTAGGGATATTTCCCCTCATTTTCTGTTTTCCCATGGGACATAGGCAAAAACAAAAGCATATGTTTGGTAGTGATGAGGGGAATTGCCCTGGGTTCAGTTTAATCAGGGTTTGGTGTACTCTGCCAAACCTAAATCCCACTGAAAGCAAGTGGAGCCAAATCTGTCAAATTAAAAATGTTGATTTTCTCGGCTAATAGGCAAGGGGGTGTCAAAAAAACAACAATGGGGGAGAGCACTGCCCTGGGGTACCAATGCAAAAACATATTTTTTTTTTAATCATTTCGAACAGGAGCAGTTATTTTTTTTTTAAATGCTTAAAGTGAAATATTAAAAATGTTCAGTGCCTTTAAATAACATACCTGGGGTGTGCCCCAATCCTGCCTGTGAAGGGGCACATCTCTGTAATGTACAGAAAATGTTACATTTACAAAGGAAATTGCCAGGGTGCATTTTATGGTGATTATATGGTCACGTCTACTTGGCACATATGGAAGCATGGGATAATTTGAGCATAATTTAAAGTAAAATATATTATATGGTTTTGTATAGATATACTGCACAACTGACTTTTATTTTATTTTGGGGAAACACTGTTAAGAAGAGCATACAGAGATTATTTTGATGGAGGAAGATTTTGGAGTTATATGAATTATAAAGTTTAATGTCCGGTAAGAATATAAGCAGAAGGGGTAAAGGAGTCACTGATGATATCACTGCATGTTGTTATTCACAGATGTCAGCACAATATTGGAGATTTAAATAATTTATTGTAGATGGTATTACACAATATACGTTTCTCTTTTTTTGGGATACACATGAGGAAAAAAGGAGTAGTTGGGAGTGATAAATGACATATGGGTCGGTGAATCTGGTAACAGTCTAGGAGAGTGAGTTTCTGGATACACTTACCTGATAGGAAACTGAGGGGATGGCTTTTGTGTATTTGAAGTGCTGGACGACTTGAAAAATAAAGCTGATCATACTTTATGCAATTTTCTTATTCAATTTCCTTTAGCTTTTCCTTCAAATATGTAGTACAAGGGCCTGCCTGATTGCATCCAATTTGAAAGTGTTTAGGTTTGACCTCATATTATATGGTTTTGGTAAATCTAAAAGAAAATTGTGTAATATATGGCCAGCCTAAAATCTGGTACACACTAGTAGCTTTTTTTATTCAACCCAAGGGGCTGAACGAAAAAAAAACTGAAGAGCTCAAGAGGAGCCGCTGTGCTAACTATCCAACTTTAGTACAGCGTTCTTCCCTGCTGAGCTATTGTGTTTTGACAGGGGGACAGCCAATGGCTGAGAGCACTGATCAGGTGTTGATTGGCAGACCTTTTTTGGCCATGTCCCTTTGACAGAAACGGGCTGCCATACACACAGGTCGAATGTCGGCCGGTTTCTATTGAACCGTTCAACGCCGCCCGATATTCGGCTCGTGTATACGGCCCTTAAGAGACTTAATCCGACAAGGGGCATTAGTGTGTTGTCTGGCTGCCAGACTATAATTTATATTGGGGACATCTATGTGCTGGTGAACTATTGAATTATCTAAAAGCGTTTTTTTTTTGCATTAGGGTAGTGCCATTCCCCTCACTTCCTACTTTCACGAGAGACACTGAGGGCAGCGAGAGCCGGGTTTAAAAAAATTATATTTTGTGCCAGTTTTTCTTTGATAACAAAAACAAATCAGGAGATATCCAATACCATTTACCACCAAATGAGAGCCCAATTTGTCCTGAAAAAATAAGAAGGTATCCTGGATACGCTAAGTATTTGAAATAAAATGTACGGTTTTACTGACAGATGTCAAAGATGAAAAACTGTGTTCAGGTGTTAAAATTTGTTTTACCCTCTGTCATGAAGAGGTTAAAGGTTTAAAACATGAGGAAATAGATATGTATTGCAGGAATGTGTTCAGTATTTTTTTTAATTAAATATGACTTTTTTGTCCTTTATATACAAGAAGGTAGAAAGTTTCCTCTTTCCAGTGAAGCAAGGAACATGATTTATGATGGACAAAGTTTAATGTTTTCTGCATTTTTTATGAAGCTGATCAAATTAATTTAACCTTGGCAACTGAGAGGGACTTTTTGTCAATCTCCTCTTCCAGAGCCATTACTCACTGGGACGGCTCTCACATTAGAACTTTCATGGGGCTTACAATGTAAAAGCAGTAGCAGAGATCTGTGTGAGACATTGGGGTCCATTTACTAAAGGAACAGAACATGTTTGCTTTGTAAAGAGAACGTTCAGTTTAATGGGTTTTCAGTTCAATCACCCAATCATGTGTACGCAAAAGTCCAGTTTTTTTAGTTGCCTTGCGTATGATTAGTTATTCATTCGTTCACATTATTTATAAGGAGAATTGGACCTATACGTTGCAAGAAATAGAGGTTGTTCACTTTGCAAGTAAGTGTATGTTCACTTTTTAAAGTGAATGTTAGTGAATAAGTTAAAGCTATGTTAATTTTGATAACCCAATCATGTATTCCTGTTTACAAAGTATTCCTGTTTTTTGTGATTGTGTATTCCAAGAGAACATAAGTTTACCTTATTTACTAACATTCACTTTGCAACGTGAATACAAATTTTGCTAGGTGAACTGCCTATTTATTTCGCTCATTTATGACCACAATAACCATAAATGTGGTGGCAGAGTGGGTGGGCCTTAATGCCCAGCCTCTGCACATATGCGTCACTGTGTAGTTCTGGGGCATGCTCCATTGGTACCTCCAGAACTATGATAAAGCTGTAGCTGACAGCTCACGTGACATACTGATGATCAGGAGCCAATGACGTCAGCACTGTGAAACCAATCACTGTGCACAAAGATTAGGAGCTCCTCCTACTGGCCTTTAAAGTGCCAGTTGTAGCTGGTGTAAAGCAGTTAATAAATCAATCTCAATATGTGTACAAACAGCCAAAGGATTTATTTGATTGTTTCATGAAGTTCAAACCAACATCATTTAAAAAGTACTGTTACTTACCTATGGGGACAGAAAACAAAAACCTTTTATAACGAATAATGGGGCAGAGGTAGAACCTCCAACAGGTATTAATCCCTGTCCCAATGACACCTGTTCCCAGAAAGGTGCTTTCCCCCTCTTCTGACAGTACCTCATTGGCGCTGTCAGCTTCTCCTTCCTCCAGATGCATCCTGTAGCAAGTCAAATGCTAGGGAGGTACCTGTGCTCGCACAGCGCTGGTAAGCCATGCCCCCGCTTCCTCCTTACAGGAGTTTGACTGACACCAGCAGGAGTTTATGGTTTCTCCTGTGAAAGCAGAAAGTGAAGGGAGCAGTGCCGGAGTCAGAGAGAGTGCTGGATTGGTGACATGGAGTGGTACTTAATATTATTTAACATCTGTAAGTGTTTAGGGAGGGAGGTGGGTAGGACAGATAGTGGGGCATTCTTTTTTTTTATCTCAATGCAGAAAATGCATTAAGTTAAAAAAACATTTCTGTTTTTTAACATCCAGTACCCAGCTTTTTAACATCTATTACACAGGGCGGAATTAGAAAAAACACTTTTTTGGCAGTATTTTCCTATAGCACTACATGTGGCTAATTCAGGCAAGCATTTGCATCACTTTTGGTTGAATTACCTAAACCAAATTCAGGTAATTCTAAATACCACCACTTTAAGAAAGTGTCGTTATGGCAACAACAGATTCTTAAAGAATTACTGCAAATTTGCAGATTAAGAAACTGGTGGTAATTAGGACTAGCTCTAAGGCCGACCATACACAGTTCGAATCTCGGCCAGTTCAGCAGGAACAAACCGATATTCATACCGTTAATGGGCAGGCTGAATGTGCCAAGTTGATCTACCGACCAACTTGAGTACAACCAGTCTGCCAAATTTAATTGTGATTATCGCAAGCAGCTGCAATAGCTTCTCCCGGTGGGGATGGCTTCCCCCGCAAGCTCAAAAGTCATCCAAATTTGGATCATCCGAATTTCCATCCATGTTCAACAGAAGTCGATCTAGACCAGCTTCTGCTGAACAGTCCTGCTGGAAAATTTAGAGTAGTTAACATGTAAAAGTTCTGGCCAAGTTTTAACAGAAGTTAGCTCACAAAGGAAGGCAAAAATAAGGCAGTATAAATAAGAAAGAAAAACAAGAGCTAACACAACAGCAGTACATAGGCTTGTTCATTGAAGCCTCGTACACACGGTCGGACTTCTATCGGACTTTTCCGTGGTTTTTTGTCCGAACGGAGTTGGCCGGGCACACCCATAGCATACACACGCTCGGATTTTTCTGCAAACTTTCCAAAACTTTTTGCAACATCAAGTGGTTTTTCTGCTCTTTACCGCCACCCTTTGGTCAACTTCTGCTATTGTTGGTTGATTTTAACATTAGTTGTTTTGTCCATCGGACAAATGTCCGATGGTTTTCTGTACACACGGTCGGACTTTGCTCCATCGGACTTTTGTTGGGCAAAAGTTTGTCCGTTTGCAGACCCAACTTTTGTCCGATGAAAACAAGAAAAAAGCAAAAAAAGTTTGTCCGATGGGGTGTACACACGGTCGGATTGTTGGTCCAACTTGCTCAAAATGAAGTTTGTTGGCCAAAAGTCCGACCGTGTGTACGGGGCTTAAGGCATAAGGACCAAGGGGTCCTGGAGAGGTTCCCCACAACAACGGGCATTGAAAAACAAGCATTTAATCAGCCGCTACAGCCTGCAATGCTGATCAGTGTGTTCTGGCAGAGAAGGGGACCCCTGGAGATCCCTGCATCCACATTGCTTGTGTGGATGCAGGAATCTGTGTTTTTTTTTATTAAGCCCACTGGTTGAACGAAAAAAAACTTACAGTGTTTACACAGCTTAACATTTATAAAACTAGGACATTTTTTATTTTTTTTTGCTATGAGTTTTTTGTGTTGCATGAAAAATAAAATATATTTTCAAAGGGAAAGCTTTGTCTGATTAACAAAAAAAGGGTATGCAGGAAGACCAGCAGAAGTGGTTAAAGCTTAACTCCAGCCAAACATCCTTTTTTTCACAGGAGGGAATGGTTGAAATCCTTGTTTCCTGTTGGGCAAATTCCCCAGTGGATATTAAAAGGATAAGAAGGATAAGAAGTGATGGACAATCTCTCTAATAAAGAAAGAAAAAACAACAAAGGCACCTTCGATTAGAAGAGTTGGTGAAGCTAGACCATCTGTCAGGTGCTTGTTCTCTATGTTTTCCAGTCCAGGAGGACAAATCCCCCCCAATGAGGAAACAGACAACAATAAAAACATGAGCAAGACTTTTACCCACTCTATTGAATCTTTAATAAAAGGCTTTGGCTGGAGTTGGACATCAAATTGTAGATGTTCTGGAAGCTATTTTAACTGTACATATACAATTGACCTTTTTATAATTGAATGCTGTCTTGCAAGCGAAAGCTGCAGGGATTCTCTAGAGACTGAACATTGACTTCCCATAAAGACACTATTTATATTTTGAATGCAAGCTGGACAGCAGCCACCAGATTTTGTATCACTTGGGTAAACATGATGTGAAGTATACATAACCTTTTCTCCTATTTTTCAATTGATTGCAAGAGATTAGCTATTCACTACAGACTAGGGATGAGTTAATCCACAGAGGTTCATTTTGCCAAGAGTTCAGTGAATACCGTACATCAAAAATTTGAGAATCACTAATTTCATTGTGAACCCCACCCACGTCAATGGGAGGCGAATTGTATCTAGCACTTATGGTCTCTTGTGGGCTGCTGGGCAAGTTTTCTTTTGTTTTCTTTTTTTAAATAACATGGGGAGTTGAGAACTACTGTGGGTGACCTGTGCCAATGCAAAAAAAAAAAAAAAAACGGTGGAGGGCCTTTTTATGTGGCTGCAAGGGCAACATGAAAAAATGCACAAATCCTTTAATTACAAGTTTAGGTGACGCCTAAAGCAACTCATCGTGTGGAACAACACATCTTCCATTGATGGCCTTAGCTACAGTGTATTTTATTATCATATTTTTGTTATGGAATAGTTTTTCATCAGCCCTTCTGTAATAGATTTAGCAAAGCTGGCTGGCCACTTTCTGTGCAGCTTACCAGCTGGAGAAATAGAAGAGATAATTCTGAGAAAAAATACCAGCTTAAGGTAGAACACCAGTATAGCACCTCCAAGAATATCAGAGGAATATAAGTAAATAGAGGTGACTGATGGCCAAAAATACTAAAGTACATCTAAAAGCAAACTTTTTTTTGGATATTGTAGGTTCCAGATTTTTTTATGTCTTTGTCCATCTGGGTATTTTTCGTTCCAGAGACACATATAGAAAGTGATTTGAAACCCATCCAAAAAAAAGGAAAAAAATCACTTTTGTAGGGAACAGGTGGGGCATAAACAATATAAAAACCTTGCCTACAATGAATTGTTTTAATCTCATGATTATTCACTTTGTAATACATATAAATACAATGGGGTCTATTTCTAATACATTCATTGCACAAATGTCAGAAGCATTCATATAAGTTGAATTAAATGTCCCGTATTTTTTGTAAGAGATTAATGCCTGTATTGTCATCTCCATCTAGTGGCCAAAATGCGGTATAGTTTTCGGATATACCTCAAAATTAAAATTACACAGCGTTTTTCCCACTATATGGAGCAGACAATACAGGCATTAATCTCTTACAAAAGTTACGGGATATTTTGTTCAACTTGCACAAAGGCTTCTGACATTTATGCAACATTTTTTTTTTTTTTAAATAGACTCCTATATCTTATAAAGGTGCACCTATATATCATCATACTTTTATCTATCAATGGGCAATATTTTGGTGCAGTTCTCAGAAGACATACAATTACCTTTAAAAATTGTATGCTTTGTTTAACATAGCATATCTTTATTAAAATAATCAAAAACAACAGAGGGCCCATTATTATATACAGGGATGAGCCGAACACCCCCCTGTTCGGTTCGCACCAGAACCTGCGAACAGACAAAATGTTCGTGTAAACTTTAGAACCCTATTAAATACAATGGACTCGAACGTTCGAAATCTAAAGTGTTAATTATAAAGGCTAATATGCAAGTTATTGTCCTAAAAAGTGTTTGGGGACCTGGGTCCTGCCCCAGGGGACATGTATCAATGCAAAAAGAAGTTTTAAAAACGGCCGTTTTTTCGGGAGCAGTGATTTTAATAATGCTTAAAATGAAAAAATAAAAGTGAAATATTCCTTTAAATTTCGTACCTGGGGGGTGTGTATGATATGCATGTAAAGTGGCGCATGTTTCCCGTGCTTAGAACTGTCCCTGCAAAAAATGTCATTTTTGAAAGAAAAAAAATGCATTTAAAACTGACTCGCGGCTATTAATGAATTGTCGGCTCCCGGCAATACATACAAAAGTCATTGAGAAAAAAAAAAAAAAAAAGCGTGGGGGTTCCCCAGAATTCAATTACCAGGCCCTTCAGATCTGGCATGGATTTTAAGGGGAACTCCACCCCAAGTTTAAAAAAAAAATGGCGTGGAGTCCCCCTAAAAATCCATACCAGACCCCTTATCCGAGCACGCAACCTGGCCGGCCGCAGGGGAAAAGGGGGGGACGAGAGAGCGGCCCCCCTCCCTCCTGAACCGTACCAAGCCACATGCCCTCAACATGGGGAGGATGTCCCCATGTTGATGGGGACAAGGGCCTCATCCCCACAACCCTTGCCCGGTGGTTGTGGGGGTCTGCGGGCGGGGGGCTTATCGGAATCTGGAAGACCCCTTTAACAAAGGGGACCCCCAGATCCTGCCCCCCCCCCCTATGTGAATTGGTAACGGGTACATTGTACCCCTACCATTTCACGAAGAAAGCGTAAAAAAAATGTTTAAAAAAACACACAAACACCTTGAAAAAGTCCTTTATTTAAAAAAATAAATAAATAAACATTCCAGCGGTGAAATCCAGTGTCCCGCGGCGATCCCGATGTCCAGCGCTGTCCTTCATTGGTTGTGCCTGAGCGGACCTGATGGGGAACTCCCTCTCAGTATTTTAAATGTATAGACCCGCCCCTTCTAAAGTTCCCCATCAGGTCCGCTCCCTTGGTATGTCGGACCCGCCTACGTCATTGGCTTGAGCGGGGAACTTCCTTCACTATGTAAATTTAAATTACACAGTGAAGGAAGTTCCCCGCTCAAGCCAATGACATAGGCGGGTCCGACATACCGAGGAGGCGGACCTGATGGGGAACTGCTCTCACTTTGGTAATACATGTATAGACCCGCCCCTTCTCATGTTCCGCATCTGGTCCGCTGAGCGGACCTGATGGGGAACTTTAGAAGGGGCGGGTCTATACATTTAAAATACTGAGAGGGAGTTCCCCATCAGGTCCGCTCAGGCACAACCAATGACGGACAGTGCTGGACATCGGGATCGCCGCGGGACACTGGATTTCACCGCTGGAATGGGTTTTTTTTTTTTTTTTTTTAATAAAGGACTTTTTCAACGTGTTTGTGTGTTTTTTTAAACATTTTTTTACGCTTTCTTCGTGAAATGGTAGGGGTACAATGTACCCCTTACCAATTCACATGGGGGGGGGGCGGGATCTGGGGGTCCTCTTTGTTAAAGGGGTCTTCCAGATTCCGATAAGCCCCCCGCCCGCAGACCCCCACAACCACCGGGCAAGGGTTGTGGGGATGAGGCCCTTGTCCCCATCAACATGGGGACATCCTCCCCATGTTGAGGGCATGTGGCTTGGTACGGTTCAGGAGGGAGGGGGGGCCGCTCTCTCGTCCCCCCCTTTTCCCCTGCGGCCGGCCAGGTTGCATGCTCGGATAAGGGGTCTGGTATGGATTTTTAGGGGGACTCCACGCCATTTTTTTTTTAATTTGGGGTGGAGTTCCCCTTAAAATCCATGCCAGATCTGAAGGGCCTGGAATGGATATTTGGGGGAACCCCACGTCAATTTTTTTTTATTTGCGGCGGGGTTCCCCTTAATATCCATTCCAGACCTGAAGGGCCTGGTAATTGAATTCTGGGGAACCCCCACGCTTTTTTTTTTTTTTTTATCAATGACTTTTGTATGTATTGCCGGGAGCCGACAATTCATTAATAGCCGCGAGTCAGTTTTAAATGCATTTTTTTCTTTCAAAAATGACACTTTTTGCAGGGACAGTTCTAAGCACGGGAAACATGCGCCACTTTACATGCATATCATACACACCCCCCAGGTACGAAATTTAAAGGAATATTTCACTTTTATTTTTTCATTTTAAGCATTATTAAAATCACTGCTCCCGAAAAAACGTCCGTTTTTAAAACTTCTTTTTGCATTGATACATGTCCCCTGGGGCAGGACCCGGGTCCCCAAACACTTTTTAGGACAATAACTTGCATATAAGCCTTTATAATTAGCACTTTAGATTTCTCCCATAGATTTTTCGAATTTGCCGCGAACACCCCAATTTGTTCGCTGTTCGGCGAACGGGCGAACAGGCAATGTTCGAGTCGAACATGAGTTCGACTCGAACTCGAAGCTCATCCCTAATTATATATATATTTTTTAATTATTTGGCTTTTCATTGGCTACTCGTATTATATAGTTTTCTCTTTCACAGCACTTAGTAAAAAAAACAGTCAGGGGTTTTAACCATTTGCAACTTTAGCCAAAAGCTAAAAGGAAAAATGTTGTTTAATAACACCTTGTTGGGTAGCTAAGTGTGAAGTTTCAGGAGTAAAGCAGGCCATAGACAATTTGAATCTCAGCCGGTTCAGCAGAAACTGTCTAAAGCCTTGTACACACGACCGGATTTTCACGGCAAGAAAACTGCTGGGAGAGCTTTTTGCCGTGAAAACCGGGCGTGTGTATGCTCCCACACCGGGAAAACTGCCGGGAATCCCGGCGGGAAAAATACAGAACCTGCTCTTGATTTTCCCCCCCGGGATTCCCGGCGGTTTTTTTTCCGCCAGATTTACTACATATGCCAATGTAAAACGCTGCGGGGCAGTGCCGAGGGAGCATAAGCCCTGTACACCAGGCCGGGATTCCTGGCCAAAGCTCTCCCCGCAGTTTTCCCGTCTGGGTCCCCGGCGGACTTTTTTTACCGCCTAAGATTCTAAACATGTATGGGCAGGCTGAATGTATTCAAGTTAATTGTTCGGTCAACTTTGGTACAACCAGCTTGCCGGATTTTACATGCAATTATCACTAGCGGCTGGTATAGCCACTAGCAATAATTACAGTGTGCTCCCAGTGGGGACAGCTTCCCCCTCTGGGAAAATACAATGGCTGGGCAGGACGGATGGTTGCAGAAAAAAAATTTGCTCAGTCTATGGTTGGCCTTAGTCATACCTGCTGTACAGAAAACTGCAATGTACTGTGACTGATGTGAGGATGGTGATGAGTGCACTGCACACAGAAGCACTAATGATGATGGCTCTCGTCAGCACTGAGAGATTTATCAAGTTTAAATGCTCTCATAAATGGCTAAAAATAAGCATTTCAGATTTATAGGTGCAGCTTTCATAAGTTCATTATTTTGTGTATGTGTGCCTAACACCGATGCATGGCTTTCTAGATTTTTTGTATTTTGTTGTTGAGAACTCAGATATCACATCCCTAAAACTGATAAACAACGCAACCTAATAAAGTCTTTAGCCTAGCAACATGGTTAAGTATCAAGAGATGGTGGATTTTCAATGTATAATTTTAAACCTTTTCTCTTTGTTTTGAACATTTACAATTTTTGCTGCTTGACTCCATGTCAAGTCTAAGGATCCATGCACACTGACTTAAAAATCACTGCTTTCTGTTTTGAGTTTTGCCTGTAGAAGCAGCTGAATGTTATTCTATGACTTTGTGCACATTAGAGTGCTTTGAGGCATATTTTAAGCCCAGGGTTTAAAGTCAGGAAGAAAAAAACCTTCTGGATTGTGTTTTTGATAAGAGTTTTCTGGCAGAAAAAAACCACTAAACTCTCCTAAACTCGCCTAAACGGTGTACAAAAATGCTCTATATGAGCATTTTTTCTGCTAGGGGAACTGACTTTTTTTTAAGCCCAGTGTGCATGGAGCATTAAAGAATATACCTATAACCAATCTAACATCTGCATATGTTGAAGTATTTTTCTTCAGATCAATTTACATATACCGTATACATACCTACAAAAGACCTCCAACTTGGCCACAATTATTTGTGTTGAGGGTTATGATTTATGGATCTCCCAAAAAGACTAGATGTGCCAGGATTAGTTGCAACTTCTAGAGGTGAGTTCTTGAGCTGGATATTCAAACATTTGTGGCAATTTATAACAGAATTATTGCACAGTTTTTATGCACCAGTAATGTACGATGGGCCTTCCAATATAACCTTGCATGCCTTCACATCTTTCCAGGGATGGACTGGCCATCGGGACTACCGGGAGTTTCCCGGTGGGCCGATGGCTCAGTGGGCCATTTTAAAAAAACTTTTTTTTTATGGGCCGTTTTTTTATGCAGAGTTCAGCGGCAGCGGGAGCGTGGCAACAAACAGTGGCGGGGATTTGGGGAAGGTGGCCAGCGAGGAGGGCAGTTGGATGTAAAAGCCGAGGAGGGAGAAGAGCTCCACCCCCTCCCTGACCACCGAAGAGGCGAACAGGAGCGAGCGTGGCCACCCCGGCGCTCCCAGAACCTCGATTCCTCCACCTCCTCTCTGCTCCAGGAACCATGTGGCCTGGGCCGGAGGGCAGGCTGGCTGGGAGCCCGGAGGAAGAGAACATGCGCCGCTGTAAGGAGCAGAGCAGCGAGAGCACCCCCCGGATTAAGAGGGAAACTCAGCGCTGCCGCTGCTGGCCATCAGGTACCCGGCATCCTACACAAACATGCCAGAACACTGAGACAGCGGGGGGGTGAGTAGAGGAGGGACTGCAGAAAGGGACAGTGCTATGTGGTCTGTCTCAGACCCCCCTCTGTCTCTCAGACCCCTCCTCTGTCTCTCAGACCCCTCCTCTTTCTCTCAGCTCTCCTCCTCTGTCTCTCAGCTCCCCCCTATGTCTCTCAGCTCCCCCTCTGTCTCTCAGCTCCCCCTATGTCTCTCAGCTCCCCCCTATGTCTCTCAGCTCCCCCTCTGTCTCTCAGCTCCCCCCTCTGTCTCTCAGCCTCCCTCTGTCTCACAGCTCCTCCTTGTCTCTCAGCCCCCTCTGTCTCTCAGACCCCTCCTCTGTCTCTCAGACCCCTCCTCTGTCTCTCAGCCCCCCACTGTCTCTAGCCACCTCCTCTATCTTTCAGCTCCCCCTCTGTCTCTCAGCTCCCTCCCTCTGTCTCTCAGCCCTCCTCTGTCTCTCAGCTCCCCTGTCTCTCAGCCCCCTGTCTCTCAGCCCCCCTCTGTCTCTCAGCTCCCCCTCTGTCTCTCAGACCCCCCCTCTGTCTCTCAGACTCCCCTGTCTCTCAGTCCCCCCTCTGTCTCTCAGTCCCCCCCTCTGTCTCTCAGTTCCCGTGTCGCTCAGTCCCCCCCTCTTTTAGCCCCTCCTCTGTCTCTCAGCTCCCCTCTATCTCTCAGACCCCTCCTCTGTCTCTCAGCCCCCTCCTCTGTATTTCAGCTCTCCTCCTCTGTCTCTCAGCTCTTCCCTCTGTCTCTCAGCTCCCCCCTCTGTCTCTCAGCCCCCTGTCTCTTAGCCCCCCTCTGTCTCTCAGACCCCTCCTCTGTCTCTCAGACCCCTCCTCTGTCTCTGAGACCCCTCTTCTGTCTCTCAGACCCCACTGTCTCTCAGCCCCCTCTTCTATCTCTCAGCTCTCCTCCTCTATCTCTCAGCTCCCCCCCTCTGTCTCTCAGCTCCCCCTCTGTCTCTCAGCTCCCCCTGTCTCTCAGCCATCTATCTCTCAGCCCCCCCTCTGTCTCTCAGCCCCCTATCTCTCAGCCCCCCCTCTGTCTCTCAGCTCCCCCTCTGTCTCTCAGCTCCCCCCTCTGTCTCTCAGATCCCCCTCTGTCTCTCAGCTCCCCCCTCTGTCTCTCAGCTCCCCCCTCTGTCTCTCAGGTCCCCCCTCTGTCTCTCAGCTCCCCCTCTGTCTCTCAGACCCCTCCTCTGTCTCTCAGACACAACCTCTGTCTCTCAGCCCCCACTTTCTCTCAACCCCCTCCTCTATCTCTCAGCCCCCTCCTCTATCTCTCAGCCCCCTCCTCTATCTCTCAGCTCTCCTCCTCTATCTCTTAGCTCTCCTCCTCTATCTCTCAGCCCCCCCCTCTGTCTCTCAGCTCACCCCTCTGTCTCTCAGGCCCCTCTGTCTCTCAGCCCCCCTCTGTCTCTCAGCCCCCCCTCTGTCTCTCAGGCCCCCCTCTGTCTCTCAGCCCCCTCTCTGTCTCTCAGCCCCCCTCCGTCTCTCAGCTCCCCCTCTGTCTCTCAGCTCCCCCTCTGTCTCTCAGCTCCACCCTTTGTCTCTCAGCTTCCCCCTCTGTCTCTCAGCTCCCCCCCTCTGTCTCTCGGCACCCCCCCTCTGTCTCTCAGCTCCCCCTCTGTCTCTAAGCTCCCCCCTCTGTCTCTCAGCTCCCCCCTCTGTCTCTCAGCCCCCTGTCTCTTAGCCCCCCTCTGTCTCTCAGACCCCTCCTCTGTCTCTCAGACCCCTCCTCTGTCTCTGAGACCCCTCTTCTGTCTCTCAGACCCCACTGTCTCTCAGCCCCCTCTTCTATCTCTCAGCTCTCCTCCTCTATCTCTCAGCTCCCCCCCCCTCTGTCTCTCAGCTCCCCCTCTGTCTCTCAGCTCCCCCTGTCTCTCAGCCATCTATCTCTCAGCCCCCCCTCTGTCTCTCAGCCCCCTATCTCTCAGCCCCCCTCTGTCTCTCAGCTCCCCCTCTGTCTCTCAGCTCCCCCCTCTGTCTCTCAGATCCCCCCTCTGTCTCTCAGCTCCCCCTCTGTCTCTCAGCTCCCCCTCTGTCTCTCAGGTCCCCCCTCTGTCTCTCAGCTCCCCCTCTGTCTCTCAGACCCCTCCTCTGTCTCTCAGACACAACCTCTGTCTCTCAGCCCCCACTTTCTCTCAACCCCCTCCTCTATCTCTCAGCCCCCTCCTCTATCTCTCAGCCCCCTCCTCTATCTCTCAGCTCTCCTCCTCTATCTCTTAGCTCTCCTCCTCTATCTCTCAGCTCACCCCTCTGTCTCTCAGGCCCCTCTGTCTCTCAGCCCCCCTCTGTCTCTCAGCCCCCCCTCTGTCTCTCAGGCCCCCCTCTGTCTCTCAGCCTCCTCTCTGTGTCTCAGCCCCCCTCCGTCTCTCAGCTCCCCCTCTGTCTCTCAGCTCCCCCTCTGTCTCTCAGCTCCACCCTTTGTCTCTCAGCTTCCCCCTCTGTCTCTCAGCTCCCCCCTCTGTCTCTCGGCACCCCCCCTCTGTCTCTCAGCTCCCCCTCTGTCTCTAAGCTCCCCCCTCTATCTCTCAGCACACCCCTCTGTCTCTCAGCTCCCCCCCTCTGTCTCTCAGCTCCCCCTCTGTCTCTCAGCTACCCCTCTGTTTCTCAGCACCCCCCTCTGTCTCTCAGCTCCCCCCTCTGTCTCTCAGCTCCCCCCTCTGTCTCTCTGCCCCCTTCTCTGTCTCATTCACTCCCTGACTCTTAGGCTGATTTCACACTGGGGCGGGCATTGACGGTAAAATGCTGATTTTTTTAGCAGCACTTTACTGTCGTTTTAGCTGCGCTATTCGGCTTCTAGCAGGCGCTTTTAACCCCCGCTAGCAGCCGAATTAAAGGTTAAATGCGCCCGTGTAGCACTGCTGCCAAAGTGCTTTGCAGGCGCTTCAGCAGTGGTGGCCATTCATTTCAATGGGCAGGAGCGGTGTGTACACCGCTCCTCCACCGCCCCAAAGATGCTGCTTGGAGGACTTTTTTTAACGCCCTGGCAGCGCCCCAGTGTGAAAGCACTCGGGCTTTCACACTGGGACTGCAGCTGAGGCGTTTTTCAGTCGCTTTACAGGCGCTATTTTTAGCCCAAGAGCGCCTGAAAAACGCCTCAGTGTGAAAGGGGTCCTACACTCACCCCCTCTCTTTTACATTCACTCCCTCTCTCTTACACTCACCCCCTCTCTCACTCACCCACCCGCTCTCACCCCCTTTCCCTCAAACCTCCCTCTCTCTCTCTCTCTCTCTCTCTCTCTCATTCCCGGCTCTCTCACCCTCTCATGATATACAATAATGGATGTAGGGGCCTTTTGGTGGGCGTGATTTTTTGGGGGGTGGGGGGCAGCATTTTATTGAATTAAAGTGGGCTGGTCTGGATGAAGTCCAGGGCAAATTTTTGTCCCAGTCCAGCCCTGTCTATCTATCTATCTATCTATCTCATTCTAGCTATTGCATTTATCTATTTATCTATCTATCTGATGGTGGTGATCAAACTGTTGTCACCTTCATTCCGTCACTCATGTATGTAAAGTCCACAAAAAACTCTTGATCAGATGAGTCAAATTGTATCTCCGGGACTTCGGACAGAAATTCATCCACTTCAATGATATCCTCCAGTGATTCCTCCAGAGGTTCCTCAAGAATAGGCTCCAATGGTCCTTCTATCTCTGCCCAGTCAATCCCTTCAAAGAAAGCGTGTGATCGGAGATCGCGCACTAGGTACGCGCGTTCTTCTTGGTCATGCCATGAAAGTCTGTGTATGAGTTCATACAGGGGAAACTCCATGTGCTCTGGGAAAGTGGTTGACATGTTGTCAATGAGGTCAGCCAACTCCTCTTCATTCTCCCATCCAGTATAAAAAGGATGAAACCCTACGGCCATCTCATATACTATTATACCAAATGAGAAATAGTCTGCCGGGTAATAGTATGGCCTACGAGCATAGACTTCAGGGGCCATGTAAGTTAATGTCCCCACACACTCTCTGACTCTGTTGGACTCCGTGATACAAGATGCTGCCAAACCGAAATCGGTAATTTTGGCGTGGCCTTGGTTATCCAGAATAATGTTCTCTGGTTTTAGATCCATGTGAAGGATCTGAAGAGAATGAAGGTGTCGCACTCCACACAGAATATCGGCAGTAAGATATCTTAAGGTTTCTTTATCAAATGGAGCTGAAGCCTTTATGAATGCTCTGAGTTCCCCTCCACCCAGGAACTACATAGCAAAGACCAGATGAGTCTCTGTTTGAAATGAGCAGTAGAGATGTACACAAAATGGGGAGCTGCTGCATGCTTTCATTGCGTCGTGCTCGTCAAAGGCACACAAGGGATCACCATCAAGTAGTTTTCTTTTTTCAACAATTTTCACCGCCAGCTTTTTGTTAATCATGGGATTAGAGGCCAAGCACACTTTTCCAAGGGCCCCTTTCCCAAGCATTCTCTGGAAGGTGAAACTTTTCATGGTAGGTTTGTCAGAATTGTAGGTAGGTGAAGTATCCTCGCCTTCACTGTTGGCTGTTTTTTTGTCCTCGTTGGATTTGGCCAGTGAAGCCTCCTCACCCACATTGGTGACTGTTTTGTTGTCCTCGTTGGATATAGTCAGTGAAGTCTTTACGACCTCACTGGTGACTTGTTTGTTGTCCTTGTCGGATTTGGCCAGTGAAGTCTCCTCGCCCTCATTGGTGACTGTTTTGTTGTCCTTGTTGGATATGGTCAGTGAAGTCTTTACGACCTCACTGGTGACTTGTTTGTTGTCCTTGTTGGATTTGGTCAGTGAAGTCTTTACGACCTCACTGGTGACTTGTTTGTTGTCCTTGTTAGTTGTAGCCAGTGAAGTCTTTTCCTCCTCACTCATGTGATCTTATCCTGGTGATGAAAATTCAAATTTTTAACCCCTTGAGTGCCGGTCTGTAAACAATTCCCTCATTATCAGGACATTGTTACGATTTCAGCACTGTGATAGTTTGAATGACAATCAGTTATGTAACACTGTAATGGATTTCACATCTTTTTTTTTTTCTTTCTTTATTTTGATAAATAAAGCTTTCTTTTGGTGGTGTTTAACCACTTCACGCAAAATGACATCCCTGTGAATACTTTTAAGTGCAAAGGAGGGATTTGGGGTCCTTTAGACCCCCGATCCCTCCATAAAGAGTACCTGTCACCACCTTTTACTGTCACAAGGGATGTTTACATTCTTTGAGAGCAATAAAAGTGATCTGATTTTTATTTTTTTTAAAGGAACAGTGTTAAATAAAAAATAAATGTAAAAAGAAACAGGATTTTTTTTTTTTTAAAGTGCCCCCATCCCCGCATGCTCGCACACCAAAATAGCCGCATACGCAAGTTGTGCCCTCAAGATTTAAACAATGTTAAAATCACACATGTGAGGTATCACCGCGATCGGTAGAGCGAGAGCGATAATTCCAGCAAAATACCTCCTCTGTAACTCTAAACTGGTAACCATTAAAAATATTTAAACGTCACCTATGGAAATTTTTAAATACCGTAGTTTGTCGCCATTCCACGAGTGCGTGCAATTTTAAAGCGTAACATGTTGGGTATCTATTTACTTGGGGTATCATCATCTTTCACAGTATGCAAAAAAATTGGGCTAACTTTACTGTTTTCTTATTTTTTTATTTTAAAAAAGCGCTATTTCCCCTAAAAATTGTGTTTGGAAAGACTGCTTCACAAATACTATGGGATATAAAATATTGCAAGGACTGTCATGTTATTCTCTAGGTTCTTTGATGAAATGATATATAATTTTTGGGGGTTCTAAGCTATTTTCTAGCAAAAAAATACTGATTTTAACTTGTAAACAAGTGTCAAAAATAGGCCTGGTATTAACCACATCAATACTAGGCACTTTCGCCCCATTTCTTCCAAGACCAATTTTCAGCTTTCATCGCTCTTGCACTTTCAATGACAATTGCGCAGTCATGCAACACTGTACCCAAATGAAATTTTGATCATTTTGTTCACACAAATAGAGCTTTTTTTTCGTGGTATTTATTCACGACTCTGTTTTTTATTTTTTGTGATATAAGCGGGAAAAAAGCGGAAATTTGGAAAAAAAAAACAATATTTTCTTCTTTCTATATGAAAAGAAATCCAATAAAATCGAATTTTGTCATAAATTTAAGCCAAAATGTATTCTGCTACATGTTTTTGGTAAAAAAAATCCTGTTAAGTGTATAACAATTGGTTTGTGTGATCACGGACATAGGTGTGCAGATGATCATGTGGAGTCTGGACTGGCCAAAGAGTCTCAGGCACCTTTGGCCTGAGGCTGTGACATTCCAGGTAGGCCCAGTACCATTGACTGGGTCTACAATCAGCACATTGGAGTCCCAGGGTGCCCAGGTGAGGGTACCCGCTCTGACCGAGAGGAAGCCAGGTGAGGATCGGTCCCACAGAGGAGACGAGTGATAGTAGGTTGCTGTCTGGGGAAAGGCCTGGTGACCTGTCAGAGGGAAGGATTCCTTGCTCAACAAAGTAAAACCTGTAGAGTGCCCATTGGCATTGTCTGTTCTCTGAATCCTACAGAAGGTTAAGGGAAGTTCTGGATTAAGGAATAACAGGATTCTGCTGCTATAGAGGATCTCCTGAACCCATCCCTGGAGGGGACAAAGAGATAGTACTGTTCGAGCTCCACTCCAGCTGCTAGACTCTGAGAGGGATCTATCCGGGTGAGCTAAACCCACTCGGGATCGAGTGGCGACGAGTGAGTCGGGTGTTGTGTGCCTGAATCTACCTCCTATCTTCGCTAGCTTCTTTCTCTCATCAATTTCCCATTAACTGGAGCAAAAGGAAAATAAACTCTTTGTTGGAGTTAAAGTCATGTGGACATTGGCCTTCTTGGGGAAGAATATAGACTTTTCCCTATAATCTGGGGACGAGAACCAGTGGAAAGAGGTAACTCGCTGCAGGACCCAAATCTGTAAACACCGCCTGACCTCTGATAAGGAGGACACGGGCTTGTGGCATGGTCTGTCCTACCCCCGCAGGTGAAGGTAAGCGGGGGCAACAGGATGGGTGTGCTACATATATATATATATATGTATATATATATATATATATATATATATATATATACAGCGGGGGAAATAATTATTTGATCCCCTGCAGATTTTGTACGTTTACAAAGAAATTAAGGGTCTATAATTTTTATAATAGGGGTATTTTAAATGATAGAGACAGAATATCAACCAAAAATCCAGAAAAAACATGTAGCACACCCCCGTAGGAGCCTCTGATTTTAATTTGGGCCTTGCACGTTACTTCAGTATTCGTTGCCTAGGGGAAGAAAGTCTGTAGGAACTCCAATGTCCACACAAGATGTAAAACCCTCTGCAGTTAGGCTTTATTTTCCTTTGCATAAAACGTATGAAGAATAGTAGGAGGGTGAAGGAAAGGGGTAGGTTCAGGTACACAGTACAGATCACTGGGGAAAAACTCCTCAACTATACAGTCATTCACCACTCTTCCTGGAATGGGTATTGCTCACCCGGATAGGCCCCTCTCACCTGGCCTAGAAGCCAGTATGATGCACGAACAATAATCAGGACCAGTCTCTGCCACAGACTGGTGGCACACAGAATTGGATAATCCGGGATCCTCTGCCACAGGACTTAACTCCCGAACTTCCAGCCAAACAGTCAAGAGCCTTTAAGCTGACCTGGCAGACTGCAAGGTAAACTTTAGTTGCGGTGCATCCTCCAATAGAATCACCAGGCCCTCCTCAAAACACAAGCCTTCCGCTTGGTCTTTTCCAGGACAGGTCCTCCCCTGGTTTCCTCCATTGAGTGGCTTCCTCCCTTAGGATGGACAGCACAGGATCACCTTCAAAGGGTAGGCCCCAGTCAGCATAACGGGGCCTACTCGGTAGAATTGCAGCCTCGGACCAACATGGCTCTGAGGCTGAAATCACACAATATACCCCTCACGCCAGGAGGGCCGCGGGGGAAAGAAGGACCCCAAAAGATGGTGTCTGCCCCTTAAGTACCCTTCCCCAGCATGTTCAGTGGGTAGACGATGCCCACTGAACTATTCCCGGGGGAAGGTACCCAATGCACTCTGACTTGTCAATCTTCCACATTGGCCTGAGGTGGTAACGCCACCTACAGGCAAACAGTGGGAAGTTTTCCAACACAGCCATAGCCGGAACAGAGGCTAATTTAACATTAATCCTTTACATCTGAGCCCAACTATTGGCTCAGATACCCTCTAAATTTAACACAGCGCCCATTCATTGGGAGCAGGGCGCTACAAATACTTATAACAATTGCTATAAATTAAGTTACAGTTCAGTGAGTAAAATAAGTATTTGATCCCCAAGCTAAACATGACTTTGTACTTGGTGGAGAAACCCTTGTTGTCAAGCACAGAGGTAAGACGTTTCTTGTAGTTGGTGACCAGGTTTGCACACATCTCAGGAGAGATTTTGGTCCACTTTTGTTTACAGATCTTCCATAAATCCTTAAGGTTTCTTGGCTGTGTCTTGGCAACTCGAAGTTTCAGCTCCCTTCATACATTTTCAAGATTTGCAGGTTTTTTGAATTTGAAATGTTCTTTGTTGTTATGATAGCAGATTATACGTAGTTGACCTTGATAAAAATATACCAATAGGCTACACTGAACAGCCCAACACCTGCGTTCGCTTGACCTACTACACTTCCTGATACCCATCTCCAGGGCCGATCCTAGACAGGGTGCGAGGGGTGCAGTTCACCCAGGCGCCACAGAGGTGTGGGCGCTCAAGCGCCAGAGTGCTCCCCTCCCTCCTCCTCCTTCTTGCTGGTATTCAGAGGCCGCTCACCGCCGCTGCTATTTCATCCCGCCCAAGCCCGTCCCCCATCCATCCTCCTGTCAGAGGAGATCGGAGCGAGTGCCCTGGGCGGAGAGTAAGAGGGGGCGGATTTCTCTCCCTCCCTCTGTGCATAATATGAGAGCCTCGCATTGCCACGGCCGCCCAATCTGCTCCCCCCCCTGCATCCTCATTGGCAGGGAGGAGAGCGACTTCAGGAAGGGCTCCACCAGAAAGGGGGGGGGACAAGCCTCCCATTATGTCAGTAACCGTGAGAAATCAGTCTGTAGATTCTGAGATGACTGGTGGCTGCAGCTCTGTAAAGTGTCTGTGACAGTGACACTTACAAAGCCCAGCGAACACACCACCCCCTCCTCACTGACGGGAGATCAGTGAGGAATACAGCTCCTCCCACCTCTGCTCCTCCAGTGACTTCCCGCCCCGCCGGGAAATATGAAAACAGCAGCTGCAGATTCCTCTGTGAGACTGATTTCTGCTTCCAGCCTGGAAATGTGAGTGAGTGTGGAGGGGAGCGCAGTGGAGGGACTATTTTCTTATTTTCGGGCACATGTACATCATCCCGCCCCACTATTCTATTAGTCCCGGCTGGCGGAGTGATATTGCAATTCTCCGTTCGGCTCTTGGCTGCAATCCTAGCAAGATGTGAAGAAGTTGAGGGCTGACAGAGAAGAGCAGGAGGACAGCGTGGCTGCACTGGACACAGTGAGTGGGGGTTAGAGGATAGAATACTCACTGTGTCCTATTATGTATTTCATATCACAGAAGGTTATCAGCATTTCAATTATCACACAGGTAGCAGTAGCAATGTAAGCAGGTGCTCTATCATGTCTCTATGTCACATTGCTTTTGGGTGCTGACTTTGTTATGCCTGTTAACTTATTGCTGTACTTACTGTATGTAACAGCCATAACAAAGTCAGCACCCAAAAGCAATGTGACATAGAGACATGATAGAGCACCTGCTTACAGTGCTGCCTGTGTGAGAATTGTAATGCTGATGATAATAAGAAACGGTGTAATGCTAATTTACACTTCATTTTAACTGCTTCCCGTCCAGCGATGTATCAGTATGTCGCTGGATTGGAAGGGTGATATCTTGGTCATCACTACAGTAAAGAAAAGCCCGGAGCAAAAAATGAGAGAAAAGAAATGAGCGGAGGGCTGGCATGACTAGGGAAACAGGGTACAGGATGTAAGAAGTATTAGGATTGGGTAGGAAGTTTAGTGGGAGGGGGAGTAAGTAGGAAAAGGAGTTGTCCCCTCCCCCAGGTCACCACAGTGTGAAGGAAAGTTCAGGGAGACAGAGCTATGGCAGAGGGGGAGCTGTTTTGGGCCTAGCTGCGGTCGGTAGCGGTACCAGGGAGCGCAGGTTGGTTACAGGAGACCCTGGGGCCAATGCTTGCTTGAAGGGTGCTGGGGGCAGGTACAGGGGGGGAGGGAGTCCACGCGAGCTTGAAGGTTACTGCCTTCAGAGCGCTTCTTACCCGACTATCCCCTAGAGCCCAGCGCCAGCCAATTAGTCTCCCCTTGGCCCCATTCGGGCCCCCCCCGCTAAGCGTTCACATTGCTCACAAGGGGGGGTCCCGGGAATCATCCCCCTCATAGTCAGGGCCTGGCGGGCGGCCGCACCGGCGGTACGGGGTGGCCAGGCAGCTCGCTCGACACATGGACCAGAAGAGTGCGGGCCTCACCCCTGATGGGACGGTAGCGGGGGGTGGAGCCTCAGCGGGGGAGATCGTCGGTCGCGGTCACTGTGCCCTCTGCAGCCTCGGCCAGGTGACCCCCAGGTGATGATGGATCGCCAGATGAGGGTGACAACGCGCCTGATGTCTCTCGGCAGGGCGGGGGGGGGAAGTCGTCGTCCCGGCCCGGAAAAGCGACAGAGAAGTGCATGGGCGGGTCTGGAGCTCAGTGGCGGGGCCGGAGGGCTGCCAGATCCTCGGCATCCAGAGACGCTGCTCCTGGAGGGCTTTCATCAGATGCGGGCGAGCCGGCTGTCCTATGGTCGCAGGGCGAGCTGACGGCTTCGGAGGACGATCGGTTTCCCCTGAGATGATCGGCAGCGATGGAGGCGAGACGGTCGGCTGGTGGGAATTTTTCCTAGGCAGCCCGGTAACTAAAAAAAAAAAAAAAAAAATTTTTCTTTCCCATATAGGGGATAGTATAGTGGGTCCGTGGGGGTGGTCCTACTGCAGGTGCTGGGGAGACATTGGTAACGGGGGGCTACTGCAGGTGCTGGGGAGGCATCGGTAACGGGGGGGCTCGCAGGGTGATTCTCCCCGGGTGGACACAATGGATGGGGCTGCACTTGGGGGGAGCTTCAGGCTCGCAGGGTTTTTTATTGGTGGGGCTCAAAGATTTTGGTTGGCGGATTTGAGAAGGTGGTCGGGCCGTGTGGTCCCGCTTGCAGGGAGGGATAGTATATCCTCATCACCCGTAGTGGTGCCGGCTGTGTGGGAGTCTGCGCATGACAGCTGATAGTGGGGTGCAAGTGGAGCAGAAGGTTTTGAAGTTCGTGGTAGCAGGGGACGCCGCTGGAAAATGAGATGTCATACGTTTGGCTGATTTAGCCACAGGTACAGTTGGTTTTAGGGTCCGCTGGGTGCTCACTTAAAGCCTGAGGTCCGGGATAAGATCTAAAAGGGTGAGTACGTAGAGATGTTGTTCACTCCTGCTGTTAAAAAAAAAAAAAAAAATTAAAATTTGGGGTTACGCCAGGGTATTCCAACAATGGGAGGTGGTGAGAAGGGAAGGTATTGGTTGATTACATGTACTATCGGAAATACGTTGCAAGCATTTGACATGAGGGTGATTGGGGGGAAGAACCCTGAACCCTGTCGGAGCTCTTTTGTTACCCAAATTCGGTAGGGGATGCTTACAGGGTCCACGGAGGTGCGGTTTGGATGCGGTCTAGGAGCAGTTTGGCGTAGGAGGGGATACATCCGGCACTACGGTGGGATCACAACGACATCAGGCTGGGAATGCGCCTTGTGACATCTGCTAGGCCCCAAGGGCAGTTGTTTCCTGGTAGGGGCGGGTGTTACTCCACCCAACCCACCCCCCCCCCCACAGTATAACAGTCCGGCTGGAGTAAGTAGGCCTGTTAGCGGTACACGTAGGGCACGGGTAAATTCGGTGGAGTGTGTCGGTACAAGCACTAAGGTTCTGGGTTTGGGGGGGGGGTTGGGATCACACCCTGTCGGTATGCTTCAAACACGGGAAAGAAAGTACGCCGGTGATGGGGGAACGGCGGCGGCCGTTTCTTGATAGGTATACGGATGATACAGCAGCGTAGCTGTTAGACTAAGGTTTTTTCTTTTCAGTGGGGTTTTCACATGCCGTGTGATTTATGTTCGGCCGTGCTGCGTCCCAATGTAGTTTCTGAGAAACTGGCCAGGGAAAGTAGCATTAGGACGCATAGGCGGCTCTTTCCCTTCCCAATCTTTTGTTGATTTGGGGGTTCCCCTTTGGGGTGTAGTGCCAAAGTAGGAGCTCAACAAATTTGGGCTGATGCACCACCTTTCTTCCCAAAAGGGGGGTTGGTCAACAATGCCATTGACACGGGAGGACACACAGTGAGTTACGCTTCCTTGGATGCGCACTGTATTGGGCTCGTCGGATTGGTCAGGGCTGCCCGGACAGCTTCCGGTTGTGGGGTTGGTGGGGTACTGGGGTTTTTTATGTCGATATGGGTCTGCAGATTGGTTGCTCTGTCTCCGGGGCACTGTTTAGCAGTTCAACTCATTGGGGGAAGGTGTGATGAGGGATGTGTCAGGAGTATCGCCCATCAGCCATTATTTGGACGATTTTCTGTGCGTAGGCCTGGCGTCGCCAACTATCTTCGGGGTGCTCCTGTCTACATTGGAGTACGTCGCAAGGATCAGATCGCCTAAGCATTTTGTGCGTTGGGTGGACTCACAGGGAGGATTTGCGGGTGTGCCTCATTACTGGACGGGTTTCCCAAGAGGGGACTGGGGGGGTTTGGTGCGGTTAAGAACTTTGAGTGGGGGTGGTACACAGTGTTGGGTGGCTCGACAGGTTTGGGGGCATTCTTTCAAGGCGGGTGTAGTGGGCCTTCGGTCTTGGATTGACAGGGGTTTTCACACAAGATCTGGTGCTGCTGGAGTCATTTCCAGTGGTATGGTGGGGCGCCTCAGTAAGGGAGATGAAGGTTTGGTTCCACGGGTATAACCTGGGTATGGTACGAGTGATCAAGAGTCGCTGTGTCGTCTCCCCCGGTTGTTTCAGCTGTTGCCACACTCGGTGTGGTTATGCCTGCAAGTGCATGTGTCGTTTACTTGGTGCATCTAACGCCAGTGGAGAACGTCATAGCTGGAGCGTTTCCTCGCTTTTCAGTGGGGATAGTTTCCGGGTGGTGGAGCTGGTGGCGGGGTAACGTGGGGTGTCCCGTCCTGTCTGGAGGTGTGAGATTCCATCGGAGTCGTCCACTTTTCGGAAGGCTAGGCAGTAGTGGCAGGTGGTAGTTCACATGAGTGAAGTGGATTCGGTGGGGCGAGGGGGTTAGACTGTTGACGTTATACTTTATTTCTAGAAATAGGACCAATGGGGTGGCCGGGCTCGCGTTAAAAAAAAGAAAAAAAAAAAAACTAGCGGGTTTGACGTTTCTGGTCAAAGGCAGGGTTGCCCGGAATTTACGGAAGAATTTTGGGTGTCTCCTGGTTATATCATAAAAAAATAAAAAGAAAAAAGAATAAAAAAAATAAAATAATAATAATAATAAAATGTTTGGGCAGCTGCAGGGTTTGGGCAGCAGCATATGAGGTTTCCCTAGTTAGAGGGAGTTGTTTTCGTTGGCAAGTTTATTCTCGTTTTCCAAAAAAAAAAAAAAAAGGAATAATAATAATAAATAAATTTGGGGCCTTTTGGTTTGGGGAGCTGGTCAGCCTTTCCAAGTCCGTGAAAGGGGGAATGTGGGTTTATGACAGGGATGTGCGGTTGGCGGGCCTCCGGCTGTTGCGGAACTACGAGTCCCATCATGCCTCTGCCTTTGGGTGTCATGCTTGCTGCTTTCAGACTCTCGCTATGCCTCATGTGACTTGTGGTTTGGCGGCGGCTGGGGGTCCGCTAGTTGCATGTCCCTGGTTTATGAGATTAGGTGCAAGAAGGAGGGGGTGTCGTTGGTGTTACTGATATACAAGATGGAGCAGGTAGGCAGGGGTCAGTTGGTGCGGGCTTGGCTCCGCCTGGCTAGCAGTGGTGTCCGGAGGGGGCCGTGACGGGGGTTTTTTATTTGGGAGGTGCGTCCCGGGGCAGTCGGGTCCTTCTTAATGCACACGGACGGGTCCCCCTTTGTTGTTCAGGTTTCACAGGGTTTCAGTTTCCAGGAAGTGCTGCCGGGTTGGGGCTTGGATGAGAGGGCATGTTCTTCTAGTTTCTTTCAGGGTTGGGGCTGCGACCGAGGCGGCTAAGGTGGGATGGATGCTGAGGCGGTTAAGCGCTTTGGTAGGTGGGAGTCTTGTCGATTTGTGCTATACATTCGCCCCCATCAGCTGGTGGGATTCGAATAGTGGTGGGCTGGGTGGAGAGAGTGTATGGGGCTGTGATGATTTTGGGCTTGCTGAGGTCTTGGTGGCTTGTTTCTTTCTCTTCTTGCAGGTTCGGTACAGGCCCTGGCCTGGATACTGGGCCATTCGATCGTGTTTAAAAATACATTAAAAAAAAAAAGGGTAATGAGGGGCGGATGTGGGGCCAGAGGGTCAGCAGGTGGGGTTTCCAAGCCAGGAGGTTTGTGCTAGATGATTGGGAGTTCCGGGAATGCTATGGAGTGGAGGGGCTCCAGAGGTACAGCTTTGCACGTCTGTATAGGCCGCCTGACGTTTTGGTCCTGCATGTAGGTGGTAATGATTTAGGGGTAAGGTCGATGGCATTCCCGGACATGGTCATTGGGTGGTTGGACATTGTCACTCGGACCGCATGGAATGGGGCTTGGTCTTTAGAGGGTATCTACAGGGCCCGTACGAAGCTTAATTGGGAAGTGAGTAGATTTGTAGTGAGGAATGGAGGGTTGGTGGTAAGGCACATGGAGTTGGTGGTGGATGTCTGGAGGTACCTGCGGGGCAATGGTGTGCACCTCACTGCTGTGGGGTGTGACTTATGGGCATTGGGAATGCAATATGGCATACAGTGAGCTCTGGGGTGTGGGGGGGCCCCCAAGGGTAAGGTTTTCCCCTTGGGTGCTGTGGCGGGTGTTGGTCTTTGCGGATGAAGGAAGATACCTTGGAAGGAATGAGTTCAGGACCTATCGTTGGTATGGGTCCTGATGGTTGGATTTCAGCTAACGGAGGTTTAGCTAAAATGTGTTGGTAACGGGTGCACTGCGGTCCGTGGTTGTCTCTGAGCCAGCCGGTCGGCTTGAGGCCTATAAGCATATGAGAGGTACCGCAGTGCAATATTTTATCAGATGGTTATGGAGGTTCCCGCAAAAGACCAACGCTAGGATTTTGATATTATTTTGGAAATATATTTATTTAATAAATAAGGCTGCTACGGCCTATGTTTTACTCCAATTTCGGTGTGGTCTCGTTAATTTAGGATTATGGGTAAGAAGTTGGAGCAAACAGGGGGTAAGCAGTAAGTACATCTGTTATACATTAGTCAAGAAAAGCCCGGAGCAAAAAATGAGAGAAAAGAAATGAGCGGAGGGCTGGCATGACTAGGGAAACAGGGTACAGGATGTAAGAAGTATTAGGATTGGGTAGGAAGTTTAGTGGGAGGGGGAGTAAGTAGGAAAAGGAGTTGTCCCCTCCCCCAGGTCACCACAGTGTGAAGGAAAGTTCCCGCCCACCCTCCCCTGGTTATGTCCGTATGGTCTGGTTTGTGTTGTTGTTCTTTCTATTAACAGGTATGATGTGTTCTGGATGTCGTGGCAGTAGCGGGTGTTGGTCTTTGCGGATGAAGGAAGATACCTTGGAAGGAATGAGTTCAGGACCTATCGTTGTTATGGGTCCTGATGGTTGGATTTCAGCTAACGGAGGTTTAGCTAAAATGTGTTGGTAACGGGTGCACTGCGGTCCGTGGTTGTCTCTGAGCCAGCCGGTCGGCTTGAGGCCTATAAGCATATGAGAGGTACCGCAGTGCAATATTTTATCAGATGGTTATGGAGGTTCCCGCAAAAGACCAACGCTAGGATTTTGATATTATTTTGGAAATATATTTATTTAATAAATAAGGCTGCTACGGCCTATGTTTTACTCCAATTTCGGTGTGGTCTCGTTAATTTAGGATTATGGGTAAGAAGTTGGAGCAAACAGGGGGTAAGCAGTAAGTACATCTGTTATACATTAGTCATGATCAAGATATCATTTTTTAACACCAGGAATTCTGCACAAAGTAAAAGTCCTAGTGGCTAAGAAGCCCCTGTATTACTTTTACAGGCAGTGGAAGGGGGTTCCACCACCACCTTTACTGCTAGATGTGACCAGTAGCATCTGGTTACTGGGACACAGTGAGAGGGATGGATGTTGTTCCTCCCATTGTGTGATGTCAGAAACTGGAAGTGATGAGGATTTTATCACTTTCAGTTTCGGGCTCATTTAATGACACCATTACCGGCTTGAACAAGTATCTGATCAAACTGATCTCAGTTTGATCTTATGCTTTGGAGGCCAGAGGACAGATATGGGGTCTAAAAGACCCCAGATCCCTCCATAAAGAGGACATGTCATGGCCCATGCTATCACAAGGGATGTTGTTCATCTCTTGTGAAAGCAAAAATGAAAAAAATTAATATGTAAAGATACAGTGTAAGATTTGTTTTTCTGTGTAATAAAATAAATAAAATACAATTTAAAAGAAATTTAAACTGCCCCAACTCCTTTATGCTTATTAAAGTGGTTGTAAACCCACTTTGGTTGTAAACCCACTTTTTCAACTTGCACCTACAGGTAAGCCTAGATTAAGGCTTACCTGTAGGTGCAAGAAATATCTCCTAAACCTACACGGTTTAGGAGATATTTACTAAAAATGACAGGCGCCGCTGTCTACGGCGCATGCGTGCCGTAGACAATGGCGCATTTATGGAGTTAATCCCATTCACAAAATCGGCCACTTCCCAGCAATCGCTGGGCGTAGCCGAATGTGACGGCTCCCGCACGCATGCGCGGAGGCACGTCTTCGCCGCTCCGGCCAATCACAGCGCCGGAGCGGCGCTGTGATTGGCTGGTGCGGCGATACCCGGAAGTAACATTCCGGCTGTCGCCGCAGTGATGTCTGCGTCTGGAGAGAGGGACGCGGACTGCTTCGGGGGCCCCGATCTAAGGTAAGTGGTACATATTGAGCTAGTATGCTAGTCATACTAGCTCATTATGCCTTTCTCTTGCAGGTTGGCTAAGAAAAAAAAAAAAGATTAGTGGGTTTACAACCACTTTAATTGCAAAGACATTCACTAACTTTCACTTTCAGTTAGGCTGGTAATATACAGTACAAATTTCTTTCCAGCAACCACAGATTGCAGGGAAGAAACTTGCATGATTCCCCCATGCAGTCTCTGACCATCTCCTGTAATATGTCTGCAGTCTCTGACCATCTCCTGTAGTATGTTTGCAGTCTCTGACCATCTCCTGTACTATATCTGCAGTCTCTGACCATCTCCTGTAATATGTCTGCAGTCTCTGACCGTCTCCTGTATTATATCTGCAGTCTCTGACCGTCTCCTGTAATATGTCTGCAGTCTCTGACCATATCCTGTAATATGTCTGCAGTCTCTGACCATATCCTGTAATATGTCTGCAGTCTCTGACCATCTCCTGTAATATGTCTGCAGTCTCTGACCATCTTCTATAGTATGTCTGCAGTCTCTGACCATCTCCTGTCGTATGTCTGCAGTCTCTGACCATCTCCTGTAATATGTCTGCACTCTCTGACCGTCTCCTGTAATATGTCTGCACTCTCTGACCGTCTCCTGTAATATGTCTGCACTCTCTGACCTTCTCCTGTAATATGTCTGCACTCTCTGACCGTCTCCTGTAATATGTCTGCACTCTCTGTCTCCTGTAATATGTCTACAGTCTCTGACCATCTCCTGTAATATGTCTGCACTCTCTGACCGTCTCTTGTACTATGTCTGGGGGCTCTTCCTAACAGACTCTCTAACAGAAGCCCTCTCTGTGTGCATCAGAGAGACTATCCTCCAGGTCTCATTAGTGTACGCTCTTCCTGTATTTTCTTTATTGTTAAAGGATCATGGGAGGATCCCTGGGTAACGACGACTTCTTAGGGGAGCATCTCTGTGTTTGAGTCGTTGCCATAGAAACATGTGTAAGGGGAGGAGTTTGTAAGATAACCACGCCCACGTGGGGGCGCCAGAAATATTTCTGCACCCAGGCGTCTGTGACCCTAGGATCGGCCCTGCCCATCTCTGCCATTACCCCCACATCCATTCTAACAGTCCAAATGACTAACACTAAAACTAACCCACCATACCTCATTACTGCTATGCTCCACCTCCTCATCCACAATTGTACCCTCTCCTACGTTAGCAGGACACACCCCGTTTACTGAGTGTACTTCTCTCCACCGTCTTAGGCCCCTTTCCCCCACAGTGGTATTCAGTACTGCCCATACTGATCCCTTCTTACTATAACACACAATCCCACTGACCCGTTCCAGGCACACCTCTACACAGGTGCATACCACACTCGGACGAGCGAGCAGGCCTCGCTAGTCGTCGGATCTCCTCTAGGACTCTCCCGCCCCCATCTCTCTACCTTTCACACAATTACCCCTTCGCTTATCTCCCTAGATAACTCAATTATACTTCCCTCCTTCCCTCCCCCCGGCTCCTCCCCCACACTTTTCCTAATCTGTCCCAACCCCCCACTCTCCACGAGATCTCAGTCCTCTATCCAAGAGTCATAGTCCTCCTCCTCCGATACTATCCTGCAGGTACCCAGGAAGTACCCCCACCTTAAGTAGCGGATTTTAAATGAACCCCCACAATGGCACGATTACCTACCAAACAAGTCAAATCCACAACCAACATCCCCTAAAAACGCTCCCAACTACTTCTCTACGTGCACAAATGTAAAGCTGGCATTATCTTTCTTCAAGAAACACACTTTAAAGCAGACTCCACCCCAAAACTTGTAACATCCACTTCCCAACCTCCTTACATGCGACAAACCAGGTCTCATAATCCAAAGGGGTCTCTATACTATTCGCAAAGCATTGCCCGTTTCAAATCAAAGACACATGTCTAGAAGGACATTATTACTTTGTAAAAGGCTCTTTGTTCAGAAAATATATCACTCTCGCAAACACATACATATATGCACCAAACACGAAAGAGGTCCCTTTTTTTAGATCAACACTTCAAAGTCTCTCAACATTCCAGGACGGCATCTTAGTCCTTGTGGAGATTTTAATGTCCCCCTTAACCCTCTTCATGACACATCTTTAGGGACTTCCACCATCCCTTTACAGCACTGCGTGCAATTTAAACACAACTCCAAGAGCTGGCACTACACGACTCCTGGCGTACGCTTTACCCTAATGTAAAAGACAACACATTCTACTCAACCGCTTTCGCAGACGACATCCTCTTATTTCTGACCGAACCACATATCACGCTACCCAACTTGCTCAAAAACTTTGCCATGTTCAACAACTTGTCTAACCAAAAATAAACTTCTCGAAATCAGAAGCTCTAAAAATATCCCTAAGGAAAGAGACACTTGCGCAATATCAATCAAACTTCCCTTTTAGGTGGAACCGTTACACAATAACTTGGGATCCAATTACCCTCTCAACTGTCTGCCTTGTATGCCACAAATTACCTCCCGATCCTTATGGGCACATTTTAAAAGGTGTTGTGGCACATCTGAGGGGCTGTGCTGATAATAAATGTGCTGATTATCAGCACAGACCCCCCCCCCCCCTCTGACAGGGAGAGCCGCCGACCGGCTCTCTCTGTCAGCGCGAACCGAGGAATGCCATTTACTGACACTTCCTGGTTCACGCAATGATCAGCTGTGATTGGTCACAGCTTAACACGTGGTAAGAAGCCTCTGACAGTGGCTTCTTACCACGATCGGAGATGCGGCGTGTCAGACTGACAGGCCGCACTCGCGATCGGTGCGCTGCGCGCCCCCACGGGCGCGCGCCGGCATATTATTCTGATGGACGTCATATGACGCCCAGTCAGGATAACAGAACCACTTCCCGGCCGTCATTCTGCATACGACGGACGGGAAGTGGTTAAACAAATCCGCCTTTATTTGTGTTGGTTACTAGAGCAATGCAATGCAATGCAATGTTTTGGAACCTGTAAGGGGTCCCTTCATCAGGCAGAGTGACAAGAGAGACCCCTTGTAGTTGTAGCTTCTGAGACATTGGTGCTGCAGCTGGATTGGGGATGGTGAGACAAACGGTGTGTACAGACTGACGGATCACACCGGCATTGCACAGTAATGTGATGTGCACTCCTGTGCAATGCAATTTAAAATGCACTGAGACCGGATCACAGGGCACTGTGGTTACATGTGATTCAGCGCAGACAAACCCACTGCGTTTGTGATCTGCATTTGTGATCTGCGTTTGTGATCTGCGTTTGTGGTGTCTTTAACCACTTCAATACAGGGCTTTTTGTACCTATTCAATACCGGGCCTATTCTAGCACTTCTCTCCTACATGTACAAATCATCATTCTTTTGCTAGAAAATTACTCAGAACCCCCAAACATTATATATGTTTTTTTAGCAGACACCCTAGGGTCATTGCAACATTTTTTCTTGCACGATATTTGCGCAATAATTTTTCAAACGCCTTTTTAAAAAAAAAAAATGGTTTCATGAATTAAAAAATAACAAAACAGTAAAGTTAGCCCAATTTTTTGGGAAAATATGAAAGATAATATTACGCAGAGTAAATAGATACCTAACATGTCACGCTTTAAAATTGCGCACACTCATGGAATGGCGCCAAACTTCGGTACTTAAAAATCTCCATAGGCGACGCTTTAATTTTTTTTACAGGTTACCAGGTTAGAATTACAGAGGAGGTCTAGTGCTAGAATTGTTGCACGCGCTCTAACGCACGCGGCGATACCTCACATGCGTGGTTTGAACGGCGTTTACATATGTGGGCGACTTACGTGTGCATTCGCTTCTGATCGCGAGCTACCGGGGACAGGGGCGTTTTAATTTTTTTTTTTTATTATTATTTATTATTTTTTTTTACTTATTTATTTATTTTTTTACAATGATTTTACTTTTTTTTTTTTATCACTTTTATTCCTATTACAAGGAATGTAAACATCCCTTGTAATAGGAATGTGCGTGACAGGTTCTCTTTATTGAGAGATGCGGGGTCAATAAGACCCCACATCTCTCCTCCAGGCTGGAAAGCATGAGATCAGTGAACATTTTTTCACTGATCTCATACTTACAGCCGCAATGGCGGCTTTGTTTACATTTGAGGCCCGGGCGTGATGTCATCACATCGCGCCCGGGCCTCCGACGATCATAGAGATGACTGGTGACCATCTGGTCACCAGTCATCTCTATGCTCATCACGTGACCCCACCAACGACGCCGGAAGATTCGCTCCGGGTCCCCGATCGCACGGGGGAGCCCGGAGAAGCACCGGATGGCAGCGGGAGGGGGGGTGTCCCCTCCCGCCGCCTATAAGAACGATCAAGCGGCGGAACCGCCGCTATGATCATTCTTATGGTGCGCAGAATCGCCGGCACTTCAAAAGGATATCTGAATGATGCCTCTAGCTGCAGGCATCATTCAGATATCCCCCTACAAAGCCGAGGACGTCATATGACGTCCACCCAGGATGGGAGATCCCATCTGTGGACGTCATTTGACTATAGGCGGGTAGGGAAGTGGTTAAGAATCTATTGTCACATGCAGCAGATTTCACGCTCAGTGCTTTTGGAACGTGGTGCGGTTTCCTGTGTCGTGTTCCAGTGTGATCGGGCTCTTAGCGAGGTCTGTCTGTGGAAGAATAGACAGGGGAGCTAAGGCTGGGGCCCTTGTGCAGGGTGACTGGTCTTGCTCTATACTGGTCTATACTGGTCTATACTGGTCTATACCCCCCCCCCATAGATTTCTGCAGGCAGCCTGTGATGGGTGTGACCACCGTTCTGGATGAACTCTGCACATTGCTATACACTGTGGAAAACTTTCCATATCAACAGAGATATTTAGTTCACATACATTACAATGCATGTTTAAGCCGGCCAACTGCGTCAAAGTAATCCCTCTCTGGCCAGTCCTACTCTACCCTGTATCTATCTATCTATCTATTTATCTTATCTTCTTTTCATTAATTCTGCAAATCTTAAAGAGTACTTATACTCTACCCATTCCCTACACTTCTCTTTAAACTCCTCCGTTCCCGCCTCGCCACTGAACCTTAAGTACTCTAAGTTAGATATTTCATTTATTTTATTAAACCAGTTCTTCACTGTGGCCTTTCCGGTGCTTGCCAGTGTCTATGTATTATGCCGCGTACACACGACCGTTTTTCATGACGATAAAAATGCCCTTTTTAAAAATGGTTGTGAAAAACGGTCGTGTGTATGCTCCAGAGCATTTTTCTCGATGAAAAAAATGGCCAAATTTTTTTTAGAACCCGCTCTATTTTTTCTCGTCGTTTTTCGCGTCGTTCTTTTTAACGTCGTGAAAAACGGTCGTGGGTATGCTTTTACGAGGGGGAAAAAATGTGCATGCTCAGAATCAAGTATGAGACGGGAGCGCTCGTTCTGGTAAAACTAGCGTTCGTAATGGAGATAGCACATTCGTCACGCTGTAACGGACTGAAAAGCACGAAGACTGAAAAGCGCGAATCGTCTCTCACCAAACTTTATTAACATGAGGATCAGCAAAAGCGTCCCAAAGGGTGGCGCCATTCGAATGGAACTTCCCCTTTATAGTGCCGTCGTACGTGTTGTACGTCACCACGCATTGCTCGAGCGTTTTTTTCACGAACGTGTGTATGCAAGGAAACACGAAAAATCACGTAGAGAAAAACATTGTTTTTTTCCATGACATAAATAACGGTCATGTGTACGCGGCATTAGGCTTTTGGCGTTTAAAAGCTGAGGGAGCAAAGTTCTCATATATTGTTTAGTTGGCATTCTAACCCCATGGAACAAACACCCCCATGGATCGTCTGGGACTTCTATATTCGTTATCTCTTTAGTTATTTGCCTAGCCTCTCCCCAATATTTTTTAATTTTGGGGCATGTCCACCATATGTGGGCCATAGTCCCCATTTCTTTGCACCCCCGCCAGCATAGCTGCAATGTCTCCCTTTGACATTTGTGTGCCTTGTGACATATTTTGTGTCTTTTAATGGTGTCAAGGGTGAATTGTATCCCCATTTTTCCCTTTTGTGTATCTTATGCAATTTTATCAATGCATTGGACGTGATACTGTGCGTGTCTTCTCTTAATTCTCTGTGTTGTGCAGGAATCAATATTATTTTCCCCAGTGTGACTTTACTAATAGTTCTTTCCATTTTTACCCCTCTCTTTTCTTTATTGTTTTTTGCTCATTCTATTACTCGTGAGAGGAGTATAGCGTTATAGTAGTTTCTAAGATCCGGTGCACCCAATCCCCCCATGCGCCCTTTCCTTTGTCAGCGGTGTCAAACTAATAAGCGATTTTTATCCTCGCCAAATAAATCTTGAGAACAAAGTTTGTAGCGT
The DNA here is from genome assembly GCA_029206835.1 of Rana muscosa. Taxonomy (NCBI): domain Eukaryota; kingdom Metazoa; phylum Chordata; class Amphibia; order Anura; family Ranidae; genus Rana; species Rana muscosa. The sequence goes on along the minus strand of CM055117.1, from coordinate 481,026,729 downwards.
TTTAACCACTTCCTTACCGGGCACTTAAACCCCCCTCCTACCCAGACCAATTTTCAGCTAACCAACCAATTGCACGGTCAGACAACACTGTACCCAAACAAAAATTTTTGAATTTTTTTCACACAAATAGAGCTTTCTTTTGGTGGTATTTAATCACCACTGGAGTTTTTATTTTTTGCTAAACAAACAAAAAAACACGGAAAATGTTGAAAAAAAAATCATGTTTCATAGTTTGTTATAAACTTTTGCAAACAGGTAATTTTTCCCCTTCATTGGTATGCGCTGATGAGCCGGCACTGGTGGGCACTCATAGGCACAGATAAGGCGGCACTGATAGGCACAGATAAGGCAGCACTGATGGGGACAGATAAGGCGGCACTGATGGGCACAGATAAGGTGGAACTGATGGGCACAGATAAGGCAGCACTGATGGGTGGCACTGATGGGGGCACTGGTGGGTGGCACTGATGGGGGGCACTGATGGGCACTGATGGGTGGCACTGATGGGGGGCACTGATGGGCACTGGTAGGTGACACTGATGAGCACTGGTAGTGGAAACGAATGGGTGGCACTGGTAGGTGACACTGATGGGTGGCACTGTGGGCTCTGATGGGTGGCACTGTGGGCAATGATGGGTGGCACTGTGGGCAATGATGGGTGGCACTGTGGGCACTGATGGGTGGCACTGTGGGCAATGATGGGTGGCACTGTGGGCACTGATGGGTGGCACTGTGGTCACTGGTAGGTAGCACTGTATTGCACTGGCAGGAGGCACAGGTGGCACAGATGAGCATCTGTCCCAGTCTCCTTCATGGCAACAAGCAAAAAAGAATCAGTGCTTCTTATTCTAACTTCATACATTTTCATGGAGGTACCCCATCCTACCCTGCTACATCCCCCCCGCCCTCCCCTTTCCTGTCCAATCCTCCCCACCCCCCACCCCCATTCCTAGGTGAGGGAAATTGGCCTCCCCGTGGCCCAGTGAACCGTGGCCCTCCTACTCCTCCCAGCCCAACGGTTCATCCCCCCAGAGGTTGAGCTCTGAATGTGATCCTCAGACAGGGCCGATGCTCCCCCTAGATTTGGGGCCTCCCATGCCCGCCCCGCTACCCCGTCCCTCCCACACCTCCCTCTCCCTCTCCGCCCTCGCGTCCAGTCCCAGTCCCCCTTCGCCTTTACACATTTCACATTTTCTTCTTTATTCCTGACAGTTTCTTATTCAAGATAGGATGCCACGGCTGTTGTTCTTCTATATTGACTGTATTCTCCTGTGCTTCCCACCAGCCTGGGATCTCCACTAGTGGGATATCCAATCTATTCCAAAATTTGGCCGTGCCTTCCGGGAATCTTAAAGTTGCTGACCGCCGGCCCTCTTTACGTCCAACTAGGCAGGCTGGGAATACCCAAAAATATTGAATATTTTGCGTCTTCAATTGTTCAAGTAGAGGTTTAAGGGTTCTTCTCCTAGCTAAAGTCTCTGCTGCCAGGTCTGGGAATATCTGCAGAATGGTCTCATCATATTTAGCGGGCTGATTGGATTTCAGGTATGCCCTTATCTGTTCTTTCTCTACGAAATTATGGAATCTTGCAATAACGTCTCTTGGGACATCTCCTGCCATTTCTGCGGGGTTTCTAATCCTATGGATTCTTTCAAACTTTATTTTGTTTACCCCAGATAAGCCCAGCATATGATCGAAAACCTTGTCCATTTTATCTTGTAGACCGTCGCCTTCTCCTTGCGTCTCCGGTAATCCTCTAATCCTAAGATTTTTTCTTAGATTACGGTTTTCCTGGTCTTCTATTCTATACATCATATACCTCCAGGGATGGACTGGCCATCGGGACTACCGGGAGTTTCCCGGTGGGCTGATAGCTCAGTGGGCCGTTTAAAAAAAAAAGGCGAACAGGAGCGAGCGCGGCCATCCCGGCGCTCCTAGAACCTCCACCTCCTCTCTGCTTCAGGAACCATGCGGCCTGGGCCGGAGGGCAGGCTGACTGGGAGACCGGAGGAAGAGAACATGAGCTTCTGTAAGGAGCAGAGCAGCGAGAGCACCCCCGGGTCAAGAGGGAAACTCGACGCTGCCCCTGCTGGCCATGAGGTACCCGGCATCCTACACAAACATGCCAGAACACTGAGACAGTGGGGGAGGGGGGGTGAGCAGAGGAGGGACTGCAGAAAGGGACAGTGCTATGTGGTCTGTCTCAGGCCTCCCCTCTGTCTCTCTGCCCCCTCTGTCTCTCAGACCCCCCCTCTGTCTCTCAGATCCCTCCTCTGTCTCTCAGACCCCTCCTCTGTCTCTCAGCCCCTCGCTGTCTCTCAGCCCCCTTCTCTATCTCTCAGCTCTCCTCCTCTATCTTTCAGCTCCCCCTCTGTCTCTCAGCTCCCTCCCTCTGTCTCTCAGCCCTCCTCTGTCTCTCAGCTCCACCTGTCTCTCAGCCCCCTGTCTCTCAGCCCCCCTCTGTCTCTCAGCTCCCCCTCTGTCTTTCAGACCCCCCCTGTCTCTCAGACCCCCCTCTGTCTTTCAGACCCCCCCTGTCTCTCAGACCCCCCCTGTCTCTCAGTCCCCCCTCTGTCTCTCAGTCCCCCCTCTGTCTCTCAGTTCCCGTGTCGCTCAGTCCCCCCCTCTTTTAGCCCCTCCTCTGTCTCTCAGCTCCCCTCTATCTCTCAGACCCCTCCTCTCTCTCTCAGCCACCTCCTCTGTCTTTCAGCTCTCCTGCTCTGTCTCTCAGCTCTCCCCTCTGTCTCTCAGCTCCCCCTCTGTCTCTCAGCCCCCCTGTCTCTTAGCCCCCCTCTATCTCTCAGACCCCTCCTCTGTCTCTCAGACCCCACTGTCTCTCAGCTCCCCCCCCCCTGTCTCTCAGCTCCCTCCTTCTGTCTCTCAGCTCCCCCTGTCTGTCAGCCCCCTGTCTCTCAGCTCCCCCCTCTGTCTCTCAGCTCCCCCCTCTGTCTCTCAGCTCCCCCCTCTGTCTCTTAGCCCCCTGTCTCTTAGCCCCCTCTATCTCTCAGACCCCTCCTCTGTCTCTTAGCTCCCCCTCTGTCTCTCAGCTCCCCCCCTCTGTCTCTCAGCTCCCCCTCTGTCTCTCAGACCACTCCTCTGTCTCTCAGACACAACCCCTGTCTCTCAGCCCCCTCTTCTATCTCTCAGCCCCCTCCTCTATCTCTCAGCTCTCCTCCTCTATCTCTCAGCTCCCCCCTCTGTCTTTCAGCCCCCATCTGTCTCTCAGCCCCCCTCTGTCTCTCAGCCCCCCTCTGTCTCTCAGCTCCCACCCTCTGTCTCTCAGCTCCCACCCTCTGTCTCTCAGCTCCTTCCTCTGTCTCTCAGCTTCCCTCTCTGTCTCTCAGCTCCCCCCTCTGTCTCTCAGCTCCCCCCTCTGTCTCTCAGCTCCCCCTCTGTCTATCAGCACCCCCCCTCTGTCTCTCAGCTCACCCCCTTCTGTCTCTCAGCTCTACCCTCTGTCTCTCAGCTCCCCCTCTGTCTTTCAGCACCCCCCCCTCTGTCTCTCAGCTCCCCCCTCTGTCTCTCAGCTACCCCTCTGTCTCACTGCTTCCTCTGTCTCATTCACTCCCTGACTCTGATGCCTCGTACACACGGCTGAGAATCTCGTCGTTAAAAACATGTTGTTTTTTTCGACGAGATCCTTGGACAAGAAACTTGTCCCGGCCGAGTGTACACACGCTCATTTCAAAGAACCCGCGGTTCTTTGAATGGAGCGTACGCGGTGACGTCATCGAATACGATGAGCATGCGCTCGTCACATTCCATGCCGTCGCCGCCATCTTGGTTCACCCTACCTATGCCTAGGAAGCTACCGCGCATGCGTCGAAGTCATTTCGAGCATGCGCGGGCTTCCCGGCGAACAGGTAAGTATACACACACACAATTTTCTCGTCGAGAAACAGGCTGACGAGAATCTCAACGAGAAAATAGAGAGCAGGTTCTCTATTTTCTCGTCGAGATTCTTGTCGCTTTTCTTGACGAGAAACCATACACACGAACGAATTTCTCGGCAAGAAATCTCTGCCAGCAAGTTTCTTGCTGGTTTTTGCCGAGAAACTCGGTCGTGTGTACGAGGCTTTAGGCTGATTTAACACTAGGGTGGGAATTGACGGTATAACGCTGCTAGTTTTAGCAGCACTTTACTCTCGTTTTAGCTGCGCTATTCGGCTTCTAGCAGGTGCTTTTAACCCCTGCTAGCAGCCGAATTAAAAAGGTTAAATGCGCCCGTGTAGCACTGCTGCCAAAGTGCTTTGCAGGCGCTTCAGCAGCGGTGGCCATTCATTTCAATGGGCAAGACCGGTGTGTACACCGCTCCTCCACCGCCTCAAAGATGCTGCTTGGAGGATTTTTTTTAACGCCCTGGCAGCGCCCCAGTGTGAAAGCATTGAAGAAGAGAAATTACCGCTCACAAGCTGCTGTGTCCATGTGATACTCCCGCCCCACTCTGAATGCAAACAGGTGCTGGCTCTGCACAATATAGGTAATAGGGAAAAAGATTTTCTGGACGGCCGCACTCTGCAAAAGATGCTGGTTTATTAATAAAATCCATGAAACACAACAAAAACACCCCAACTCGGGCTCGGGCTTTCACTCGGGCTTTCACACTAGGACTGCAGTGGAGGCGTTTTTTAGGCGCTTTACAGGCGCTATTTTTAGCCCAAAAGCGCCTGAAAAACGCCTCAGTGTGAAAGGGGTCCTACACTCGCCCCCTAGCTTTTACACTCACTCCCTCTCTCTTACACTCACCCCCCCCTCACCCACCCCCTCTCACCCCTTTCCCTCAACCCTCCCTCTCTCTCTCTCTCTGTCTCTCTCATTCCCCTCTCTCTCACCCTCTCATGATATACAATGATGGGTGTAGGGGCCTTTTGGTGGGCGTGATTTTTTGGGGGGTGGGGGCAGCATTTTATTGAATTAAAGTGGGCCGGTCTGGATGAAGTCCAGGGCCAAATTTTTGTCCCAGTCCAGCCCTGCATCTTTCTAAGTAGGAGGGGATTTGTGAACAGGCACAATACCCAATATAAAATAATATTTTACTCATACAAGAGAAACTAAAGCAGCCATCTTATCATACAGTCATGGCCAAAAATATTGGCACCCCTGCATTTCTGTCAGATAATGCACCACTTCGCCCAGAAAATTGTTGCAATTGTATAATGTTTAGGCATTCCTACGTTTATTTATTTTGTTTTTATTGGTATGATGCAAAAAAGTGGAGAAACAAAAAGCCAAATCTGACACGTCACGCAAAACTCCAAAAATGGACTGGACAAAATTATTAGCACGTTCTCAAATTTGTGAGAAATAATTGCATTTGGAAAAATATTGCAAAAATATAGTCAAGGCCCATTGGCTGAAACAGCTTAACCGCTATCAGGGAGCACCAGCCCTAAATACTAAATACAAATGTGAGAGGGACATATTGGGAAATTGCCATTAAATGGTGGTTGCCTGAAGATATAGCGTACACATAAAAAGGTTAATAAACAAGTGTTTATTCTGGTAAAAAAAACATATATATATATATATATATATGTAGCGCCCTCCTCACTCCCCTCTTCTTCTTCAGCTCATCTTTCTCTTGTCTAGGGGTATCTTAGAGGGGAGGGAGCGGGGACACCACGCCTGGCCTCCACCACAGGTGTCAGTGCAGTATAAGCAACGTTCTTGTTTTACCTTCGGGTCAGTGCTGTGCACCTGGATCCTCCATCACAGAGTTACCTTGAACAATGTCTGTCAGGAAATGAGCCCCACACCATTAAAGTCCAACACTCCTTTATTCTCATGCGAATGAACACAATCAGTTGAACTCCCTTGGTAGAAACAGAACAGGAAAGGAGGTGTGGATGTGAATAGGCCCAGACACAATGCGTTCTCCACTTTCCTTCCTGAAAGTGGGCTGCGGTCTCCGAGCGAGGAGGAATTTCCTTCCAGGCGGTCTCCGGTGAGAGGCTCACCTGTCACCGGCAATATGCTGCATCGGGTCTTCAAGCGAGGAGCTCCCCCCGGTCCATTGCGCCTTCCGGATTCGGGTACCCACTCCCGGGGTTCCCTAGGACCTCCTTCCCTTGCGGAACTCAGTGTGAGGCACTGAGCTCCAGACCTCCAAGTACCTCACCCCAGGCTAAAGGTGCCTGGGATGGAACACGACCTCCGGCTGTCCTCTGGGCCTAGGCCGCCTAGAGGACCGACACGAACCACCGCCCTCAGGCTGAAGGTGCCTGGGACTCCGACCCCGTGACAAAGATGGCCGACCCCTTTATACCCTCTCCCAGCAAGCACGGCGGGTTCCCCGCCCCACCATACCACTTCCGAGAGAGGAAAAAAAGGAGGCACAGCACACACCAATGATTCAACCCCAGCTCAGGGCAACAGCGCCACCCACTGGGCCGCAGGGAATTACACATCACTGATGTCTCTGCCAAGTTCAAATTACACCCGGGAAAGTACATACCCGCTACACTCTCTCCCTGGTGGTTTGACACTGGTCCCCAGTGTCTGGACTAAACCACGCCCTCAACGGCTGACATAGTCCAATCCAGAAACCGACTAACAATTTGTACAAAAATAAACTTTTAAAAGGAACTACCCAACTGAAGCAATTGTGTCTGAGCCCTGTATGAAAAAGGGAAAGAAACAACAGCATTTAACCATAACTGTGAATCACATTTTCTCATTATACTTTTCCCACCCATCCTGACTAAGATCCACCCCATTCTCAGTGATCTTGATGGGATGTTCTCCTGCAGAGGGAAAAGAAAGAAATCAACACACATAAACCCTGACACATGTATTTGTGTGAGGGAAAAGAAACTTCTCCGGGAAGAAATCCCTTTTCTCCAAAGAGTGAGTGCGTGAAAAGTGTTTAACGTTGCGCAACACTGCCACCTGGTGACAGCATCGCGGTAACTGCACTCTTGGAACTTTTCCTCTTTTCTTTGGGCCCTATCTACCCCAGAGTCCATAATCTCTTGCGGGAAAAGTGAAGAACAAACAGGAACAGTTCTTCATTCCTCTGGGCACAAAAGCAACGGTCCCAGAAAGTTCAGCAGCATAACAAACGGAGTCTTTTCTCTCCTACAGGTAAAAGCGGGGATGCGGCAGAACAAGTGGCTTCAAGTGTTGATCCATAGTCTCCAGATGATACTTCACATCTTCTCCTTCCTTACGCCGGATCAGCACCTCGTCTGCATGGATGTGTCGTCCAAACATCCACTCTGCCTTGCAGTCCTTGAAACGTTGAGAGGCCTTGGGAGAGCATGCCAGGTACCTGCGGGCATGCGGAACCTGACGGTGGGTCCACACAAAGTCATTGTACCAGCGCTCCCGGCACACTTCCACCTCTTAAAGCAGTTCCTTCGACAAGTACGGATACTCCCATCCATATTCTGCAGCAACCTTCTGGCCAAATAGGCGTTGTAGTCTCGCCAAAGGAGGCATGGTAGCTTTGTCCCCTTCGCCAGGCAAAACTATTGAGTCCGGGTGGCGAGGGACCTTGACCACATCTGGTCTGGGCATAGGTGCCCGTAGTAACAGTCTCTTTTCCCCGGCCTTCGGTACAGATGGCACCGGGGATGTAGGGGCAGACTGGGGACGGGACCTCTCTTCAGGAGCTGGTGCCTCCACCAGGGGTGTACTTTCCTCTATAGACATGGGTGGATCTCTGATCCTCCGAGATGAAGCGAGAGGTACTTTGTCCCAGCCCTTTTCTGCAAACAGCTCATCTATTGCCACGTCGTCTCCCATGTCCGAGAGCGACTCCAGGTCGGAGGTATCACACTCTGCCGCGGGTATGTAGCCGGTTGTAGAAACGGAGCCACCACTTCCCGCGGACATACTGGGCCATGACTTCCCGATACCTCCGCCCACACACCAAATCTCTCCGCCTGGCTTACCTCGGCCTTTACTTGAAGCGGGACGTCCGGAACTCTTGTCGACGGATCCATCCGGGCCGGGCGTAAGCGGGCGAGATGGTCCACCACAACCGCTGGTCGGGGCTACCATACCGGTCTTTCTCTTCGGTGGTGGACGCTGCGAGACAGTGGTGACCGAGTCAGCATTCTCGGATTTCTCCCGTTGAGTTTTTACGACCTCCTCCGCGGTCGTTGCAGTGTGCGCAGGGATGGCTGTCAAAGCTGTGATTCCTCCTCTCTGAGTGGTGTTGCCCCGCAGCACGGCCGGGGTAAATGGTTCTCGGCCTCTCGACCGCCAGATCCACTTCGAACAGGAACTCCCCACAGGTCTTGCATCGCCCGAATGGCTTCAGCTGGCACACCAGTCCCGAACAGCCGGGACAAATCACACCCAGGGCCTCAACGTCCATACACGAATACAGGGCGAATCGACCCCTTGGCTTTTGCCGAATCCCTGTATCTGTTACCGGAGCAGCAGCAGTCAATGTCGTGGTGGAAGGGTGAACTGGAATCCACAAGGTTTGTCCAAACATGGCAACCTGTTGCTGATCCATCGCACACTGCAAAGTTTTTGCGCCAACGTCCCACGTGTAGTCCTTCACACGTATTGGACTCCTCCCCTTTGCTCCAGTTCACGGGCTTTTCTTCTTTTCTGTCTCTGAGTCACGCCCACGAACTAAGCGATGGGGGTGTGCCTGGTGGCGCAGTGCAAATAGAAACCCCTACGTGTACTACTTCACACGGCTGAGTTTCCCCCTTTTTCCACTCTTCTGCGCGGGCCTTTCCCTTCATTGGGTCATGTCCACGACTTCGAGCAGGGATGCACTTCGGCCAATGAAGGCCTGATTACTCGCGTAACTCCTCCAGCAGACACGTTCAATTCTGTGGTGCACAAACACTATACCGGACCCGAGCCCCCACGTGTAGCGCCCTCCTCACTCCCCTCTTCTTTTTCAGCTCATCTTTCTCTTGTCTAGGGGTATCTTAGAGGGGAGGGAGTGGGGACACCACGCCTGGCCTCCACCACAGGTGTCAGTGCAGTTTAAGCAACGTTCTTGTTTTACCTTCGGGTCAGTGCTGTGCACCTGGATCCTCCATCACAGAGTTACCTTGAACAATGTCTGTCAGGAAATGAGCCCCACACCATTAAAGTCCAACACTCCTTTATTCTCATGCGAATGAACACAATCAGTTGAACTCCCTTGGTAGAAACAGAACAGGAAAGGAGGTGTGGATGTGAATAGGCCCAGACACAATGCGTTCTCCACTTTCCTTCCTGAAAGTGGGCTGCGGTCTCCGAGCGAGGAGGAATTTCCTTCCAGGCGGTCTCCGGTGAGAGG